>CM035133.1:88874396-90124396 GCA_020205605.1 Panax ginseng | reverse complement strand
TTAAACTTAAATTCCGGACAATCCGATTCTCCAGGTTGGCACAGGCTTCCCACTAAAAGTTAGCCTCACCATTCATTAAGTTGGTAGCAAAATTGTCTTACGCTCCTCAATGTGACTCTAGCAATAACAAAGGCCTTTTAATCTCTTTTATCCACGTCACGGGCCTCTATCAGGTCTGCTTTGTTCCCCTAAACTCTGGCGGTTCTCTCGCCTTGAATTCTTTAAAATTGGCTAATTGGTTTCCCATCCGGTTTCCTGCGGTTGGTGTTTGATTTTGCATAGCTTACGCCATCATGTTAATAAAGTCTTGCATTGGGTTTGGTTGAGCTCCCTCTAAATTGTTAACCGAATCTTGATCTCTTGGTTTCGTAGCACTTGTCAGGCGACATTATCCCGGCTAAACAAGGCTCTAACACGTTACTCGGGTTTTATTATCATATAAGTATTTACCATGTAATACAATACTATATTCGAATAATCACATGATCATCATGTGAGAGTTTTAGATTACCAAACTTTGGAATTCTGCTTCCCCGATTAGTGTGTTAAGTTTGCTAAAAATACCGATTATCTTTTACTTAATTTTCATAACATTAAATAGGAAATTTACTATGTAAATTCTTAAACACATATCATAATAATGCATTTATATTCATATACCAATGTTTTAAGACGATTGACTCAACGTTTGGCATGCTTCTATAAATGCTCAGGCATAAACCGCCCACCACCAACTATCCTCTAATGGACAAAAAGTGAGGATTCACTACCATCTACCCTCTATCAAAACAAAAAGTTGCAGATATAATCGTCATCTTATGCATACAAAGAATGCATAAGGATTTACAACAACTAAATTGTCCCTATTAGAAACAAAAAGTGGGACTATATCAAACATGAATACAAATCAAGCCCTACTCTCCCTGCTGGAGGGCAGGTCCATCCACTTGGCGTCGAACTGTATAAAGGCGATGTCTAAAGCTCACTCCAAAGTATATATCCTCACATCTTTATCTCACACCTCATCCCTCAACTGTTCTAGCTGTAGCTCTCTCTGCTCCAGCCTCCCTCGCAACTTGGCTAACTCTGTCTGTGCCTGGTAAACAACGTCCTTGTACTGCTGCTCAGAAATCTAGAGGGTGTGGTTATGCGCCTCCACTCGCTCAGTCGTAACCTCTAGCTCGACGTTCCTCGCCAACAAATCTCCTATCACCTCATGCTCCATGGGCTCCTCTCTAATATCCCTCGACTCTTGGTTCACTGAATAACTATCTTGATTCTCATCCGACATCCTACAAACACCACAAATAAAACAAACATTAGTACCACAATAAAATATATTCATTGATAAAATGAAATGATATTTTATTCAGTACAACTAAAACTCGATAGATCTCCTCAACCCATCACCGACATACTCTATATGAGTTTCCTACTAAGGTTATAACCTAGGTTTCACATTCCTAATGTTTATAACCTATAACTTTGATACCAACATGTGACACCCCCAAATCCGAGTTTCCTAACCTCGAATTCGGTGTTCACGATACTCAACAACAAACATACTTTCTAACTAATGTGGAAGAATAAACATACATTATTTATCATAATAGTAATAAAGTGTTACAATCATAGTCCCAAGGTTCTTTAACCTTAACTTAAAATGTACTCTTAATACTATAAAGAGTTTACATAACCAAATAACATTTAAAAAAACTAGTACATAAGCCTTCTCAAACATCTACTCTTGAATCTTCCCTTTTCCTTTGTCCCCTTTGGACGTTTCTGCCTTAATTGAAATAAATGTCATGATATAGCAACGGTAAGACTCTAATTTGCTTAGAAAGTTTATACACAAGGGAGATATATCATGATTAGAAAGAAGTTTCACTTTCAATGTTCAACAACAGTATAAAATTATGAAGGAACATGAATTAATAGTCAACAGCTGAATATTCAAATAATTGAATAATAGGTAGTGAGTGGTTTGAAATAATCATGAACATTTGCCAAGGTGCTCAACATTTAAACTGGACCTTTTAATAAGTTTTGGTAATCAAGGGGATCAGTCTTTCATACCCAATGATTTATGCATAAACACTTAATAATCCAACATTGATATAATGCTTTAATCAAATTCGTCCTTTTCTCAGCCAAGAGTTTTTACCATATCAATTTAATAAGAATAACTTTTAAAACACATTTGATTTAACAAATTTAGACATGCTTGATCTAGCTGATACAATTAGCATAGTTCTATCTCATAAATAGTTCATGAATGAAAGAACTTTAATTTAATTCATAGTTCAATAATAATAGAACAATGATTCAGTTGCACAAGGTGCGAATCTCAATAATCAGTATATGTGTGAATAATCAACAATAATTATTCACTAACATGCTTTGAAAATAATAACTTGAGTTTAAGTTAGGGAACCTGTCTCGTTTGTAGGCTACTGCTACACAATTAAATTATATCCGCTAGGCATTTTAATTATCTTCCTGTAAGAGACCTATAGTTAATCTTTCAATTAGCCGTATCATAACATTACATTATGTAATCACATAGATATTACATATTACATTTAGTTCTTAAAAATATTATCATGCCTCGATAATATTACTATTAAATAACAACTACCTTTAATTCACTTAATATTATTAATCTTGATAATATTTAATTCACGTCTTAGTATTAGTGGACACACTTTTATTCGCTTACTAATATTATTAACATCTTAATAATATTTTAATACTTTACTAATATTATTAATCATTTTAATAATATTTTAATCATGCATTAATATTATTATTTTAATAATACCTTACTTATTCTTTAGTATTATTAATCAATTAATAATACTTTATTCATTTACTAATATTATTAACCTTTTAATAATATTTTATTCATTTACTAATATTATTAATCATTTAATAATATTTTATTCTTTTACTAATGTTATTACATTTTCAATAATAATTTATTTAATTTTGAATATTATTATTTACTTAATAATATTTTAATCATCTAATAATACTTTAATCTAATATTATTAATCTTTTAATAATATTTTAATCTAATATTATTAATAATATTTTAATCTATTATTAATAGCCATTTAATAATATTTTAATCATTTATTAATGCTTAAATCAAATATTATTAACCATTCAATAATATTTCAATAAATTTTTAATCTTAATATTTTTATTTAATTAAAATATCGATTCTTATATTACAAATATCATAGTAACATTTTAATAAGTTAATAGGCAAATAAACAATTTATTTTAATTATTTTACCCTTTATTAAACAACTTATTTAATACTCATAAAAGGTTATAAATATTATTTATCAAAATACCTCACATAGGCCAGATTACATTATAATAGGAGTACCTAAGCTTTAACATCCTATTTTCTTCATTTATAACATCATTTAACCATTTATTTCCTTTTAATCATAACTATAACATTATTATGAAAAATAGTAAACATGTTCTAAAAATTATTATCTTCTGGATCAGGAAAGTATATGGTCCAACAATGATTCACAAATTTTCCTGTAATTTTAGAAAGTGATTTACTATATTTAAAGTACTCATGTAGCAACCCGATATTTTCTATATAAATAAATCATAAATTTTGCGTATAATTTTTTTTTTATTTATTAAAAATAATTATGAATGATATGTGCCAAGGTAATGTGTAATTATAATTATATGTTTGATAAATAAAATTTAAGTATTACATTATTAATTGTAAATAATTTTATTTTAGAAATATTGGTTATTATAAGTGATATTTTTATAGTAATTAATTCTATATTAGAAATGTTTTATTAATTATTTTTCCATGAAATTATATGTTTATATTATTCAAATAATATATGAAATGATTTTAGAATAATTATAATAATTATTTCATTATATAAATTTGTTCGGGATATTAAGTTAATTATTTTAACTTAATGATAACAGATAAATCGGATATGGAATCAAACCCTAATTTTGGGTTTTGATCGAGGAATGATAATAATATTATAATATTATAATATTTTGATTTTTCGATTGCTATAATAATATCTTTGTAAAAATTATCTTTGTTGATGGTTGGTCGATTATGGTATATTATTGACCACAGCATTAATTGATTTAACCCTATTTATCAATTTAAATGGGAAATTTAAGACTGTTATATATCCATGCTATATGATTTATGTATGTGTTACTTAAAGATATGATAATTAGTAAACCCTAATTATTAAATTAAAACCCTAATTATATCTGAATTTTTTTTAATAAACTCTAATCCGGAAACCTAGACCGGAGGTTTGATTTGTCAAGAATTGTGTTACTGTGATTAAAGGTCATGTATAATATGTTTTATATCACTTAATAAATAAACCTAATTAGTGATTTAAAACGTAATGATTAAAACCCTAATTTAGTAATTAAAAACCCTAATAGTAATTTGGTAACCCTAATTACCAAAAGAATAAACCCTAATTGCTAAATTAGCAAAGTCAATGATAATTATATGATCTAAACCCTAATGTTACTGTATAAAGTAATTAGAAAATTAATCTAATTAACAAACCTAAATTGTCTAATTTTAGAAACAAAAATTTAGTTATTTTATATTATTATTATTTTGTAATAAACCATAATTGTTAAATCCTAAATTTGGAATCCTAGACTTTTGCTAAAATTGGCTCAAACCCAAACCCTAAACCAAACCCTAACCCTAAGGGTTTGGCAATTACCAAAATGCCATTAAATTGAATTATTAAATGACCTTTTGCCCCTAATTAAATTAATAAGTACTAGACTAGGTTTTGACAATTGTTATGAGTTGTTGGCTAACCCTAAAAACTCTACCTGCCCAAAATTGACAGCAAACCAGCCATTATATCAGCCATTCATGCATCTATGTTGTCTATTTAAGGATTGAGAAAGAGAAAATGTTATTTTGTTGCCCAAATATTCACTAAGCTCATACTTGACCTCTCTCTCTCTAAAGCCAACGAAAATCTCTAGCATTTCAGTCCCCAATCCAAGCCCCACCATCAACCATAACTAAAACAGCAACACAAAATCAGATTTTGGACATCAAAGGTATGAAAACCTTAGCTTGAATCATGTAAATTTTTGTTGTTTGATGTTAGAATTTATTGTTAAAACATGTTGTTTATAAGTTATTATGACGATCTGGGTTGGTTTTAGATAGATCCATATCATCAAAATCTTCGGATTTGAGTTTTTGAAAAATCTGGAAAATTTTTGTTGTCATTGACAAGCAAATGTCGAGCCTCTTTAATCTTTGTATGTTAACTATTTTTGTTGTTTAAAGCTTTGTACTTGTAGTGCGGTATGTCCTCTTTAATCTAGGTCAAGAATCATGCATAAATCCAGTATTATATTGCAAGTTATTCACGATTTAAATCTGGTTGGTGGCATTAGCCGGAACTTTACAGGCGATCAAGAACTTGCCAGATTCGTCTGAGAGGAAGTTCAATGGCTCGAGATCACCTTGTTGTTAATTGTTTTGTTAATTTGTTGGATCTATGTTGTAGTCTAGTATATAGAATACATTTTATGCCTTAAAATCTCCTTTTAATCGAGGCGAGGAATTAGTAATCTATGGTCGAGCCAGCTCGACGAACATGAAAAGCTATTTTACAGGTAACCTGAAAACACTTGAACATGTAAATGCGACATGGTTTAACACCGAGATTGAATCTGGCTATTGTATTGTTTTTGTAGTGATGTTTTGTGATGTATCTATAGTGTTACATGTGGTTTATATTCTCGCGACTTTGAAATCACTAAAGCATATCATATCTTTGCAAGTTGTGGAAGCCCAAGCAGCGGTCGGCTATTCTTCATTTACGGGTAACCCGGAAAATGAAGAAACGACTCAACAACTTGTTTCGTGGCTTCAGATCTACTTTGTTATAGGTTGTTTGGTCATTTTAGTTGTTGTACCTTGTAGTCGTGCATTAGTACTACAATATCTGAATGATAGCATGCTCAGTAACATCAGGATATGACCAGAAATCTTGGTCAAAGTAGGCAAATTGGAACTGGTTATGAATGTTCTTGAAGGCTCAAGAACACCTATAGCGATAGAAAGTGTCGCTATAGCCCTTTAGCGACAGTTTTATTTATAATTTCTGAAAATTAATAAAAAAATTGATAAAAAGGGTTTTTAATTATTAAAAATACAAAATAAATTATTAAAAATTATTTTAAATTCTAAAAATTATATTTTAATTATTTTAAATATATTTCATAAATATTTAATATTTTTGGAATATTAAAAGTATTTAATTTATTTAATTATAATATTAAATAAATTATTTAAAAATGATTTAAATACATGAAAAATCATTAAAAATTATATTATGATATATGAAAATATTTTAAGTTATCTACAATGACTTTTAATATTTTATGATAATTTTCATTAATAAATTAATATTAATGATAGTTAAGTTATTTAGTAAATGAATTAAATAAATAAATTAAAAATGATTTTATTATATTTAAAAATCATTTTAAATAATAATAAGGTATTTAAAAATATTTTAAGTTATAAAATATAACTTTTAATATTTAATGGTTAATTTCATTAAGTAATGATTAATAATGATATTAAAAATTATTTAATTATATTAAATAAATTAGTTTAAAAATGATTTTATTATTTTAAAAATCATTTTAAATGAAAATAAAGTGTTTAAAAATATTTTAAGTTATAAAATATAACTTTTAATATTTAAAAGAATAATTTCATTAATAATTTAATATTAATGATATTTATTTAATAATTAATGATATTAAATTTATTTAATAATTATATTAAATAAATAGTTTTAAAATGGTTTTATTAATTTAAAAATTATTTAAAAGGGATAAAAATGAATTAAAAGTATTTTAAGTTATAATTAATGACTTTTAATATTTAGATAAATAGTTCATTAATATTTAAATATTAATGGTAATTATTTAATAATGATTTTAAATGTTTTAAAAATCATTTAAAGGTAATATAAATATTTTAAAAATAGTTTAAGTTATTTTAAATAACTTAATATTTTAGCAATGGTTTCATTAATAGTTTATTATTAATTAAATATTAATGATAATAGAATTGTTTATTATTTAAATCATTTAATAATGATTACGATATTTCAAAATTATGATAAATGGTAATAATTGTTTAAAAATTATTCTGAGGCCGTGAAAAGTAGTCTTGATTGGTGTTTAAGTTATCCAAATGGATATTGTATAAGCAGATTGTATAGAGTCATAGACTCGATAATTACTCGATAAAGTTGTCGATGGCCAAGCATATTTTAGAAATTGATACGGATTTAGATAGATTGACTTGATAAGTGAATTATTTGTGATTGATGGTGTTAAAATTATGTGACAATATGATTAGGAATGTCTTTGTTGCAATAAGCGGTATTATATGATATGATATATTATTCTAATCAGACGATGATCTATTTAATGATAGGGCTTGATAGAAAAGATATATCTAAGTTGTATAGTAAGCAGAAGACAATGAAAAGCAAGTATCTAAACCTTTGCATTTACTTTATGCTAAGGACATGCGTAAGATAATATCTAAACTATTCATTTTAATTGTTCAAATATTTCAACCTTTGTATATACTTATGCAATGATTACGTATAAGTAAGCTATTAAACAATAATTGTTGTACAATTTCCTTTATTCTTAATAGTGATCAAGTTATTTATTACATTCGTTAATTTCTATAACATGGTTATACAAGTGTCCCCACTTGGATAATCATTATATTTTAACACGTGTTGATACATACTTATAGTTGCTTAGTATGTATACCTTGAAATAAAAGGTCGTCTAAGCTATTTGATCCATTTAGACATATATTTAAAGTTGTTGTTGAACAAGATAAAACTTATCCAACCGAATTGTTTTGGTATGGATTCAAGGTATTATGAACATCCCAATCATGGAAATTTTTTATATTCTACGGCCGGACAAAGGATGAACGATAATATCGTTCTAGCAATGTAGTATTGATCAATCTGAGGGCATAAGCAGGTGATCACCCCGTGCGAAAGTAAGTAATGATGGTTTAGATGAAGTTCATTTAAACCTTTTCAAAAATATAAAACAATGTTCATAGTCGTCAAATGATCATCATTTATAGATGCATACGTAGTTTCAAAATTTGAAATTTAAATGACATATTATTGATTATTGGTCCGATTTACTTCACAACTATTGATCCGTTGTAGAAGTTTCGTTCAAAGAAAACATTTAATCCTTTCAATTTAAGCGATATTGTTGATATTACTTCTTTGGGCACTCAAATGCTCATTCTTGCTTAATTTAAATGTTTTTGACTAAGTGTGAACAACTTAGAAGGATCTGCGCGAGAACAAGGGAAAGGGAAAGTTCTTTGAATGAATGTTTAAGCTATTCTATGTAATAGTCGAACTTTATGATAAGGACGATAAATACTATTATTATTATCATGTAACGAATGTTTAAAGGTTTCGTACTTGGGAACTAAACTCTGATAATATGTAAATTAATTTGAAAATCTATATTATTGTTAATATTATTAGTATTATTCCGTTCATAGAAATGGTATCGTGAAGTACCGAGTTCGGGTTTCAAGTATCCGGATTCGGGGACTTTACAACTCAAAACTTTCGAATCTTGTTACATTTTGTATAAATTGATTTTTACTCAGAAAATTCTAAAACTTTCAGGGTACACTATCATAACATATATAAACATACTGTAACAAGTTCAGAGTTTTCCAAGGTATACACAGTGAGGAATCCGGGTATGAATATTTAGGAGTCCTTCACGGTAAAAGTCATTACACACAAACCACACATCGAAATGTGTCGGTTCTTTTTCCTACATTTAGATAAATTCTTAAGGTACCTCTGTGATTTTTTCTAGATTTTAAAAAGGTTCAGAACTGGCCGAAACAGCCTTAGGAAAAATTGGATCATTAGCTTTTTAGGGTTTTAAAGCTTTAAGTTCTATACATGGACTATTTTGGGGGAAAACAGCCCCCAAGGCTTCAAAAATTATTGGATTTGTGTTCTACCACTTGGGTTTACTAGATAAATCATGTATCTAGCACCCCTCCTTCAACGGATCACAAATCCAAGTTGTAAAACTTGAGTTACACAAGATATAATGGAAGAAAAACTAGGGTTTTACCCCTAGGAGAATTTATGCTAATTTTCTTCCACTAAACCTTTGATCTAACACTCAAGATACTTAGTTCCATACATGATGATATGTAGAACTAAGGTATCTTGGGTATTAGTTCATAACCCCATCAAATCTTGCTATAAGATCAAATAGAGGAAGAAGATGAAGATTAGGTTATACCTTGTTCTAGTAGCAACCTTCCTTGATTTACCAAAGTAAGATATGAACTTAGGGTGAATTAATCAAGATAGCACACTCCTCTCTTTCTCCTTAAGAAAACCGAACCCCTCTCTCTCTTTTCTCTCTTTGTATTTTGCTAGCTTGAGAGAAAAATAGAAGAAGAAGAATAGGAGAAATTAAATGAAGAGAAAATGAAATGTGGTGTTATCTTGCAATATAGTTAGATACAAATAGGATCATAACTAATATCCCCAATATCTTTGTTGTCCCTTGGATAAAAGGCTTTGCCTTATCTCTTCCAATTAAGCATAATCATGTCATTAAAGGTGCTAAGTAGATTTTCTAGCAATGGGAGATGGACACACTTGTACTTGATATAAGAGTTACTAATAAAGGAACTTTATTAGCATATTTTTGTTGCCTTAAAAGGCCTAAAAGGGGTGGTCACCTTTGCCCTATTATCCCCTCCATTTTACTTTTATTTTAATGCACAAATTTAATTAATCAAAAGTCAAATATACCCTTAATCAAGTGGGATAAGTATTGGTTTGCGTTTTATTTCTTTTGGGCTTCTCATTTAATTGTTTTGGGCTATGTAATAAACATAGTTTAACAATTTTAATATGTATTACCCTAATTGTTTATTTAGGGTTTTTATTTCTAATCTTATGGAATTTAATTACTTACACATATCTCTTTAGCTTGTAACCTAATTAGGTTTACTATAATTAGGTTTAAAATTATTAATCACTTACAATAATAAAATTATCCACTTAAGTTAGTATAAATATTAAATACTAACTATTCATTATTCATGATTACCAACTCCTTCTTATACATCATGCAATCCCTCAACCCATGAGTTTGATTTCTTGGACAATGGCTTGGTATTGTCAAGGAATTCTCTATAAATTGGACACTTCTCTTCATTATCTATGTTGCTTGAATTGTCTGATAATTTGTTAAGTGTGAGATTGAGAGCATACAAGTGTGCTAGAGCTTAGAAGTTCATTTGGAGCAAGTTTTCATCACATTACAGAGGTATAAACTCTTTTCCTTGTTACCATTTTCATTCTCTGTAAAAAATTGGAGTTTTGGTCTTGAAGTTCAAATTCTTGAATTCATGGAATTATATGTTAAGGAGGTTGAGTAATGTTTGATTAGTTGTTATATGATCATATAAGCATGTTGCAATTGATATATGAGTGTTTAGGAATGATTTCATGGGTAAATTATGAGTTTTGGTGGACGATTCTTGAAGCGGATTGCTTTCTTGCTGAACCGAGGCATGGCGTAGTCATGCATACATTTGTATTGAGGAAGCTTGGCCTTGATGCTTGATTCTTGATTCAGTTGAGTAGTCTGTTTTCAAGTCTGATCCTTATGAGCTAGTAGTTCTGACTTAAACTAACATCTGAACATGTGTATGATGGATATGTTAACATAATGGGAGCATGTTTTCATTTGAACCTTAAGTTTTGAAAACCAACTATGTTAAAGAATATGTTCTACAAATTATGAACCTAGTGAGCTATACATGACTTATTTTGCATATAGATGAGCATGTTGTAGTTTATTTAGTCCTTTGAACATGGTCGAACTTATTACGCCTTGTGTTAGAAAAATTTTCAAGAAGAGACTTAGTATAGTATGTTAACTTACATGATTGTTATATGTTGTAAATTCTGGCTTTGCAAAGCATGTTAGTGTGACTTAGACATGCATGAATAAACCTTTAACTTGTGTTTATGTGATTAGCAAAGAAATATGATCATGTTGAACCTATTAGCAAACTTTGAATGTGAATATTGTCAAGATACCATGAGGACTAAAATCTGACAATTGTGAACATGGTTGATAACACTCTTAGACTTGATCATATAGTATAAATGTATACATACCATGTATGTGTGGCATATTTCAAGAAAAGCATGAATGAAGACTATTTTCAACTAAAGCAGTGTTGGTTTCACATATGCGTTATGAATATATGCAAGCACGCCTAATATGAGTTTTATAACTATCATGTATGTTTAGAAAGAAAGCATGCTAGACTTTGTGGTTTCATGACCTCGAATGACTTTAAATTTGTTGAAATGATCGAACTTAGAACCATGATATACAAGAAAGGCCCTAGATTGATCTAAGAAGCATGTAAAAGCCTTTAATATGTCAAAATACATTAAGTTTGAGTGTGAATTCGAGACCGGACAGAACCCACAAAGCAGCAGATGAGTCTTGGTAGGGTGGGGGGACAAGAATTGTTCTTATTTGGTCCTAAGGCCTAACCATGGTGCAACTGCGCCCGATCTAGAATCCCAGAAAATGAATTCTGATCTTTTGGACAGTAACTTACATGATACTTATGATGCTAAATGTGATTTAAAACCTACTGATGTACATATATATATGTGATGCTTAGTTGATAAGTCGGTGTTGCATTGAAACGAAAAGTCCATGAGTAGAGGAGGTCCTAACCTTGAGCATTCTTGATTTGTTTATAAAATGGCTAAGTGTTTGGTTCATGATTACTTATAAACTGATTTTGGTACCATATGTACATATTTGTATCGTGTCAAGCTTGATTAAAGATTGTGTTAGCTAATTAACATCTTGAACATATAATGCGTTATAAATAGGATTAGAAAGTGTTGATTTATTAAAGTGGATAAACTACGCTTAAGGCAAGTTCCCTAAACTTACTCTAATTATTATTGAGCAAGTATCTGAACCCTATTATTATTATGGTGCAATATCATTGCATTAATTATTCGGCAAATACCATAAGCTTATCCATTTGAATACAAGTTAGATTACTTTGTTAAACCCTTGTGAAAGCTATTATTCATGTTGAAATTGGTATTGCCCTTGAATATTGTGAAAGAGTCGATGCCATCTGATTCGGCTAGACTATATGCATGTTTATAAAAACTGTCCAAACCAATTGATTGGTGCGGAAATCATGAAAACTGAGTTGGACAATCCTTTTGGTAAGGGGAGTGTATGTTGTTGGAAACCCCAACAGATGAATAAATATTATTGTGGTGTTATGCATAACGTAAAGTATTGTAGACTGATCATCTATAGTACTTGATATTTTTGGTTATTAGTTTAATATTGGTAACTCTGGTGGAAGTTCCATGGTCCTTAGTGACTGCTCAGTATAAATTGCTTATCCAGTTGGATACATTGTTAGCCGTTGAATTCATATATATATATATATATATATATATATTGATTTATATTGAATTGTTATATCCCTTATTCATGATGTTATTCTAACACTTTGAACTATCCTAGAAATAACCCTTCGATATTTCAAACCTTGTGATATTATATCCTACACCCTTGTTGTATATTACTTGTTGGGCAATTTGTGATCATCCTTGCTTATTAAAACCTTTCAGTTAAGGAGGAACAGGGAGGTGTCTCTGGAGCAGACAAGGGCAAGGGCAAGGCTACCGACTAGCTTGTTCTTTTTATGTTTAAAATCTATTATATTGTACTAAGACTATGTTGAAGCTTAAGTAGAATTATGTTATAGGTCTTTATTTGATACTATTATGTAATCTATTAAGTACTGTAGGTTGCGAGACTTGGGGGAATAATTATAATAAATCATTGTATATTATTCTAAAGTAGATTTTCCGTTGTGAATGTATTATTTAGTTATTATGGTTTTACCATTAGAACCTGATGAACCGAATTCGAGTGACCAAGTGGAGGTCCGAATTTGGGGGCGTCACAGGTTGGTATCAAAGCCTTAGTTATAAACCTTAGGAGCGAGTGTCCTTAGATTATAACTTAAGGGAACTTAGAAGTTAGGAAGGAGATAAAACTCATGTAGAGTTTTCCTTGAGAGGCTTAGTGTGTTATGAAATGTAAGTTCATTCTATACAATGAACTTATGTTTATTTAACATTTTAATGGAGTTGTTATTTGTGTTATTTTATGTTGGTGATTGTAGGATGACTGACATGGGAGGACCTAGCCGAGTAGTAGAGGAAGAGCCGTGTGATATCCACGTAGTATTTGAGACACCCTTGATAACAGAACCTATTTCAGTAGTAGCCCCTTTTGATGATGACGATGAGGAAGAGGTGGAGTCTGACCCTGAGGAGGAACCTTTAGAGGAGGTGCCTGAGCTTGTGGAGGACTCCGACGAGGCTACCTTTAAGGATCAGGTGTTAGGAGAGTATGAGGAGCAGATATTGGAGTTGGGAGAAGAGCTTGAGGCTGAGTCTAGGGAGAGGGAGTCTGCATTCCAGAAGTTGAGGGACGAGGACCATCAAAGGCAGTTAGTGATGCAGGAGATGGAGGTGGAGATTGCTCACCGTAAGGAAGCAGGGATCCAGATGGGAACTTTGTTTCACCGAGTGGTGGCGAGGAATGTTGAAGTGGCAGGAAAACTAGAGGAATTAGAACATAAGGTAATATTATAGTTGTGGGTAATATTTATAAATTTTACAATGTATGCAAGTTGTTATATTATATTCGTACGAAGACACAATCATTGGTGGACCCCACAACGGAATTATTGTCGGATTGAGAAAACGACAAAAATATTTTTATGAAAATAACGGCAGAAGTTTTACCGTTAATACTATTGAACTACTCGATAGTAAAAGTACAATAATACGTGTGGTTTCATAGTAGCACACGGCATTGATTATTGATGCTTACGTGAGAAGTCACTCAGTTTTGTTCAATTATTGATACGATGAGTTCTTTGCATAGTATCTCAAAGTTATTTGATTCAATTATTGTTGATTGTTATATATATATATATATATATATATATATATATATATATTAGTTTTATTTTATTAGTATTATTAATGTAATAAAACAGAAAAGCTTTTTATATAAAACATAATACTTTTATAAAGTTATTCGTTTTATTAGATTATAAATAGAATATACTATATTTTATTTAAAAGATTTTTCTTTAAATCTGGATCGTCTGATTAAAAGTAAATCAATTTGGACCATTCATGAATTAGTTACTATGCAGTCCATTTTTCTATAAATAGAAGCTCATTACTTTATTATTTCTTACAAATTCACTGAAACTCTAGAGAGAGAAACTATAGAGAGAAAGAAGAAAAGTATTATGCTACTTCACTACTTCTATATCCAGTTTCTTCTATAAGGTAAGGGGTATTATTTCTTTCGTATTCATGAAGAGAACTTCATTATTCCATTATTTTCATACATTGGAATAACCTATATCTATGGGTCTACCCTATACTTGGTGACATTCTTACATTATTCCATTCTTTATTATTATGTTGGAACATCCCCGCATTGCAAATTTACTTTGACTTTGGTTTCATTATTTATTATTCTGTTGGAATAACATGTCTACGCGAAGTACCGCATGCATGGTGATTTCTGTTGTTATTCCATTCTTTATATTTCTGTTGGAATATCATGTCGGTGCGTATTACGCCTGACCTAGTTCCGTTATTTATTATTCTATTAGAATAACCTGTCTATGCGAAGTACCGCATACATGGTGATTTCTTTTGTTCTTCCATTCTTTATTATACTCAGCTTATTAAAGTTTTGACTTCTATACTCCATGAAATTAGTTAAATATGCTTGATATTTGCGCTTCATCCAGTATCTTTTCATGGAAATATTCTTCTGAGAATTCTTGAATTTTACTCTACAAAGAAGTATCATGTTGACAATTTGGACGTTATTAGTTCCTGAATAATTTAATTCTTGAACTTGTTTTATTGAATTCTTATATCATTGTCATCATCCTCGTGTTTATATTTTGTTGAAAGTCATCTGTGGCCTATAGTGCATAGATGGACTTGGTATGATTATGACCAGAGATTATTCGGTATAATCATGACCGTAATGTTACAAATGATGTGGAAAAAGTCCTCATTGGCACGTAGTGCATTGAGGCAAAGTTTTTGGTATGATTATGGCTATGATTATGGTTATGGCTATATTTTATGGCATGATCAGGACCGTTGATGAAAACACGATTATCTTTGGCCCGTAGTGCATGGATAATTCATGGTCGTGATACTAAATAATATCCTTGGCCTGTAGTGCAGGGAGTATTTAATGATGTGGATTATTTATTAAGCTTAGTCTCAGCGATAAAAGTGATGAAAAACTTTTTAAATCATAAAAGATATTAGATTTTATTCTCTACTTGTCTCTTTTAATGGATTGCTTGTTCTGCTGCAGTTAAACTTGATGTCTATTGTATTTTATCAGTTTAACATTGTTGAGGACTAATTATAATATATTCTGCATTATCTTAGTCATAATATTTCTTACTGGGCTAGTTGAGCTCACCCTTTCCTTCATTGTTCTCTTCAGAAAATGAGAATATATTGGGGACGAGTCGGGGAACGGATTGACAGTCCAGATGATAGCATTAGTAGTCTTCACTATTTTGTTAAATAGTGTGACAATAAATGTAATGAGGACTCCTTGGAGTGTGGATATTGTCTAGATGACAATATTCTTATTAAAACTCTCAATTTATATTTTGTCGTATTGTTTACACGACAGTTGTATTATTAAGTTGTATTTGTATTCAAGATTACCATATCCTGGCGACCCAAGATGGGTGATGTATACCCAATTTTGGGGGCGTCACGATTAGTATCAAAGCTTTAGGATATGATCCTGGTGAGATGTGAGAAAAGAACTAGGAGGGAGAGACGGGGAATTCCTTCGCTAGTATGACCTACCTAAGTTTATTTGGTATTTAATTGGTTGGTCAGAGTATAGGGATAATATGTGATATGTTAATTAACCCTTGTTTTGTGGCAATATTTGAGAATGACATCCGAGAATGTTGAGAATAGCAATGGAGCACAGGAGACCGTTGAGTCTCCACATATCAATAATCAAGATAATTTGAATCAGGAAGGCGATAATCCTCCAGTAAACAACAACACTGACCAAATGATGAACGATGGAATGTTCAGAGGCTTTATGCAATTCATGCAACAACAGGTAAGAGAGACTCATATTCAAAATATAGGTAGAAATAATGGCAACCCACGGTCGATCACCGCTAAGCAGTTCAAGGAGCTGGGACCACCAGAGTTTTTGGGAAAGCCAGAACCACTTAAGGCGGAGACATGGTTAAAGCAAATCAACAAGATATTTGATGTCTTGGGATGCTCAGAGGAGCAAAAGGTTCCATTTGCCACCTTTATGTTGCGTGAAGAGGCAGATTACTGGTTAGAATCTGTAAAACGTACCCAGCCTGACGCACTCAAGATGTCTTGGGAGAAGTTCCAAGAGCTATTCAATGACAAGTGCTTTACCAAAAGTATTCGTCACATGAAGGAGGTGGAGTTCATTAAGCTGGAGCAAAATAATATGACCGTGTCGCAGTACGAGGCTAAGTTTACCGAGTTGTCTCGGTTTTCATCCCATTTGGTCGATAATGAGGAGTGAATGACGCGAATGTTTCTAAGAGGTTTGAAACCCAATATACGTCAATACCTCATTTCTCACAAACTTTGTTTATATTCAGAAGTTATGAATAGGGCTCAGTTATTGGAGCGCGATAATGAGTCAGCACAACCAAAAGGCAACGACCAACAACACGATAATAATTGTACCGATGGCAATGATCATCGGAACAATGATAACCATCGTGGGGGAAATTATCATGCCATGAATGGTAACCACTTCAGTGGTAATCATGGCCAAGATAATAGAAGTGGAAATTTCAAGAAGAGAAGGTTCAATAATGATAGAAAGATAGCGGAAAGACCAAAGCACCGTTTCAAAGGAAGAAAAACGACCACCCATTATATGTTTCAAATCTTGGATGAGGAGGGACACATCTGTTCAAATATGTACGCAACAATCCAAAGCGTGTTTTAATTGCGGAAGAGAAGGTCACCTAGCTTGATTTTATCGTATGGTGAAGTCAAGTCCAGCTGGGATGGTGATGCCAAAGGATGTCCCAGACAAGCCAAAGCCGGTAGTTTAAGAGAGAGCATTTTTTTTTCGTGACGAGGAACCTGAATAAAATTATCACGGGTAAGTTAATCATAAACTCTTGCGAAGTCTATACCGTGTTAGATACTGGTTCTACTCACTCTTTCATTCCACTTAGTTGTGTTCAATGTTTGAATTTAACTCTGGAGAAGTTAGACTTTGATTTATCTGTTGAAACTCAGTTGGGAGAAACCTTCGTTACCTCCATTATTTATAAATCTTGTTTGATTCAAATCAACACTTTCACGTTACCTGTCGATCTTATCTCTTTGAAAATACTTGCCTTTGATGTGATTTTAGGAATCGATTGGTTAACTACTCATCATGCTTTTAATAAGGTTGTTAGCTTTCATATTCCTAACCAACCTGTTATGCGAATTAAAGCAACCAAACCACTAAAGTCAATCATTATCATATCAAGCCATAAGTAAAGAGCCCCGATCCTTTCGTTGTTGACTTCCTTGTGTGGAATGCACCGAAGCCAGACTTTCTGTAGGGGACGTTATGAATAACGATTGCAAGTTGATAGGTATCAATGTGACGTGTTATCCAAGTCTTGGATGAGAGTCACAGTTGTGAATGATATTTCTATTGTCAATAAGTTTCTAGACATATTTTTGAAGACTTCTTGGCCTACCCCAGAGCGTGAAATCAAATTTTGTACTGACCCCAGTACAAAACCCCATTTCTAAAACCCTTAAATATTTCTTCAACTAAAACGAACGTAACATGCGCCAAAGACGTTGACTCGAGCTGTTGAAGATTACGATCGTACCATTCAATACCATCATGGGAAAAGTGAACGTGGTAGCTGACACGTTGAGTAGAAGATCGTATGCGTTTATGAGTGTGAATATACGAACCTACGTAAAGATAACGAATATACGAGTAGAATCGACTTTAATTGATAAAGTTAAAGCCGCTAAAGCTAAATACTTAGAGCTGATGAATGTTAAAAAGAAGGTTCAAGAGGGTGTTATTCTAGAAGCAAGAATCGATGAAGAGAGGAAATCTCAACCCTCGATTTTATTGACTCATTTGAAATCCTTGATCGAGTAGGAACTGTGGCTTATAGACTCGTTTTACCGCCAAGTATGTCGCATGTTCATAACGTTTTTCACATATCGATGTTACGTAAATATGTGGACGACCCGAACCACATTATTGATTTAGAACCGGACGAGATAGCGGATAATTTAACGTATGAAGATGTACCTGTTAAAATCCTGGAATGTATTCAACACTCAAAGGTTATACCTCAAGAGTTAGAATCGGACAAAGTGTCCTCATCTGTTCGACATACCACGTACGTACGTAAATTTCGAGGTCGGAATTTCATAAGGAGGGGAGATTGTAAAAAACCAAATTTTACGAATAAAGATTTAAATTTCTTGAATATTTTTTTTTGAATATTATAGTGTGGATTTAATATAATATTATAGTTGTGGGTAATATTTATAAATTTTGCAATGTATGCAAGTTGTTATATTATATTGAATTGGTCGGGGAATATTCTTTGTGTCGGGGAATATTCGTACGACGACACAATCATTGGTGGACCCCACAACGGAATTATTGTCGGATTGAGAAAATGATAAAAATATTTTTATGAAAATAACGACGGAAGTTTTACCGTTAATACTGTTGAACTACTCAGTAGTAAAAGTACAGTAATATGTGTGGTTGCATAGTAGCACACAGTATTGATTATTGATGCTTACGTGAGAAGTCACTCAGTTTTGTTCAATTATTACTATCTGATGATTCTTTGCATAGTATCTCACGTTATTTGATTCAATTATTGTTGATTGTTATATATATATATATATATATATATATATATAAGTTTTGTTTTATTAGTATTATTAATGTAATAAAACAGAAAAGCTTTTTATTTAAAACAAAATACTTTTATAAAGTTATTCGTTTTATTAGATTATAAATAGAATATATTATATTTTATTTAAAATATTTTGCTTTAAATCTGGACCGTCCGATTAAAAGTAAATCAATCTGGACCGTTCATGAATTAGTTATTATGCAGTCCATTTTTCTATAAATAGAAGCTCATTCCTTCATTATTTCTTACGAATTCATTGAAACTCTAGAGAGAGAAACTATAGAGAGAAAGAAGAAAAGTATTCTGCTACTTCACTATTTCTATATCCTGTTTCTTCTATAAAGTAAGGGGTATTATTTCTTTCATATTCATGAAGAGAACTTCTGGTATTCCATTATTTATTATTCTATTGGAATAACCTGTATACGCGGTCTACCCTATACTTGGTGACATTCTTCTGTTATTCCATTCTTTATTATTATGTTGGAACATCCCGTCGGTGCAAATTTCGCCTGACCTGGTTTCATTATTTATTATTCTGTTGGAATAACATGTCTACGCGAAGTACCGCATGCATGGTGATTTCTGTTGTTATTCCATTCTTTATATTTCTGTTGGAATATCATGCCGGTCGCGTATTCTTTGACACAGTTCCGTTATTTATTATTACATTGGAATAACTTTGTCATCAAGTACCGCATACATGGTGATTTCTTTTGTTCTTCCATTCTTTATTATACTCAGTTGATTAAAGCTTTGACTTCTATACTCCATGAAATTAGTGAAATATGCTTGATATTTGCGCTTCATCCAGTATCTTTTCATGGAAATATTCTTCTGAGCATTCTTGAATTTTACTCTATAAAGAAGTATCATGTTGACAATTTGAATGTTATTAGTTCATGAATAATTTAATTCTTGAACTTGTTTTATTGAATTCTTATATCATTGTCATCATCCTCATGTTTATATTTTGTTGAAAGTCATATGTGGCCTGTAGTGCATAGATGGACTTGGTATGATTATGACCAGAGATTATTCGGTACAATCATGACCGTAATGTTACAAATGATGTGGAAAAAGTCCTCATTGGCACGTAGTACATTGATGGAAAGTTTTTGGTATGACTATGGCTATTGATTCTCTTCGGCCAAGGGAGCAAAGATGAATTATTTTATGGCATAATCAGGACCGTTGATGAAAACACGATTATCATTGGCCCGTAGTGCATGGATAATTCGTGGTCGTGATACTAAATAATATCCTTGGCCTGTAGTGCAGGGATGATTTGATGATGTGGATTATTTATTAAGCTGAGTCTCATCGATAAAGTGATGAAAAACTTTTTAAATCATAAAAGATAGTAGATTTTATTCTCTACTTGACTCTTTTAATGGATTGCTTATTCCGCTGCAGTTAAACTTGATGTCTATTGTATTTTATTAGTTTAACATTGTTGAGGACTAATGATAATTTATTCTGCATTATCTTAGTCATAATATTTCTTATTGGGCTAGTTGAGCTCACCCTTTCATTTCTTTATTCTCTTCAGAAATGAGAATATAATTTGGGAGACGAGTCGGGGAGCGGATTGATGATCGGATGATAGCATTAGTAGTCTTCACTATTCTGTTAAATAGTGTGACAATAAATGTAATGAGGACTCCTTTGAGTGTGGATATTGTCTAGATGACAATATTCTTATTTAAACTCTCAATTTATATTTTGTCGTATTGTTTTCACGACAGTTGTATTTGTATTCAGTACCATGTATCTGGCGACCCAAGATGGGTGATGTATACCCAATTTTGGGGGCGTCATATAGATAATAAAGTGAAAAATTTTGTGATGCAGAGAATGCCGCCCAGACGTAGAATAACTGTCCCAAAAGAGTCAGTTAATGATGAGAGAGGTCCTATAGATCCAATACAGAGGCTGGTAGATTTATTGGGAGAAGCTTTGAGGGGAAGAAACGAACCCGTACCACCCGTTCTCCAAACTGTCCGAGTAACGACCTTTAAAGATTTTAAGAGTGTAGGACCCCCAGAGTTCGCGGGAACCACTGACCCTATAGTTGCGTAAACCTGGATCAAGGAGATCGAGAAGGCCTTCACTATGGCTCGTATGGGTGAAGACCAGAAGACAATATTTGCCACATATATGATGAGGGGCAAAGCGAACCATTGGTAAGAAACTAATCCGCAGAGAGCGGGGGAAGGAATAATAACATGGGAGCGGTTTACGAAACTATTCTTCGAGATCTATTTCTCGAAAAGTATGAAGAGTAGGATGGAAGTAAAATTCCTAGAATTAAAATAAGGTGATATAACGGTGGCGCAGTACGTAGCTAAGTTCAATGAACTAGCGCGGTTTGCAGAACACCAAGTGTGGATGAGGAGAGGAAGGCGAGACGTTTTGAACAATGGTTAAAACTGTGGTTGTACAATAAGGTATCGGTCTTCCAGATTGATTCCTTTACGACATTGTTGGAGAAGGCAATCATTGCGGAAGGTGGCAGTGAGGCCTTAAGTATGTATTATACGGAGAAAAGAATAAGAACGCTGGTAGTGAGCATCGTGGAGGAAGCAGCAGGGGAGGAGTAACTCCGGCAAGAGGAAATGGGAAAACAATAACAACAGAAGTAACAATCCAGGTGGGAATCACCAAGGAAACTTCAAGAAGAGGACCGACACTTCTAACAAATGTGGAAGAAGTCATCAGGGAGAATGGTGCAAGAGGAAGAACACCTGCTATAATTGCGGCCAAGAGGGGCACATATCGCCAAACTGCCTGAAGTCGAAGAAAATCAGAGGATGTTTTGCTTATGGATCAACAAAGCACCAGATAAAGGAATGCCCGAAGAAGGGAAGCAGTGGAATTGGCGGAAGCCAAGGAGGAGGAAGTAAGTTGATGATTGGTGGACCTGCGTAACCAAATCGATCGACCGCTTGAACCTTTAACATGACCGTCTAAGACGTCGTGGTTACAAAGGACGTGGTGTCAGGTATAATCCTAATCAATAATATAAATGCTTATGTATTATTTGATTCGGGTGCCACCTGTTTGTTTGTAACTGAAGAATTTGCTAATAAACTTAGTACACCCCGAGAACGTTTAGAAGATCCTTCGAACATAGAAGTTTCAAATAAGGAAATAATCCCTGTAGAATACGTTTATCAAAATTGTCGCACAAACATTAGAGGACATTATCTGAGCGTAGACTTGATTCCTATTAGACTGGGAGAATTTGACGTGATATTGGGGATGGATTCGTTATATAACCATGCAGCAATAATTGACTATTAGAACAAATGTATGAACCTTTAGACTCTGGGTAAGTCTAAGGTAGTGTTTTATGGTAGCTCATTGCTTAAGCAATCGTGTTACGTTACAATGATGCAGGCTAAGAAATTTTTAAAGAAAGGATGTGTAGGTTATTTAGCTTACATTGTGGATACTCGAAAAAAGGGAGTAGAGCTTAATGATTTACCCATAATGAGTGAATTTCAGGATGTGTTTTCGGATAATCTACATGGCCTCCCGCCAGACAGAGAAATCGAATTTGTAATAGATTTAGCACACGGAACGGCACCGATTTAGAAAGCTCCATATCGGATGGCGCCAGTAGAAATGAAGGAATTGATGATACAACTTCAAGAGTTATTAGATAAAGGTTACATTCGACCAAGTGTGTCTCCTTGGGGAGCACCAGTGTTATTCGTGAAGAAAAAGGACGGATCGATAAGGCTCTGTATCGATTATCGTGAATTAAATAGAGTAACGATCAAGAACAGATATCCGCTACCGAGGATAGACGACTTATTTGATTAACTGAAAGGAGCGAAATGTTTCTCGAAGATCGACCTGCGGATGGGATATCACCAACTGAAAGTGCGGGATGAGGACATACCAAAGACTGCGTTTAGAACCCATTATGGACATTACGAGTTTTTGGTAATGCCATTCGGTTTAACTATTGCTCCTGCAGCATTCATGGACTTGATGAATCGAGTTTTCAAGTTATATTTGGATAAATTCGTAGTAGTTTTCATCTACGATATTTTGATCTACTCAAAGACAGAGGAAGAACACGTCGAACACCTAAATATTGTTTTGGAAGCACAACGAAAGGAGAAGATGTATGCGAAGTTTTCTATGTATAAATTTTGGATTAAGAAAGTTCAATTCTTAGGCCACGTGGTGGATGAGAATGGAATCTCAGTAGACCCCGAGAAGGTTGAAGCAGTGAGTAATTGGGAACAACCAAGAACTCCGACGGAGGTGATAAGTTTCTTAGGGTTAACTGGGTACTATTGAAGATTCATCCAAGATTTTTCTAAGATAGCAACCCCGTTGACTAATTTGATGAGGAAGACGGTGAAATTTGTATGGACCGACAAATATGAAGAGTGTTTTCAAGAGTTGAAGAAGAGATTGAGTGAGGCGCCCGTATTACCATTACCAGATGATACGAGAGGATTTGTGGTGTACAGTGATGTGTTGCATAGAGGACTTGGTTGTGTGCTTATGTAACACGACAAGGTTATTGCGTATGCATCACGATAATTAAAGGATTATGAAAAACGATACACTACTCATGACCTAGAGTTAGCGGCCGTAGTTTTTGCGTTAAAAATATGGAGACATTATATGTACGGAGAAAATTGTGAGATATACACGGACCACAAAAGTCTGAAATATATCTTCACACAGAAGGAGTTGAACATGCGTCAGAAGAGGTGGTTAGAATTAATCAAAGATTATGACTGTGAAATTCTTTATCATCCGGGGAAGGCAAACATAGTTGCCGACGCTCTGAGCAGGAAAGGAAGGGAGAAATTGTTTCAACTGACAACTCAGGAGGAGTTAATAAGGGATATGGAGAAATTAGAAATAGAAGTGAGGGGACCCGAGAGGTCTGCAGAAAAGGTATTTGTAATAGAAGCTTGTCCAACATTGTTGGATAGAGTAAAGGAAGCCCAGGAGAAAGATGGAGAGTGTGAGAAAATCAGAAGAAGGATCGTGGAAAAAGAGGAAGAAAAATTTCGAATAGATAAAGATGGTATCTTAAGATTCGAAGGGAGAGTATGGGTACCGGTAGTGGCAGAGTACATTAACAGATGTCTTACGTGTCAACGTATAAAAGCAGAGCATCAGCGACCGAGTGGTTTACTACAACCGTTGGAAATACAAGAGTGGAAATGGGAGCATATTACGATGGATTTCGTGGTAGGACTTCCAGTCACACAGAAAGGTTTGGATGCCATTTGGGTCATCGTGGATCGACTTACGAAGACTGCACATTTTCTACCTATCAAGATCCGTTACAGTTTAAATCAATTAGCGAGTCTATACGTAAAGGAAATTGTTTCACGACATGGAGTGCCGGTGTCGATTGTTTCTGACTGAGACCCGCGTTTCACGTCAAAATTCTGGAAAAGCTTGCAAGAGAGGATGGGAACATAGTTGAGATTGAGTACTGCTTATAGAAGGAAGTGCAGAACGTCGTTATGTTGGGATGAAGTCGAAGAACGACGAGTACTCAGGCCAGAGTTAGTACAGCAGACTGCAGATGTGGTGAAAGTGATAAGGGCCAGACTTGTAGTAGCTCAAGATCGCCAGAAGAAGTACGCAGACTTGCATCGGCAAGACCGAGACTTTGAAGTCGGCAGTTTTGTATTCTTAAAGGTATCTCCATGGAAGGGAAAAATCCATTTCAGCAAGAAAGGAAAATTGAGTCCAAGATTCATAGGACCGTTCGAGATACTACAACGAGTGGGCGAAGTAGCGTACAAAGTTACACTACCACCTGAGTTGGAGCACATCCATAACGTGTTTCACTTATCTGTGTTACGTCCGTACAAGCCTTACTACAAGCACGTGATTTCTTATGAACCCATTCAAGTGGAGAAGAATTTAGCGTACGAAGAAATTCTTGTCCAAATTCTAGATAAGAAAGAGCAAACCTTAAGGAATAAAGTTATTTCTTCTGTAAAAGTACTTTGGCGTAACCACAATGTCGAGGAGGCAACGTGGGAGTTAGAAGATAGAATGAGGAGGGATTATCCCCATCTGTTTGTGTAACCTTGTAGTAATTCTGGGATGGAATTTTTATAAGGGGAGGATGATGTAATACCCGAGAATTTCCACGTGTTATTAAATAAATATATTAATGGAAATAAATATTTATTTGAATATGAACAATTTCATGTTATGAAATGAGATAACTCAATTATATTAAATAAATGAATAATTGAGAATACGTGGAGTTTGTGGTAAACTCGTTGAAATCCTTGTGTGGCATGGTGATGGAAATTCAAATAGTAATGATAAGCGGCGGAGAAATTATGAGATGAGCAATTAAGTAATATTAATTGTTAAGTGTTGTTGTAGTATATTTATGGATTTTTAATTGATATTAATAAGGTCGGTTAATATGTGATTATTAATTGTTACTTAATTGATAATGGTTGTGGTGGAATATTGATTCTTGGCAATTATTAATAATATGTGATTATAGATAAGTAATGATTTTGGAAAACCCATGAATGGTTGGATTAATTAATATTAGTGTTAATTAATTAAGGAAGTGCATGATTTATTTATTTAACATAAGTGAGTAAGTTAGTAATATAATAATATTATATTGACAGTTATGTGCATTTGTGTAATAATACAACTATACCATATAGTGTAGTGTGACACTGTGTGACTATATATTAAGTCTTATAAAACTATATTGCTTGGGCATTGTGACTAAATATATTGGAACTATATGTTATAAATATATTATCTATGTGACAATATATATATGGGCATGTATGGAAATTATATACCATGAACTATTAAAGTATACCAGTGTGATAAAATGTACATGGATTATATGTATATTACATTTCCATATTCTATCTACTACATTGAAACCATAATTATTAAGTATGATATTTAATTATAATATATGGTTGAGATGTGTATTAAAAATATAACATAAGAGTGTGGATGTGTAGGAGTATACCAGAATGCTAGTTAATTTGTTTGTCCCAAATTGATAGTCCCATTTTACTCTCATTTCCCATTCACGTGCATTTCATAAAAGCTAAGGCCTATGTTTTTCATATTTTCTTCTAAGCTTGCTAGGCATGATTGTTGATCGATTTTGCAATCAATTAATACGTGCAAGTATACACGGTCAACAAGTAATAAAGTGAAAGTAGAGTATCGTTCCCACGAGGAATTATTTAATAAAAATTACCAAATACTAACTCTTAACCAAATCAATTTTATTTAAACAATCAATAATTATGATTTTTGGGATTAAGAAAACTAAATTAAACAATTGGAAGAGATTAGTCTAAAAGAAAGCAAATAAACAGAACTAAGATTTGATTGAATTCAGATAAATGAGGATTAAGACTCCAATATCCCCAATTATAAACTATAAATCAATTATCCAATTATCCCAATTATTATGCCTACTGAATTGTTAACAAGAATTCTCAAATGCCAAAAGTCGTTTTTCAAGTGATCAATTGCCTTCTATTTAATCCAGATTAATTTTGCCATATTCCTATGCAAAATAATTGAATTAAACTCGTTACAATCCCAACTCCTTATGTGTTACATGCGGCGAACAGATATTTCCATTCTATTCACAAACCTAATTATTCACTGTGCAAATAACTAAGTCACGTGATATCATGCCCAGTTCTAACCCTAGAATTCCTCTTTCAATTCCTTCTAGAGTAACAAGGTAATTACTGATCAGATAATTAATCAATAAGCTCAAGACAAGATAAACAATTCACTTTGACATAAATAATGGAAATAAATCGAATAACTAATTTAAAGACATAAAAGGTTCAATTGAAATCTTAATAAAAGAGTTAGTTCATAATTAATGAATTAAAACCAAGAATCCACAACTGAATAGACATTAAAAGATAAATGTATGATAAGAGAAGAGAATAGAATTTGTTGTCAGCAAATCTGATGCTCCCCTCTTGCTCTTGCTCTTGCTCTTGATCTCCAGTGTTCTTCAATTTGCTTTAATCTCCAATGGCTAATTAAGAACTAGGGTTTATATTCTAATCTAATGGAATATTTTATCTAGTCTAATCTATGTAATCTCCCTTTATTTTATACCTTACATCATGTATTTATAGGTTACAAGTCCAATTTTTAGCTTAAGAACAAACCCAATCCAATTTGGAGCCAAAAAGGTGTCAAAATTTGCCCCAAAACGCGTCCAAGCCTTTCCAGGACCTTCCCAGTGCCCCAGCGCTGGGCACGGTGAGAAACTGTCCCCTAGCGCCCCGGCGCTCCAATTAGCCTTGGTTTGGGCGCTCCGGCGCTGGCCCCATTCTCTAACATTTTCTACTCCGACGTCCTTTGGGAAAATGGCCATAACATCTTCATCTGAACTCCGATTTCAATGATTCAAGATGTTCTGGAAAGCGAAGAAGTAGATCTACAACTTTTATTCTTTAAGTTTTTCGAAATAAGGTCCAGAGAAATACTCAAATTGTCTCTGAAGTGACTGTTGTGTAAATGGCAAGCCGAAAATGCAAATCTAGCCACCCCAAACGTCGATCCAAGTAACTTTTGTCCCAATTCCTACAAAACAACATAAAACATGCATGAATAGACACAAACACTTAAAAATATTCTAAAAGACTTGAGAACAACAATAAATTAAGCCCGAATGTATCCAATTCATGGGTATAAAACTCACTCATCAAATACCCCCAAACTTAAACATTTGCTTGTCCTCAAGCAAAAACACAAAAGAACAAAAAATAAACAAACTAACTCAACTATATGAATTCATATGCATGATCTACTTTCTAATATACCTACGAACCCAGTAATAAATCAGTATGATATATAGCAACATGCCTCAAAGATACCAATGATACTCAAGCTCAAACTCAAGCTCAAGCTTCTATGTCATTCCAACCTTTACTGCCAGTTCACTACTTTCCTTTAATTTTAACCAAGATTTTCCCTCAGAAACAAATTATGAAACCCTTGAAGCAAGTGGATTATAATAGTTAAACTTTAAGTGCTAACCGGTTACATAAATTTAAGACAGGCTCAGATTATCATCATGATTAAAATTAGAACTCATCATCAATTCTCAACACTGTTCAAGTTAACATTTAATACGTGAATAGTAACCCCAACACGAAAAGGTAGAAATTTCATAATAAAATTCATACCAATATTTTGGTATAATGATATTGAAAGAAATAACATCATTTATGAAGAAAATAACATCCCTTACCTCAAAAGAACAGTACTTTTGACTGGAATATTAGATATAATGTTGAAGGAAACTTGCACTAAATAACAACTCTCAAAGAATCTAAATACTCACAAAAATACGCTCGATATTATAGAGAGAGAAAACATCAGTTTCTGGTGTGATCTTCAATTCTAACCTAAGCAGCCTATTTATAGGAAAATACTAGAATGCTAAAGCAGACTTAACCTGCTACCTGATGGCTTTACCTGCTGCTATTCACACACACTACCATTGAAAAAAAAATCTCAGCACATCAACAAGGACAAGAGTGGGACCCACCCATTCTAGAAAATTTCTAAAAATAATTTAAATTTAAACAATATTCAGAAACTTCAATAATTCATAATAAATAGCCATTTTATCAGAAAAATACAAATTTTATGTCTATTCCATAGGAAATTTAATTCTCTACAACTTTGTAGAAGAAAGTTTTTCCAAATTCCAAACAAAAAATGAATAGAAATCCACATCTGAGATGATTTTAATACCTTCATTCGACAAAATCTTCGATAAAACACCTCAACATTAATTCATTCATTTATATACGCATAAATAAATATTTTCTTATCATATAAATTAATAATTAATTATTCACAAATAATATTACAAAGCCACAATAATGATAACTAGGTCATTCCTAGGAAAGAAGGGCTTTCAGATAAAATTTCTCCTCATCGCACGTAATTAGATGACCAAACCCCTTTCCTGTAACCGAACTTCCATAGACATTGCCAATAATTCTATCTAATAATATTATTCAAATAATATGAATTATTGATCTGATAATGGGAAATATTGTGCAGTGACAATTATTGAATCAACAATAATATAAAATATCAACGTAGCAATTATTGAATCAACAAAATAAAATATTGAACAGTAATTACTGTAACAATTATTGAGTAGTGACTTCTTACGTAAGAATCAATAATTCAAAAATACTGTGCAATATCATGTGCTATTGTGCAACCACGCATATTATTGTACTTTAACCACCGGGTATTCCAACAATGTTAATGGTAACAACTACGCCGTTTTTTATAAAAAAACTCATACTTGTCGTTTTCTTCATCCGACAGTTTTCTGTTATGGGGCCCAGAAATGGTTGCGCCATCGTACGAATATTCCCCGACAGCAAGAATATTCCACGACCAAACGAATATTCCCCGACAACACTGAATATTTTATAACCACTTGCTTATTTTGCAAAATTTGCACATTTCACCCATAACCAAAGCATTATATCAAATTAACACCTTATTATTCAAAATAATAATTAGAGGAAATTCAATTTTATTTATAAAAAGTTGGGGTCTTACAACCCATATAACAGGTTGGTTAGGAATATGAAAACTAACAACCTTACGAAAATAATCAATTTTAGCATGAGTGATTAACCAATCAATCCCTAAAATCACATCAAATGCAAGTATTTTCAAAGAAATAAGATCGGCATGTAATGTGATGGTACCAACTTGAATCAAGTAAGATTTATAAATCCTGGATGTAATGAAAGTTTCTCCTAATGAAGTTTCAACAGATAAGTCAAAGTCTAATTTCTCTAGAGTAAAATTCAAACGTTGAGCACAAGCAGGAGAGATAAAAGAATGGGTAGAATCGGTATTTAGTAAGGTATAGACTTCGCAAGAATTTATGATTAACTAACCCGTGATCACCTCGTTCGGGTTCCTCGCATTTTGGGCAGTCACGAAAAGCGCTCACACTTGAACCACCGATTTTGACTTATCTGGGACAACCTTTGGTGTCATCATTACCACTAGAATTGACTTTCGCTATAGGGCATATTCCACCCTCAACTTATTCGTCGTACTTCTGTTCCATGATCTAAATCATTAATCTTCGATCCATATCGAATTGGGTTTGACCGCAATGTACAGGGTAATTCAAAACTCGATGTTGGGTTCTCCCAATTGTTTTCCAAAAAGAGAAATACATATCATCTATTTTAGCCTTTTTGGATCGGACTTCTCTTTCCACAATATCAACATGTCGTGTGGATTTTACCCATGCATCCTTCATTCTCACTCGTTCAGTTGTTTCTTCTTTTAGCTGATCCTTGATATTTGAATTCTCAGATTCCAGCTTTATCATCTTATACTCTGCTAAAGAGTGCTTCTATTCAAGCATCACATATCGGGTAACACAAGCTTGAATTGTTGCATCCTTTTGCTCCACGACCGCCTGCTGTTTTTCAGCCTTCTCTTCTAACTCATGAATACGATTTTGTAATTCTACATTTCGATCATAAAGTTCTCCTAATAAATCCTCCTCGGGTTCCTTTTCTTCCTCACTCTCAACTGCTACCTTTGCGACTAACTCGGGTGCAACTATTAATTCTTCACTCACCACATGGATATCTCTAATTTCTTCTTCGCCTGACATCACATTATCCTTGTTGGTGATTAGAGGTGTCTCAATGGTATCATTCACTCCATTATTAACATTTTCAGCTGCCATTCTCAAATACTGCCATAAAATAAGGGTTAATTAACAGAAATTGACATACCACATATTATCCCTATATTTTGACCGAACAATTAAACATAAATAAGCTTAGGTAGGACACACTAGCGAAGGATTTACTCGTCTCTCCGTTCCTAGTTCTAACCCCAGATCTCCATCAGAGATCATATCCCTAAGCTCTGATACAAACTGTGACGCCCCAAAATAGGTGCACACAACCCATTTTGAGTCGCCAAATATATGGTACAGAAACAACTACAACTTCATTATTACAATTGTCGTGCAAAATACGACAACATATATGTTGTGAGTTTAAATACAAATATTGTCTTCTATACAATATCCAAACTCAAATAAGTCCTCATTACAGTTATTGATACACTATTTTACAAAATAGTGAGGACCACTAAAACAACTGTTTGGACCCATTACTACACACCCTGACTAGTTCCCGCTATATTCTCTCCTTCTGAGAAGAAAAATGGAACAAAAAGGAAAAGGGTGAGCTCAACTAGCCCAGTAAACAATATTATGACTAAGATAATGTAGAACAAATTATCGTTAGCCTTCAATACATCAAATAAAATATAATGGACAACAAGTTTTAGATGAATATTCGCAGCAAAAATAACAATTCATTAGAAGAGTTAAGTAGAAAATGAAGTCTACTATCTTCTATGATTTACAAGTCCATCATCAATATTTTATCCCTGTAACATCAATCAATATACATCTTGAACCAAATATTCATCTTTGCAGTACGGGCCAAAGATATTCATTTGTATCACATGTTGGTCATGTTCATCTCAACACCTGTTCATCTTTGCACTACAGGCCAACGATATTCATCATGTAATCATTCATCTTTGCACTACATGCCAAAGATATTCATCAAGTATCACCATTTAAGACTGAGGATGATGAAAATATTTTAAAAAAATGAATCCAGTGAGATAAAAGGACAAAGATTAGGGATTTGTACTTTAGATAATCCAAGTTCAAAAATACTCCATAATAAACCGTAGTGGAGTAAAATTCAAGAATGAAGATCAAAACATGGATACAATCCAATATAGTAACCATAACAGACATCTTGGACAAAAAAGAGAATATTTTATTTTTCTGTGAATAATATCATATTTGTGAATAGTATCGTATACGTGAATAGTAAACCCAACACAAAAAGGTAGATTTCATAATAAAATTCATACCAATATTTCGGTAATGATATTGAAAGAAATAACATCATTTACGAAAAAAATAACATCCCTTACCTAAAAAGAACAGTACTTCTGACTAGAATATTGGTATAATGTTGAAGGAAACTTGCACTAAATAGAAACTCTCAAAGTATCTAAATACTCGCAAAAATACGCTCGATATTATAGAGAGAGAAAACTTTAGTTTCTGGTGTGATTTTCAATTATAACCTAAGCACCCTATTTATAGAAAAATGCTAGAATGCCAAAGCAGACTTAACCTGCTACTTGATGGCTTTACCTGCTGCTATTCACGCAAACCACCATTGAAAAAAAATCTCAGCACATCAACAAGGACAAGAGTGGGGCCCACCCATTCTAGAAAATTTCAACAAATTTTTAAATTTTAACAATATTCAGAAACTTCAATAATTCATAATAAATAGCCCTTTAATCAGAAAAATACGAATTTTATGTCCATTTCATGGAATATTTACTTCTCTACAACTTTGTAGGAGAAATTTTTTCCAAATTCCAAACAGAAAATGAACGAAATCCACATATGGATGATTTTTAATACCTTCATTCCGACAAAATACTGATAAAACACCTCAACATTAATTCATTCATTTATATCCACATAAAATAAATATTTCTTTGTAATACAAATTAATAATTAATTATTCATAAATAATATTACAGAATCATAATAATGACAACCAGGTCATTCCCAGGAAAGAGAGGGCTTTCTGATAAGGATTTCTCCTTACTAGCGCGCAAATAGGTGACCAAACCCCTTTCCTAGACCAAACTTCCTTAGACATTGCCAATAATGCTATCTAATAATATTATTCAAACAATATGAATTATTTATCTGATAATGGGAAATACTGTGCAGTGACAATTATTGAATCAATAATAATATAAAATATCAATGTAGCAATTATTGAACCAATAAAATAAAATATTGAACAATAATTACTGTAACAATTATTGAGTAGTTCCTTCTTATGTAAGAATCAATAATTTAAAAATCTTTGTGCAATCTTGTGTAATTGCTCTTTGTGCAACCACGCCAGATTACTATACTTTAACCATCGGGTATTCCAACAGTGTTAACGGTAACAACTACGCCATTATTTATAAAAAAACTCATATTTGTCATTTTCTTCATCCGATAGTTTTCCGTTATGGGGCCCACAAATGGCTGTGCCATCGTACAAATATTTCTCGACACCAAGAATATTCCATGACCAAACGAATATTCCCTGACAACAATGAATATTTTATAACCACTTGCTTATTTTGCAAAATTTGCACATTTCACCCATAACCCAAGCATTATATCAAATTAACACCTTATTATTCAAAATAATAATTAGAGGAAATTTAATTTTATTTTTAAAAAGTTGGGGTCTTACACCATGACACGAGCTCTGAGCATGTTTTCATGTGTGTGAATTGTTCTCTCACTTTTCCCATCGGTCAGCGGATAATACGCGGTGCTCATCCGTAGCTGCGTCCCCATTCTTTCTTGAAGACTCTTCCAGAAGTTTGACATGAATCACGGATCTCTATCCGATATAATAGATACTGGTACTCCATATCTCGAGATAATTTCTTTGATATATAATTTGGCTAGCTGTTCCAAACTATACCTGATCTTGATCGACAAAAAAGTTAGCTGACTTCGTAAGATAATCTACAATCACCCATATGGCGTCGTGCCCTTTTTGCGTTGCTGGAAGTCCCACCATAAAATCCATCGTGATGTGCTCTTATTTCCATTCTGGAATTTCTGACGGCTTTAGTAATCCACTCGGTTGTTGATGCTCTGCCTTGACTCTATGACAAGTTAGACATCTGTTGATGTATTTCGCAACCTCTCTTTTCATGTTTGGCCACCAAATTAAAGTGTTGACACAAATCTTGATACATCTTTGTGCTTCTTGGGTGTATCGAGTACCTCGTACTGTGTGCTTCTTACAAAATATCCTCTCTTAGTTCTGGTATTGACGATACCCAAATTCATCCTTCAAATTTTAGCAGGCTGGTGCCATCAATCTTGTATTTCAATTCGTCGCCTTCAGTTAACCTCTTCTTGATGTTGTCGCAATCTTCTTCCTTCTCTTGTGCCTCTTTAACCTTATCTAATAAGGTCTGGCTTGCTGCTACTATAAATAATTTTTCGTCGTTCTCCATCAGATACTTGATTTCCAATTCAAGTCGTTTGAAATCTTTCACTAACTCCTCTTGAATGGTCAATTTCAGTAACTTCTTCATGCCTTTTTTGCTCAGGGCATCAGCCACTACATTTTCCTTGCCTGGTTGGTACAGAATCTCACAATCATATTCTTTGATCAATTATAGCCATCGACGCTGTCTCATGTTTAGCTCCTTTTGTGTGAAGATATACTTCAGAATTTTGTAATCCGTATATATCTCACACTTCTCGCCATACAAATAATGTCTCCAAATCTTCAAGGCAAAAACTACTGCTGCTAACTCTAGGTCATGAGTCAGATAAACCTTCTCATAGTCCTTCAGCTGACGTGAAGTGTACACAATGACCTTGTCGTACTGCATCAGTACACAGCCAAGACCCTTGTGTGACTCATCACTGTACACTACAAATCCTCCCGTGTCATCTGGTAAAGCCAACACATGTGCTTGACTGAGCCTATTCTTTAACTCCATGAAACTCTCATCACGTTTCTCCATCCAAACGAACTTCATTATCTTTCTAGTAAGGTTGGTCAATGGCGATGCTATCTTTGAAAAATCCTTGATGAATCTTCGATAGTATCCTGTTAATCCCAAGAAACTCCTGATCTATATCAGCGTCTTCGGCTATTCCTAGTTTATAACCACTTTTACTTTTGCCAGATCCACCAAAACTCCATCCTTGTCGATAACGTGACACAAAAACTACACTCTCTATAACCAAAATTCACACTTGGAGAATTTTGCATACAACTTCTCCCTCCTCAACATCTCTAACATTATTCTTAAATGTTCAGCGTGCTCTTCCTCTGTCTCTGAATACACCAGAATGTCACAGATGAATACGGCAATAAACCTATCCAAATACTGCTTGAACACTCTATTTATCAAATCTATGAATGCTGCTGGCGCATTTGTCAACCCAAATAACATTACCAAAAACTCAAAGTGTCATTATCAAGTTCTAAATGTCGTCTTCAGAATGTCCTCCCGTCTCACTTCAATTGGTGATAACCGGTCCTCAAATCGATCTTCGAAAATTACTTCACCCCCTTTAGCTGATCAAATAAATTTTCGATCTTGGGCAACAAGTACTTGTTTTTAATTGTGACTTTGTTAAACTCTCGGTAGTTGATCCAAAGCCTTAATGACCCATCATTCTTCTTTATGAATAAAACTGGCACTCCCTAGGTGATACGCTCGGTCAAATGTATCCCTTATGTAACAACTCTTGTAGTTGAATAATAAGTTCTTTCATTTCTACCAGAGCCATACGATACAGCGCTTTGGATACCGGTGATGTCCTTGGTGCCAAATCAATAACAAACTCTACCTCACTATCCGGTGGCAATCCCAGAATCTCATCTGCGAAGACATCAATGAATTCCCTTACAATAGGTATCTAACCTAGTTCACCCTTGACTCTGCAAGTATCCACAACGTGAGCCAAATAACCTATGCAACCCTTCCTAAGCAACCTATTTGCTTGCATCACCGTCAAACAACAAGATTGTCTCGGTGATTTACTACCATAAAATACCACCTTCGACTTATTTGGAGTCTTCAGGTGTACGCACTTTTTCTTACTGTCAATAACCGCTCCGTGACTCGATAACCAATACATCCTAAGAATTACATCAAACTCCCTCAGATGAATCGGTATCAAATCCACGTTAAGCTTAAACCCTCTCAAATGAGCACAACAATTCCTATGAATGTAGTCTATAGGGATAATTTCTTTGTTTGCTACTTCTACATTCATTGGGTGTTCTAATAGTTGACGAGGTAAATTTAATCTTCGAGAAAATTCATCAGATATAACAAAACATGAAGCTCCCAAATTAAATAACACATAGGCATTTATATCGTTGATCGAAATAATACCTGACACCACCTCCCTGGATGCCACGACATCTTGCACTGTCATGTTGAAGGTCCTCATTGTTGGCTTGTTTGGCTGGGATGGTCCTCCACCTGTTGCCCTAATGTTGTTGCTGTTATTTCCGCTTCTGCCATCTGTGATTTTCTTCCTTGGACAGTCCTTGATCTGATGTCCCGCTTCTCCACAATTAAAACAACCTCCTTTCTTCGCTATAGGACTATTGTGTGAAATATGCACTTCTTGTCCACAAGTATAACATACCATTTTTCCTTTCATGCACTCTCCCGAGTGACCCTTTCCACAATTCCCACATACCTACTTCATCTTCTGTGCGCTCCCTTACTGAATTTCGGAATGGCTACCCCCACTGCTCCATTTACGCTTCTTGTTGATGTTGCCACCATTGTTAACATTCAATTTCCTCCTTCTACCTTCTTCTTGTTCTTTTCCCGATTATATTTCGAAACCGCTTCACTCCCACCTTCATCAATGAGAGCTTTCTCCAACAAAGTTAAGAACGACGTAATTTATAAAATCACTACTTTGAGATAGCTCCACGACTTTAACCTATTTTCAAATTGTCTTGCCTTCCTCACCTCATATCTACCTGATGTGGAACAAATCTTGCCAATTCATTGAATTTTGCAGCGTACTTCGACACTGACATTTTTTCCTATTTCAGCTCAAAATTCATAATCTCCATTCTCTCCTGCGTACTCTCAAGGAAGTAGTTCTCAAAAAACAATGTCTTGAATGCTTCCCATGTCACGATTCCAGTTCGGCTTTGCTCTGGTTGGCTTTGTAACGCCCCGAAATTCGGTCTATCTTCACACCCAGATTCCGTACGTCACGAGTACATCTTCTTCCAAACATACATCATTATATAGTGAAATATAACAACATACATTCTCAAATCCCAGGTTCTATTACCTTATAACTTCGTTCATTGCAAATAATGATAATTACATTATTCTTTACATCTTACAAGAGTGACTTTTATCCGCCACCAAGGATACATAACATTTCATTAAACTAGTCTGTAATTTAATTAAACTATTCTATATTACAAGTCTTTGCTTGATCTTCACGCACATTCACACACTGAATGTCACTTCCTCGGGATACCGATCAACGTGATCTTTACGAAATCCTTAAGTTCTTTTAACATCATACGCTGAAAATATTTTTCATTTAAAGCAAGTGTGAGTATTCAATTGCCTAGCAAGTCATAGCCGTTGAATAAACAACTTCAAGAATTTAAACATTCTTTTAAGACTTCAATAATCGAACAAAGGTTATGAAGCAACTTGAATAATAGGAATAAACTTGGATTCCTATCATTTTAAAACATTAGTCCCATTCACTTCGAAATACTTTCATTTTCTGCCTTTTTCATACACATTCCATTTGGCTAGAATCATTAGCACAAATTTATCAATAACGGTTAAACTATCTTTCATAGTGAGTTAACTTATGCGAACCATTAAACTATAATGTTTGTTAAGTCAATTTCTTATTCCTTATGACTTTTTGGCAACTAAATGCCACACCTCACAATTCATTCTTTATCGTCTAAGTCATACAGTCTTTTGTATACTTAGCACGATCATTCAATATTAAATCTACGCATTCATAGCGATAAACATTTTACGTTATCTTATTCGTATCTTACAACATCTGGTGCATTTGACTCGGAACGTCGTCCAAGTTATTATTACTAACTCGGCTTCTTAACGTTATACATTATTATCTTTAATTCAGTTTCTTCATTCTTCCTTACCTTACGGTCAAACCATACATGGAGTGTAGATTCTGCCAGTTTAATATTCGCGTACACTCAATCCTCACGTCGGCTAAAGTGTTTAACGCTTACTTTATTCTAACATTCTCTATCTGACTCACATTCAAACTTTCATTACCCTTATTATTGTTTGCTACGGCTTTCTTGATAATCATCTCTTACTTACTACATTCGTTAACGTCTAAAGAATTACAGTCATAGTAATCCCACACATTCATTTTATCGCGACCACGATCCCCGGATATTGGTTACGTAATCATCGTTTACATTCGTTGTCTTTTAATCTCGTTCAACCCTCACTAAAGGTTTAATTCACTTGATTAAGTGTTAAATTACGTGAACTACATGTTCATTATCTATCCGTACACTTCCCCCAGGAATTGAGCAATTAAAATTACGGGCCTTGCCTACACTAGCTTGCCTTGGCTATTGCGTACTTCTTCTTCTTTCTTTCTCATGGCCATGTATTTCACTCAATAATGGTGATGGCACGGGTTGGCGTTGTGTACTTTGCCTCCCAAGGCTCAATGGCGTTCTATGGCGCCGAGCTTAAAATTTTTAAATAAAGTTTGAGACGCTTACTTCAAAATCTCATAACTTATTCGCTATAGCTCGGAACGAGGTCATTCCCAAGCAATTCTCTTCCTTATCTTATGTACTTCAACTCCCCTCGGACAAAAATTTATTTTGAATCTGATAACACACCATTCAATTGGCTTAAATTTCATTACTCGTTCGTTTTACATTATTAACGTTCATTGTTCGTCCGTCCATAATTCGATCATCTGAACTCGGAACTCATCCGTTCTTGAGTCCACGACTCACGTTTTCTACGTTCTATTACATTCTTATGAAACCCTACTCCCTCGGGTTCATTTACATAATTTCTATTTCTCGTTCGTCTTTTATGGAATTTTTGCCATAACTTCGTTATAGCTATGTTTAATCCGTTCTTGATGAACATTTCTACCGTTCCTAACCAAGCAATAAGCAAATAACTTATACGCGATAGTTTTAAACTTGTCCATCAACAACAACTTATACTATGACGGTTTTAAATTCAACAACTTTCTTCGTGTTCTTCGCTCGTTCTTCATTTTTAATTCATAATTTGATTACGATTTCACTTCTTAGAATTTGATGTTGTAAAACATCATTCCTTACTAATATCAACTAATCGTTTATATGATTTATTTCGATTGTTTAAATTCATTATGAATCTTATACTTCCTTAAGAAATTTATAAACTAAATTTCTAATTCTTATTTCATTGTTTCTTCATGATTTCAACCATATGAAATCATTCGTAACATTTTTTACTTCTTATTAAGCTATGTTTTAACATAGAAAACTTAAAGAAAATTTATTTAGAATTTAGGTTTTTGGATTACCTCTCTTCTTTAATCTTCCTCCGTTGGACAAAGCGTGGACTCGGGCTAGTTTTTCCTCTTCCTTTCTCATCTCATCCGACTTCTCTCTCTCTCTCTCAAGTGTTGGAGAATTTTTCATTAACTAACAAATGAGCTTAAGCTCTCCTTTTATAGATTTTCAAGGCTAGGAGAAAAATAGTCATTTCACCCCAAACCTCCTTACTATTCACACCTCCTTACTCCACCTCCTTACTATTCACGAAGCTTTTGTCTTACAAAATTTGTCCGACAGTTTAAAAAACTGCGATTCTCGGAATCCAAATATTTTTGGATATTTCGTCTTTCCTTTACAATCTAACTTTTACGCATTCTTCAGAACTCCAAAAAACTGAAAAATACATTTTGAGGTTAAGCATTTTCCTTCACATTTTTCCCTAACGTACCTAAACGAATGAAAAGCACATAAAAGTACTTTTCGTCATTTTTATTTCATCCGATTTCTACACATTTTTTGAGAAAAACTTTTACAACCCAAGAAGTAATAAGTACTTGGCCGTGGACTTGGAAACCTCCTATTTTCCAATAGAAATGTTGGCCTACTTCCACACCGGATATATCATATAACCCTTTTAGTGTGTTGATGTTTCTCTCTTCTTTTTGTCTGTTCTTCTGTATAATCTTTTAATTCTGCCCCTTTACCCATCCAATTTCTAAAGATAAGTTTCATCAGTTCGGAGATATCAAAAGAAAAAAGGGGACTTACTTAACTTTTCAAAATATATTATCATCAAATCATTCGACGAAATGTCATTTCGACATACCGAACTCTAGAAAAGGCTTAGGTTATTCAAACCCTAACCCTTAGGGTTTTGTCGAGTGAATAGAGCATATTTCGTCTTTTTTCCCAAAAATATTGTTGTTCCCAGAAAATTTCTATTTGTGTCTTGAAAATTCTGATTCGTTTAGTCTAGCTCGTAGCCAGAATCCTCCTGTATTATAATCATCCTATGTTATAGAACGATTAATAAACACATAGCATAAAATATTATTAATAAAAATTTATTTTATTAATAACTAATTCTTTAAACTTAAATTCTGGACAATCTGATTCTCTGGGTTGTCACACTTCCCCCTTATAAAAATTATGTCCTCATAATTTCTCAAAACCACACCCATACCTGGGTCATCACATTCACCCCTTCTTCATAGAATTTCATCCTCGAATTATTTTTATTTTATTTTAGCTTACTTTTCTTCTCAACTTCTCTTCAAAGGAGTTCTAATCTTTCAAACCTTCCTTAATCTTCATAACTTATCAAGAATTATGAAGTAGAATGAATGACGAGGAATATAAGAATCCCTTTAAAACATTTCATACTTTTGTTGAGGGGTCAAATTGACCATGAACTCTTACTAGGTTTAACAACATCTCACCGTAAACCCTTCTATCACAGTCAGTTTACAATCACCAAGAAGGTAAACTACCTCTTTCATACGTAGGTGATCAAACCATCGTATAACCCCTTTTCGGGGTATGTTCACCTCAGACTTAATTATTAGATTCCACACCAAAATAATTTGGCTTGGCATAACTTCTTCAAAGAAAGCACGATTTTCTTTTAAACATGACATACCATTTATCTTAGCCAAATCAAATATCTTAGACCATACCAATAATTTGAACATCACTTTAAACATTCGTTTAGTCAAATCAATTAGCATCGACTACTTCTTTAAATTCTTTTACAATACATCAAAACGTTTTATGACGTCATGATACCGTAGTTTTCACATTCCTTTGAGGACTTCGTTAGTTTATGACTTTGTCATTATACATCATACCATAGCTGGTTGTTGATCATTAGATCACATCCAACACCTGGTTCAATTGCATTAATAACTCCATCCTTTTACCATCTTTGCATCAAATGCACTAAATATATAAAATTCATTTTGATATTTCAAATCAATTTTTGTCTAGCCTAAACAATTAGCATAGACATATAAAGAATAGCTCTTTTAAAATTTGTTGGTTCCAAAAGTTGAACCAATTCTTTTCTTTTCAAAATGCACACATAAGCATGAGTTTAATAAACTTTGAAATCTAGCATAGCTAGATGACTTGGAATATCTTATTTCTCCATCTTCCTTCATTGTCTTACTTGTGACAATATTTAATCTTCTCTAGCACCCTCAATGCTAAGTCTACTCAAAATAACTCGTTTCTAGTCTAAACTTTCCTATACCTTAGTATAGGCCATCAACTTACCACACTTTATGTGTTTAGGAACTTTCCACAACCATATGTGTTTAAGAACTCATCTTCGAAATATGTAATCCGAGAACAAATCAAGGACTACCCATACGCTTAGGGCTTAGAAATATAGCATATAACTATGAGTCACAAACTTTTCATAGGTATGAGTTTCAAGAACTCGCACCTAACTCATCATTCTCTACCTATCAAGTATATACATGAGAAAAGATTCACCTTCTTGCTATATAAATATTGATAGCGCGACATATTCCAATGATTATCACTGTAATAAGCTAAGTAGTTGTTACACCAAAGCACAAACCTCTGGCCATAACAAAGGTCCATACAACTCAGCTATCACATGAGTCCTCAATTAAAATTTTACAAGTTCTAACTTTCTCTTTACTTAATACGAATCTTCTTTAATTCGTATGCTATCCATTACAACTCAATATGAGTTCTTCTTCCTGTACTACTTTGTAGTACCATTCATTTATAGCATTAGCTATAAATCATTCATCATTTAACATAACAACTATTATTACGATTCAATATGATCACGCGGTGATCTTCTTCCTTAAGCGTTTAACTCAACGATCTCCTTATCATACTCTCTACGATTATAGTTTTAGGTACTCATACCTAAGGTTTATAACCTATCACTTCGATACCAACTTGTAACACCCCAAAATCCGATTCTATCTTCACTTTTAATTACGTACATCACGAGTACATCTTCTTCCAAACATACATCATTATATAGTGAAACATAACAACATACATTCTTAAATCCTAGTTTCTATTACCTTATAACTTCGTTCATTACAAATAATGATAATTACATTATTCTTTACATCTTATAATAGTGACTTTTATCCGCCACCAAGGATACATAACAGTTCATTAAACTAGTTTATAGTTTAATTAAACTATTCTACATTACAAGTCTTCGTTTGATCTTTACGCACATTCACACACTGAATGTCACTTCTTCTGGATACCGATCAGCTTGATCTTTATGGGATCTTTAAGTTCTTCTAACATTGTACGCTGAAAATATTTTTCATTTAAAGCAAGTGTGAGTATTCAACTGCTCAACAAGTCATAGCAGTTGAATAAACAACTTCAAGATTTTAAACATTCTTTTAAGACTTCAATAACCGAACAAAGGTTATGAAGCAGCTTTAATAATAAAAATAATTCTGATTCCTGTCATTTTAAAACATTAGTCACATTCACTTCGAACTACTTTCATTTTTTACCTTTTTTATACACATTCCGTCTGGCTAAAATCATTAGCACAAACTTATCAATAACGGTTCATGTATAAACAGAAATGCTCATATTGAACAGTTATATCACAAAACATTTCATCTCATAGAAACATCGAAGTGTTCAAGTTGTGGCATAAGGCCTCATACATTCTACTACCTTGTACAAATATCGCACATTTTCACATAGATAAACTTTTCATGTTCAACATCTGAGAAAGTTTAAGAAACTAACATTCATTTAAAATATGAATGAAGTTAGGAAACTTGCCTTACGCACAGCTACAACTTACAGTTTACGTTAAACTAATCATTCCAATCCCTATATAGCACATAGGGAAATAACACATACACCAATTGGTCGTATACTTGATTTACACATTGGCTTACTTAACTTTACTTCTTAGGGTTCGCGTTCTTGAAATTTAAGTTTACGTGACTAACTTTCTTTATCGGTTTATAGCTTCACGACATACAGAGATGTCTTACTCATATGATCATCATCTTTCATGATTTACATTCTTATCTTCTTCTTATAACTATTATATGACTCAGTACACATCGCGTTTCTGCTAGTAGTCCATATGGTACTCTGAGTGGTTTCCTACAAACAACCAACAAACAAGTTCCCGTCTCGTCTACACAGTCTTTCACAGTGAGTTAAATCGGTCGCCTATTTCGTATATACCTTTGCTCTCTGAAGGAATTGTTTGGCCCAGCTCCCATATGTCAACCATCAAAGATTACAATTGTACCACAACCTAACTTATCTTAACTTATGCGAACCATTAAACTATAATGTTCGTTAAACTAATTTCTTATTCCTTATGGCTTTCTGGCAACTAAATGCCATACCTCAGGATTCATTCTTTATCGTCTAAGTCATACAGACTTTTGTATACTTAGCACGATCATTCAATATTAAATCCACGCATTCATAGCGTTAAGCATTTTACATTATCTTATTTTGTATCTTACAACGTCCGGTGCATTCGACTCAGAACGTCGTTCAAGTTATTATTACTAACTCGGCTTCTTAACGTTATACGTTATTATCTTTAATTCAGTTTCTTCATTCTTCATTACCTTACGGTCAAGCCATACACGGAGTATAGATTACGCTTGGATTTAATATTCACAGTACACTCAACCCTCACGTCGACTAAAGTGTTTAACGCTTACTTTATTCTAACATTCTCTATCCGACTCACATTCAGACTTTCATTACCCTTATTACCATTTCCTACGGCTTTCTTGATAATTCATCTCTTACTTACTACATTCCTCAACGTTTAAGGAATTACAATCATAGCAATTCCACACGTTCGTTTTATCGCGACCACGGTCCCTGATTATTGGTTATGTAATCAATGTTTACATTCATTGTCTTTTAATCCCGTTCAACCCTTACTAAAGGTTTAATTCACTTGATTAAGTGTTAAATTACATGAACTACATATTCATTATCTAAAATTTTTCTTAAGTCTTGAATCAAGTTTGAGACGCTTACTTCAAAATCTCATAACTTATTCACTATAGCTCGGAATGAGGTCGTTCCTAAGCCATTCTCTTCTTTATCTTACATAATTTAACTCCCTTCTGACAAAAATTTATTCTGAATCCGATAACACACAATTCAACTGGCTTAAATTTCATTACTCGTTTGTTTTACGTTATTAACGTTCATCGTTCGTTCGTCCGTAATTCGGTCATCCGAACTCGGAACTCGTTCGTTCTTGAGTCCACAACTCATGTTTTCTATGTTTTATTACATTCTTATGAAATTCTACTCCCTCGGGTTCATTTACATACTTTCTATTTCTCGTTCGTCTTTAATAAAATTTTCGCCATAACTTCGTTATAGCTAAGTTTAATCCGTTCTTCATGAACGTTTCTACCATTCCTAACCAAGCAATAAGTAACTAACTTATACACGATGGTTTTAAACTTTTCCATCAACAACAACTTATACTATGATGGTTTTAAATTTGTCCATCAACAACGTTTTTCGTGTTCTTTGCGTTCTTCGCTCGTTCTTCATTTTTAATCCATATTTTGATTATGATTTCACTTTTTCTTTGAATTTGATGTTATAAAACACCATTCCTTACTAAATATCACCGAATCAGTCATATGATTTATTCAAATCATTCAAATTCATTACGAATCTTATACTTCCTTAAGAAATTTATAAACTAAATTTTTAATTCTTATTTCATCATTTCTTCATGATTTCAACCATATGAAATTATTCTTAACATCTTTTACTTTTTATTCTCATTAAGCTATGTTTTAACATATAAAACTTAAAGAAAACTTATTTACAATTTAGATTTTCAGATTTCCTCTCCTCTTTAATCTTCCTCCGTTGGACAAAGCGTGCACTCGGGCTAGCTTTTCCTCTTCCTTTCTCATCTCATCCGACGTTTCTCTCTCTCTCTCAAGTGTTGGAGAATTTTTTATTAACCAACAAATGAGCTTAAGCTCTCCTTTTATAGATTTTCAAGGTAAGGAGAAAAATAGTCATTTCACCCCAAACCTCCTTACTATTCACACCTCCTTACTCCACCTTCTTACTATTCACGAAGCTTCTGTCTTGCGGAATTCATTCGACAATTTGAAAAACTACAATTCTCGAAATCCAAATATTTTTGGATATTTCATCTTTCCTTTACAGTCTAACTTTTATGCATTCTTCGGAACTCTGAAAAACTGAAAAACACTTTTTGAGATTAAGATTTTTCCTTCACGTTTTCCCTAACGTAGCTAAACAAATGAAAAACACATAATAGTACTTTTTGTCGTTTTTATTTTGTCCGATTTCTGCACGTTTTTTGAGAAAAACTTTTATCGACTTACTTAACTTTTCACGATATATTATCGTCAAATCTTTCGACGGAATGTCATTTCGACATACCGAACGCTCGGAAAGGCTTAGGTTATTCAAACCCTAACCCTTAGGGTTTCGTCGGGTGAATAGTGCCTATTTCGTCTTTTTCCCCAAAAATATTTTTGTTCCCGAAATATTTTTATTTTTGTCTTAAAAATTCTGATTCGTTCAGTCTAGCTCGTAGCCAGAATCCTCCTGTATTATAATCATCCTAGGTTATAGAACGATTAATAAACACATAACACATAATACTATTAAAAAAAATTCATTTTATTAATAACTAATTCTTTAAACTTAAATTCCGAACAATCCGATTCTCCGGGTTGTCACAGGCTTCCCACTAAAAGTTAGCCTCACCAATCATTAAGTTGGTAGTAAAAATTGTCTTCTGTTCCTCAGCGACTAGCAATAACAAAGGCCTTTTCAATCTCTTTTATCCACGTCTGGGCCTCTATCGGATTTGCTGTTCCCCTAAACTCCGGCGGTTCTACTGCCTTGAATTCTTTAAAATTGGCTAATTGGTTTCCCATCTGGTTTCCTGCAGTTGGTGTTTGATTCTGCATAGCTTCTGCCATCATGTTAATAAAGTCTTGCATTGGGTTTGGTTAAGCTCCCTCTACATTGTTAACCGAATCTTCGATCTCTTGGTTTCATAGCACTCGTCTGGGCGACATTATCTAGCTAAACAAGGCTCTAACACGTTACTCGGGTTTTATTATCATATAAGTATTTACCATGTAATACAATACTATATTCGAATAATCACATGATCATCATGTGAGAGTTTTAGATTACCAAACTTTGGAATTCTGCTTCCCCGATTAGTGTGTTAAGTCTGCTAAAAATACCGATTCAGTTTACTTAATTTTCATAACATTAAATAGGAAATTTACTATGTAAATTCTTAAACACATATCATAATAATGCATTTATATTCATATACCAATGTTTTAAGACAGACTGACTCAACATTTGGCATGCTTCTATAAATGCTCAAGGCATAAACTGCCCACCACCAACTATCCTCTAATGGACAAAAAGTGAGGATTCACTACCATCTACCCCTCTATCGAAACAAAAGTTGGGGTATAACTGTCATCCTGTGCATACAGCAATGCATAAGGATTTACAACAACTAAATTGTCCCTATTAGAAACAAAAAGTGGGACTATATCAAACATGAATACAAATCAACCCCTACTCTCCCTGCCGGAGGGCAGGTCCATCCACTTGGCGTCGAACTGCATAAAGGCGATGTCTAAAGCTCACTCCAAAGTATATATCCTCACACCTTTATCTCTCACCTCATCCCTGAACTGTTCTTGCTGTAGCTCTCTCTGTTCCAGCCTCCCTCGCAACTTGGCTAACTCTGTCTGTGCCTGGTAAACAACGTCCTTGTACTGCCGCTCAGAAATCTGGAGGGTTTGGTTATGCGCCTCCACTCGCTCAGTCGTAACCTCTAGCTCGACGTTCCTCGCCAACAAATCTCCTATCACCTCATGCTCCATGGGATCCTCTCTAAGGTCCCTTGACTCTTGGTTCACTGAATAACTATCTTGATTCTCGTCCGACATCCTACAAACACCACAAATAAAACCAACATTAGTACCACAATAAAATATATTCATTGATAAAATGAAATGATATTTTATTCAGTACAACTAAAACTCGATGGATCTCCTCAACCCATTACCTACATACTCTATATGAGTTTCCTACTAAGGTTATAACCTAGGTTTCACATTCCTAATGTTTATAACCTACAACATTGATACCAACACGTGACACCCCCAAATCTGAGTTTCCTAACCTCGAATTCGGTATTCACGATACTCAACAACAAACATACTTTCTAACTAATGTGGAAGAATAAACATAGATTATTTATCATAATAGTAATAAAGTGTTACAATCATAGTCCCAAGGTTCTTTAACCTTAACTTAAAACGTACTCTTAATACTATAAAGAGTTTACATAACCAAATAACATTTAAAATAAACTAGTACATAAGCCTTCTCAAACATCTACTCTTGAACCTTCCCTTTTCCTTTGTCCCCTTTGGACGTTTCTGCCTTAATTGAAATAAATGTCATGATATAGCAACGGTAAGACTCTAATCTGCTTAGAAAGTTTATACACAAGGGAGATATATCATGATTAGAAAGAAGTTTCACTTTCAATGTTCAACAACAGTATAAAATTATGAAGGAACATGAATTAATAGTCAACAGCTGAATATTCAAATAATTGAATAATAGGTAGTGAGTGGTTTGAAATAACCATGAACATTTGCCAAGGTGCTCAACATTTAAACTGGACCTTTTAATAAGTTTTGGTAATCAAGGGGATCAGTCTTTCATACCCCATGATTTATGCATAAACACTTAATAATCCAACATTGATATAATGCTTTAATCAAATTCGTCCTTTTCTTAGCCAAGAGTTTTTACCATATCAATTTAATAAGAATAACTTTTAAAACACATTTGATTTAACAAATTTAGACATGTTTGATCTAGCTGATACAATTAGCATAGTTCTATCTCATAAATAGTTCATGAATGAAATAACTTTAATTTAATTCATAGTTCAATAATAATAGAACAAGGATTCGGTTGCACAAGGTGTGAATCTCAATAATCAGTATATGGGTGAATAATCAAATAATAACTTGAGTTTAAGTTAGGGAACATGCCTCGTTTGTAGGCTACTGCTACACAATTAAATTATATCCGCTAGGCATTTTAATTATCTTCCTTTAAGAGACCTATAGTTAATCTTTCAATTAGCCGTATCATAACATTACATTATGTAATCACATAGATATTACATATTACATTTAGTTCTTAAAAATATTATCATGCCTCGATAATATTACTATTAAATAACAACTACCTTTAATTCACTTAATATTATTAATCTTGATAATATTTAATTCACGTCTTAGTATTAGTGGACACACTTTTATTTGCTTACTAATATTATTAACATCTTAATAATATTTTAATACTTTACTAATATTATTAATCATTTTAATAATATTTTAATCATGCATTAATATTATTATTTTAATAATACCTTACTTATTCTTTAGTATTATTAATCAATTAATAATACTTTATTCATTTACTAATATTATTAACCTTTTAATAGTATTTTATTTATTTACTAATATTATTAATTATTTAATAATATTTTATTCTTTACTAATGTTATTATATTTTTAATAATATTTTATTTAATTTGAATATTATTATTTACTTAATAATATTTAAATCATCTAATAATACTTTAATCTAATATTATTAATCTTTTAATAATATTTTAATCTAATATTATTAATAATATTTTAATCTATTATTAATAGCCATTTAATAATATTTTAATCATTTATTAATGCTTAAATCAAATATTATTAACCATTCAATAATATTTCAATAAATTTTTAATCTTAATATTTTATTTAATTAAAAATATCATATTTTTATTTCCTTTTAACCATAACTATAACATTATTATGAAAAATAGTAAACATGTTCTAAAAATTATTATCTTCTGGATCGGGAAAGTATATGGTCCAACAATGATTCACAAATTTTCCTGTAATTTTAGAAAGTGATTTACTATATTTAAAGTACTCAAAACTTTCGAATCTTGTTACATTTTGTATAAATTGATTTTTACTCAGAAAATTCTGAAACTTTCAGGGTACACTATCATAACATATATAAACATCTTTGTAACAAGTTCGAGTTTTTCCAAGGTATACAGTGAGAGAATCCGGTAAGAATATTTAGGAGTCCTTCACGGTAAAAGTCATTACACACAAACCACACATCGAAATGTGTCTGTTCTTTTTCCTACATTTAGATAAATTCTTAAGGTACCTCTGTGATTTTTTTTCAAATTTTAAAAAGGTTCAGAACTGGCCGAAACCGCCTTAGGAAAAATTGGATCATTAGTTTTAGGGTTTTAAAGCTTTAAGTTCTATACATGGACTATTTTTGGGGAAAACAGCCCCCAAGGCTTCAAAAATTGTTGGATTTGTGTTCTACCACTTGGGTTTACTAGATAAATCATGTATCTAGCACCCCTCCTTCAACGGATCACAAATCCAAGTTGTAAAACTTGAGTTACACAAGATACAATGGAAGAAAAACTAGGGTTTTACCCCTAGGAGAACATATGCTAATTTTCTTCCACTAAACCTTTGATCTAACACTCAAGATACTTAGTTCCATACATGATGATATGTAAAACTAAGGTATCTTGGGTATTAGTTCATAACCCCATCAAATCTTGCTATAAGATCAAATAGAGGAAGAAGATGAAGATTAGGTTATACCTTGTTCTAGTAGCAACCTTCCTTGATCTACCAAAGTAAGATATGAACTTAGGGTGAATTAATCAAGATAGCACACTCCTCTCTTTCTCCTTAAGAAAAAGACCTCTCTCTCTTTTCTCTCTTTGTATTTTGCTAGCTTGAGAGAAAAATAAAAGAAGAAGAATAGGAGAAATTAAATGAAGAGAAAATGAAATGTGGTGTTATCTTGCAATATAGTTAGATACAAATAGGATCATAACTAATATCCCCCATATCTTTGTTGTCCCTTGGATAAAAGGCTTTGCCTTATCTCTTCCAATTAAGCATAATCATGTCATTAAAGGTGCTAAGTAGATTTTCTAGCAATGGGAGATGGACACACTTGTACTTGATATAAGAGTTACTAATAAAGGAACTTTATTAGCATATTTTTGTTGCCTTAAAAGGCCTAAAAGGGGTGGTCACCTTTTCCCTATTATCCCCTCCATTTTGCTTTTATTTTAATGCACAAATTTGATTAATCAAAAGTCAAATATACCCTTAATCAAGTTGGATAAGTATTGGTTTGCGTTTTATTTCTTTTGGACTTCTCATTTAATTGTTTTGGGCTATGTAATAAATATAGTTTAACAATTTTAATATGTATTACCCTAATTGTTTATTTAGGATTTTTATTTCTAATCTTATGGAATTTAATTACTTACACATATCTCTTTAGCTTGTAACCTAATTAGGTTTACTATAATTAGGTTTAAAATTATTAATCACTTGCAATAATAAAATTATCCACTTAAGTTAGTATAAATATTAAATACTAACTATTCATTATTCATGATTACCAACTTCTTCTTATACATCACGCAATCCCTCAACCCATGAGTTTGATTTCTTGGACAATGGCTTGGTATTGTCAAGGAATTCTCTATAAATTGGACACTTCTCTTCATTATCTATGTTGCTTGAATTGTCTGATAATTTGTTAAGTGTGAGATTGAGAGCATACAAGTGTGCTAGAGCTTAGAAGTTCATTTGGAGCAAGTTTTCATCACATTGCAGAGGTATAAACTCTTTTCCTTGTTACCATTTTCATTCTTTGTAAAAAAATGGAGTTTTGGTCTTGAAGTTCAAATTCTTGAATTCATGGAATTATATGTTAAGGAGGTTGAGTAATGTTTGATTGGTTGTTATATGATCATATAAGCATGTTGCAATTGATAGATGAGTGTTTAGGAATGATTTCATGGATAAATTATGAGTTTTGGCTGGATAGTTGCCGAAGCAGACTGTTCTTGGCCTAAACCAGGCATGGCGTAGCTGCGCCACATTTGTATTGAGGCGCAGCGCAGCTGCGCCAGTTGCTGATTTTAGTTGAGTAGTCTGTTTTCAAGTCTGATCCTTATGAGCTAGTATTTCTGACTTAAACTAACATCTGAACATGTGTATAATGGATATATTGACATAGTGGGAGCATGTTTTCATAGACTTGCATGACTAATGCAGACATATGGTTTAAATGGAGATTTGAACCTTAAGTTTTGAAAACCAACTATGTTAAAGAATATGTTCTACAAATTATGAACCTAGTGAGCTGATTTTGCATATAGATGAGCATGTTTTAGTGTATTTAGTCCTTTGAGCATGGTCGAACTTATTACGCCTTGTGTTAGAAATATTTTCAAGAAGAGACTTAGCATAGTATGTTAACTTACATGATTGCTACATGTTGTAAATTCTGACTTTGCAAAGCATGTTAGTGTTACTTAGACATGCATGAATAAACCTTTAACTTGTGTTTATGTGATTAGCAAAGAAATATGATCATGTTGAACCTATTAGCAAACTTTGAATGTGAATATTGTCAAGATACCATGAGGAATAAAATCTGACAATTGTGAACATGGTTGATAACACTCTTAGACTTGATCATGTAGTATAAATGTATACATACCATGCATGTGTGGCATATTTCAAGAAAAGCATGAATGAAGCCTATTTTCAACTAAAGCAGTGTTGGTTTCACATATGCATTATGAATATATGCAAGCACGCCTAATATGAGTTTTATAACTATCTTGTATGTTTAGAAAGCAAGCATGCTAGACTTTGTGGTTTCATGACCTCGAATGACTTTAAATTTGTTGAAATGATCGAACTTAGAACCATGATATACAAGAAAGGGCCTAGATTGATCTAAGAAGCATGTAAAAGCCTTTAACATGTTAAAATACATTAAGTTTGAGTGTGCATTCGAGACCGGACAGAACCCACAAAGGCAAAGAAATTTGAGTCTTGGTAGGGTCGGGGGGGCCGGCTCGGCTCCGTGGTCCTAGGCCTAAGCAGTAGCAATTGCAAGGTGATCTAGAATCCCAGAAAATGAATTCTGATCTTTTGGACTATCCTAGAAATAACCCTTCGATATTTCAAACCTTGTGATATTATATCCTACACCCTTGTTGTATATTACTTGCTGGGCAATTTGTACTTATCCTTGCTTATTAAAACCTTTCAGTTAAGGAGGAACAGGGAGGTGTCTCTGGAGCAGACAAGGGCAAGGGCAATGCTACCGACTAGCTTGTTCTTTTTATGTTTAAAATCTATTATATTGTACTAAGACTATGTTTAAGCTTAAGTAGGATTATGTAATAGGTCTTTATTTGATACTATTATGTAATCTATTAAGTACTGTAGGTTGCGAGACTTGGGGAATAATTATTATAAATCATTGTATATTATTCTAAAGTAGATTTTTCGTTGTGAATGTATTATTTAGTTATTATGGTTTTACCATTAGAACGTGATGAACTGAATTCGAGTGACCAAGTGGAGGTCCGAATTTGGGGGCGTCACAGGTTGGTATCAAAGCCTTAGTTATAAACCTTAGGAGAGAGTGTCCTTAGATTATAACTTAAGGGAACTTAGAAGTTAGGAAGGAGATAAAACTTATGTAGAGTTTTCCTTGAGAGGCTTAGTGTGTTATGAAATGTAACTTCATTCTATACAATGAACTTATGTTTATTTAACATTCTAATGGAGTTGTTGTTTGTGTTGTTTTATGTTGGTGATTGTAGGATGACTGGCATAGGAGGACCTAGCCGAGTAGTAGAGGAAGAGCCGCGTGATATCCACATAGTATTTGAGACACCCTTGATAACAGAACCTATTTCAGTAGTAGCCCCTTTTGATGATGACGATGAGGAAGAGGTGGAGTCTGACCTTGAGGAGGAACCTTTAGAGGAGGAGCCTGAGCCTGTGGAGGACTCCGACGAGGCTACCTTTGAGGATCAGGTGTTAGGAGAGTATGAGGAGCAGATATTGGAGTTGGGATGTAGAGTAGAAGAGCTTGAGGCTGAGGCTAGGGAGAGGGAGTCTGCATTCCAGAAGTTGAGGGACGAGGACCATCGTGAGGCGATTAGTGATGCAGGAGATGGAGGTGGAGATTGCTCACCGTAAGGAAGCGAGGGGATCCAGATGGGAACTTTGTTTCACCGAGTGGTGGCGAGGAATGTTGAAGTGGCAGGAAAACTAGAGGAATTAGAATGAAGGTGTTGAGTGAGAGGCGGAGAAGGAGGCTCTTGAACTCGGTTAGAAATGGAGGTGATGGATAGGATTCACTTCTAGGAGAAGTGGGAGGAGACCAATGATAGAGGCGAGATGACCTAGAGGATGAGGTGCTTGTGCAAGAGGAGGAAGATGAACAAGATGGGCTATGCTCTTACTTGACGGCCATGGAGAGATTGATAGATGGGTTACATCATTACCAAATTTGAGAAAGGACAGAACAGAACATACCATAAGCCGAGACATGGTGGTGCACATCACAAAGAAGGAATATCAGAGCGCCGTTGAGCGTGGGATGTTAGATTGAGTATAGAGGATGAAGACCAGTAGTGTAGTAATTTTATTTATGTGTTATTAATATGTTGTGTAATCTCAGTCTTTTGTGTAAGATGTGAGATAGTGGTAAACCCCCAAATTTCCAAAAAGTATTAGAGGGATAGTAAGATAGTTTGTCCCTGTCTTTTGTGATATTAAGGGATATGTGTTATCGTTTATAGCAGTATACTAGAAAAGAACATGTAATGTAGCCCTTTGGCATATGAATATATATGATCCTATTTCAGAAACGTGTTATGAACTTGTAGTTCTTTTCTATTGAGAAATGTCTAGTATTATAATTAGATTGTAAAATCCCAAATTTTACGAATAAAGATTTAAATTTCTTGAATTTTTTTTTTGAATAATATTGTGTGGATTTAATATAATATTATAGTTGTGGGTAATATTTATAAATTTTACAATGTATGCAAGTTGTTATATTATATTCGTACGAAGACACAATCATTGGTGGACCCCACAACGGAATTATTGCCGGATTGAGATAACGACAAAATATTTTTTATGAAAATAACGGCGGAAGTTTCTAAGTTAATACTTTTGACTACTCGGTAGTAAAAGTACAATAATACGTGTGGTTGCATAGTAGCACACGGTATTGATTATTGATGCTTACGTGAGAAGTCACTCAGTTTTGTTCAATTATTGCTACAGTAGTTGTTGCATAGTATCTCACGTTATTTGATTCAATTATTGTTGATTGTTATATATATATATATATATATATATATATATATATATATTAGTTTTATTTTATTAGTATTATTAATGTAATAAAAGCAGAAAAGCTTTTATATAAAAGAATAATTTTATAAAGTTATTACGTTTTATTAGATTATAAATAGAATATACTATATTTTATTTAAAATATTTTGCTTTAAATCTGGATAAATCGATTAAAAGTAAATCAATTTAAGACATTCATGAATTAGTTACTATGTAAGTCTATTTTTCTATAAATAAGCTCATTCCTTCATTATTTCTTACGAATTCACTTTGAAACTATAGAGAGAAACTATAAAGAGAAAAGAAGAAAAGTATTACGCTACTTCACTACTTCTATATCCGGTTTCTTCTATAAGGTAAGGGTATTATTTCTTTCGTATTCATGAAGAGAACTTCGTTATTCCATTATTTATTATTACATTGGAATAACTCGTATATGCGGGTCACCCTATACTTGGTGAAATTCTTCATTATTCCATTCTTTATTATTATGTTGGAACATCCCGCTTGCATGCAATTTACTTTGACCTAGTTCCGTTATTTATTATTCTGTTGGAATAAGTTGTCTATGCAAAGTACCACATGCATGGTGATTTCTATTGTTATTCCATTCTTTATTATTTTGTTGGAATATCATGCCTAAATTAAGACACACTTTGACCGGTTCCGTTATTTATTATTCTATTGGAATAACTCGCCTCATGCTGGCACCGCATGCATGGTGATTTCTTTTGTTCTTCCATTCTTTATTATACTCAGTTGATTAAAGTTTTGACTTCTATACTCCATGAAATTAGTGAAATATGCTTGATATTTGCGCTTCATCCAGTATCTTTTCATGGAAATATTCTTCTGAGAATTCTTGAATTTTACTCTACAAAGAAGTATCATGTTGACAATTTGGATGTTATTAGTTCCTGAATAATTTAATTCTTGAACTTATTTTATTGAATTCTTATATCATTGTCATCATCCTCATGTTTATATTTCGTTGAAAGTCATCTATGGCCTATAGTGCATAGATGGACTTGGTATGATTATGACCAGAGATTATTCGGTATAATCATGACCGTAATGTTACAAATGATGTGGAAAAAGTCCTCATTGGCACGTAGTGCATTGATGGACAGTTTTTGGTATGATTATGGCTATGGATTCTCTTCGGCCAAGGGAGCAAAGATGAATTGTTTTATGGCATGATTAAGACCGTTGATGAAAACACGATTATCTTTGGTCCGTAGTGCATGGATAATTCGTGGTCGTGATACTAAATAATATCATTGGCCTATAGTGCAGGGATGATTTGATGATGTGGATTATTTATTAAGCTGAGTCTCAGCGATAAAAGTGATAAAAAACTTTTTAAATCATAAAAGATAGTAGATTTTATTCTCTACTTGACTCTTTTAATGGATTTCTTATTCCGCTGTAGTTAAACTTGATGTCTATTGTATTTTATTAGTTTAACATTGTTGAGGACTAATGATAATTTATTCTGCATTATCTTAGTCATAATATTTCTTACTGGGCTAGTTGAGCTCACCCTTTCCTTCACTGTTCTCTTCAGGAAATGAGAATATAGCTGGGATGAGTCGGGGAACGGATTGACAGTCCAAATGATAGCATTAGTAGTCTTCACTATTTTGTTAAATAGTGTGACAATAAATGTAATGAGGACTCCTTTGAGTGTGGATATTGTCTAGATGACAATATTCTTATTAAAACTCTCAATTTATATTTTGTCGTATTGTTTACACGACAGTTGTATTTGTATTCAGTACCATGTATCTGGCGACCCAAGATGGGTGATGTATACCCAATTTTGGGGGCGACATATAGATAATAAAGTGAAAAATTTTGTGATACAGAGAATGCCGCTTTAGACAGATAGAATAAGCATCCCCAAAAGAGCAAGTTAATGATGAGAGAGAGGTCCTGTAGATCCAATATAGAGGCTGGTAGATTTATTGGGAGAAGCTTTGAGGGGAAGAAACGAACCCGTACCACCCGTTCTCCAAGCTGTCCGAGTAACGACCTTTAAAGATTTTAAGAGTGTAGGACCCCCAGAGTTCGTGGGAACCATCGAACCCGAGAAGTCATGCAAAACTCGGATCAAGGAGATCGAGAAGGCCTTCACTATGGCTCGTGTGGGTGAAGACCAGAAGACAGTATTTTCCACATATATGATGAGGGACAAAGCGAACTATTGGTAGATAACTAATCAGCAGAGAGCGGAGGAAGGAACAATAACATGGGAGAGGTTTACGAAACTATTCTTCGAGAACTATTTCTCGAAAAGTATGAAGAGTAGGATGGAAGTAAAATTCCTAGAATTAAAATAAGGTGATATAATCTGGTATGCTAAAGACGTAGCTAAGTTCAATGAACTAGCGCGGTTTACAGAACACCAAGTGTGGATGAGGAGAGGAAGGCGAGATGTTTTGAACAAGGGTTAAAACTGTGGTTGTACAATAAGGTATCGGTCTTCCAGATTGATTCCTTTACGATATTGTTGGAGAAGGCAATCATTGCGGAAGGTGGCAGTGAGGCCTTAAGTATGTATTATACAGAGAAAAGAATAAGAACGCTGGTAGTGAGCATCGTGGAAGAAGCAGCAGCGGAGGGAGTAACTCCGGCAAGAGGAAATGGGAAAACAACAACAACAGAAGTAACAATCCAAGTGGGAATCACCAAGGAAACTTCAAGAAGAGGACCGACGCTTATAACAAATGTGGAAGAAGTCATCAGGGAGAATGTTGCAAGAGGAAGAACACCTGTTATAATTGCGGCCAAGAGGGGCACATAACGCTAAACTGCCCGAAGCCGAAGAAAATCAGAGGATGTTTTGCTTGTGGATCAACAGAGCACCAGATAAAGGAATGCACGAAGAAAGGAAGCGGTGGAACTGGCGGAAGCCAAGGAGGAGGAAGTAAGTTGATGATTGGTGGACCTGCGCAACCCAACCGATCGACCGTTCGAACCTTTAACATGACCGTCCAAGACGTCGTGGTTGCAAAGGACGTGGTGTCAGGTATAATCCCAATCAATAATATAAATGCTTATGTATTATTTGATTCGGGTGCCACCTGTTTGTTTGTATCTGAAGAATTTGCTAATAAACTTAGTACACCCCGAGAACGTTTAGAAGATCCTTTGAACATAGAAGTTGCGAATAAGGAAATAATCCCTGTAGAATACGTTTATCGAAATTATCGCGCAAACATTAGAGGACATGATCTGAGCGTAGACTTGATTCCTATTAGACTGGGAGAATTTGACGTGATATTGGGGATGGATTGGTTATATAACCATGCAGCAATAATTGACTGTTAGAACAAATGTGTGAACCTTTAGAATCCGGGTAAGTCTAAGGTAGTGTTTTATGGTAGCTCATCGCTTAAGCAATCGTGTTACGTTACGATGATGCAGGCTAAGAAATTGTTAAAGAAAGGATGTGTAGGTTATTTAGCTTACGTTGTGTACACTCGGAAGAAGGGAGTAGAGCTTAATGATTTACCCGTAGTGAGTGAATTTCAGGATGTGTTTCCGAACGATCTACCTGGCCTCCCGTCAGACAGAGAAATCGAATTCGTAATAGATTTAGCACAAGGAACGGCATCGATTTCGAAAGCTCCATATCGGATGGCGCCAGTAGAAATGAAGGAATTGATGATACAACTTCAAGAGTTATTAGATAAAGGTTACATTCGATCGAGTGTGTCTCCTTGGGGAGCACCAGTGTTATTCGTGAAGAAAAAGGACGGATCGATGAGGCTCTGTATCGATTATCGCGAATTAAACAGAGTAACGATCAAGAATAGATATCCGCTACCGAGGATAGACGACTTATTTGATCAACTGAAAGGAGCAAAATGTTTCTCGAAGATCGACCTGCGGACGGGATATCACCAACTAAAAGTGTGGGATGAGGACATACCAAAGACTGCGTTTAGAACCCATTATGGACATTACGAGTTTTTGGTAATGCCATTCGGTTTAACTAATGCTCCTGCAACATTCATGGACTTGATGAATCGAGTTTTCAAGTCATATTTGGATAAATTCGTATGTGTTTTCATCGACGATATTTTGATCTACTCAAAGACAGAGGAAGAACACGTCGAACACCTGAAGATTGTTTTGGAAGCACTACGAAAGGAGAAGATGTATGCGAAGTTTTCTAAGTACGAATTTTGGATGAAGAAAGTTCAATTCTTAGGCCACGTGGTGGATGAGAATGGAATCTCAGTAGACCCCGAGAAGGTTGAAGTAGTGAGTAATTGGGAACAACCAAGAACTCCGACGGAGGTGATAAGTTTCTTAGGGTTAGCTGGGTACTATTGAAGATTCATCCAAAAATTTTCTAAGATAGCAACCCCGTTGACTAATTTGACGAGGAAGACGGTGAAATTTGTATGGACTGACAAATGTGAAGAGTGTTTTCAAGAGTTGAAGAAGAGATTGAGCGAGGCGCCCGTATTATCATTACCAGATGATACGAGAGGAATTATGGTGTACAGTGATGCGTCGCATAGAGGACTTGGTTGTGTGCTTATGCAACACGGCAAGGTTATTGCGCATGCATTACGACAATTAAAGGATTACGAAAAACGATACCCTACTCATGACCTAGAGTTAGCGGTCGTAGTTTTTGCGTTAAAAATATGGAGACATTATTTGTACGGAGAAAATTGTGAGATATACACGGACCACAAAAGTCTGAAATATATCTTCACACAGAAGGAGTTGAACATGCGTCAGAAGAGGTGGTTAGAATTAATCAAAGATTATGACTGTGAAATTCTTTATCATCGTGGGAAGGCAAACATAATTCTTGGCCTTTCTGGAAAGGGAAAGGAAGGGAGAAATTGTTTCAACTGACAACTCAAGAGGAGTTAATAAGGGATATGGAGAAATTGGAAATAGAAGTGAGGGGACCCGAGAGGTCTGTAGAAAAGGTATTTGTAATAGAAGCTTGTCGGACATTGTTGGATAGAGTAAAGGAAGCCCAGGAGAAAGATGGAGAGTGTGAGAAAATCAGAAGAAGGATCGTGGAAAAAGAGGAAGAAAAATTTCGAATAGATAAAGATGGTATCTTAAGATTAGAAGGGAGAGTATGGGTACCGGTAGTGGCCGAGATAAGAGAGGAGATTTTACACGAGGCTCATAATACGACGTATTCCATTCATCCGGGAAGCACGAAGATGTTCCGGGACTTGAAGCAACATTTTTGGTGGCCAAATCTGAAACGGGAAATTGCAGAGTACGTTAATAGATGTCTTACGTGTCAACGTGTAAAAGCAGAGCATCAGCGACCAAGTGGTTTACTACAACCGTTGGAAATACCAGAGTGGAAATGGGAGCATATTACGATGGATTTCATGGTAGGACTTCCAATCACACAGAAAGGTTTGGATGCCATTTGGGTCATCGTGGATCGACTTACGAAGACTGCACATTTTCTACCTATCAAGATCCGTTACAGTATAAATCAATTAGTGAGTCTATACGAAAAGGAAATTGTTTCACGACATGGAGTGCCGGTGTCGATTGTTTCTGACTGAGACCCGCGTTTCACGTCAAAATTCTGGAAAAGCTTGCAAAAGAGGATGGGAACACAGTTGAGATTGAGTACTGCTTATCATCCTCAGACAGACGAACAAAGTAAGCGAACAATACAAATGCTAGAGGACATGCTTAGGACCTGCGTGATGGACTTTAAAGGAAATTGGGACAACCACTTACCCTTAGTCGAATTTGCGTATAATAATAGTTACCATGCGAGTATCGGCATGCCACCGTATAAAGCTCTTTACAGAAGGAAGTGCAGAACGCCGTTATGTTGGGATGAAGTCAGAGAACGATGAGTACTCAGGCCAGAGTTAGTACAGCAGACTGCAGATGTGGTGAAAGTGATAAGGGCCAGACTTGTAGCAGCTTAAGATCGCCAGAAGAAGTACGCAGACTTGCATCGGCAAGACCGAGACTTTGAAGTCGGCAGTTTTGTATTCTTGAAGGTATCTCCATGGAAGGGAAAAATCCATTTCGGCAAGAAAGAAAAACTGAGTCCAAGATTCATAGGACCGTTCGAGATACTACAACGAGTGGGCGAAGTAGCACACAAAGTTTCACTACCACCTGAGTTGGAGCACATCCATAACGTGTTTCACATATCCGTGTTGCGTCCGTACAAGCCTTATTACAAGCACGTGATTCCTTATGAACCCATTCAAGTGGAGAAGAATTTAGCGTACGAAGAAATTCTTGTCCAAATTCTAGATAAGAAAAAGCAAACCTTAAGGAATAAAGTTATTTCTTCTGTAAAAGTACTTTGGCGTAACCACAATATCGAGGAGGCAACGTGGGAGTTAGAAGATAGAATGATGAGGGATTATCCCCATCTTTTTGTGTAACCTTGTAGCAATTTCCACGTGTTATTAAATAAATATATTAATGGAAATAAATATTTATTTGAATATGAACAATTTCATGTTATGAAATGAGATAACTCAATTATATTAAATAAATGAATAATTGAGAATACGTGGAGTTTGTGGTAAACTCGTTGAAAGCCTTGTGTGGCATGGTGATGGAAATTCAAATAGTAATGATAAGCGGCGGAGAAATTATGAGATGAGCAATTAAGTAATATTAATTGTTAAGTGTTGTTGTAGTATATTTATGGATTTTTAATTGATATTAATAAGGTCGGTTAATATGTGATTATTAATTGTTATTTAATTGATAATGGTTGTGGTGGAATATTGATTCTTGGCAATTATTAATAATATGTGATTATAGATAAGTAATGATTTTAAAAAAACCCATGAATGGTTGGATTAATTAATATTAGTGTTAATTAATTAAGGAAGTGCATGATTTATTTATTTAACATAAGTGAGTAAGTTAGTAATATAATAATATTATATTGACAGTTATGTGCATTTGTGTAATAATACAACTATATCATATAGTGTAGTGTGACACTTTGTGACTATATATTAAGTCTTATAAAACTATATTGCTTGGGCATTGTGACTAAATATATTGGAACTATATGTTATAAATATATTATCTATGTGACAATATGTATAAGGGCATGTATGGAAATTATATACCATGAACTATCAAAGTATACCAGTGTGATAAAATGTACATGGATTATATGTATATTACATTTCCATATTCTATCTACTACATTGAAACCATAATTATTAAGTATGATATTTAATTATAATATATGGTTGAGATAAGTATTAAAAATATAACATAAGAGTGTGGATGTGTAGGAGTATACAAGAATGCTAGTTAATTTGTTTGTCCCAAATTGATAGTCCCATTTTACTCTCATTTCCCATTCACGTGCATTTCATAAAGGCTAAGGCCTATGTTTTTCATATTTTCTTCCAAGCTTGCTAGGCATGATTGTTGATCGATTTCGCAATCAATTAATACGTGCAAGTATGAACGGTCAACAAGTAATAAAGTAAAAGTAGAGTATCGTTCCCACGAGGAATTATTTAATAAAAATTACCAAATACTAACTCTTAACCAAATCAATTTTATTTAAACAACCAATAATTGTGATTTTTCGGATTAAGAAAACAAAATTAAACAATTGGAAGAGATTAGTCTAAAAGAAAGCAAATAAACAGAACTAAGATTTGATTGAATTCAGATAAATGAGGATTAAGACTCCAATATCCCCAATTATAAACTATAAATCAATTATCCAATTATACCACTTATTATGCCTACTGAATTGTTAACAGGAATTCTCAAATGCCAAAAGTCCTTTTTCAAGTGATCAATTGCCTTCTATTTAATCCAGATTAATTTTGCTATATTCCTATGCAAAACAATTGAATTAAACTTGTTACAATCCCAACTCCTTATGTGTTACATGCGGCGAACAGATATTTCCATTCTATTCACAAACCTAATTATTCACTGTGCAAATAACTAAGTCACATGATATCATGCCCAGTTCTAACCCTAGAATTCCTCTTTCAATTCCTTCTAGATTAACAAGGTAATTACTAATCAGATAATTAATCAATAAGCTCAAGACAAGATAATAAATCGAATAACTAATTTATAGACATAAAAGGTTCAATTGAAATCTTAATAAAAGAGTTAGTTAATAATTAATGAATTAAAACCAAGAATCCACAACTGAATAGACATTAAAAGATAAACGTATGATAAGAGAAGAGAATAGAATCTGTTGTCAGCAAATCTGATGCTCCCCTCTTGCTCTTGATCTTGCTCTTGATCTTCAGTGTTCTTCAATTTGTTTTAATCTCCAATGGCTAATTGAGAACTAGGGTTTATATTATAATCTAATGGAGTGTTTTATCTAGTCTAATCTATGTAATCTCCCTTTATTTTATGCCTTACATCATGTATTTATAGGTTACAAGTCCAATTTTTAGCTTAGGAACAAACCAAATCCAATTTGGAGTCAAAAAGGTGTCAAAATTCGCCCCAAAACGCGTCCAAGCCTTGCCAGACCTTTCCCGGTACTTCAAAGATGGCACTACAATGAGAAGCTATCCCCAACACCCCTTGCGTTCAATTAGCCTTGGTTTGGGTGCCCCGGCGTTGGCCCCATTCTCTAACATTTTCTACTCCGACGTCCTTTGGTAAAATGGCCATAACGTCTTCGTCTGAACTCCGATTTCAATGATTCAAATTTTTTTGGAAAGAGGAGAAGTATATCTACAACTTTCATTCTTTAAGTGTTTCGAAATAAGGTCCGGAGCAATATTCAAATTGGCTCTGAAGTGACTGTTGTGTAAATGGCAAGCCGAAAATTCAAATCTAGCCACCCCGAACGTCGATCCAAGTAACTTTTGTCCCAATTCCTACAAAACAACATAAAACATGCATGAATAGACACAAACACTTAAAAACTATTCTAAAAGACTTGAGAACAACAATAAATTAAGCCTGAATGTATCCAATTCATGGGTATAAAACTCACTCATCAATGATCATGGGGGGAGTGATACTCATGATGAAATCCAACAACTAATTACCAACCCCTTCTTATACATCATGCAATCCCTCAACCCATGAGTTTGATTTCTTGGACAATGGCTTGGCATGGTCAAGGAATTCTCTATAAATTGGACACTTCTCTTCATTATCAATGTTGTTTGAATTGTCTGATAATTTGTTAAGTGTGAGATTGAGAGCATACAATTGTGCTAGAGCTTAAAAGTTCATTTGGAGAAATTTTTCATCACATTGCAGAGGTATAAACTCTTTTCCTTGTTACCATTTTCATTCTCTATAAAAAAAATAGAGTTTTGGTCTTGAAGTTCAAATTCTTGAATTCATGGAATTATATGTTAAGGAGGTTGAGTAATGTTTAATTAGTTGTTATATGATCATATAAGCATGTTGCAATTGATATATGAGGGTTTAGGAATGATTTCGTGGGTAAATTATGAGTTTTGGCTGGACGATTCTTGAAAGCGGTATTCTTCGCTTTGAACTCAAACTACTGCAGCAGTAAATGCTATTACATATTATTATGTATTATACAGAATACAAATGCTGCTAGATTCTTAATTCGATTAAGCGATTGCTTTCAAGTCTGATCCTTATGAGCTAGTAGTTATTACTTAAACTAACATCTGAACATGTGTATGATGGATATGTTGACCTAATGGGAGCATGTTTTTATAGACTTGCATGACTAATGGAGACATATGGTTTAAATGGAGATTTGAATCTTAAGTTTTGAAAACAAACTATGTTAAAGATCATGTTCTACAAATTATGAACCTAGTGAGCTATACATGACTGATTTTGCATATAAATGAGCATGTTGTAGTGTATTTAGTCTTTTGAGCACGGTCGAACTTATTACGCCTTGTGTTAGAAATATTTTCAAGAAGAGACTTAGCCTAGTATGTTAACTTACATGATTGCTACATGTTGTAAATTCTGACTTTGCAAAGCATGTTAGTGTGACTTAGACATGCATGAATAAACCTTTAACTTTTGTTTATGTGATTATCAAAGAAACATGATCATGTTGAACCTATTAGCAAGATTTAATGTGAATATTGTCAAGATACCATGAGGACTAAAATCTGACAACTGTGAACATGGTTGATAACACTCTTAGACTTGCTCATGTAGTATAAATGTATACATACCATGCATGTGTGGCATATTTCAAGAAAAGCATGAACAAAACCTATTTTCAACTAAAGCAGTGTTGGTTTCACATATGCGTTATGAATATATGCAAGCATGCCTAATATGAGTTTTATAACTATCTTGTATGTTTAGAAAGCAAGCATGCTAGACTTTGTGGTTTCATGACCTCGAATGACTTTAAATTTGTTGAAATAATCAAACTTAGAACCATGATATACAAGAAAGGGCCTAGATTGATCTAAGTAGCATGTGAAAGCCTTTAACATGTCAAAATACATTAAGTTTGAGTGTGCGTTCGAGAACGGACAGAACCCACAAGGTAGCAAATTGAAATGTGTAGAATGGGGAGACGGTAGCAATGTGCCACGGCCCTAAGTTTAGCCATGGCAACAAATTGCTTGCCATCTGGAATCGAGAAAATGAATTCAGATCTTTTGGACAGTAACTTACATGATACTTATGATGCTAAATGTGATCTAAAACCTTCTGATGTACATATATATGTGTGATGCTTAGTTGATAAGTCGGTGTTGCATTGAAATGAAAAGTCCATGAGTAGAGGAGGTCCTAACCTTGAGCATTCTTGATTTGTTTATAAAATGGCTAAGTGTTTGGTTCATGATTACTTATAAATTGATTTTGGTACCATATGTGCATACTTGTATCGTGTCAAGCTTGATTAAAGACTGTGTTAGCTAATTAACATCTTGAACATATAATGCGTTATAAATAGGATTCGAAAGTGTTGATTTATTAACGTGGATAAACTACGCTTAAGGCAAGTTCCCTAAACTTACTCTAATTATTATTGAGCAAGTTTCCTTGAACCTTACTTTTATTGAGCAAGTATCCGAACCCTATTATTATTATGGTGCAATATCATTGCATTAATTATTCGGCCAATACCGTAAGCTTATCCTTTTGAATACAAGTTAGATTACTTTGTTAAACCCTTGTGAAAGCTATTATTCATGTTGAAATTGGTATTGCCCTTGAATATTGTAAAAGAGTCGATGCCATCTGATTCGGCTAGACTATATGCATGTTTATAAAAACTGTTCAAACCAATTGATTGGTGCGAAAATCTTGAAAACTGAGTTGGACAACCCTTTTAATAAGGGGAGTGTATGTTGTTGGAAACCCCAACACATGAATAAATATTATTGTGGTGTTATGCATAACGTAAAGTATTATAGACTGATCATCTATAGTACTTGATATTTTTGGTTATCAGTTTAATATTGGTAATTCTAGTGGAAGTTACATGGTCCTTAGTGACTGCTCAGTATAAATTACTTATCTAGTTGGATACATTGTTAGCCGTTGGATTCATATATATATCTGTTGATTTATGTTGAATTGTTATATCCCTTATTCATGATGTTATTCTGACACTTTGAACTATCCTAGAAATAACCCTTTGATATTTCAAACCTTGTGATATTATATCCTACACCCTTGTTGTATATTAGTTGCTGAGCAATTTGTGCTCATCCTTGATTATTAAAACCTTTTAGTTAAGGAGGAACAGGGAGGTGTCTCTGGAGCAGACAAGGTCAAGGGCAAGGCTACCAACTAGCTTGTTCCTTTTATGTTTAAAATCTATTATATTGTACTAAGACTATGTTTAAGCTTAAGTAGGATTATGTAATAGGTCTTTATTTGATACTAATATGTAATCTATTAAGTACTGTAGGTTGCGATACTTGGGGGAATAATTATAATAAATCATTGTATATTATTCTAAAGTAGATATTCCGTTGTGTATACATTATTTAGTTATTATGGTTTTACCATGAGAACGTGATGAACCGAATTCGAGTGACCAAGTGGAGGTCCGAATTTGGGGGCGTCACAATAACCATACTTAGAATTTAACGAAAAGAATATATATATATATATATATATATATATATATATATATATATATATATATATATATATACGAATCTTATAGTAATACAGATCGATAAACAATGAAAGCGAATAAAGTTTGGGAACTTGTATGAATATAAATGATTGGATACATAATCAATAACAATAGTGTTTAATAACCTGGCATAATGATAATATAATTCTGAAACTTTCTTACTCATGTCCATTGCATAAAGTAAATGCAAAGGTTAGGATTCTTGCTCAAGTAAAAGAGGAAGAATTTAGGAACTTGCCTGGTCTGCTACTTACACAACTTAGTTCTATCTTTAATTCAGCGACCTATAATTTATAAGGTTGTTCTATTAATTAGAATAACATATCATAACACATCATACTATTATTTACAGTCAGTACATAACCTAATCACATTGTCACATAGTTATATCAGTCATTAAGACACAAACAAACACTTATACAGTCAAACTATATAGGTTCAGATCAAATTCGGTAGCATTTTGGTGTACCGACGGCTTTATCAGGTACTTATCGAGTATAAAACTCTAATCTGTATCTTATATTTTATTCTGGATAATTTAAATATCAATCGTATTATTTTTCCATGACTTATAATAATTTCAAATTAATTAGTATAATTTATCATAATTTTTCAAACTTTGGAATCATTATTAAATGATTTAAATATTAAATAATTCTATTATCATTAATATTTAAATAATATCCAAATATTAATGACACCATTGTTAAAATATTAAAGTTATTTATAATAACTCAAAATATTTTTAAAGTATTAATATTACCCTTAAATGATTTTTAAAATATTTAAAATTATTTTTAAACAATTACCATTAATATTTAAATATTAAGGTATTATTCACTAAAATATTAAAAGACATTTATAATAACTTAAAATATCTTTAAACCATTTCTATCCTTTTGAAATGATTTTTAAATCAATAAAACCATTTTAAAACTATTTATTTAATATTATTATTAAATAAATCTAACATCATTAATATTAAATAATTAGTGAAATTTATCTTAAAATATTAAAAGTTATATTTTATAACTTAGAATATCTTTAAACTCTTTATTTTCATTTAAAATAATTTTATAATATTAAAATCATTTTTAAACTAATTTATTTAATATAATTATTAAATAAATCTAGTATCATTAATATTAAATAATTAATGAAATTTACATTAAAATATTGAAAGTTACATTTTATAACTTAAAATATTATTAAATAACTTATTATCATTTAAAATGATTTTTAATATAATAAAATCTTTTTTAGTCAATTTATTTAATGCATTTATTAAATATAAATAATATTCAAATAATTATTAATATTTATGGAAAATATGTCAAATTATTAAAATTAATTTTTATAACTTAAAATAATTTTGAAAACTGATTTTATAATTTTTAAAATTTATTTTCTATTTTTAAATGATTTTTAGATTTTAATATAATTAAATTTAATAAGTCTCATCGCATTATAGCCTTTAGCTTACAAAGAAAGTGTCGCATTTAGGTGTTCTTGAGGCTCAAGAACACTGACAGACAGTGATCAAGGTGTCTTGTTTGACCACCTCTCATTTTTTGTCTAAACATGATCTGAGCTAACTAAGACACTAACATTGTAGTATTGTTGTAACACTACAAAATCAAATTATCATCTAAGTCTTAACACAGCACAACAAGAAGATCTAGCCCGTCCTTATTGTCAAAGCTTCTTGGGTTTTCTAGGTTACCTAGAAACCCAGTCAGCTTCGAGGGTACACTTTGAGGCTTAATTTTATTAGGGTTCTGGTTGATGTTATGGTGTTCTAACGGTTCAAGCATGTAGTCCACATGTCAAATAAGAGACTCATTACATAAAACCCATCTAACAACATTACAGCAACAAGATTTATGCCAGTTAACCTATGTCAGAGCACATGTTCATCAGTTTTCTGAGTTACCCAGAAAACATGAGCGAATGTTGTTCACCAAGCTACTGACCTACCCTTTGAATCCCTTCAGTTTGAGATTTATGTGTTCTAAAGGCCTTGTCATGCAGTCTATATAACATATCACAGCTTGATTACAACAACAAGAACAACACAACAAAAACCAGACAGATCTAGAGCCTTAAAAATCTTGTCAGACGCTGGAAAATGATTTTTGGGTTTTCCAGAATTCATCTGGTCATGCTCGGTCAACGAGTTTAGACCAAGAATAACATGAAATTTACATATCCTCTGACCCTGATTCCAGTTCTAGATTAAAGATATCATAACATACTACAAGTTTAAACATTTAAACAACAAAAATGATGACCAGATAAAGATCTATGTGGTCTGACATTCGGTTGTCAGACAACTTTTGAAAATTTCTTAGATTTTGTAAAAACTTAAATTCGAGCATATAAATGTTATGGATCCACTATTTAGCAACCCAGATCACTGATTCACACCTTATACAACATATCTAAACATTCTAACATCAAATCCAACATAGCATACAAGATCAAATATTCTTGGCTTAAGGTTTACCTTTCTTGAACAAATTCTTGATTTAATGCTTCTAATCTGCTACAAGTGATAGTGGGGCTTGTTTTGTGGCTGGTCCAACACTAAAATTCGGATGTTTAAAGTTGAGAGGGTTTTGGTTGAAGATATGAGCACAAATGAGCTTGTAAAATGATTTCTCTCTCCAATTCTATTTATAATATGGTGAAATGGTTATGGCTGATCATGTTTATCAGATTTGAATGATTAAAGTTCATCACTAGACCAAATGGCTAGGTTGAGTTGGTTTACCAACTAAAGTTATGTTAACCTATACAAGTTATCTATTAAATAATACAAGAAGGGCAATTTGGTCATTTGGTACTTACTTTTAATGGTTAAGTTGGCAATTCACTCTAACATTTAGGGTTTAACCCTAAGGTTTCCTAAGCTCAAAATCTAGGATTGTGTATTAAGGGAAAAAATAGAAATGCTAGCTTCTAAAAAGGTGAATTAGGGTTCCCTAATTAAATTAGGTTTCCTAATTACTTAGGACTTATCAATTAGGCTTTATAATATACTAATTGCCATTAAGCTTACTAAATTAATAATTAGGGTTTATAACTTAGCAATTAGGGTTCTAATTTAGCAATTAGGGTTTCTAAATATTAATTAGGGTTTACCTAATTAACATTAAATATAATAATGGTCATTAATTACATAACACATAACTTAACAAACCTTACAGTCATAGTTGACTCTGCATTTATAGTTTATCAAGAATGCTAGGATTTTGTCTTTGTTTTATTATAAGCTGCTCCACATATTAACATTACACACATATCGTATATGTTTATATTATGAAATATAAATAATATTATATTCTTATTCTCATTCCTTATTCAAAATCCAGGACTTAGGTTTGAATTCATATTTGACATAACCTTCATAGATACCATTATTAATTAAATTAAAATAATTAACTTAATTAATATGATAAATACATATCATAATATCCATATCATATACACAATAATCATATTTTCATGGAAAATAAATAATAAATATTTTTATTACAACATAATTTTATTATAAGAATATAATCTATAATGATCAATAGTTCTAAAAAAAGAAATTAGTTACATCTAATAAATAATTTTATTTATCAGATTATACAGATACTTTACTTTGCACATATTCCCACCGCTACTACAAAACATTAAATAGACAACGCGGAAAAAACGTTGTGATTTCAGTCAGAAAAACGTCATGGTTAAGGGTGTTATCTATTTGACACCCTTACACAACATTTTTAAAATGTTATAGTTTAACACAATACACAACATTTTTTACGAAAAAAACGTTGTATATTTGTTTTTCAAAAATTAACAGATGCTTAAAAATGTTGTAGAAGGTATGATTCCACAACGTTTTTTAGATAAAAATATTGTTGCTTATTATATCAGACAACGTTTAGGCACATTTACACAACGTTTTTAAAATGTTGTAGATTAAAAAAAAAGAAAAAAAAAAATTATAATTCACCTACATTACCAATGTACCTGCAATATACTAATGTCATAATATATAACTAAAAGGTCTAAATTCTCATTTAAATTTAAAGCCAAAATGTATCAACCATTCAAAATACATCTCAATAATACCATTTGTTTACAGTTTCAAATTAATACATCCACAAAATCTATACCAAACTATCCATAAGCCTTCGAAGTCAGATAATCGCAAAGAATAGAACTCGCTGCAGTTATACTCAAAGTTCAAACTAAAATATAGCCACACCTAACCAATAAAGCAGAAATAGGAAAGAGAAATACTCAAAGTTCAAGCTAATTTTTGTGCCATTTTCTTTTGCTGATTTTGACCAGTCCCAACCTGGATGCCATCAATGTATACTTCAACAGTTGCTAAATTGCCACTTCAAGTAGCTTTGTACTCCAAGCCTTCAGCCTGTCGTTGACACCTTTCTTGCAGTTCCCGCACTGGATGCATAGGGAGTGTTTCTGGAGTGACCATAGGATCAAATAAAGGTTGGAAGACCTGTTATTGTAACAAAATTTTGATAAATGAACCTTTAAGTCAGGAAATCACAACTCGTCCCTAAAAGTATAAGAAGATCAGTGGATTCTATAGAAACCAACCTGCCAAACAAAACCAGTATCACGTCCACTATTTAAGAAAATGGAACCAACAATTGATTCAACAATGTCACCTAGACCTTTTGGTGCTTTGTAATTCAGCACATCAGATTCCATTTGCAAGACCTGTAGTAATTTATTTTATCAATGGAGGTTAAAAAACATACACTATACAAGAGCATCTAGTATTGGCAAGTTTAAGAAGGGGAGTGAACAAAACCATCGTAATTAACTTCTTTATCGTAGTAACATGCTGCAACCCATCGTCTGATACATTTGAACCATACATGCTGATAGGGAGTGAGAGATTGGTGGTGTCATTGACATTCACAAGTATGGTTTGTTTGCTTGCAAGCTGTTGAAGTAATTAACTTCTCCACAAGTGATTCAATATCAAAACCCCCACCAAGGTACCTGATTGACAGCAGTTACAAACATGATATGGTTTCTTAGTCTGTTTGAACTTGCAACTAATTCAATCTGCATGCAGAAAACTTATAGCACAAAACTAGTTTCTTTAAAAATTCTCCTCAACATGTATTAATCTCCCATACATAAAAGAAGGCATGTCATTCTTCAAATTTTACTATGATCAATGATGATACAGATGATAACTGAGGATCAAATATGAGGAGACCAAACACCGTTAAGATTTCAGAGAGAACTTAGAATCATACCAGTTGTCCTCTCAAAGTTGATCATGAAGTAGGTGATGACACCATATATTATTGTCTGCACAGCAACGTATGGGATCTCCACCAGGCCCTGTTATAGAAAAAGACATCAACTTAGGTGTTCAACATATTCAATATTTAACAAGAACCACAAATTTCCTTTTATTAGGTCAGCATTTGCTGCTTGAGAAAGTAATCCTGGAAATGGCATATGAAGCCTATATTACTTGGGTTCGTAAGCCACAATATAATAAGCTCTGGCTACTCTGTTCTTTTTCCACCACTCAGTAAAACAAGACCTGAAGTAGCCAATGGTATGACAGCAAAGGGCATTCTCAACAAAGCTATGAACATTAAACAAAAGTTACAAAGTGGAATTTTTTGCTTGCTATTAAAGTTTGGGATGCCAATTTTCAAGAAATAGGCAATCGCTTCTACAATAGGTCATACACTTTATGTTAATCAAATTAAATTTACAACTTCCTCAAATCATGCCACAGAACTTACCTGCATATTTCGAGCAAGCCAAGAAAATTCGATATCACGCCCAAATACTTAGTACATCTCTGATGATTCTTACCTGCATAGACTAGTAGAAAAAAGAAATTAGTATATGGATCTAGAAGATTAGCTGAGAGTTGAGATACAGAAGATTCAGATATATGGGTCAGGCGGGTTTTGTGGTGTGAACCCTATATCTTCAGAAACAATTTTAAAACAGAACTCATTTTAGGCAAAATCACTGCCTGCGCTGCTGAAGACATGGCAGACACAATGAGTCCTTCCACACCAAAATCACTACCTGCGCTGCTGAAGATATTGCTTGATTCAGCTGCTCCTTAAAATAGGTGATGGGCAGGTCTGCCTCTCTGTCATTCCTAGCAAAATAATAAGCAAGCAGTGAACGCATTGTAGGATTAGTGATAATTCAGCATTTAATAAGATGGAAAGTTCAGCAGCACATAAGTTTAGTATAACATTGAGCAGAATTCTAATACAACTACTCAAGATTACTTCTATGCGGGCAAAATAAATATATAATAAGGGAAAAGAGAGAAAGAGAACTATAAAATGCTCTCTCTTAGGAAATTCCAACTGGAGTTTACTCCATGAGACCATAAAGATGCTATAACTAAACTTTATAAGGCGAAATACTAAAGAAAGAGAAGGCATTAACAAAATATTAATGCTTTACTACCCTGAGCACAAACACATGACATGCCTCTTCCAAGCCATGCTGCTGATCCTGCCACAACCTCTGCTGGACCAAAAATAATCATTAAATCAGCTCATTACTAGATTAAAATATCTATTTTTTAATGTTGTAACTGGAGGTGAGGAATAACTTTGATGCATAAGAGTAAGTAAGATGCTCCAATATATAACAAATTGTGAAATAAGAATACCAGAAATGTATTTTGAAGAATACAAAAATGATATATTTATTTTTTTGGACATCAGAACCATTATACAACAAATTCAGTTGATGGACCAAAGGTGATAGTAGGCCTCTCCCCTAAGTATGCAAGGTCAGAGATTTGAGTGTGCCCCTCAGCAAAAAGTCAGAATCAATAGGCGCTATAAATTGAAGGTAAGCCTCCCAAAGTTCCCCTCCATACCCTTTTATCAGGCTAACCCATTAGAATTGTATCGTAATAGCATAGGTTCTCAACCCAAGAAATAAAAAAGACTCATTTGATACTTGATATTCTAGTTCATATAGTTTACCATAATCTCCTAACACTTTGCTAAAACTTCTTTGAGTAAAATAGGAAAACTAGAAACAATCTAGTGGTTATCAATACAAAACATATAAACAAGAATCAGGTTTTTTTATTTAGCCAAAAAAAAATAGAATCTGTTTTTTTGCATTTTATTTCCAATATTTAAGCTAAGACCTCAACTAACTGTAGAAAATCCATTAATGTAACTACAGATAAGAAAAGCTTCACTTTTATAACAATTCTACATGAACAATTTCAATGAGGATAAAGTTGAAACACCTCATAAGCCTACAAAGTTTGTAAAATCAATAAAAATTGACAAACTCAAACAAATTTACTGCGTAATAAACTAATTTAATTTCAGCACAAAACCTTCATCTTGTGTGATTTCAATTCAAACACGTAAAAATTTAAAAGTAAATAAATTAGAGAAGCAAGCAAGCAGCTCACTCACCATATATATCAATGTAATTAGACATGAAAACTATGTATATGACCTAATTTCAATCGACAGATCCAAACTTCCACAAAACTACTCCTGATACAGAAAAGTACATGTACATATATATTTACATAGAAACAGAGAGTAATAAATTTAGTTCACCAAAATGAGTAAAGAGAAGATACTAGAAGATGAATGGCAGGTGTTGCCTCGATCAAAACCTTGCGAAATCCTCCTGACAGCGACAAACGATCCTCCTCCTCGATCATCCATTTCCACGCTCTAATTCACATCACCGCAAACAAAATTCAAACCAAATCAGAACGACAGAAATGTACGAAAAACTTAATCCGCCGAATCAAAATAGAAACCAACCGAAACTCGAATCACAAAAATTGAAATGCTTCTCCAAAAAAAAAAATACTCGAAGCGTCGAGAAATTGATCAAACGAAAGCTCTAATTCGACTGGGAAATGAATTCTTGACGTAAAAAGGGAAAAAGTGAACAATTCTTGAGGAAATGCGGTGGTTTATCAAGGAAGAGGCTAGGGTTTCAAGATCTGCTCTACAGCAAGAGCGCTAGGGTTTCAAATGGATCGGTGATAATAAGTTGAAGCCAGATGATTTGCTTACCATTCTTTATTTCTATACTGGTGAAAAGCAGAGATACGAGATCGGGACGGATTCAGGAGTGAGAGAAAAGAGAGGCTAGGGCTTTATGCTCACGCGTTTTATTTTAATTTCAAATTGACCAGCGTTTTTTTAGCTCCGTGTTTTTTAGATTACATAACATTTTTTAAAAAAACGTTATTTAATTAAAACCAAAAAAATTCCCTTTTAAATAGATAACGTTTTTGTATATATATCTACAACGTTTTTTTTAAAAATGTTATAAAAAAAAAAACCACAACATTTTTTTTAAAAATGTTGTGGTTTAAGTGTTGTTTATTAGATACTTTGTACTGGTGCACCCTTATATATATATATATATATATATATAATTATTCAAAAAAATTCTTATTGAAAATATTGGGTTATTACAGAATGTTGGCACGTAGATGGTCTGCGACCAGTCACAATCAGCGACCGAGTGACAGTCGATAATAAGTCCACATCATTAAAAATCAGCGACCGCATGCGGTCACTTACGGCGGTCGTGGATCTATTTCAATTACCAGTATTAGGTCGTCACTCTCGACACAATAGAAGAAAAAAAGAGAGGGAGAAAAGAAGAGGGTGAAGAGGGATAAGGGTTAGAAGAGAAGATAGAAAAGAAGGGAAAACCGCCGCCAACATCACCACCACCACAATCGCTACAGGCGTCACCGCTGCCTTCACATGTATCTTGCATTAGGTAATAATTCCATTTAGAGTGCAATTGGGTTTATCTTATTATGTGATTATGTGTCTTTTCCTAATTGTATTCAAGATTTCGGTTGATAATTAATTACGGGCTTCTTTATTTCACTGTATTTTATTCATTTTTCTCTAAATAATTTTGCTTCTGTTATTTGTGCATTGCTCATTCTGTTTCAGAATATAGTTTGCTAAGAAAAATTAGAGTGGGGGGCATGTTTATTTTCAATTTCTTAGAGTTAGATTCAGGTTGTTCCATCTAAATTTTTTGGTAGATAATTTTTTTTTTTGGTGACAAGAAGAGTGCAAATCCCAACTTAATTATAATTCTAAAATTTTGTTTGACTTTTATACTACTTGTATCATAGCAAGATTAGCTATGGTGATTCAGGATTGCTGTACTGATCCTTCTTTACTTTGAGTATAGCAGTCAAATCACATGGTATGATAATATTTACATATTTGAAATTGGAAAATTAAGTCTTTTGTTATTTCTCTTTTCCCTGTTCTGAATGTAGAAATAAGTAACTTCACCTGCAAATCACATTAGACTTTAGCAGTTCTGTGGACATAAAAATGTATTGTTGAATGATATTTTGAATCTAACTGAGTAGCGATTGCACTTTGATCTCCTGGAGAATTTTACTAGCTATGCTCCCAACTACCAAATTATTTTATGTATCTCTTTATTTTACTTGATTTTGTGCATTAAAATGAATATAAGTTATATTCCCCAGTTTGTTGCTCATCATGTGAAGAAACTATATAATGACCAAATACAATTATAGTTATATTGTCCAAAGTTTCACTCTTATTACTCCATATTTTTGGTTTTTCAAGTTTTTGGACAATATCAGTTCCCTCTTATATAGCTGCTAGTGCTCACTTGATCGAAGAGTCATCAAACAATAGCCTTTCTGCTTTCCTCTTAAATAAAAGAAAGATCTTTGAGTTAGAACATGGTGGTAGCACACTTCAATACTTCATTCATTAGCTTCAAAACTACTGCAAAAGAAATCCTATGTAGCTTTGTTAAATATATCAGTGCTAGTAGATTATTTAGAACAACATACACAAAATCATAGTTTAGCTTTCATATGGCCTAGTGGTAAAGACCCTACATATATTCAGAATAGATATTGTTGTTTAGTTCAAGATGATATGTGCAGTTTTCAAAAGAGAACTAAAACTATCAACTCACATGCTTACAAGTATGTCATATGCTTACAAGTATGCATTGTATGCTTAAATGTAAGTCATATGCTTACAAGTATGCTCAAGTCAAGTTATATGCTTACAAGTATGCTCAAGTCAAGTCATATGCTTACAAGTATGCATAGTATGCTTAAATATAAGTCATATGCTTAAACTGACTTACATTTAAACTGACCCTAAACTATCAAGTCATATGTTTACAAGTATGTATAGTATGTCGTATGCTTATAATTATGCGTTGTATGTCATATGCTTATAAGTATGCATAGTATACTTAAATGTAAGTCATATGCTTACAAGTATGCTCAAGTATGCTTAAATGTTAATCATAAGCTCATGTTGTCTGTAGTAGGTACCGTGGTATCATGGACCTTTATTCAGACCGTAGTTTGATGACACGACGAAAGTTAAATGCCCAGATAGGCCGTGCTACAGCTGAATTTAGAGCTGGTTGCCAAGTGTTTTTGGAGTATATGTATTGTCACCCGGAATGTGTGAATGATCAGAATAAGATAAGATGCCCTTGTTTGAAGTGTAAGAATATAAATTATATGGGCAGAGACGTGGTGAACTATCATTTACTTGTTTCTGGGTTTATGAAAAATTACGAAGAATGCTAGTGGGCACATGGGCAGAGAAGAGATGGTGGCATCACATAAGTACACAATCCGGGCAGTAGTACTCATCGTAAGAATGATATGGTTCATGATATTGCAGGGCTAGATTTTAATTAGGAACAAGGCAGAGAGCACCTATGAATTCTGATGCCAAAGACTTCTTTAAGTTGTTAGACGAGGGTAGCGAGCCATTGTGGCAAGGTTTCACCAAACACACTATATTGTCTGCAGTGGCGACATTACTTAACATCAAGGTTGATCACAACATGAGCCATGAGTGTTTTGAGTTGCTCTTGAAGGCCATTAAGAGTATGTTTCCTGACGGTAAGAAATTAGCTGATAATTATTACTATTGTAAGAAAATGGTGAAGAAGTTGGGTCTCGGATACCAAAAGATCGATGCATGTCCCAACGATTACATGTTGTTTTATAAGGAAAATGAACAGATGACAAGGTGCACATTTTACAGTCATGATCGATTTAGGCCTAATAAAAAGGGTGTGACTACAAAAAAATCAACTATACCATTTAAGATTTTAATGTATTTTCCAATAACACATCGGCTAAAAAGATTGTCTTTAAGAACAGTTGAACATATGAGTTGGCATGCGAATCTCCAGCTAAAGATGGAGAACTAAATCATCCCACAGATGGGTAGGCTTGGAAAGATTTCAACTTAGCACATCCTGGGTTTGCATTGGAACCTAGAAATGTGAGGCTTGGATTGTCCACCGATGGCTTCAACTCGTTTGGCCACTCAGCTGTTCCGTACTCATTTTGGCCTGTGATTGTTAATCCGTACAACTTGCCTCCTTGGATGTGTATGAAACAACCATACTTATTTCTTTCACTTGTGGTTCCTTGTCCTAAGAGTCCTGGAAAGAACTTAGATGTTTATTTGAGACCTCTCATAGAAGAGTTGAAGGTATTGCGGGAGGATGGAGTACAGACCTGGGATGTTACAATGAAAATAAATTTTAACCTTAAGGCATCAGTTATGTGGACTATAAGTGACTTCCCATCTTATGGTATGTTAGCTGGATGGAGTACACATGGGAAGTTGGCTTGTCTGTATTGTATGGAGCATACAAAGTCTTTTAATCTATCAAAAGGTCATAAGCCTTGCTAGTTTGACTGTCATCGTCGGTTCTTGCCAGTAGATCACCCGTTTCGAAGAAATAGAGAACACTTCATTGTGATTATTGGGAATGAAAATGTTAGACCGTGTGATGAGATTGTCTATCATCCCATTTGGTAAGATTAATGCCACAAACATAATCATTGGGTTTGGCGAATCTCATAACTGGGTTCGGAGAAGCATCTTTTGGGAACTGCCTTATTGGTCTACAAATTTGATTCATCATAATCTAGATATGATGCATATTGAGAAGAATGCGTTCGAAAATGTGTTTAACACCGTGATGAATGTTACGGGGAAGACAAAAGATAATGATAAGGCACAGTTGAACATGAAAGATATTTGTAAGCGTCCTAAATTAGAACTTTATGAATCTCTTAATGGTAAGATTGTCAAACCACATGCAAGGTACACATTATCCAAAAAGCAAGTTGAAGATGTGTGCACATGGGTTAAGTCTCTGAATCTACCAGATGGATATACGTCAAACATTGCAAGGTGTGTTACGTGTGGGAAATTGCAAGGGATGAAGAGTCATGACTGTCATGTGTTCATGGAGAGACTCATGCCTATAGCATTTCAGGATTTGCTTGATAAACTAGTATGTGATGCTTTGACGGATCTTAGTCGTTTTTTCAAAGAATTATGTTCAAAAACATTAAATGAGAATGACATGTCCGTACTTGAGAAGAACATCATAGAGATCACATGTAAACTTGAAAAAAATATTCCCACCTGGTTTTTTTGACTCCATGGAGCGTTTGCAAATCCATCTTCCCTATGAAGCTCGTGTTGGGGGTCCAGTTCAATATAGATGGATGTACCCTTTTGAGAGGGTGATGGAAAACCTTAAGAGGAAAGTGAAGAATAGAGCTTATGTCGAGGGGTCGATATATGAGGCATACAATTATGATGAGATATCTACATTTTTCTTAGACTATTTTCCGGACGAAGTCTTGACAAAGGCCAATCGAGTCTCGAGATATGATGATGATGGCAATGTTAAACTAAATGGTTGGCTTTGTTGGTCGAGTTCGCTATTGCTAAATCGCGTGCAAGCATACGCGGTCCACAAGTAATATATGAAAGCTGAGTGTCGAACCCACGAGGACAAAGTCTTAAGAAAATACAAATACTAAGGTAAAGTCGTTACTTATCTTATCTAAACAAGTAAACACGATGGTTGGTTAAGCTATATGATTAAAACTATAAGAATAAGAGAAGTAGTTGTGCTAAGAAGTCAAGATAGGATTACAATTCCCCTAATGCGTCACCTAATCTCCTAACTCTCCAAATTACAAACGAATCAAGGAATGGTCAACCGAGAACAGTAAATACGCATAAGCTTCTGTCGAAGGTCAAATGCACATCCCTAGCCAGATAAATCACAATATGTCTATTGGTGAAAATAACCAGGCCAAGGTCATTAAGCTAAGTCTCAAGGCCACACAAGGCAAATAGAGATATGTCTATCCTATTAGCAGTTTATGCACACATTCCATTGGCATGGTCAAAACAGGTGTTGTTGTATTTAAAGATAGATAATAACATCCATTTTTCAATCTCTGTTAATATCAATACTAATTTCTCTATCAAGCAATTAGTCATCAAATACGAAATACAACAACCCATTCCAAAATGATTCATTATATAAAATAGGAGAGAAAGTTAATTAGGCTAAACAAAAGGTTACATTGCTATCCTAAAAATGGAGTTAGTTCATATCTATGGTACTAACACACATTTTAAATACATTACACATTTTCAGTAATACACAAATAAATGGGAGATTTAGAATAAGAAAACCCCTATTTTGAAGTGTTTTTTCTCCAAATCTTCTCTTCACTGAGTAGCTACTGAGCTTCTATAGGATGCAATAATTGTTCCTCTTTTTAAGCATATCTTCTTTCTCTTCTAAGAATTTAAGACTGTAACAACTATCTATAAGCTATGCTAACTGTCTCAGATTTCTATCACACGCGGCTCATAATAAGTATTTTTTCGCTCTTCTCTCTCTTTAGGTCATTTAAAGCCCTTTACTATCTGGACACTGGAGCTTGCGCTGCGATGTGGGCATTGAACTAGCAAGTAGCACTGCGGTGCCACGTAGGATTAAAAAGACCAGAGGTGGCACTGCGACGCGACTACATAAAGGCACCTCGGTCTTTGCATCGTAAAGTCGACCTCGGAAAAATACCGCCGAGTATGAATCTTCACGTAGGGAGTGGCGTTAGGCGTGGGGTAATGGTATTTGGGGTGCCTATTTCGAGAAGGACCCGGTGATACGACGATCTTGGTATGAGTTATTCAATGGTCCTTGGCGCCGGGGCGCCGATTTCCAGTATCTATCAACTTTCCATGGTGCCGCGGCGCGGATTCTTAGTGTATCCCCGGCGCTGCGGTGCCAATACAATAAAAATGCCCATTATGCCCTGGAAGTTGGAAAACATACTATAAAGCCTACATGATAGAACTTAAACATAAAAACAACATAATATAAATAAAAGCTAACTAAAAGACTAAAAATAGGCAACAACTTAAGCCACAAAGGATCTGATTCTCAAGTATAAATCCCACTCATCAAATACCCCCAAACTTAAGCTTTTGCTTGTCCTCAAGCAAACTAACAGACATCCATACCCATTATTGCAAGATACGAATGAAGACTAATCCTATAGACTAATATTATGGCCTCTAAGCACAATCATAAACATCCTCAGAGAATATGACAAAACGCATACAAACAAGGGCTTAATGTCTACTAATAAACATGAGACTGTAATTGATCCATTCTGTGTGTGTGTGTGCAGACCAAACATCTTAACTAACCATAACCCAAATTAAGATCACATAGTCGATTGTGATAACCAATAAGCTTGCTATGCAACCCACATAAATAACAAGCATTAAGAACAAGACGCAAAAACAAGAAAGGATCAAAAAGCTCTAGTAATATGAAGTAAATTCCAACCCAGACAGTACTTGATTACTTTTAGGCTAAACAGAGCACCCATTAGCGAGCTTTCGATTAATGACTCCCAAGCCAGATGACTTTAGGGCACTAGGTGTAAAACTTCCCTATGAATCTAATAACTCAACCAACAAAGGCCACGTAATCAACATAAGTCCAAAATAGATTTTTACCAGTCTGCGTTTATGGGCGAGTGCGTTTCCACGCTCCATCTCAATCCACTACGGGACTGTTATTATATATATATATATATATATATATATATATATATATATATATATATAACTATGGACCCAAAATTGTAAAAGCCTCTAAGTCTTTTATTACCTTGAAATCAACAAAGTTTTTAATAGCGTACAAATTTTCAACACAATAAATAGACAACCTAAATCTGGACACATAACTAGAAAAGACAATTGGTTAGTGCTCGCTAAAAGGATGGATCCAAAATAGTCTCGATTTATCTAAATAACACGCCCTTAGTTCGCATGAATTTAACACTATTCTAAGAAAACAAAATAATTATCTGGTGCTTATCATAAGCCACAATCAAAACTTAGGCGCTAAAATACCCTAACCCAGCATATAAACAGTTACAGACTGGGGGATAGGGTTAATTAACAGCAATAGGCAAAAACTATAAACTATAAAGTACCCCTCTCAAATTAAGGTCAAAATAGGGCAAAGCCATAACAAATAGCATTAACTATACCAATGATCAGTGTAAACCCTAAAAACTATGGCTATCCACAAAATTATATCTGACATAGCCAAAATATCCCCAAATATGCAATCCCAAAAGGATAATAATAATAAACATAAGATATACATCTAAAAACATGCATTCATATATAAGCATTCGTATATACATTAAAATAGTAATATACAACACATGCATCCAAAATAAACCAATCACAACATAAAAACCCATAACCACAATAATAGTAAACATTAGATAAAACATATTTAAATGTAGTCTAGGGCTATTCAGCCCAAATGATTCACTCAGTCCTCACACCATAAACATAAATAAACATAACAGTCTAAATAACAAATATTAATAGACTAACACAATTCATATATAATACAAATAAAAAGGAATCCTCCCCCAAACTTGCAATTTGGCCAATGTCCTCAATGGCCTTTGAACTTCATCATCGAGCATCCGGAGCATCGCCACCTTCATCATCATTATCATCATGATCATCATCACCACCAACCACCTCAAGATCATCTTCATAACCATCATCCTACACGTTTATTGGTTCATCAGTGTGGGCCCCCTCAGCAGGCGAAAATTGTGGCGGATAAGGTGCATAAATTGGAGGTGCCGGAAATGGAAAGGACATGAAATCAGCATCGTCACCTCCCTGACCAACATGAAAGTTGGAGAGTGTGTTGGCAAACTCTGTATGGAAATGGTGGAATTGATTCTGCCATTGGGCAACAGTGTCTATCTTACAGTGTAGGAAGTTCAGGCTGTTCAAAATTTCTGCGAGGGTCCCAGAATGAACGGTCTGAAAAGAAGGGTGCTCAGGCATATGCGTAGAGGTACCCGCTTCAGTGGATGGCGGTGGTTCCTTTGGATGGCGAGGCGGTGAGGTAATGGCAAAAATCCCTCTCCTGGGTGTGCGAAGGTTCTCTCCGAGACTCCATAGCTACTATGAGATAATGATCAATAAAAGACATGGGTGGCAGGGTGACATCTTCTTTATCCCACTGAACACCCCCTTTTTGCAAAGACGGGTAATTAGAGACTAGTGTGGGAGGCCTGCCATAACATTGCTCTTTATTACCTTCTTAATGGACTCGTTAATCAGTACCCCTACATCAACCTTTAAACTCGTAACAATGGCATATAGCAGAATTTCCCTCTGCCGAGTTACATCACTCAAGTGATGCGTATGCATGATATTAACACATATAAACGAGTACCAAGCCTTACCATAACGGCTTAAGGCCTGTTGGGGGAACAATGTCTTCTCACCATAAAATTCATTAGTTTTCCATACAGTCCCAGGCTTGCAGAGTTTACTAATGATGTTGTCTGTGCTGTAACTTCGTAGCACAACCTCCCGATAATCATGACCAACATAGTTGGGAGTCCTATAAACTGCATTGATAGCCTGGCTATCGAATGGGATTAACTTTCCTCGCATTGGCACCGCCAGAGGATCATCAGGAATGGCATTAGCATAAAATTCTTTCACCACCGCAACAACTGTTGATTCAGGCAGCTTGGTGAAATACACCCATTTCATTTTGACAATCATGGTCATCATCTGACCGTCTAATTTTTCATCAGGCCTAAGCCCTCACTCAGGCACCAAACTACGAGACAAGAAATTTAGAGTATACCGCTTATAGGCCTCTTCTATTGGAAATTTTACGACATCCCAAGTCAAAGCACGAGATCGGGAAGAGGATGGAGGAGGGGGGCCAATACTGGTTCTAGGACGCTTAGAAGCCATACTTAGTTTGCAACACCCAACTTCATAACACAAAAGCGTACCTCACTTGGCTTTTGAAGAGGGAATCTGTAGGTGAGAAACGACCAAAATAATAACTGCACGGCGGTTGGTGAACGGTCAGAAGTCGAATGGTTGGAAACAGAAGGGGCGCGATGGTTGACGTTGTCTAACCGGTCGAGAGGAGGAAAATGCACTGATATGCTTTTGGAAGAAAGAATTGCTACAAATAACTGAACAGACGCCTTTAAAACCCAATTTCACTAATGGCGTTGCGGCGCGGTGCATGGCATCAAGACGACGGTGACAACCCACATTGGCGCCATGACAAAGACGAATCTCTCGAATGGTACTTCGCCACGTGACGTGAGTTTATAGAATGTCCCACTTTGAGATGGCGCTACGGCGCAAAGAGTTCCTTATTATTTGGCGCCGGGGCACGAGTTTGCAGTATGTCCTCTCCTTGCCCGGCGCTGCAGTGCAAAAATCAGGGTTATAGCGCGAGAATGGCGCTACGACGCGAATGCCAATAGAAACCTTGGCGCCGCAGCATGGAGTATAAACTTTTGATACTTAGTTAAGCAATCCTGCATAGGCCAAAATCTCATATCAGCAATCAATCAAAACAAAAACACAATAAACACAGTATTCACAAGTTCTAACTAATGAAAACCCTGATACACATACTAATATACATGCTTTATACAGACTACAGGTTATACAAAGAACTGCAGACAGTAACTAATGACAACCAAAATAAGATTGAAGTGAATAAAAATAAAAGCAATTTGTTTGACACTAAGATGGGGATGCCTCCCATCAAGCGCTTGATTTAGAGTCGTCAGCTTGAATATTATCCCGTCTTACACCGGGTCTCCCAATGTGATGGAGGTGTTCTCACGGCTCACCTCGCGCCCATGATAATGCTTCAAGTTACCGACCATTAACCTTGAAGGTTTTGTCAGAATCGGGGTCCTCAACCTCTATTTCCCCATACGGATACACCTTGGCAACCGTGAATGGCCCCGACCATCTGGACTTTAATTTCCCAGGGAATAACTTCAGACGGGAGTTGAAGAGAAGAACCTTTTGACCCGACTCAAAATTTCTTTCAAGGATTTTTTTATCGTGCCACCTCTTTGTTTTCTCCTTATACAACTTAGCATTTTCATACGCTTGTAGATGAAACTCGTCTGATTCATTGAGTTGCAAGAGTCATCTCTCACCGACTGCTTCTAAATCAAAGTTAAGCTTCTGGATAGCCCAATAAGCATTGTACTCCAACTCCACTAGAAGATGACACACCTTACCATAGACAAACCTATACGGAGACATTTCGATAGGAATTTTGTAAGCAGTGCGGTAAGCCCACAAGGCATCGTCAAGCTTCTTTAACCAGTCCTTGCGATAGGGGTTAACAATCTTCTCCAAGATTCATTTCACTTCTCGATTAGAAATATTGGCTTGACCACTAGTCTGTGGATGATACGCAGTGGCTATCTTATGGGTCACCCCATACTTAGCTAGTAGGGCTTCAAAGAATTTGTTACAAAAATATGACCCTTCATCGTTGATAATAGCCCGAGGCGTGCCAAAATGAGTGAAAATGTTTTTCTTAAGGAACTGAAGCACTACCTTTGCATCATTAGTCGGCAAGGTAATTACTTCAACCCACTTGGAGACATAATCCACCGCCACAAGAATATAGAGATTGTTGTAGGAGGACGAGAATGGACCCATGAAGTCAATACGCCAGACATCAAATAGTTCAACTTTGAGGATATTCTGCAAGGGCAATTCATGCCTTCTTGAAATAGTTCCCACCCTTTGGCATCTATCGCAGTGCAACACATATGTGTGTGCATCTTTGAATAGGATGGGCCAGTAAAATCCAAACTGAAGCACTTTAGCTGCCGTTCTTTGACCCCCAAAATGACCTCCATAATTTGAAGAATGTCAATGATGTAGCACATCTTCAATTTCCTCATCCGGGAAGCATCTCAACAGAATTTGATCAGAACACTCCTTGAACAGGAAGGGCTCATCCCATAAATATTTCTTGGCATCTTATAGGAATTTCTTCCTCTGTTGATAGCTTAGGTTTGGAGGAAGCACTTGGCAAGCGACAAAATTGGCAAAGTCCGCATACCACGGGGTTTTGCTTTGGACGACAAAAAGTTGTTCGTCCGGGAAGAAATCATTGATGGATTTTTTAGCATCTCCCGAATGTGGGGTGTTTTCCAACCTTGATAAGTAATCCGCTACCTGATTTTCTGTCCCCTTCTTGTCTCGGATCTCTAGATCGAACTCTTGGAGAAGCAGGACCCACCTTATCAATCTCGACTTTGCATCTTTCTTTTCAATCAAGTATTTGGTGGCCGAGTGATCAGTATAGACGATCAACTTCGTCCGAATGAGGTAGGAACGGAACTTATCAAATGTATAGACTACTGCAAGCAGCTCCTTCTCAGTGGTAGTATAATTCAGCTGAGCATCAGTTAAAGTTTTGCTGGCATAGTATATAGTGTGGAATACGTTATCCCTTCTTTGGTCTAGAACCGCTTTAATAGCAAAATCGGTTGTGTCTCACATTAGCTCAAAAGGGAAGTTCCAGTCAGGGGCTACAACGATAGGAGCCGAGATAAGTCTTTCCTTTAATAAATCAAAAGCACTCAGGCATGCTTCATCAAATTGGAAAGGCATGTCCTTTTCTAATAGTGTACACAGCGATTCGGTTATCCGTGAGAAGTCCTGGATAAACCTTCTGTAAAACCCAGCGGGCCCAAGGAAACTCCTTATCCCTTTTACTGATGTCAGCGGTGGAAGGTTATTAATGACATCAATTTTCGCCTTGTCAACCTCAATGCCGCCAACAGAAACCCGATGGCCTAGAATAATGCCCTCCTCAACCATGAAGTGGCACTTCTCCAATTTAATACTAGGTTAGTCTCAACACATCTGTAGAGAATGGCAGTCAAATTTCTCAGGAAATTATCAAATGAGCTCCCGAATACTGAGAAGTCGTCTATGAAGACCTCCAAGGTCTTTTCGACCATGTCAGAGAAAATAGACATCATGCATCGCTAAAATGTAGCAGGAGCGTTGCACAACCCGAAAGACATTTTTTGAAATACAAACGTCCCATATGGGCATGTGAAAGTAGTTTTCTCCTGATCTTCGGGAGCAATTGATATCTGATTATACCTAGAGTAACCATCCATCAGATAATAAAATTCATGCCCAACAAGTCTATCAAGCATCTAATCAATAAATGGAAGAGGAAAGTGATCCTTACAGGTGGATTTGTTCAATTTCATGTAATCCATACACACCCTCCATCCAGTCATCGTTCTGGTTGGAATCAACTCGTTGTTTTCATTGGGCACTACAGTCATATCACCCTTCTTTGGCATGCATTGGATAGGACTGACCTAAGGACTATCAGATATGGGGTAGATGATACCTGCATCCATCAATTTTATAATCTCCTTACGAACCACCTCTTTCATGATGGTATTCAATCACCGCTGATGTTTAATAGACGGCTTAGACCCTTCTTCTAGTAAGATTTTGTGCATGCATAGTGTTGGACTAATCCTTTTTATATCAAAAATGGACCACCCCAAGGATGTTTTGTATTGCTTAAGCACTAGCAACAACTTTTCTTCCTGGCTCTCGGTTAAAGAAGCAGAAATTATCACAGGTAAAGTGGATGAGTCCCCTAAGTAAGAATACCTTAGGTGATTTGGCAATGGCTTTAATTCTAGGACGGGAGGTTCTATGATCGATGGTTGAGCCTTGAAAGTTGACGCCTTATCATCATTTAGTGACTCAAACTATCATTGCAATTATTTGGATCTTTGGGGTTCATCTAGCCACTAGGCACATTACACATGTGTGGGCTCTTCCGTAGTACTGGCCCCTATCAATGTAGCTTCTAAGGGATCCGTAATGCAGGTTTTTGAGAACACTTCCCTCACTGAATTATCAATCGCATTAATCTAGAAGCAGTCCTCAGAAGTATTCGGATATTTCATCGATTTAAAGACATTGAAAGTTACTTCTTTATCCTGAACCCTCATTGTTAATTCCCCTTTTTGTACATCAATTAGGGTCATCCCCGTTGCCAAGAATGGCCTGCCCAATATTATAGGGACCTCATTGTCTTCTTCAAAATCTAGGACAATAAAGTCAGCTGGGAAAATGAACTTGTCAACCTTAACAAGCACATCCTCTACTATCCCCTTCGGGTACGTAAGAGATCTATCAGCCAATTATAAAGTGACACTTTTAGGTTTGGCTTCATTTATCCCCAGCTTCTTATATATAGACAGAGGCATCAAGTTGATGCTAGCCCCAAGATCACACAATGCCTTGCCAATGAATTGATCCCCGATAGTGCAAAGAATTGTGAAGCTTCCTGGATCTTTTAGCTTCGGTGGAATCTTGTTTTGTAGGATGGCACTGCACTCCTCTGTCAGCGCCACTGTTTCATAATCCCCTATTTTTTGCTTCTTAGATAAAATGTCCTTCATAAACTTGACATAACTTGGCATTCCTTCCAATGCCTCTACAAATGGGATGTTTATGTGAAGCCTCTTGAACACCTCTAGGAATTTAGAAAACTGCTTATCTAGCTTTTATTTCTGCAGACGCTGGGGGAAAGGCAACTGAGGGAGAGGAGGATTGACTGTACTCATTTGAGGGGTTGTTGTTGTAGGGCTAACTTGATTACTTTCCTCACCCCTAGATTTCTCAATATTCTTCTTCGCTTCAGGTTCCTTTTCACTAACTTCTTCTTCCACTGGAGAACTCTCTCCACCTTGTTCATTAGTGATTCTCGCACTTCTGAGTGTCACTACTTTGCATTGTTCTTTGCCTTCCCATTTTGGGTTGACATCAGTGTCACTAGGCAATGTGCCTTATAGACGACTGTTTAAAGTAGCAACCAATTGTCCCATCTGAACTTCAAGATTTTGAATGGAGGCTTCTTGATTGTTACTCCTTGTTTCATTCTGGGCAATGTACCGTGACAGTAGATCCTCCAAACTAGGTTTCTATCCTGTTGAGGTGGTGGATGGTGGAACTAATTTTGAGAGCTCTGCAGTTATGGATTGTACTGATTCTGAGATTGAAAACCTGGAGGGTTAGAAAAATTCGACCTGGTGGATGAAGGTTGTGCTTGATTGGGGTTATTTATTGTTGTTGTTGCTCCAATAGAAGTTGGGATGATTTCTTAAGCCCAGGTGGTAATTAATAAGAAGATTAGCATTTCGTTGTCGCCCATAGTTGGAAATAAATTGAACTGAATCAGGGCTTATTGCACACTGATCAGTAGGGTGGTTCCCTTGACATAACTCACACTTGACTATGACACTCTGCATATTCTGCACTGCTGATGGTCCTATGGTGTCTAGTCGTTTTGTTAGCGTTGCAACCTGAGCCGCTAATGATGTGAACGAGTCAACCTCATATACCCCCGTTGCTCTTCTGGGGGCTTGCCTATTATTCGACCATTGATAATTATTGGCCGCCATTGTTTCCACTAGTTCGTACCCTGCTGTGTGATGTTTAGCCACGAAGGCCCCTCCAGACGCGGCATCAATACTTGAACGAGTTGATCTGGATAGCCCATTATAAAAGGTCTGGATAGGAAGCCATTCAGGCAATCCATGGTGAGGGCATTTCCTCAGAAGATCCTTGAATTGCTCCCACGAGTCGTACAAGGATTCTGATTCGAACTGGACAAAAGAAGTGATATCATGCCCGAGCCTGGCTGTTTTGGCGGGCAGAAAAAAACTTTGCCATGAACTTCTATGCCAAGTCGGCCCATGTGGTGATGGATCCTAACGATAATGAATGTAGCCAGCTCTTGGCTTTGTCCATTAAGGTGAATGGAAACAACCAGAGTCTGATGGCATCGTCAGACACTCTGTTGCATTTAAATGTGTCACAGATCTCCACAAAATTGATTAAGTGATCATTGGGATCATCATTCGGTAGTCCCCTAAACTGAATATTAGTGCACATTTGAATGGTGCCCGGTTTGATCTTAAAATTATTAGCTTGGATGGCGGGCCTGAGAATGCTCACCTGGAGATCGTCAATATGAGGCATAACATACTCCCTCAAAGATTTTTGAAGTTCCTCAGCCATTTTGATAGGAGTAGGTATGTCCTTGGATTGTTTTCTCTGTAGTCGTCTGTATGTTCTATCAACCTCGGGATCGAGAGGCAATATGTTCCGACCCTTTCGAGGTGGCATAAACAGTGAAGACTACCTGAAAAGAGAGTTAAACAGAAGAATCAGTTTAAAGTAAGATCGTAATGACTTAGTTTTAATATTGAAAAACAATTAATACTAAGTCCCCGGTGTGAGATCCCGAATTTTATGAAATAAAAGTATTCAATTTTTTATTTTGATAAATAGTTAAATTGATAAAAGTTCAAAGTTAAGGGTGATATTTGAAAATTTTGCAAAGTAAGCAAGTTGTTATAAAATATTCGTTGTGTCGGGAAATATTCGTTTGGTCGGGGAATATTCTTTTTGTCGGAGAATATTCATACGACGACACAATCATTGATGGACCCCGCAATGGAATAACTGTCGAATATAGAAAATGACAGAAATAATCTTTTTATAAAAATAATGGCGAAAGTGTTACCGTTAAAACTGTTGAACTACTCGGTAGTAAAAGTATAGTGTCTGGATTGCATTGTAGTAGCACACCGGTATTGATTATTAATGCTTACATAAGAAGTCACTCGATTATACTCAATTATTGCTACAATAATTCACGATCATATCTCTCGTATATTATTAATTCAATTATTGTCAAGATTATCATCTGCATAATATGTTATATTATTAAATCAATAATTGAGATGGAAAAGTTATTCATATTATTATTTGCAATATTGACAATGTCTAGAAGTTCTATCAAGGAGAGGTTTGGTCACCTAATTGCGCGCCAATAAGGAGAAATCCTTATCGGAAAGTCCCCTCTTTCTTGGGAACGACCCGGTTGTTAAATATTATGAATTATAATATTAATGATGAATAAGTTCACGTTGATTAAAGATGACATTGATAGTTCCATTGTGTTGGAATTATTAGTGTTAGTGAAAATCGACATTTATTTCGATAATAATTGATGTCTGGAGGTTATATTGACCAATCAAGTAATTAACCGGATAAATGAGCAATTAATTGCTATTAATTCACATAATTATAACTATTTGTTCACATGTGTGTACTATTGATTCACATTCATTTACTTTTAGGGGAGTTGGTGCAAGATTGATAATACTTGCATGACTAAGTTAAAAATGGAGGTATAGATGGAGGTACTATACTGTAATTCATATTTTCACATGTCTAGAACTATTGATTCACGTGATTTACTATTAGGGGAGATGGTGTAAATTTGATAATACTTGCAGGACTAAATTAAAAATGAAGGAAAAGAGGAAGGTATTATACTGTAATATTTCGAGCCCCAAAACGTGCAATTATCAAAACTATATTTTCCTATAAATAGAAGCTCATTAATTCATTATTTTTCACCAATTCACTAAAGCTATAGAGCAATTATTATAGAGAGAAATTATAGAGAGAAATTATAGAGAGAAAGAATAAGAGAAGTATGCCACCTCACTATTCCAGTATCCAATCTTCTTTTGAGGTAAGGGGTATTATTCTGTCGTATTCATGAAAAGAGTTATTTTCTTTCAATACTCGTAAGGGATGTTATTCCATTCTTTATTATTATGTTGTAATAACCTATCTATGTGAAGTACCGCATACATGGTGAAATTCTTCTATTATTCCATTCTTTATTATTCTATTGGAATAACCTGTCTGTGCGGTCTATCGCATGCCCGGTGAATTCTTTTGTTATTCCATTCTTTATTATTTTGTTTGAATAAACTGTCTGTGTGGACTACCGCATGCATGGTGAAAGATCCTGCGTATTCATTCCTTATTAAATTGTGGAAATGATCGTTTGACGTGGATTACCGTATGGTAGGTGAAAATCCATTTCAGATTTCAGATATTCTATTATACTCATATGAGATATCATTTCTTTTGTACTCGTCATGGAATATCATTTTCTTTGGTATTTTTTTTACGAGTTACTATTCATGGGTTACTATTCACCCGGTTACTATTCACTCTAGTATTATTCACTCGGGTATTCGGGGCACTTTTCGTGCCAGAGTACTATTCACGAGTTACTATTCATGAGTTACTATTCACCCAATTACTATTCACTCTAGTATCATTCACTCGGGTAATCGTGACACTTTTCGTGTCGGGGTACTATTCACGGGATACTATTCCTGAATTACTATTCATGGGGTACTATTCACCTAAAAAATATATTTCTTTTCTGTCCAAATTATTTTTGGTACATGAATATTATTATTGAATTTTACTCCACAAAGCAGTATCATGTTGACAATTTGGATATTTTAAAACTCTGGATAAATTTAAAATCTTTAATATTTATCCTTGATTTCGTTTAATTAATGTGTATATCATTATCATCATCCTCATGCTTATATTGTGATGAAAGTCATCTTTGGCTTACGTGCATAGATTGACTGTTGATTATTAGTTTTATAGTTGTATATCTTTGGCTTACGTGCAAAGATGGACAGGTGTATGACATGATCATAACCACTAGTGATAATAACGAATATCCTTGGCCCGTAGTGCATGGATAATTTGATGATGTGATTGGCAGGATCATGACCATTAGTTAACAGTTGAATGTCTTTGGCTGTATTTCACTGACAGACAATTGATTGGTATGATCATGACCATTGGTTTTATAGTTGAATATCTTTGGCCTTTGTGTAGTATAAAAGGTGACAACCCGATTGGTGTGATCATTGTTATTACATTTGAATATCTTTAGCCTTTGGGGTAAGGATATTGAGTAAATGTTTTATTAAGCCTTTGTGGCAAGGAGAAACTGTTGATTTACATGATTATAAATATGAATTGTGGATTTAACTATAATCTTTGGTGGTTCAGGTGAAGACAAGTGATGATAGTTCTTTTTGTCTTGGGTATAACAAAGAACTATTGATGAGTATTGCAGGAATGAAATATTAACTATGGACTTCTAATCTAGAAGAGATAGTAGATGAAGGGATTTCGACACAAAAATGCAGCAGAAAAATAAAATAATCAAATCAATTTTTGAAACCCTAAACATGATCCATGCGAAAATCAATTAACTCAGTGGTTAGAAATTATACTGATTGTGATACTGAAATTGATGCGCTCGAATCTCCAACACAATCCAAATGAATCGCGCCTCTACGGTATCCACACGAACGCTCCGAGAATCGTCCTACGATCTGAAGAAGAAGGAACTGCGGTACTAGCCACCAAGGATGAGGATTTCGAAACGATTTCTCTCTAGTCTCTCTAAGAGCGGCTAGGGTTTTTGGTTTATGAATAAAATCTAAAATGGCTACTACATATCATATATATAGCCATTAAAAAATATTATTCAAAACCTAATTTAATAAAATCCAAATTTTTATATATATATATATATATCTTAATTAAGTCTTACTTAATTAATATACATATATACAAATTATCTTTCTAATTTAAATTTGTGATTTAAACACTATTAATCATATTAATATATTTAAATCCTTAAAATTTAAATTAATTCCCTTTAAATTACGTTTCTATGTGTGTGACCCTATAGGTTATTATTACGCTGCCAATAATTTTAAAATCATATTATAAAATTATAAGCGTTGAGCTGACATCTAGTAATGCATCCTTTTGCTACCTAAGTAAAAATAAGATCGATGATTCGATACAACCTTTTCGTGACCAATGTTTCAATGTAATTTAATCCTTTTAACCTTAATATCCTAGATTAAACTCGAGTCATGGAATGTGTCATACTCTTCATAATTTAATTTGAGTTTTCTTGATCAATGAGTAGACTATATGAAATAATTCACTATTTGAGCATGGCCATGCATTTCATAGTCCTACTCAATCAAGAGGCCTATGGATATCATCCCTAATATATAGGAGGGTTAAATTCCATCTAGATCACTCATATTCCTCACACGATTTATGATGTACCCAATAATCACCTTTATAGTCCACCCTATTAAAGGTGACATTTGATGATATCAAAGTACATAAATTCACGTGTAGTAATATAGTAATTTCAGGTCAGAGGACCATTACATCATTGTCACTACGAGAATTTCTAATGACACTTCGCATAATGCTCCACATAGAATTCTCATAGTGGGTCTGTCCAGTACATCGGTCTCTAACATGTACCTATGCATTGACTTAATATCTCATATATTTATGACCAATGAGATTTGGTCATCAGTCAATCCACATACTAGTCTTAATGCATCATTGTTGTCCCATCAACAATGATACTCGACTAGGGACATTTAAGAACAATGATACTAATTGTAATGATATAATCTCATGTTCAAGTCACATACTTGAAACTATATAATTTGTATCACTATTCTAAGGAATTTTATTATGTTAACAATTATATTACGCAAAAATAAAACCATAATAAAATCATTTATTTATTCAATCAAATATAATATCAAAATGTTAAGCAATTATATCAAATAATTGGCCTCACAGGGCATAAACACTAACAATCTCCCACTTGCATCAGAGCCAATCACTCATGTATCTAATACCCATGGAACTAGTGCGACCGGCAGTGCTTCGTCATGACAAAGCCTTGGTTAGTGGATCTACAACATTATCATTTGTTGGCACTCTTCCTATATGTACATCTCCTCTATCAATGATTTCACGGATGAGATGGTGCGCCTAAGTATATGCTTGGATCGTTGGTGAGATCCGGGTTCCTTAGCATGTGTAATGGCTCCATTGTTATCACAAGATAGCTTAACCGGATCAACAATGGTTGGAACAACACCCCAGTTCAGAGATGAACTTTTAATCCATACAACCTCCTTCGTCAGACTAGTAGCGAAGAATATACTTAGCCTCTGTTGTAGAATCGGCTACTGTCTCTTGCTTTGAACTCTTCCAGCTAACAGCACCACCATTAAGGCAAAATACAAAACCTGACTGAGACTTATAGTCATCATTGTCAATCTGGAAACTAGCATCTGTGTAACCCTTTACTTCCAGTTTGTCTTCACCTCCATATACCAAGAATGAATCCTTAGTCCTTTTTAGGTACTTGAGGATATTCTTGACTACTGTCTAGTGACCTTCACCTGGATTCGACTGGTATCTTCTCGTCATGCTCAAAGCATACGAGACATCCGGATGAGTACATATCATTGCATACATGATAGATCCAATTGTTGAAGCATAAGGGATCTTTCTCATACGCTCCTCATCATCTTGTGATTGAGGACATTGGGCCTTAGAGATCTTTACACCATGAGTCATGGGTAAGTGTCCTCTTTTTGCCTCTTGCATGCTGAACCGTTTTAGCACTTTATCAATATATGTACTCTGACTTAGGCAGAGCATTTTCCTCGATCTATCTTGATAGATCTTGATACCTAAAATGTAGGCTGCATCACCTAAATCTTTAATGGAGAAACACTTTCCTAACCATGTTTTTACAGCTTGTAATGAAGGAATGTCATTCCCAATAATTATTATGTCGTCAACATATAATATCAGGAATACAATATGACTCCCACTATCCTTCTTATATACACAAGGTTCATCTTCATTTTTAATAAAGCCAAACTCTTTGACTGCTTCATCAAATTGAAGATTCCAACTCCGAGAGGCTTGCTTCAATCCATAAATGGATCGCTGCAGCTTACATACCTTTCCAGCATCCTTTGGATTGACAAATCCCTTAGGTTGTGTCATGTACACATCCTTAAGGAGAATTCCGTTAAGGAAAGCAGTTTTGACATCCATCTGCCAGATTTCGTAATCGTAAAAGGCTGCAATAGCAAGTAAGATCCCGATGGATTTAACCATTGTCACTGGAGAGAAGGTTTCATCATAGTCAACACCTTGAACTTGTTTGTAACTCTTTGCTACTAGTCGACCTTTGTAGGTTTGTACATTACCATCCATGTCGGTTTTCTTCTTGAAAACCCACTTGCACCCGATTGGTTTTACCCCTTCGGGTGGATCAACCAAATTCCATACTTGGTTAGTATACATGGAGTCCATTTCGGATCTCATGGCTTCAAGACATCTCTCAGAATCTGGTCCATTCATAGCTTCTTGGTAGAAGTGTGCTCATCCTCGATCTATGAGCATCACATCGCTGCTTTTGAGTCACAAGATATCCATAATATCTCTCTGCTCTTGGCGTGTCCTACCAGATCTATTTAATTCCTTGTGTAATTTGAGAGCAGTTCACTTTCCACAATATCTTGTGGTTCCTGCTCACGTTCCAACTCAGGTTCAATGATATTTTGTGGTTCTCGAATTTCTTCGAGTTCTACTTTCCTCCCACTGTTCCTTTAGAGATAAATTCTCATTCTAGAAAAATACCAATTCGAGCAACAAACACTTTGTTCTCAGAAGGTTTATAGAAGTAATACCCTTTTGTTTCCTTTGGGTATCCCACAAAATTACATTTGTCAGATTTGGGTCCGAGCTTGTTAGAATCCATACGTTTTACAAACACATCGCAACCCCAAATCCTTCATGAACGACATACTAGGACGTTTCTCAGTCCACATCTCATATGGTGTCTTCTGAACCGTTTTTGTAAGAACACGGTTAAGTGTGAATGCAGCTGTCTCTAGGGCATGACCCTAGAAGCTTATTGGAAGATCTGCATGACTCATCATTGATCGTACCATGTCCAAGAAGGTTTGATTCCTCCTCTCAGACACACATTCCATTGTGGTGTTCCAGGTGGAGTGAGCTATGATATGATACCACACTCCTTTAGAAGGTCATCAAAGTCTTGGCTTAAGTATTCACCTCCTCGATCGGATCGAAGGGCTTTTATGCTTTTACCAAATTGGTTTTGAACTTCATTCTTGAATTCCTTGAACTTTTCAAAGGACTCGGATTTGTGTCTCATAAGATAAACATATCCATATCTACTGAAGTCGTCAGTAAATGTAATGAAGTAATAAAACCTACCTCTTGCTAACGAACTCATGGGTCCACGTACATCACTATGTATAAGTCCCAATATATCGCTAGCCCGTTCACTGTGTCCAGTGAAAGGGGCTTTAGTCATCTTGCCTAATAAACAAGATTTGCATTTTTCATATGATTCAAAATCAAATGAATCCAAAATCCATCTTTATGGAGTTTTGATATGCGTTTTCATTTATATGGCCCAAACGACATGCGGCTGAGAGATATGTCGGATTTGAATCATTTGATTTAAATCGTTTTGTATTTATGTTATAGATAGGCATTTCCAAATCAAGAATATGTAATAACCCGATATTTCCTATATAAATAAATGAGAAATTTTACAAATAATTTTTTTTATTATATTATTTTAAGAACAAAAGATTATTGAGCCATTAAATCTGAAAGAAATGATGAAATTTCAAGTGTAAATAAATCTCCAAGTTGTAATTTTGTATCTATTTTGTAATGTGTATTAAAATCTATTATATTATCTTTAAAATCATGAATCAAAATTAGTTGAATAAGTGAATGATACTTTTGAAGATAATTTATAAACACATTAGCGAGTTTGTATTGTCATTTAATTTTAAATTAATTGATTAATAAATAGAAAATTAGTTTTAATTATTAAAAATACAATCAAATTAACAAAAATTATTTTAAAGTAAAATAATTTTTTAATTAAGTTATTTCATAAATATTTAATATTTTTGAATATGTATTTAATTTATTTAAAATGATTTTAAACATAAAAATCATTTAAAAATATGATGATATAAAAAGGATTTTAAGTTATTTTCTATCACTTTAATATTTTGTATTTTCATTAATATTTGATAATAATGATGATTGTTATTTGTAAGATATTTAATAAATGATGAAAAATAAAATTAATGATCTAAAATTTATATAAAAGATTTATTATAAAATATTTTTATTAAAATATACGATATGAAAAATATTAAAATAAATAGATATTAGATTTATTTAATATTTATGATATAAGAAATATAAAAATGATTTAATAATAAAATTATTTTAAATGAAAATAAAATTTTAAAATTTTAAGTTATAAATAATTTATTATTTAAAATTTATTAATAAATTAAATAATATTAATATTAAGGATATTAATTTATTTTATATAATTAAATAAATATTTAAAATGATTTTTAATTAATTTAAAATCATTTAAAAATATAAATGAATTAAAAATATTTTAAGTTATAATTAATGACTTTTAATATTTGGATAAATAAAATTAATATTAAATATTAATGTTATTTAAATATTTTAATATTTAAAAATGATAAAATAATATTAATGATTTTTAAAATATTTTAAGTTATTATAAATAACTTTTAATATTTAAATGGTTTTATTAATGGTTTAATGTTAATTAAATATTAATGATAATAAAGAATTAATGAATATTTAAATCTCATTTAATAATGATTCGATATTTGAAAATTAGCGATAAATTATAATAAGTGTTTAGAATTATGCCTTGCTCGAACCGAATCGGTCGCTTGATGTCTAGAATTTGAGTTATTATCGTCAAAGGTCGCCGACCGGATTCACTTATCAAGGAATGTAGCAACAAGAACTTCACTTTTATTTGTTCCTGACAGAAGTAAAGGCATATTGCAAGTTGTTAATTATATGTGTCTATTTTTGTAACTAAGTTGTAGCTGGGTATAAGTACTATTATATTATGCCTTAAAATCGCCTTAAAAGTAAATCTAGTCAGGTGGCAGATGTACAAAGAGACCATCCGAAGCTTACTTCGCTTCGAATTTCCGTAAACTTTTCAGTTCTTTATTTCACATGCTTCGAATTCGGGCTTTGTATCTCGCTAGATCCGTCAGAATTTTTTAATGATGTTTTGTAATAGATCTATTTAGTTACATGTTGGCTACAACCTGAATCAAGAGATCACATAGAACTCGCAGCAAGATATAAGATCCAAAAGATATTGATTATGCTCGTTTCTTTCATTTCCGAAACCCAAAATGAAGAATAAATTTTGATAAATGCTCTTTGATGGTTTAGATCTTTCTTGGTTGTTGATGTTTGACTTGAATGATGACCAAATTTGATAATTAAGAAGTTACTCATACACACCGACGCGTGTACTCACCCATACCACAAACCGATTGGATTGGAATGACCTTAAAACGCTGACCACCATGCCGATCAAATTTCTAAAGTAAACTTAATAAGGATGAACACGTTCTGATAGCTTGTTCAAGGCCCCAAATCTCCCTCATGTTGTAATTTTAGGCTATCTTTGTTATGGTATCGTGTAATACTGCACAAGTACTACAAGATCTGATGTTTATCTTCCCAAATATCATTAATCAAGAATTATAAACTAATAAACTAGTCAATTTCGACAACTTGCTATGTAGATCCGGTTATGAAGAAACACCATTATTTACGCTTTGTCGCCAATGTACCTTTTAATGACATTAATTTCTAAATTAATTATTTTAATTAAAATAAATAGAGAAATAGTTTTTAATTATTAAAATACAAAATAAATTATTAAAAATTATTTTAAAGTCCAAAATTAGTTTTAATTATTTTAAGTATATTTCATAAATATTTAATATTTTTGGAATATAAAAGGTATTTAATTTATTTAAAATGATTTTAATACATAAAAATCATTTAAAATATGTTATGATATAAAAAGATATATTTTAAGTTATTTTCATCACTTTAATATTTTAGATGATTTTCATTAATAATTAGCTATTAATGATGATTAAGTTATTTAATAAAGATATTTAATAAATGATGAAAATAAACAATGATCTAAAATTTATATAAAATGATTTGAGATTATAAAATATTTTGTAGTTATAAAATATAACTTTATTATGAAAAAATATTAATATTTAATATTAAGGATAATAGATCATTTAATATTTATATTAAATAAAAGAAATATAAAAATGATTTTAATATTAAAAATTATTTTAAATGAAAATAAAATGTTTAAAGATATTTAAGTTATGAAACATAACTTTATTATTTAAAGGATAATTTCATTAATAAATCAATATTACCAATAATGTAATATTAAGGATATTAAATTTATTTTATAATTAAGTATTAAATAAATAGTTTTAAATGGTTTTATTAATTTAAAATCTTTAAAAGGATATAAATGAATTAAAAAAATATTTTAAGTTATAATTAATGACTTTAATATTTGATAATAGGGACATTAATACTTAAATATTAATTTGTAATTATTTAAAAATAATTTTAAATATTTTAAAAAATCATTTAAGTGGTATTAATGTTTTAAAATATTTTGAGTTATTATAAATAACTTTAATATTTAAGTACGGTTTTATTAATGGTTTAATGTTAATTAAATATTAATGATAATAGAATTAATGAATATTTAAATCATTTAATAATGATTCCGATATTTGAAAATTCAAGGATAAATTATAATAAAGTTGTTTAAAAATTATTTTAAGTCATTTAAAATAATATGATCTATAATTACGCTTATTGGAACTAACTCGATAGAGTCGAGACTCGATTATTACCTCCAATAAAGTCATTTCTGTGACGTTTCTATTGTGTTTCAAATTAATCTACTCTCACATAATGCGGTTCGTTTGGTGGATTTAACGAACGCTAAACACAGGTGACAATGTAATTAGGTTATGTGTCGAATTTAAATAAGCAAAGACTATGTGTTATGATATGTGATCTAATCGATAGAATGATCTGATGATAGGTTTCGCATAAAAAGATAAAAACTAAGTCGCTGTGATCGTAAGCAAATAGACTGCATAAGCATCCTACCTTACTTCTTTTATGCAATGGTGGATACAGTACAGTTTCGTAATCTTATATTATTATGCTAGATTATTAACCCTATTATGACATATTCTATATCCCATCATCGCTTTTTATCAACATGTTAGTATATGGTAATTCGTATATATATTATGTTCGCCAATTTCTAAACACGTTATATATAAGTGTCCTCACTCTGATAATCATCAGATTCAATCGGTTGTCGAATTTAGATCATCATTTCATTTACTTCTACAACTATTAATTGCTAGATAAGATGTACCTAAGAAAACATTTAATCAATTAATTATATTTATATCTTCTTCTTAGCTTTCCAATTTCCCTTAGCGTTCCCCTTTTGCACCATTATTATGGGAGTGGGTCACATTTCAACCTGCCTTTTTCATGTTATTCTCGGCGGTTCTTTAGCATGCTCAACAACTTCGATATTGAAGGGTTCCACTTAATTTCATTAATAAGATAATTCGCAGACAAATTGAGAATGAGAATATCTCTCTGTTTAGGATTTAAAACAAGGGATTTGCAAAAACCCAAAGATCCACATTTGGGCCTCGCTCACCCATCTTGCAGTTAATCAACGCCTTCTGCTTTGCCCGACTATCAGGTACCTACCCAATCTGACACATGTCGACGTTCACCCTTCTTGCGGTGATCTGACGCCTTTAACAACAACCTTTCTTCGAGATGCAATTTCGATCATCTCAAAAGCATCCATCAACTATTTGCTTTTGAAGCTTAGTGTTCATGGTTGCTAGCATGAGATAACTTCAAGGCGTCGAGCATCATCTTGATGCTTCTTGTAAGCATTATGCTCGCGCGTGGTGCGATGATCGGTGGTCTTTGCTTAGGAATGGGCTTTTCAATGACATATAGCTTTGGCGCTCTTGTTTGAGGACAATCCTCAAGTTCTATGTCGACTAAGGAAATTAATTCCACTCAAACTTGTCCTTCTCAAGGATCGTGATCGTAGTGAAAGACTACTTCTATTGTTGTTGTTTGCCATTGACATCTAAAATTTATAAGTGCAAAAAAATAATAAGTCAAATTGCAGAGTTGATATTATGTAATTGATAATAGTACATTCAAAATGTGCCTCCCACTATTTTATTCAAATTAATAGCCCTCACCATTAATTCGGAAAGCATTTTTTCAATTAAATCTTTTTAGTGAGCCAAGATCCTTATTTCATTATGCCCTAAGTTAGCTTTGGTTAATCTCTTAAAACACAATTATTTAGGTAGACAACACTTTTGTCAATTATATCATATATAACTCTTGGATAGTTTGGTAAACAACATTTGTTTCTAGTCCATCTTATGGTACCTACCAAACTCTATGCCTCTAAGTCCACAATCCTATTGAGATAACTTAGTTAAGTCGGGCCCAATGATTTTAACAGTTTGGATATCACAATTATTCTATCGCATCTTACCAAGATAAATAGGGTACTTTGCTTTGGCAAACCTACATCTATTGATCAAGGTCTTGATGAGTGTTATTCATTGGAAGGCATCTGATTTAGACTTAATAATTTAATGAGGGATTTTATAAATAAATTTAGATCTCACCAATTTTTAATCTTATTAAGCATGCACATTATTTATCATATCATATCGCATATAAGCATAAATAAAGTGCAAAAATAAATAATCACGATTATGGCCCAATCCATTTCGTCAATCTTTTCAAGATAATGAAAGATTGAAGGTCAATCTAAGGTGGTAAAAGATCTTAAAATAAATAGCTTCCTTGGATCTTCCTCAAGCATGTGCCTCCTCCCCATCATCATCTTTCCATCGTGTTCTCCATCTTGACATCTTCATCGATTACATATTATTACATGACATAAAGAAACCTCGGAGTTAAATTAGAGGATTTAGATTAGAAGAGAATATTACATTAGAATTTATAGAAAGGCCACGACATGCAGTAAGTATTTCAAAACAAAAACCACTAACCTATGGGTCAAAAAGGCCATAACTGTGCACCATGCATATCACAATAAGCATATAACAGTTTATATAAAATTAAAGAAAAATATATAACAAAGTGGGGTCACGACCATCGTGCGCAACGATAGGGGGGTCCAAGGGGGGTCTCCCCCCTAGAAAAATATTTTGAACTATAATCTGTATTGCAGAATTTTTCCATACGAATCTCTAAAACAGTTTCAGAATCATATATTTAATCCACCAAAAAAGTCATAATAACAATACACCAAGTACATATCATATATGTCCAGTTTTAATTAATCATATTAAACCGAATCTGCATACTTCTTATCCAATTAGAACATACGTTGTATACTGCTATTACGCCATATAAGATACAATTAATCAGAACATCATATACATGCATATCTATCACTGATATTCATAATACCAGAATACGCTTAAATACAGAATATCATATACTTAATTTCAGATTGGTAAAATTGTATCATCATATATCATATATATATCAAAAACAATATAATCAATTTCAGATTGGTAAAATTATAACATCATATATCAAATATATCTAAAGCAATAAAACACGCAATCTGAATTAATCGTTTCGCAAGTAGCTCTGATACCACTGAAGGGATTTCGGCACAAAAACGCAACGAAAAAATAAAATAATCAAAGCAATTTCAAAAACCCTAAACAGGATCCATGCGAAAATCAATTAACTCATTGGTTAGAAATTATACCGATTATGATACTGAAATTGATGCGCTCGAATCACCAACGCAATCAAAATGAATCGCGCCTCTACGGTATCCACACTAATGTTCGAGAATCATCCTACGATCTGCAGAAGAAGAAGCTGCAGTGATTAGCCACCAAGGATGAGGATTCAAACGATTTCTCTCTAGTCTCTCTAAGAAAAAGCATGGGTTTTGGTTTATGAATAAAATTTAAAATGGTTGCTACATATCATATATATAGCCATTAAAAAATATTATTCAAAACCTAGTTTAATAAAATCTGAATATATATATATATATATTGTAAGACCCCAACTTTTATGAATAAAGATGAATTTTCTATAATTATTATTTTTAAATATTATGGAATGAATTTGATATAATGTTATAGTTGTGGGTAATATTTAGATATTTTGCAAAGTACGCAAGTTGTTTATAATATTCGATTGGTCGGGGAATATTTGTACGACGACACAATCATTGGTGGACCCCACAATAGAATTATTGTCGAATTAAGAAAACTACAAAAATATTTTTTATGAAAATAACAGTGGAAGTTTTACAGAATAAGCTGTTGAAACACACGGTGTTAAAATATTGAGAATACACGTGGTTGCATAAGTAGCACCGGTATTGATTATTGATGCTTACGTGAAGTCATTCGGTTTTATTCAATTATTGTCGATATTTTATATATTATTAAATCAATAATTGAGATGATCGAGAGTTATTAATATTATTATTTGCATTATTAACGATGTCTAGAAGTTCGCCAAGGAGAGGTTTGGTCACCTAATTGCGCACTTGATAAGGAGAAATCCTTATTGAAAAGCCCCCTCTTTCTTGAGGAACGACACGGTCGATTAATAGTGTGAATAATAATAATGATGATGAAGTTTTGTTTTATTAGTATTATTAATGTAATAAAAGCGAAAAGCTTTTTATATAAAACAAAATACTTTTTATAAAGTTATTCGTTTTATTAGGCTAATAGTAAAATCTTTTTATATAAAACAGAATACTTTTATAAAGTTATTCATTTTATTAGACAATAATTAGAATATATTATATTTTATTATGCATAGTGTTTGCATAGTAAAATCTTTTTAAAAGTTATTCGTTTTATTAGATTATAAATAGAATATATTATATTTTATTGTTAACCAATCTGGATAGTCCGTTTAAAGTAAATCGATATGGACCGTTCATGGATTGGTTACTGTTCAGTCCATTCTTCTATAAATAGAAGCTCATTCCTTCATTATTCTTACGAATTCACTGAAACTCTAGAGAGAGAAACTGTAGAGAGAATTATTCTTCTATCTTGAGCGTATTTCTTAAGCGTTTATGAAAGCTTTGAGCGTAGTGCAAGTTTCTTCAAGTATATCCCCGCCCTACCGTCGGAGTACACTTATTTATAAGGTAAGGGGTATTATTTTTTTTCATATTCATGAAGAGAACTTCTGTTATTCCATTCTTTATTATTCTGTTCGAATAACCTGTATACGCGGTCTACCCTATACTTGGTGATTTTTGTTGTTATTCCATTCGTTATTATTACATTTGGAACATCTTATGCATGCGTTTACGCCGCACACGGTTCCGTCTGTATTATTCTCATTGGAATATCCTTTCATGCGTTTTTACGTGGGACCGGTTAAAATCTTTATTATTCTATTGGAATATCCCTGTTTGTGCATTTTACGGACACGATTCCGTTATTTTTATTCATTGGAATAACTCTATACATGTGAAGTACCGTATGCATGGTGATTTATGTTGTTATTCCATTCTTTATTATTCTCATTGGAATATCCGCCGGTGCGTATTACGCTTTGACACGGGTTCCGATTATTTATTATTACATTGGAATAACTTGTCATCTAAGTACCGCATGCATGGTGATTTCTTTTGTTATTCCATTCTTTATTATACTCAGTTGGTTAAAGTTTTGACTTTATACTCCATGAAATTGGTGGAATATCCTTGATATTTGCGCTTCATCCAAGATCTTTTCGTGGAAATATTCTTACGAGCATTCTTAAATTTTACTCTACAAAGAAGTATCATGTTGACAATTTAGGCGTTATTAGTTCCCGAATAAATTAATTCTTGAACTTGTTTTATTGAATTCTTATATCATTGTCATCATCCTCATATTTATATTTTGTTGAAAGTCATCTCGTGGCTTTGTGGTGTATAGATGGACTTGGTATGATTATGACTGGGATTATTCAATTGTAATCATGACCTTAATGTTACAAATGATGTGGTAAAAGTCCTCATTGGCCCATAGTGCATTAATGGACAGTTGTTGGCATGATCATGACCATTAAAGAATACACAAATATCCTTGGCCCGTAGTGCATGGATAAATTGTGGTCGTGATACTAATGAATATCCTTGGCCGTAGTGCAGGGATGATGTGGATTATTCCTTTTAAATCATAAAAGATAGTAGATTTTATTCTCTACTTGACTCTTTTAATGGATTGCATGTTCCGCTGCAGTTAAACTTGATGTCTATTGTATTTTATCAGTTTAACATTGTTGAAGACTATTGATAATTTATTCTGCATTATCTTAGTCATAATATTTCTTACTGGGCTAGTTGAGCTCACCCTTTCTTTCACTATTTTCTTTTGGAAATGAGAACGTAGCCGGAACTAGTCGGGGAACGGAGTGATGGTCCAGATGATAGTATTAGTAGTCCTCACTATTCTGTTAAATAGTGTGTTAATAAATGTAATGAGGACTTATTTTGAGAGTGGATATTGTCTAGAAGATAATGTTTGTATTTAAACTCACAGCTCTCTTGTTGTATATTTAAAATTGTATTTGTATTCTGTACCATGTATTTGGCGACTCAGAATAGGTGATGTATACCTATTTTGGGACCGTCACATATATCTTAATTAAGTCTTACTTAATTAATATACATATATACCCATTATCCTTCTAATTTAAATTCGTGATTTAAACACTATTAATCATATTAATATATTTAAATCCTTAAAATTTAAATTAATTCCCTTTTAAATTACGTTCTATGTGTGTGACCCTATAGGTTATTATTACGTTGGCAATAATTTTAAAATAATGTTATAAAATTATAAACAGTGAGCGGCATCTAGTAATGCATCACTGCTACCCAAGTAAAAATAAGATCGATGATTCGATGCAACCTTTTTCGTGACCAATGTTTCAATGTAATTTAATCCTTTTAACCTTAATATCCTAGATTAAACTCGAGTCATGGAATGTGTCATACTCTTTATAATTTAATCTGAGTTTTCTTGATCAATGAGTAGACTATATAAAACAAATCACTATTTGAGCATGGCCATGCATTTCATAGTCCTACTCAATCAAGAGGCCTATGGATATTATCCCTAATATATAGGAGGGTTAAATTCTATCTAGATCACTCATATTCCTCACACGATTCACATGTACCCAATAATCACCTTTATAGTCCACCCTATTAAAGGTGACATTTGATGATATCAAAGTACATAAATTCCCGTGTAGTAATATAGTAATTTTAGGTCGGAGGACCATTACATCATTGTCACTATAAGAATTTCTAATGACACTTCGCATAATGCTCCACACAGAATTCTCATGGTGGGTCTGTCCAGTACATCGTTCTCTAACATGTACCTATGCATTGACTTTGTTAGTTCCCGGAGGCACAATAGTTATATAGAAGGGGGGGGGGGGGGGTTGAATAGATAATAAAAACTTTACTTTGTTTAAAGACTATTTTGAAAAAGATTTTAAGCACAGCGGAATTATTGTTTCTTTGAAATCCCTTTTAGATAGCAAGTTAAAGAAAGAAAGGCAGTTATAGCAGTTATAACAGTTATAAATAGACACAGTTGTTTTTAAGTGGTTCGGAGCACTCAAAGCTCCTAGTCTACTCTTCTACTCCTTGAGTAGGAAATCCACTAATGATGTCTTTTACACTTTCTGAATCTCACAGATTCCTTCTAGACCAGCAGTCTAGGCACTTCTAAGTTCACTCTTGAACTCTTCAAGTCCAACAGACTTGGCTCTTCACAGTTCACTTAGAACTCTTCAAGTCCTTCTGACTTGGAACCTCTTACTTCAATAGATTGATAGTTGTTGAGTTGTGATTGAGGCTACTCAGTTGTAGTTAAGAACTTGTTCGAAAGAACTGAGTAGCTGAGCAAGCTTCCTCTTTTTCTCAGATCATAGAGTTCAACGTTGAGTGTTCTTATGCATTTTGTTCAGTACTTGCTTACTTTTCTCATATGTCTGTATTCCGTATATATGTGATCTTTGAAATCTATCCGTTGAAGTCATCTGATGAAGCATTAATGCGTTTAACATTTCTGAGCTTTGATGGAGACATTTCTGCACATCTTCTGAATTACTTTCTATTTGACACGACACGCAGATCGCTTTCACCTAACACACGTAGAAGGTGTTTTCCTCCCAATGGTCCTTTTCTTATTTTCTGAACACGTTCCTTTTGATGAATACTAAGGATATCTTTTGTACCGTTGGGACTGGTGAGCGCTTCAACGTTTGAAGCTCATTCCTCATTTGTTTGAATTTATCTCCAAATAGAAGATATGGCTCGATGCTTCTGACACAAGAGAGATGAGACTCTACGATCCATGTCGTGGTGTCTTGTCATATTTGTGCTTGGTCTGAACACTACGATTCCTTTCAAGAATTTGCACACTAAGATCTTTGAATACTACGTTCTTTGCTTGCTCGTCTTGCCGACTCTACTTTTCCGAAAGCACACTACGATCTCTGAGTTGGCTTCGGCAAACGTCTGGACCACTCAACGATTTCTGGAGAGTCCCTTCAAGGCAGATACACTACGATCATCTCAGTACTACGATCCTGCCTTAGCTTCTGTATTCATTTGATCAGCCAGATAGACTACGATTCTCTTCAAGGCCTATCTATTTCTTTCTAGCCATAGATCAACCTAACATATTTGATCTCTTTATCTATACAAGTGAACATTAAAGACGAAGATTGACGTAACAATTTTGATATATCACTAAGTCCTTGTACATATATTCCTTGAAGGACTTTACACATAATCATGAGCATTTTCATTAAACATCAAATCACAATAAGCATTCTTCCAACAATCTCCCCCTATTTGATGTTGACATAACCAAGGAGATTTGTTGTCATGATTATTAATTTTTATATGCAGTTGCAGTAAAGTAAACATGACTTAGTATTTCAGTGAGTAGCTGAAATTTCTAGGGAATAAGCTTGAATTTATTGATGTTGTGGAGACAGATATTACATTTAAGATCAATACAACTTAAAATTCAACTTATCTCTATTTCTTTGGCCTTTTGCTTCTTGGAGGATTTGCATATTCCTCAGCTCTCCTTTTTTTGCTTGCTTCATCTCTTCTGGCCAAATCTTCCAGCTCAATTGGGCTTAGTCTGGGATTGTGATCATGCCTATTCATGAATGCAGGATCTCCAATTGGCATTCGTAGGCTTGTTGTTGTCACCTCATGAGAGCTGGTGGCTTGTCCTAGACTCCTTAAAGGATGAGCCATTAAAACTTCCTGCTGATCAGATCGTTGAGTCTGATGGCTGGATCGTGGAGTCTGTTGGTGGATTTTCCTTGCAGGAGGATTCCTTGAGGATTGAGGTTGGAATTAACCTCTGCCTTTGCCTTTGCCTCCCTGATCTCCTCCTTTACCTTTATTCTCCCCCTTTATGTCAGCATCAAGGGTTCGAATGTCATCTGAAAGACGAATCAGTCCTTGAACAAGCTCATTGAGCTTACTCTTGGTCTGAGCAATGTCCTCTCTATTTTCTTCAATCAGAGCTTCAGACCTAGCTTCCCGTTGCTGAAGGATGGATAAATGTTGTTTGTTTGCTGGCCATTGCTAACATAGAATTGTTGAAATTCTTTGACAGCAGTCTATAGATTGAGGAAGCTTTCAATCATGCGTTGATTTTGAGTCTCTTGGTTGGCCTGTAGGATTAGGATAGCTTCTTTGTGGTTCTTGGCTACCTGAAAGTGAATATCATCCCTGTGTTTTATGCTCTGAAGCATTTCTTTGAGGATCTCTTTGAGTGTTTTAGAGAGCTCAGAGCTTAGAGAGCTTGGGAAATTGTTTGCAGCATTGATCATGGATGCTAATCTCAGCTGAATGAGAGCAGTGTGATCCTCAAGACTTTTATCAAGTTCCTTGACCACTTTCTTAGATATTTCTGATAAATCAGTTTTGGTGGGCAGCTCTGACAGAATTTCGTCCAGTGTGGAAAATTTATAGAAGGGAGGAGATTTTCTTTTGAATTTATCTTGCAATGAGGAGAGGGCAAGATCAAGATTGAAACATTCATTTCTAGAGGAAGAGGGAATATCTGATGGAGGGGCCTAGGTTTGGATGTTGATGCTTGGTGACTTTACAATTTGAGGTGGATACTTTCACCTGGGGGCTAAAGTCGATGATCGAGAAGTTGGTAAGCTATGGGAGCATTAGGGAGTCGATCTTATTTGGTTCTCGCCATGTAATTTTGGCATACATGAATCGGAAATTGATTTAGTGGATGAAGAATCACTTCCAACCATTGTGGGAATTCATAAAATTGATTAAATGAGGATGATGACAAGTGATTAACTTTGAAGAGAGTTGGGATAGATAGTACCTCAAGGTTATTCTTTGAGGAAGAACTGTTGGTGAGAAGCTTCTTGGCAAAATTGAATCTCCCTGGGAATCCATTAGCTAGTACTGAGATAGTTGGATACTCTTTGAAACTCCAGAACATGTGATCCCAAGAGTTCAGAATTTGGGCTCGGTGGAAAGGCATCATAGGAAGATATGCAAATAATTGCTCATAGTTGGCTCTTCTGTGCCCATCAATGCCCACAGCTATGATCTCGACCTCGTCGTCTTCCTCTGCTTCTCTATTCTTGTTTGAGGATTCCATTATATTAATGACCTCATGATGTTCTTGTACTGGTTCTCCTTCTTTGTTTGCAGAAACCTCTTCTTCTGTCATGGGGATATTATGAGCCTCCCCCTCAGTGTGATCATCCACTTGGTCGATTAGCAGCTCCCCCTTAGTTGGAACACTTTCTATCATCTCCCCCTCAATAGGTGTATCTTCTATCATCAGATCCTCAAGTATCTCCCCCTCAGTTAGAGCTTTGACTGTTTGGCTTTCATTTGCTGGTTCCTTTTCAGCAGGAAATTCCTTTTCTTCCTTCTTTAGTGCTTTCTCATTGACAAGAATATATTTCTTGACCAGTTTTCTTCTTGGATTTTTAGGCTGAGCCACATCCTCAGGACTTTCTTCAGTTTTATACTTCTGATCAGCCAAAATGTTTGTTGCAGCTACTTCCTTGTTTGGTCTGGTCTCTACGATCGGCAGAGACTCTACGATCGAAGAGATTGATGGCCTTTTGGTCTTGTGGTTGATTTTATTCCTTTTCAGCAGCTGAGATATGGTTGCTCTATCTTCTTCTGCCTCAGCCTGCTGTTGCTTCCTTCTTAGGATCGGCAGAGTCTCAATGTCTGAGGACTCTGTGGGCTTATTGGTAGTGGATCCTTGAGGTTCTTCTGAAGTTCTGGTTTTTAGCTTCCTTTTCCCTTTGCTTTTTCTGATTAAAGCAATGGGTTCTTCCTGGTTAGCTTCTTCTTCTTCTTCTTCTTCTTCAGTTTCTTTGACAACTGACGTGTTCCCTGGCACTCCTAATTCCTTTATTTCACTAGTTCTTCCACTGGATTCAGACATCATCTTCACATTTTTAGCTGGATTCATTTTCCAGTTTTCAAATAATTGTTGGGTCATTCGTCGATTTGGATTAATGGCTTCTCATTCATCATCCTCGATTAAGTCACCAAGAGCAGCTTGTAGGATAATGCTTATAAATCGTTCGTAGAGCATCTTCTGTGAGCTCTTTATTTTCTTTCAATGATCAACCACTTCCCAATCCATTCAAATGTGAGCCCCATAGTTAAGTTGTATTTTATAACATATGGCAGTCATGAGTTTGAGTTGTACCTCATTCATAGAGTCATGACCTGAGCTCTTACAATATATACATTTTCCAATAATATCAGCCAGAAACTCATACCTCTGTGGAAACTCCTTCTTTTTGTATCCTTTGACAGAGGGTGATTTCTTGTGATGCATCTTCTTGAGACCTTTATGGAAGTCTATGCCATCTAAGGACGGATACCCTTCATATTTGAGGCCTAGGGCTAAATTGATGTCCTCAGCCTTTAGTCTGATTTGGACGTTCCTGACTTTCGCAGTGATGGTGTTGTTTTCAAATACTCCGTTATTGTAGAATTCTTTTACTAGCTTTGGGTAGATCAATGTGTCCATACCCAGGGCTTCTTCAAGGCCTGCCTTCTTTAGTAGCGACAACGTCTTGTGAAATTGAGGTTCAGCTGATTTAAACTCGTCAAAGCAGTGCATCAGCGGGAGATAACTTTGGAAAGCGCCATTGATTTCTTTGCAGGAAGTGAGACTGAATGAGCTTGCTACTGATTTAGGGTTTCTTCTTGAGAGAGGAAGAGAGAGATGATCTTTTGAACTTTAGATTTCAAAAAGATGATTTTAATTTGTACTTGTAATTTCCCTCTCTCTAATTTGCTTAGTGGGACAGGTGTCGAATTTTTCTTGGCTCTACAAATTTTGACAAAGAAGGATTGTACTGAATTGCCCTTAACTCCTTCTGAACTAATGTATTCTTCAGTGAGACTATGATCGTTGAGATGGTCCTTGAAATCGTCGAGTCTGTTCTACCATCATTGAGTCTGTGTAGTAGTCGTTGTGTCTGACCTGTAAACGTAGAGTCTGAACTGCGATCATTATGTCTGACTAGCAATCGTTGTGTTTGAGCTGTAAATGTAGAGTCTGAACAAGTCCTTGTGTTGAACTTTTTGACTTAGCATTCTTCTTAGATTAAGGTAGCTCAAGAAGGGCCAACTTCATTGATTGGATCAAGGGTCAGGTTTGTCCCTGAGGTGCTTATCAGAGAGATTGCTTTGATTTATGCTTGATCATCATAGGGTGCTCCTTTGGTTTTGTTGATGTAGCTTTGCTGTCGTTGAGTCTGCACTACGATCGTTGATTATGTTCATCGTTCGTTGAGTCTGTTCATCGTTCGTTGAGTTTTATGACACTTCCGCTCTACGATCGTGAACTTCCTTTGATCATGTCTTTGATTTAGAACATAGCCCTTAAATCTGTATGGTTAGCACAAACTAAAGCATAATTTTTCATGTGTGCAAGTTAAGCATGCCTAGCTCACTTATCAATTTGTTGAATCTGGATTCATCTAGTGGCTTTGTAAAAACATTAGCAAGTTGATTTTTAGTAGGGATATATTGTAAAGATATAGTTCCATTTTGTACATGATCCCTAATGAAGTGATACCTTATTTCTATATGCTTAGTCCTAGAATGCATGACAGGATTATGAGTTATAACAATTTCACTTGTGTTATTACAATGAATAGGTATGGATTTGAATTCAAACCCATAATCTGCTAGCTGATTTTTCATCCATAGGATCTCGAGCACAAGAATTTGCCAAAGAAACAATATATTAAATTTTCTGCAGGTTGAGGTAGAATCTTGAGTTTTGCTTCTTGCTAAACTAGGACACAAGTCTGTTACCTAGTAGTTGACAAGTGCCACTGGTACTTTTTCTATCTATTTTTGACCTACAAAATCAAACATACGTATCTGTTAGCTCAAATGAGGATTCCTTGGGATACCAAAGTCCCAACTGGGGTGCACCCTTGAGGTACCTGAAAATCCTTTTTACAACAGTTAAATGAGATTCTTTAGGACAAGCCTAAAATCTAGCACAAATGCATGTTGCAAACTTTATATCTGGTCTACTGGCAGTAAGATATAAAAGAGAGCCTATCATACCTCTGTATTGAGTTATATCAATACTTTTACCTTTTTCATCTTTGTCAACCTTGGTTGCAGGAGCAATTGGGGTTTTCATGGGAGAGGCTGATTCCATGCCATACTTTTTGAGTATGTCTTTAATGTACTTGACTTGGTTTATGAAAATTCCTTCATCAGTCTGCCTTACTTGCAGTTTAAGAAAGAAGTTCAGCTCACCCATCATGCTCATTTCGAATTTGCTCTGCATGAGCTTGGAGAATCTCTTGCATAAATTTTAATCAATAGAACCAACGATAATATCATCAACATAGATTTGAACTAATAGGACCTTATCTTCATGCTTTCTAAGAAACAATGTGGTATCTACTCTACCTCTAGTGAATCCATTTTCAATAAGAAAGTTAGTGAGTGTTTCATACCATGCTCTAAGTGCTTGTTTAAGACCATATAAGGCTTTGTCTAATCTAAAGACATAATTAGAAAGAGATGGATTGAAGAAACCTAGAGGCTGCTCTACATAGACTTCTTCTTGAAGTTCACCATTCACGAATGCACTTTTGACATCCATCTGGAAGACTTTGAACTTCATGTGAGCAGCAAAGGCAAGGAATATTCTGATGGCTTCTAGTCTGGCAACAGGTGCAAATGTCTCATCATAGTCAATGCCTTCTTCCTGAGAGTAGCCCTTGGCCACTAGTCTAGCCTTATTCCTGGTTATCACCCCATCTTCATCCATCTTGTTTCTGAAGACCCACTTGGTTCCAATTACAGGATGATTATTTGGTCTTGGAACCAATATCCATACTTTGCTTCTCTCGAACTGATTAAGTTATTCCTGCATGACCTCTATCCAGCTGGAGTCTTCCATAACATCCTCTATCTTATTCGGTTCTATTTGAGATAGGAAGCTTAGATAAGCATTCATTTTGAGTTCTGACTCTTGTTTTGACTCTTGCATGGGATCTCCAATGATTAGATCTTGAGTGTGATCTCTTGCCCATCTGCTTTCTGTTGGAACATCATTCTTATACCTTCTTGTCTTTAGATCTTCAAGATCTATTCTTCTTCTTGATGTGCTCAAGTTATCACGGCATAGGCCTCTCTACGATCTCATTCCCTTGCTTTCAACGATTTATTTATGCGGTCTATAATCGTAGTATTGAGCTCGACGACCTCGTTCAATGAGTGTCCGAACTATTAGTCGTAGTCTTGAGGCGTTGTTTTTGTACAAAGTCTGTTTCATCAAAGATGATGTGAATCGAGACTTCAACACTCGGTGTCTTCTTGTTGAACACTCTGTAGGCCTTACTGTCTGTGGCATATCCAAGAAAGATTCCTTGTGATAACCCAAGAATTTAGACAATTTTATAAAATCTTAAAAGATTGAATAGAGGTTAAATAATAAACCTAGACAGAAAATAAGTGTATGTATTTAACATTTTTAGGAATGAATTTTGTGAATTTAAAAACTTTTGGTGAAGGTCTACAGTTTTAAGAATATCCGTGTATTTGGTTATATATGTGTACAATATGAGGTTAAGGGTCAAGGGTTGACCGGATAAATTACATCAGTCACAAACCCTAATAATATACTAAGAGCCTCAATGTTCAGTTAGAAAACCCTATCGACTGATAAAAACCCTATTACCAGGTATGAAAACCCTAATTATAGTTCCGAAAATCTGTAACCCTAATTCGGGATATTAAAACCCTAAGTGGGAAGCTTGAAGATAAGTATAGAGTTTCTATGTTATTAATAGTAAGTATAATTAGGGATAACCCTAATTGATTAATTAGGAAGCCTTAATTTCTGATGTTGGACCCTAATGTACAATTAGAGAAAACCTAATTATTAATTTATAGTGTTTAATGTTAATTAGGAAGCCTTAACCCTAATTAGCAAGCTTGAATGTGATTAGTAAACTTTATTATAATTATGGAGCCCTAATTATAATTTTCTATTTTTAGAACCTAATTAGAAAATTCTAGAATATAAATTTGTGTAATCTTAGGGTTAAACCGTAAGGGTTAAAACCTAATAATTATGGGAAGTTACCAAGTTGCTATGCACTTTATGAGTCTAAATACCAAACTACCCTTCTTTATATTTTAATGAGGTGGAGTGTAGATCTAACCCTACTTGTGGTTGGTGAACAACCTTAGGCTAGCCATGTGGTCTAGAAAGTTACTTTAATCATCAAATATTAGCCAACTTGCTAGGTTAAATACATTGCAACATGGATTAAAGGCATTCAAGTATAGAAAAGTTACACACTTTATTTCTCAACCTAGCCAACTTTTCTCTCTCTCTGTCCCATCCAAAATTGTAGAGTTAGAGTGAGTAATAAGCTAAGCCAAGATCATGTGTTAGCTTGCCAGGATCAAAGATCAAGGATCAGATTCAAAAATTTAGCATTCATGAGGTATAAACCCTAATTCTAAAAATCCTTAGGTCCAATGTTAGATGTTGTGATTTTATGTTTAAATGTGTAGTATGTAGTATATATTAGTGATCTGGGTTGTTAAATCCCAGATCCATAACATCTAGATGCTCGAAATAGAAGTTTTTAGAAATCTGGGAAAAGTTGGAAAAATGGCCTGACAGCCATATGTCAGACCCCATAGATCTTTACCTGTTAGTTGCTTTGTGTGATTTATGTTATAGATCTGTAGTATGCTATGTTGTCTATGCTCTAGAACCTGAATCAAGTCCAGATCATGTGTAGATTAAAAGTTATAAGTGGTCAAACCTAGGCGTAGATCACGAACCGAATGCAGGCAACCTGAATTTCGAAACTCGACAACCCTTTTGCAGGCCATGAATCTTACTGTGTTTAATGTTTTAGATTATGTTGTTGCTTGGGATTTGTAGTCTGGCATATGGACTACACATCCATACCTTTAGATTTCTAAGATCATGTATAGGATTCAAGTTATTGAGGGTCAAACCTGCATTGACCACCAGCTTTTGTAGAAATCTGGAAAACCCAGATTTCTTAAGAACATGATTTCTGTCAAAACTTTGACCGTGCTTAATCTCTTTATGTGATGTTATTTGACTTGTTTGATGCATCATACGTGTACATTGACATATGGAATACATGATAGAACCTTTACCTCACATAAACCAAACCCCGATTCCAAGTTATGAAGCTCCAAAGTACCCAACCCGAAATGTTCTTCATTTCTGGAAAACCCAGAAATGAAGAACAGTCTCTGACAAGGATTTGTGAGGCTTATATCTCACTGATCGTATGTTGTATAGCCATGAACTTAGTATGATATTGTAGTATTACATAAGTACTATAACTTTAGCACAAATCTCAGCTCAGAAAGCAACAAGAATATGGATTAAAATCTATCCAAACCAAGCCCCTCGGTAAATGACAAAATTTCTGGGCAGCTCAAGAACATGGCCAAGAACACCTATAGCGACGGTTTTTGTACGCTTATAGGGACCTTTAGTGATGATTTATTTATGGAAATTAATTATTTTATTTATTAAATAGATAAAATGGTTTTTAATTATTAAAATACATAATAAATTCCTAAAAATTATTTTAAAGTCAGAAAATTAGTTTTAATTATTTTGGGTATGTTTCATATATATTTAATATTTTTGGAACATAATGATATTTAATTTATTTAATTATATTATTAAATAAATTATTTTAAAATAGTTTTAATTCATGAAAATTCATGAAAAATTATATTATGGTGTTAGAAAATATTTTAAGTTATTTTTAATGACTTTTGATATTTTGTGATGAATTTTATTAATAATTTATTATTAATGGTAGTTAATTTATTTAATGAATATATTAGATAAATTATGGAAAAATAGAATTCATGCTTTTAAAAATTATATGAAAATGATTTAAGTGTTATAAAAATATTTTAAGTTATAAAATATAACTTTTGATATTTTGACATGAAAATATTAATATTTTATTATTAATATCAAGTATCGGATAATGGATTTAAGTGTTTAAAAATCATATAAATAAGATTTTAAGGTATTAAAAATACTTTGTGATATTATAAATATATTATAATATTATGTTATGATTTTCATTGATATTTAATATTAAATTAATATTAATGATTAGGAATTATGTGGTATTTAATTCATTTAAATACGATATAAGTGATTGAAAATTTTGATAAATGATATTAATTATCGAAAATTATTTCAAGGCTATGAAAATTATTTTGACCGCATTTAGAAAATTACCTAAGATAATTGTTAAGTGTTTAATTGAACTTAAATCGATATTTGTCCGACCAATTTTTTAATAATAATCTTGAACTCAACTCGATCGCAATAGTTTGACTTGATACTAGGTCTTATGTCTTTGTATAGACTAATAGGATTATGTGGTAATGTGTTTAGGTTATTTTATCTTTGTGATGATATTATTCTAATATTTGGAGATCAGTATTATCTATATTAGGTCTTTGGATAAAGCTAAGTTATATTCAGAATGCTGTGAATCAACCAAGAGATGTATGTTTTTCTTAACTCTACTAAGAGTTGTTTCATTGAGATATGCTTATGGTTAATCATTACTGATTGCCATGTAGAATTGTACTCTATACATCTTGTATGTATAAGTCAGGTATGAAAGGTTGATCACCTTCATTACCATTCGGTTCAGATATAATTGTTCATGTTTAATACTTGTTCAGTCAAAAGTTTATTTGTGCTAGTCCTCAATTACATTGATGAATTATAGCCAGCCTATTATTCAGACTCTTTCAATCATGATATATCCTTAAATTATATTTAAACTTGCTGGGCAACTTTTATGCTCACCCTTGCTATATCATGATAAAATATTGCAGATTAAGGCGAATGCGTCGGATACAAGGAAAGATAAAGCCAAGCTCAGCTTGGGACTATGTGTGCAGCTAGATTTATAAAAGTAATTTATTATAATAACATTGTATGTTAGATAGGATAATGAATTGTGTATAAGTTATGGTTACTCGACCTTGGGGATAGTGTATAATGTTTAATGTATAAACAATTTATGTTTATATCTTTAGCGATAGTTATAGATATAGTGCACCAGATCCGTGGTGATTTAGTACACAGATTTTTGGGCGCTACATATGGTATCAAAGCTGTTGGTTATGAATCTCAGGTAGGAATACCTGAGACCAATATCTGCAGTGATTAGGATAATATCTAACTCACATAGAGTTAGTGTGTCGGTAAGATTCAAAGACGAATCTCGGCGAGTTATAAAGATAAGGAGTTCCCTAACTCTAATAATAAAGGTGAACAGTAGTGATGAATAGATTGAGTCTAAAAGGCTAAAAGTACAGAGATAGGAGATCGTAAAACAAAACGATCGTAGGATAGAAATGAATCGTAATATATACGATGAGATCACCCCGTGATCTCATAAGGTTATAGTATGGAGAAGAATCAATCTGATGATTGGAAAGCTTATGGCAAGAATGTCGTGTGTATGTTGTACTATGAATTGGTACATATTCAAGAAAGGATTATGAATACGAGTTAAATAAAATTCGTATTGAGAATAAAAGTTAGTGGGGATTATGAAATGTTTGTATCGCGTTGTTTGCTATATGCGTGTTGAGAGGGTGATTCCTCTTTCATGTGTATAACAATTAGATAGGTTATAGGTAGAGAATATAAGGTTAAGTACGCGTTCTTAAAACCCATACTTATGTGACATTCTTGACTCATAGTTATATGAAATGTTTATGAACCCCTCAGCGAATGGACGCCAAAGGTCTGACTAGGGTAATTTCTTAAACTCATGTGATTGTGGCAAGTTCATGAACTCATAAGTGTGGTTTGACAAACTGGGTATAGTTGTGTGTGAATGGAGAATTGAGGATTATATGAATAGATAGATTGTTAAGCAAACAATTGTTAGTGGAGACATAAGTTTTTCCAAAACTCCTAGCTATGCTAGACTTCGAAATTTTGACATCAAGCTAAATACGCACTATGTGCTTTAAAAAATATATATATAAATATATATATATATGTGTAGACTCGTAATCATTTTTGAAATGGTTTAAAGTATAGTCTATGCTACTTATTTTTGCATTTAGACTTAAAATGATTTGAAATATCAAAATATATTTTTATTTATCACTCATGTACCATGTAACTTTAGTGCGAGAGATGATAAAAAGTTGATAGAGTTATAAATACAAGAATACTTAGTGTGAATTCGATCTAAAAATCATTGTTCCACTATTGTATGATGTGTTATGACAAAGTCATACGATGATGGCATCCTCAAACGGACTGTTAATACAGTACGGCACCATGACGTCATTCTCAAAAATATTTTCAAAAATTTTAACTTTGGCGAGGTTTGGCTACACGTAAATAATTCGATTGAATTGAATTATTGATATGAGTCTATGCTAATCGATTCAGCTAGACTAATGTTATGAAAACTCTAAGTGTTCATTGAAAGAAATTTCCCGAACCAAATCATTTTGGTGTGGAATCCGAAAAGACTGAGGTAAGGAATTTAGTGCGCCTAAGGCGGATAAGAGGAACAAATGGTTTACGACCGGTGATGCTTGGCGAAGACAGGCGTGTCAAAGTTAACCACCCTTTATGTCCGTAAGTTATGACGGTTTGCGGATGAATTTCCATAAAACCTTTGCGAAAACGACAGACAAATAGTCCATATGACTCCTCAGCACAATTCGAAAAAATTTCACTCTTGTGAGTGATGTATTGGGTAGAATGTGATGCTGTGTATGCAAGGTATGAGGTGTAAGTTGAATTTCGGGGACGAAATTCTTAGGAGAAGGGGTGAATGTGATAACCCGATAATTTAGACAATTTTATAAAATCTTAGAAGATTGAATAGAGGCTAAATAATAGACCTAGAAAGAAAATAAGTGTATGTATTTAACATTTTTAGGAATTAATTTTGTGAATTTAAAAACTGTTGGTGAAGGTCTGCAGTGTTAAGAATATCTGTGTATTTGGTTATATATGTGTACAGTATGAGGTTAAGGGTCAAGGGTTGATTGGATAAATTATATCAGTCACAAACCCTAATAATATACTAAGAGCCTTAATGTTCAGTTAGAAAACCCTATGAACTGTTAAGAAACCTTATTACTAGCTATGAAAACCCTAATTACAGTTCCAAAAATCCGTAACCCTAATTCGGGATTTTTAAACCCTAAGTAGGAAGCTTGAAGATAAGTATAGAGTTTCTATGTATTAATAGTAAGTATAATTAGGGATAACCCTAATTGATTAATTAGAAAGCCCTAATTTTTGATGTTGGACCCTAATGTACAATTAGAAAAAACCTAATTATTAATTTATAGTGTTTAATGTTAATTAGGAAGCCTTAACCCTAATTAGCAAGCTTGAATGTGATTAGTAAACTTTATTATAATTAGGGAGCCCTAATTATAATTTTCTATTTTTAGAACCTAATTAGAAAATTCTAGAATATAAATTTTTGTAATCTTAGGGTTAAACCCTAAGGGTTAAAACCTAATGATTATGGGAAGTTACAAAGTTGCCATGAACTTTATGAGTCTAAAGACCAAACTACCCTTCTTTATATTTTAATGATGTGGAGTGTAGATCTAACCCTACTTGTGGTTGGTGAACAACCTTACGCTAGCCATGTGGTCTAGAAAGTTACTTTAATCATCAAATATCAGCCAACTTGCTAGGTTAAATACATTGCAACATGGATTAAAGGCATTCAAGTATAGAAAAGTTACACACTTTATTTCTCAACCTAGCCAACTCTTCTCTCTCTCCCATCCGAAATTGTAGAGTTAGAGTGAGTAATAAGCTAAGCCAAGATCATGTGTTAGCTTTTCAGGATCAAACATCAAGGATCAGATTCAAAAATTTAGCATTCATGAGGTATAAACCCTAATTCTAAAAATCCTTAGGTCCGATGTTAGATGTTGTGATTTTATGTTTAAATGTGTAGTATGTAGTATATATTAGTGATCTGGGTTGTTAAATCCCAGATCCATAACATCTAGATGCTCGAAATAGAAGTTTTTAGAAATCTGGGAAAAGTTAGAAAAATGGCCTGACAGCCATATGTCAGACCCTATAGATCTTTACCTGTTAGTTGTTTTGTATGTTTTATGTTATAGATCTGTAGTATGCTATGTTGTTTATGCCCTGGAACTTGAATCAAGTCCAGATCATGTGTAGATTAAAATTTATAAGTGGTCAAACCTAGTTGACCGATCACGAAACTGAAATTCTGGGTAACCCAGAATTTCCAGAAACTCTGACAACCCTTTTGCAGGCCATGAATCTTATCGTGTTTAGATTATGTTGTTGCTTGGGATTTGTAGTCTGGCATATGGACTACACATCCATACCTTTAGATTTCTAAGATCATGTATAGGATTCAAGTTATTGAGGGTCAAACCTGCATTGACCACCAGCTTTTGTAGAAATCTGGAAAACCCAGATTTCTTAAGAACATGATTTCTGTCAAAACTTTGACCGTGCTTAATCTCTTTATGTGATGTTATTAGACTTGTTTGATGCATCATACGTGTACATTGACATATGGAATACATGATAGAACCTTTACCTCACATAAACCAAACCCCGATTCCAAGTTATGAAGCTCCAAAGTACCCAACCCGAACTGTTCTTCATTTCTGGAAAACCCAGAAATGAAGAATAGTCTCTGACAAGGATTTGTGAGGCTTATATCTCACTGATCGTATGTTGTATAGCCATGAACTTAGTATGATATTGTAGTATTACATAAGTACTATAACTTTAGCACAAATCCCAGCTCAAAAGTAACAAGAACATGGATTAAAATCTAGCTAAACCAAGCCCCTCGGTAACTGACAAAATTTCTAGGTAGCTCAAGAACATGGCCAAGAACACCTATAGCAACGGTTTTGTCGCTTAGGGACCTTTAGTGACAGTTTATTTATAGAAATTAATTATTTTATTTATTAAATAGATAAAAATGGTTTTTAATTATTAAAAATACATAATAAATTCCTAAAAATTATTTTAAAGTCCGAAAATTAGTTTTTAATTATTTTGGGTATGTTTCATATATATTTAATATTTTTGGAACATAATGGTATTTAATTTATTTAATTATATTATTAAATAAATTATTTTAAAATGGTTTTAATTCATGAAAAATCATGAAAAATTATATTATGGTGTTAGAAAATATTTTAAGTTATTTTTAATGACTTTTGATATTTTGTGATGAATTTTATTAATAATTTATTATTAATGGTAGTTAATTTATTTAATGAATATATTAGATAAATTATGGAAAAATAGAATTTATGCTTTAAAAATTATATGAAAATGATTTAAGTGTTATAAAAATATTTTAAGTTATAAATATAACTTTTGATATTTTGACATGAAAATATTAATATTTTATTATTAATATCAAGTATCGGATAATGGATTTAAGTGTTTAAAAATCATATAAATATGATTTTAAGGTATTAAAATACTTTGTGATATTATAAATATATTATAATATTATGTTATGATTTTCATTGATATTTAATATTAAATTAATATTAATGATTAAGGAATTATGTGGTATTTTATTCATTTAAATACGATATAAGTGATTGAAAATTTTTGATAAATGATATTAATTATCTAAAAATTATTTCAAGTCTATGAAAATTATTTTGACCGCTTAGAAAATTAGCTAAGATAATTGTTAAGTGTTTAATTGAACTTAAACTCGATATTTGTCCGACTAGAAATTTGTCGGATAGCATTAGAAACTCAACTCGTAATTTGCAATAGTTTGACTTGATACTAGGTCTTATGTGTTTGTATAGTGATAGGATTATGTGGTAATGTGTTTAGGTTATTTTATCTTTGTAATGATATTATTCTAATATTTGGAGATCAGTATTATCTATATTAGGTCTTCGGATAAAGCTAAGTTATATTCCGTAACGGTAATCAACGGTACATGCAAGTTTTTCTTAACTCTACTAAGAGTTGTTTCATTCAGATATGCTTATGGTTAATCATTACTGATTGCCATGTAGAATTGTACTCTATACATCTTGTATGTATAAGTCAGGTATGAAAGGTTGATCACCTTCATTACCATTCGGTTCAGATATAATTGTTCATGTTTAATACTTGTTCAGTCAAAAGTTTGTTCGTGCTAGTTCTCAATTACATTGATGAATTATAGCCAGCCTATTATTCAAACTCTTTCAATCATGATATATCCTTAAATTGTATTTAAACTCATTGGAAACTTTCATGCTCACCTTGCTATATCACGATAAAACATAGCATGATTAAAGGCTTAATTAATTTGGACAAGGAAAGATAAAGCCAAGCTCGACTTGGGACTATATGTCTTGACTAGATTTATAAAAGTAATTTATTATAATAACATTGTATGTTAGATAGGATAATGAATTGTATATAAGTTATGGTTACTCGACCTTGGGGATAGTGTATAATGTTTAATGTATAAACAATTTATGTTTATATCTTCTGCGATAGTTATAGATATAGTGCATTAGATCCGTGGTGATTTAGGACCCAGATTTGGGGGCGCTACATTCTTTCGTCTGATTTTGGTTGAAACCTTTTTAAGTATTGCTTTCCATTGTTAAGAATGTAGCATGCACACCTGAAGACATGAAAGTAGCTGATACTAGGTTTTCTTCCTTTCCACAATTTATAGGGAGTTTTCTTAATCGTAGAGTGTATGATTGATTTATTCTGAGTATAACATGCAGGTCGATCGCTTATCGTATATACATGAAATGAGTTCTTTGCTAGTAGAGTCCTTCCAATTTCTATTAATGTCCATTCTTTATTTCAAAGAACTCCATTTTGTTGAGGAGTTCGTGGAGCTGAGAAGTTGTGACTGATGCCATTGTTAGAGCAGAATTGGTCCATTTCTAAGAAGTCGACATCTCTACCATGATCACCCTTATAGCCTTGATTTTCTCTCCTTTTTCGTTCATCACAAGCTTGAACATTTTGATTAGCTGGGAGCTTGTCTCATCTTTTGAGGTTAGAAAGAACACCCATGTAAATCTGGTGAAGTCATCGACTACGACCAGAGAGTATCTCTTTCCTCCAATGCTTGTTGTTGGAATTGGCCCAAAAAGATCCATGTGTAGCAGCTGTAAAGGATTGTCAATTGAATTGACAGTTTTGCTCTTGAATGTGCTTATGGTCTGCTTCCCAAGTTGACAGGTATTTCAAGGCCTTTCTTTAACGAAGTTGAACTTTGGTAGGCCTGTAACTAGATCTTTTAAAGCCAATTTGGACATACTTTTGAAGTTGAGATGAGATAATCTACGATGCCATAGCCAGCTCATTTCTTCAGATGCTTTAGCCAGAAAGCATATTGTCTCTTCTGAACTCAGTTTTCCAAGATTTACTATGTAGACATTTCCTTCTCTTATTCCGATTAGCTTTACAGCGGATGTCTTCAGGTCTCGGACATGACATTGATTGTTGAGAAATTTTACTTGATGACCCTTGTCGCAGAGTTGGCTAATGCTTAGAAGATTGTGTTATATTCCTTCCACATAGGCCACTTTGCTGAAGGATACCACACCATTTCTAGCTGAGCCATAGCCTCTTGTCTTGCCAGAGCCATTATCTCCAAAGATGACTGAGGAACCCTCCTTCTCTATGTAGTCAGACAGAAGGGCTTTGTTCCCAGTCATGTGTCTTGAACATCCGCTATCCAGATACCAGGTTGTGTTCGTAGAGCTCTCTTCCTGAGATAATATTAAACCTTCATTTTGGCACCCATACTTGCATGGGTCCTATTATGTTAGTACCCTTGGGGACTCAAATCTGCTTGATTTTGGATCTCACATGCATGGAATTATAATGACAATTTGCAGCCTTGTGGCCAACTCTGTGGCATACAAAGCATTTGATATGATGCATGTTAGTGTGTGTGTGAAAGTTCTTCCTCCATTTGGACTTTTGTGGGTTATTGGTCATCCTCCTACTAGGATGATATTCCCTTTTCCATGTGTTCTCTTATTTCATTAATTGAGAGGAGTATATCTTACTTCTACTGTATCTTCCAGATTGGTTCGTAGAGTTGATTTTATTGGACTCTACTATCCTTCGAGGTTGATGAGTAGTAGTTAGATTACTTTTCTCTTTTCTGAAACCTAGACCAGCATGGGATCCCTTACTCCTGGGAATTTGAATTGAATCAGTCGGGCATGGATCGACAGGCTCATCCTTCTGTGAGGATTTCATAAATATAATGCCTTTACTAAAACCTAAGCATTACTAGTGCTAGTTTCCTTTGCTTTTTCCACACATGACTCTGAGGTAGATTCCCCAAAGCCTAATCCTTTTCTATCAGAGACATTTCTCTGGTTAGAGAAAAGGAGTCCATGGATGAAGAGGATTTATTCCATGTAGAAACGGTCTTTTCTAAATCCTCAATCTTAGAGGTTAGACTAGACTCTCGTTGTGCACTGAGCTCATTTGCCTGTCTCAAGAGCTTATTCTCAGCTTCAAACTTGGAGAGAGAGTCAATACTGAGAAGGGCTGTTTCTAGTTCCTCTTGAACTTTTTTTCTTTCCTTTTGAAAAAGTGAGTAGTCTTTAAACGTAACTCTAAACCACTTCATGTATTGATGTAGATCAGATGTTATGCCGTGTAATGCAGTTCTAAGGTCATCAATATCTACATCAGGAGAGTTGAAGTAAAATACCTCATTGATACTTACTTCATGTATGTTGGAGTTCTTTTTGTCCCTTACATTTTTGGCCATCAGGTAGAGATTAGCCATTTGAGGATCTTCATTATCTCCAGATTCTGGAGTTGAGTCATTTTTAGAGTCACTCCATGATCTTCCAGCTACAAGGCCTTTGTCTTTCTTTTGTGGCCTTTTGTTGCCTTTGTATTCCTTATTTACATGTGATTTCTTTTTGAGTTCTTCTCTAAGAGGTTGGTTGCAGTTGGCAATGAAGTGACCAGGTTTCTTGTAGTTGTAGCATAGGTCATTCATTTGCTCCTGGCTATTGTAGTTGCTAACTTTCTTTGGCTTGCTGGTTTTTCCTTGTCGCATGAATCTTCGTAGTCTTTTAACCAGCATTGGAAAGTCCTCATCATCATCTTAATCATAGTCAGAATTAACTTCAGTGTTGACTTTGGAGATATTTTCGGTTACTTTGAGAGAAACACCTTTATCCTTCTTTCTTCCTTCAGACAACATTTCTGCTCGTTGTGTCAGCTCTAGTTCGTATGTGAGGAGGTTGCCATATAGCTGTTGAACAGTCATTTCATGTAGATTCTTTGATTATCTAATAGCAATGGTTTTGGCATCCCACTTGCTTGGTAGGGCTCTCATGAACTTTATGATCAGATCTTTGTTTGGATAGATCTTTCCATAGGCTCGTAGAGAGTTGAGCAGAATATTGAATCTCTCGTATGTGGCAGTGATGTTCTCTCCTTGTACGTGAGCAAACATCTCGTATTGCTGAGTTAAGAGAGATTGTTTTTTTTCTTTGACTTCTTATGTCCCTTCATGCATAATGAGGAGTGCTTCCCAAACCTCCTTTGCTGTTTTACAATTGACCACATTTTCAAATAGATCATCTTCTAGTGATTAGAATAAGATACTTTTTGCCTTTTTGTCAAGCTGGCAACTCTCTTCTCGTTCTCTGTCCATTCTCCTTTGACCTTGATCTGAACTCTGTTTGGGTCATCTATAGTTGGTGCAAGCTTTGTAGGAACGTAGGGCCCATTTTGAACAGTGTCAAATAGATCTTCATCTGTTGAATCCATATAGGCTTGCAACCTAACCTTCCAGTTAGCGAATTTATCTTTGTTGCACATGGGCGGCTTGCTGCTTCCTCCAGTCTTTGATTCGCTTGGTAAGTGTGCCATTGGATCTACTCAAGCTTTGTAGGCTATGTAATAAAACCTGCTTTGATACCAATTATTAGTTCTCGGAGGCACAATAGTTATCTAGAAGGGGGGTTGAATAGATAATAAAAACTTTTCTTTGTTTAAAGACTATTTTGATAAAGCTTTTAAGCACAACGAAATTATTGTTTCTTTGAAATCCCTTTTAGATAGCAAGTTAAAGAGAGAAAGGCAGTTATAGAAGTTACAGCAGTTATAAATAGACATAGTTGTTTTTAAGTGGTTTAGAGCACTCAAAGCTCCTAGTCCACTCTTCTACTCCTTGAGTAGGAAATCCACTAAGGATGTCTTTTTCACTTTCTGAATCTCATAGATTCCTTCTAGACCAGCAGTCTAGGCACTTCTAAGTTCACTCTTGAACTCTTCAAGTCCAGCAGACTTGGCTCTTCACAGTTCACTTAGAACTCTTCAAGTCCTTCTAACTTGGAACTTCTTACATCAATAGATTGATAGTTGTTGAGTTGTGATTGAGGCTACTCAGTTGCAGTTAAGCACTTGTTCGAAAGAACTGAGTAGCTGAGCAAGCTTCCTCTTTTCCTTAAATCGTAGAGTTCAATGTTGAGTGTTCTTGTGCTTTTTGTTCAGTACTTGCTTACTTTTCTCATATGTCTGTATTCCGTATATATGTGATATTGGAAATCTATCCGTTGAAGTCATCTGATGAAGCATTAAATGCGTTCGACATTTTTGAGCTTTGATGGAGACATTTCTGCACATCTTCTAAATTTCATTCTGGCCCACTAACACGGTAGACTGCTTTCTCACCTAACACTTGAGAAGGTGTTTTCCTCTGCCCAATGGTCCTTTTCTTATTTTCCTGAACACGTTCCTTTTGATGAATACTAAGGATATCTTTTGTACCGTTGGGACTGGTGAGCGCTTCAACGTTTGAAGCTCATTCCTCATTTGTTTGAATTTATCTCCAAATAGAAGATAGGGCTCGATGCTTCTGACACAAGAGAGATGAGACTCTACGATCCATGTCGTGGTGTCTTGTCATATTTGGGCTTGGTCTGAACACTACGATTCCTATCAAGAATTTGCACACTACGATCTTTGAATACTACGTTCTTTGCTTGCTCGTCTTGCCGACTCTACTTTTCCGAAAGAACACTACGATCTCTGAGTTGGCTTCGGCAAACGTCTAGACCACTCTACGATTTCTAGAGAGGCCCTTCAAGGCAGATAAACTACAATCATCTCAGTACTACGATCCTGCCTTAGCTTCTGCATTCATTTGATCAGCTAGATAGACTACGATTCTCTTCAAGGCCTATCTATTTCTTTTTAGCCATAGATCAACCTAATATATTTGATCTCTTTATCTATACAAGTGAACATTAAAGACGAAGATCGACCTAACAATTTCGATCTATCACTAAGTCCTTGTACATATATTCCTTGAAGGACTTTACACATAATCATGAGCATTTTCATTAAACATCAAATCACAATAAGCAGTCTTCCAACAGACTTAATATCTCATATATTTATGACCAATGAGATTTGGTCATCAGTCAATCCATATACTAGTCTCAATGCATCATTTTTGTCCCATCAACAATGATACTCGACTAGGGACATTTAAGAACAATGATACTAATTGTAATTATATAATCTCATGTTCAAGTCACATACTTGAAATTTAACTATATAATTTGTATCACTATTCTAAGGAATTTTATTATGTTAACAATTATATTATGCAGTAAATAAAACCATAATAAAATCAGTTATTTATTCAATCAAATATAATATCAAAATGTTAAGCAATTATATCAAATAATTGTCCTCTAGGGCATAAACACTAACAGTAGACATTATGTTCTACTTGACTCTTCTAATGGATTGCTTATTCCGCTGCAGTTAAACTTGATGTTTATTGTATTTTATCAGTTTAACAATGTTGAAGGCTAAGGATAATTTATTCTGCATTATCTTAGTCATAATATTTCTTACTGGGCTAGTTGAGCTCACCCTTTTCTTTCATTGTTCTCTTCAGGAAATGAGAATATAGTTGGGACGAGTCGGGGAATGGAGTGATGGTCCAGGATAAGTGGCTTCAGTAGTCCTCACTATTCTGTGAAATAGTGTGATAATAATTGTAATGAGGACTCCATTGAGTGTGGATATTGTCTAAAAGGCAATATTCTTGTTTAAACTCTCAGCTATATTTTGTCGTATATTACCCGACAGTTGTATAATTGAGTTTATATTTGATTTATGTACCATGTATTTGGCGACCTAGAATGGGTGATGTATACTTGTTTTGGGGGCGTCACACCCAGCAACGGTTCCAAAAACTTGTTGGTCGATTTCACTATTGCTAAATTACGCGCAAGCATACGCGGTCCACAAGTAATATATGAAAGTTGAGTGTCGAACCCACGAGGACAAATTCTTAAGAGAATACAAATACTAAGGTAAAGTCGTTACTTATCTTATCTAAACAAGTAAACACGATGGTTGGTTAAGCTATATGATTAAAACTATAAGAATAAGAGAAGTAGTTGTGCTAGGAAGTCAAGATAGGATTACAATTCCCCTAATGCATCGCCTAATCTCCTAACTCTCTAAATTACAAACAAATCAAGGAATGGTCAACCGAGAACAGTAAATACGCATAAGCTTTTGTCGAAGGTCAAATGCACATCCCTAGCCAGATAAATCACAATATATCTATTGGTGAAAATAACTAGGCCAAGGTCATTAAGCTAAGTCTCAAGGCCACACAAGGAAAACAGGGATATGTCTATGCTATTAGCAGTTTATGCACAAATTCCATTGACATGGTCATAACAGGTGTTGTTATATTTAAAGATAGATAATAACATCCATTTTGCAATCTCTATTAATATCAATACTAATTTCTCTATCAAGCAATTAGTCATCAAATACGAAATACAACAACCCATTCCAAAATGATTCATTATATAAAATAGGAGAGAAAGTTAATCAGGCTAAACAAAAGGTTACATTGCTATCCTAAAAATGGAGTTAGTTCATATATATGGTACTAACACACATTTTCAATACATTACACATTTTCAGTAATACACAAATAAATGGGAGATTTGGAATAAGAAAACCCCTATTTTGAAGTGTTCTTTCTCCAAATCTTCTCTTCACTGAGTAGCTACTGAGCTTCTGTAGGATGCAATAACTGTTCCTCCTTTTAAGCATAACTTCTTTCTCTTCTGAGAATTTAAGACTGTAATAACTATCTCTAAGCTACGCTAACTGTCTCAGATTTCTATTGCAGGCGGCTCATAATAAGTATTTTTTTGTTCTTCTCTCTCTTTAGGTCATTTAAAGCCCTTTACTTTCTGGACACCTGAGCTCACATTTGGTATGCGGGCATTGAACTAGCAAGTGGTATTTGCGCCACGTAAGCTTAAAAATATCGGACGTAGCCACTGTTAGTGACTACCTAAAGGGACCTCGTCATTGTGGCGTGAAGCTGACCTTAGTGTATCAATCGTGATAAAGATATTCAAATCAATCGTGATAAAAAATTCTTAGTGTATCCCTATCGCTATGACGCCAATACAGCAAATATGCCCATTATGCCCTGGAAGCTGGAAAACATACTGCAAAGCCTGCATGATAGAACTTAAACATAATAACAACAGAATATAAATAAAAACTAACTAAAAGACTGAAAATAGGAAACAACTTAAGCCACAAAGGATCTTATTCGCAGGTATAAATCCCACTCATCAGGCTTTTTGTATTTGGTCTATCGGGTCACGCTTATGGAAAATGGAAGCGCATATTCCTCTCTGAGCAAGAATTACATGCTGCACATACTTACATTCTTCTCAATTGCGAGGAGATTGACAAATTTGTGAGGTACACATGTAAAATTCGTATTTATCCCTTAACTTTCAAAGACATGTAATATACATTCCAATATGTTAATGTTTATAACATTGTATAGATTATATGATGACGAGTTAAAAGTGAAGCATCCCGACATAACTGATAAAGATATTCAAATCAATCGTGATAAAAAATTGGCACTTTGGCTAAAAGGCAAAGTAAGTTAAGTTACTTAAGCACGACATATATATACTCCATATTAACTATGACTTCATTTAATAGGATGGAGTTTTTGTATGCTTTGACTGAGGGATCAAAGATTCTAGCTAATGCACAAGTCCTAGTTATGGGACTACACAGGGACTAAGTCAGCCGCAATGGTTACAAAATAAATGATTGTGAATTTCATACAAAGGCATATGGGTGTGATAAAAGAACAACGAACTCTGGAGTGTGTGTCCAAGGAGATTGTTACAATAAGCTTGGCCGTGCCTTTTGTGGGGAGTTGGAGGAAATCGTAGAGTTGTCGTATAAGGGCACGTACGAGGGTCATATTAACTTGTTCAAGTGTCGTTGGTTTGATTCAACAAAAGGGTTACGTGCTGACATACATAGAATCATCGATATTGACCTCCATAGGTCTGCATACTCCAATGAACCATTTATTTTACCAACTCAAATAGTACAAGTATACTACACTCCTAGTCCTGTTAAGAAAAGGGACAGACTGCCTGTAGATTGACAAATTATAATTCATACTCCTACACGCAGTCATGTAGAAGTAGTTGACAGGGAGATTTACCAAGAGCAGATGCTTCATAGACAAACTATAATAAATATGGAGGACAAAAATGAAGTAATCCAGTTAGATGGTGGAGATGAACCACATGAATTAGATCCCGAGTCAATACTTGTGTCAGATGACATTGATACTAAGGAGAAAGAGTTATTCACTGACACTGACACTAAATCAAAGAATTGGCCTCTAGGGTATAAACTATAACAAGATTATCTTACTTTTTCCAAATGGGGGGACTGTAAGTTGGTCTCCTAGCGTGCCCTTGTAAAATGAGGGATACATCTTCATTGCCTTTATCGGGTATCCTCTTGGGATCGCTCACATACTTTCCAGTCTATATATGCTTGGCGACTACTTCCAAAGTAGTGAAGTCTTTAATCTTGCCTGCCTTCAGGCCCATCTCTGCCATTTCATCGTGTCTGATCATCTTCGAGAATGGCTTTCCTATGCCTGCTAGGATTCTTGCATAGTAAGGAGCCTCTTGGATATCAATAAACATTATTACTATCTCATTTTCTGTCATTGATGGAATGACTTGCACTTCCAGATGTCTCCATCGTTGGGCATATTCTCGGAAAGACTCAGTACTCTACTTTTTGACTTTAGTCACTTGGTATCGATCTGAGGCCATTTGTGACTAAATATTGTACTGATTTAGAAAGGTGTGGGCCAATTCTTCCCAGTTATGGATTTTAGCATTGCCAAGTTGGGCAGGCTGGGCTTTAGCCTCTACAGTGAGACTCTTTTGGAAAAGTTTCATTCTGAGGCTTTCATCTTTAGCATAAGATCCTAGCTCGCCAATGTATACTTTTAGGTGTGTATATGAATCGCCTACCCCATTGTACTTCTCAAACTCTGGGACTTGGAATTTGTCAAGATATCGAGCCCCTGGGAATATGCAAAGATCTGAATAGGTGACACTTCCATAGTTTACAGTCCCTTTGATTGGCTGGATGGTTTCCTCCATTTGTTGGACTTTCTTTCTTATATCCTCAGTTTCTCGATCATCCCCGAGTTTTGTGATTTCAAGGGTTTTGTTGGTCCCTTTATTAGAATGAGGTTCAGGTATCTGGGTTTCCATCTTTTTGCCAATACCCTGACTGCCCCTTGGTGTGAATGACTCTAGTTGATTAGGCATTGTTTAGGCCCGAGTGTTTTTACTTTGTTCTTTTAGAAAGATAGCCAATTCTGATATCTGATTTCTTAGTCCCTCAAACTCCTCTCGGGAAACATTTCAGGCTGGGTACTTATAGCCATATTTGGAAGTGAGCTTAGTGCCTTTTTGGACTTTGAACGGGTAACGGGACCAATCATTTCCCTACAAAAAGACTATGTAGTTTAGTCCGTGTTAGTTCCCAAAGGCACAATAATTATCTAGAAGGGGGGTGGTTGAATAGATATTTTAAACTTTCTTTTTGAAATACTTTGTCTGATTTTGTTAATCAATTTCAGCAAAATATATAATTTGTTTGTTCCCCTTTAAGATAAACGGAGTTAATATTTGACAAGAAATTATAACAAATAAAGCAATTAAAGTAAGAATATAAAAGACACAGAGATTTTAAGTGGTTCAGAGCACTCAAGGGTCCTAGTCCATTCTTCTACTCATCGAGTAGGAAATCCACTAAGGATGTCTTTACATTCTTTGAATCTCACAGATTTCTTCAAGACAAGTAGTCTTGGAGCTTCATAGTTCACTTAGAACTCTTCAAGTCCAGCAAGACTTGGAATACATTTGATGAGAGTTGAGTTCTTTGAGTTGTGGTGCTCAGTTGCTATTAAGCATGTGTTCTAAAGAACTGAGTAGCTAGCAAGCTTTCTTTCTAGATCATAGAGTTGAGTGTTGAGTGTTTTTCAGTTTTTCGTTATGTGCTTGCTTGCTCTTGTATCTACATTTAATTTGTATATAAGGTGCCTTTGAAATATGTCAGTTTGAAGGCATCCGCTGAAGCATTAATTGTATTTGACACTTTTGAGCATTGATGGTGACTTCCTGAAAATCATATGTGTAGTCGTCTGGCCCATTGACATAGCAGACTGCTATCTCACCTAACACCTGAAAAGGTATTTTCAGCTGACATGTAGTACTTTGCTTAGCTTCTTTGATATGTTTCTTTTTTATATACTAAGGATGAGTGTTGCATCATTGGGATTCCCGAGAGTTTCAACGTCTATAATCTATTCCACATTTGTTATAATTTATCTTTAAACAAATGGACAAAGGTCGATGTTTCTGATGTAGATAGATGATGCACTACGATCATGATCATTGTGTCTTGCCACATTCGTGCTTTATCCAGACTGATAGAAGAGAACACTACGATTTCTCTTAAGTACTGGTAGACTACGATCTTTGCTTACTTGATTTGCAGACTCTACGATTTCGAGAATAGACTATGATCCTTGATTTTGCTCGACATGCGTTTAGACCACTCTACGATACTGGGAGAGGCCCTCCAAAGCAGACAGACTATGATTCTCGATGCTCTACGATTCTGCTCTGGTTTCTGCAAACTCAGAGGCTGTCTTGACAAACTGCGATTCTATTGAAGCCTATCTTTTACATATCAAAAATAGATCATCCTAACAGCTTTGATCTTTTCTTCTATACATTCATTTACAGAATGATAAACATAAAGCATAGATCAACCTAACAATTTTGATCTGTCATCTAAGTCCTTGTACATATGTTCTTTGAAGGACTTTACATATAAACATGACTATTTACTTTCAACATCAAATTTAATTATGCAATACCCAATAATATCCCCCTATTTGATGTTGACATAACCAAGGAGATTTGTATCATAGTTATCAATTTCTAGATGCAGTTGCTAGAAAGTAAATATGACTTAGTATTTTAGTGAGCAGCTGAAATCTCTATAGAATAAGCACAAATTTATTGATGTATGAGAAGACAGATATTATAATAGAGCATAGTTACATCAATAAGAAATACATTTGAACTTATCTATATTTCTTTTGCCTTTTGTTCCTTGGAGGATTGGCATGTTCTGCAGCTCTCCTACTTCTGTTAGCTTCATCTCTCCATGAAATGTCTTCCATCTCGCTTTAACTTACCCTTTATCCATGATCATGTCTGTTCATAAATGCATGATCTCCAACTGGAATGCTTAGGCCAGTAGTGGTTACTCCTTGTGAGCTAGGAGATGGCCCTCGACTCCTTAGCGATTGCGCCATGAGAATTGGCTGGTGTTGCTGCTGTTCAGGTCGTGGAGTTTGATGGTGAGACTGTCTTAAGGGAGGGCTCATTGAAGATTGAACAATAAGTTTTTGTTTGCCGTTTCCTTTCTCTCCTTCCCCTTTATTCTCCACTTTATGTCAGCATCAAGGGTTCGAATGTCTTCAGACAGAAGATTCATGCCTTGGACAAGTTCATGGAGCTGATTCTTGGATTGAGCAATGTCTTCAGGATTTTCTTTAACTAGAGAGTCAGTTTGAGTGTTGTGCTTTTGTAGAATGGCCAAGTTAGTGTCTGTTTATTGTATCTGATTCATAGAGTAATCTTTGAATTCCTTAATGGAAGATCGTAGACTTGAGAGGCTTTGCATAACAAGTTTGGTTTGAGATTCCTAAGTCTTCTGCATAAGGAGAATTGCTTCCTTGTGCTTCTGGGCAAACTGAAAGTGAATGTGATCCGTTTCATTAATGTTGTGGATCATCTCCTTGATGATTTCCCTAAGCTTATTTCTGATCTTAGTACTCAGATTGATAGGAAGGGTGTTTGCAGCATCTATCAAGTGATTCAGCCTTGTATGAATGAGCAGAGAGTGAGTTTCAAGATCTTCTTGAATATCTGTAGTCACTTTCTGCGATGCATTAGACAGCTCAGATTTGGTAAAAAGATCTAAGAGAAGCTCAAGAATTTGATGAGTGTCTGGAGGGGAGGCTCTTGTGTTTTGATGTTTCATATTAGAGAGAGCAAGATCAAAATAATTATTGGTTGATGAGGAAGGAATATCTGAAAGAGGTGCAGGTATGTGAGTTTGAGTTATAGAAGGAAGTGATGTTGGTGCTGGTTGAGTGGGTGACTCTACGAGTTGAGTAGGATCGATATTCGTAAAGTGAGAGATGGTGGGAGATTGGATCAATAAAAAATTAGGCATATTTGGTTCATCAGTTACATAATATTGGGATTTTGTAGCTGGAAATTGGTTTAATGGATGAGGTATTACTTCCAACCATCTTGGCAATTCGTGGAGTTGATTGAAGTTTGATGGAGGACAATGACTGACTTTGAAAGAGATGGGAATTGATTGTACCTCACGCCTAGTTTTTGAAGAAGGATGGTTAGTGATTAGCTTCTGAGGAAACGTGAGGATGCTTGGGAATCCATGAGCAAGCACTGAGATTGTTGGATAAGCTTTGAAAGTCTAGAACATGTGATCCCAAGAGTTGAGAATTTGGGCTCTGTGATAGGGCATCATAGGTAAATAGGAGAACAGATGATTGAAGTTGTTTGACGCCCCCAAAATAGGTATACATCACCAGTAACGCCCGAGAAAAATCGGATTTTTATGACAATTAAATATTTATTTGATTATGTGAATTAAATGAATTTAATTGATTATTTTGTGAGTAAGCTATTTGAAGGTCGTTCTATGACCTAGAATGTGCTAACGTGGTTAGTATTCTGGCTACGTGCTAGAATTATTTGTTTGGAATTTCCAAGACGAAAATAATTGTTTTTCGAGAAATTTCCGTAAAAACACTATTCATTCGTTTCTATTCGGGGAATTATTTTGAAATTCCGAGAAACGCGTAATGATAGAATATCGAGATAGGATGAAATATCTGATAATATTTCATTTATGGCAAACACAGTTTTTCACCTGCGGACTTAAAACCTAAGGGTTGAGTATATTGATTTCTGAGAAGGAAATAATATGCGTAGAAGGAATTGCGTTAGGGTTAATGCGAGTGTTATACATTTATGGTGCTATTTAGTATCTATGTATAATACGATGAGTAAATACAAAGTACAATATGATTATTGTACGAGTAGTATACGAAGAGAATACATGAATTGTACGTATAGGATACGATTCGTATTATAGAATTAAGTTAAAACTTAATGACTAATTCAATTGTGTTGGATTATGATTAGCCCAATCAATTGAATGACCAAGCCCAAGAGGTTAGTGGGGTAAGCCCAAGTTAAGGCCCATTATTAATTAAATTAAGCCCAATTCATTAAAACTGAACCGTGGATCGAACTGGTGGGTCACCGAATGGGTAAAACCTATGGGGCAACCCACGGGATGACCCATGACATGAGTGGGTCGGCCATACTTGGTGACCACATATGAATAGTAAGGAGGTTGGGTGTGTTAAGTCTATTATGCCCTCCATTCTAGTTTTCTATAAATAGAAAGCTAGGTTGATTCATTTGGGAGTTTTACAAATTTCCAACTTAGATTATTGAGAGAGAAAGAGAGCTAGACTTGCAAAATATACACTTTGGAAGCTTGATCTTAGAGTTTTCAAGAAAGAACACCAAGAGTTCTTAAGGTATAATCTTACCTTTCATCTCCATCTCTTTGGATTTTCCTTTATCTTAGAGAATCATAAAATGGGTGGTATATGTCTTGTATGAGGGATTAAAGATGACTTACCATAGATTCAATCTTTACAAGTCATGAGATTATAAGAAACGTAAGGTTCGATATAGTTTCAAACCATGAAAATATTGTTGTTGAGATTGATTGTTCATAAACGATTGAACTCCATCAATACGTTAATATATGCATCTTGATTGGTTATGGTGTAGATATGAAATCCATGGAGTATTCCATGTGATTTGGCTTAGAGAACTTTCATAACGAAGTTATGGCGAATTTCGCGGAAATAGAAGTTAAGCAGGGGGATATGATAGTTCCCTAGTATGCCGCCAAGTTTAATGAATTGGCGAGATTTTCTCCGCACCAGGTGGATACAGAGGAGAGGAAGGCGCGCAGGTTTGAGCAGGGCTTAAAACCCTAGCTCTATAGTAGGATATCGGTTTTTCAGAGTGCTTCCTACGGGACCATTTTGGAGAAGGCGATAATAGCTGAAGGTGGTGGTGAGGCATTGTCTCAGTACCACAAAGAGCAGAAGATTAAGAGTAAGTTAGAGGGGGGTAGTAAGGATGAAGTTGCCAACGGAAGTGGCAACTTGCCAAAGAGGAAGAGTTTTAACCCTGAGAATACCGGGGTAAAGGAGGGAGATCCCAAACGAAGGACGGAAGCATGTAAGACATGTGGAAAGACTCACATGGGAGTCTGTTAAAGGGTAAAGCAGTCTGCTATAACTGTGGGCAGGAGGGGCATTTGTCTACCAACTGTCCTAACCCTAAGAAGAACCAGGGGTGTTTTGTCTATGGGTCAATGGACCACATGGCAAGAAATTGCCCGAAGAAGGGATTAGAGGGGAGTAATGGTTCTGGTAGTGGTAAATTAGCCATTACTGGACCAGCACCATCAGTGGGTAGACCCTCAGCTCATACGTTTAATATGACTGTCCAAGATGCGATCGCATCAACGGATGCAGTAGCAGGTATCATTCCGGTCAGTAAGATAAATGTTTATGTGCTATTTGACTCGAGTGCTACTTGTTCTTTTATAGCATGTGAATTTGCTAAGTGATTAGGTTTAATCCCTGAGAAGTTACCAATACCTTTAGACATTAAGGTAGCAAACGAAGAGATAATCCCCATTAAACATATTCATAAGGATTGTTGCGTAGAAATTAGAGGGAATAAGTTATCGGTAGATTTGGTACCGATAAGGTTAAAAGAATTCGATGTACTTCTTGGTATGGATTGGTTGGTTAACCATAAGGCGATAATAGATTGCCATAGGAAAAGTGTAAACCTTCGGATTTCTAAGAAAACCAAGGTGGTGTTCTTCGGTAGTAAATCACCAAGACGCTCTTGTTGTCTGTCGATGACATAAACTAGGAAGATGTTAAGAAAAGGGTGTGTAGGTTATCTGTGCCGTGTTGTGGATACCCAAAGAGTGGGAACATCCTTGGACCAGATACCTATAGTGCAAGAGTTCACGGATGTATTTCCGGATGAGTTACCGGGTATTCCACCGGACAGGGAAGTCGAGTTTGTAATTGATACATTCACAAGGAAGCGACACTGGTTTCAAGGGCACCATATCAAATGGCGCCAGTTGAGATAAAGGAGTTAATGGTTTAATTGCAAGAACTATTAGATAGAAAGTACATTCAACCAAGTGTGTCTCCTTGGGGAGCACCAATGTTGTTTGTCAAGAAGAAGGATGGGTCATTAAGACTTTGTATCGACTATAGAGAGTTGAATAAGTTGACAATTAAGAATAAACACCCGTTGCCCAGGATCGATGATCTATTTGATCAGTTGAAAGGGGCAAAGTATTTTTCTAAAAAAGATTTGCGCACGGGGTGTCATCAGTTAAAGGTAAGGAAGGAGGATGTACCTAAGATGGTGTTCAGAACTCGTTATTGTCATTACGAGTTTCTGGTAATGTCGTTTGGGTGACTAATGCGCCAGCCGCATTTATGGATATGATGAATAGAGTGTTCAAACAATATTTGGACAAGTTTGTCGTAGTGTTCATTCATGATATTCTAGTCTATTCAAAGACGCCAGAAGATCATGCAGAACATTTAAGAATAGTGTTGGAAACACTAAGGAAGGAGAAGTTGTATGCGAAATTCACGAAGTGTGAATTTTGGCTTGAGCAAGTGCAGTTTCTAGGGCATGTTATTGATAAGGATGGAATTTCTGTAGATCCGGCAAAAGTAGAAGTAGTTAATGAATGGAGCAACAAAAACGCATGGCAACTGAGGTTCGGAGTTTTCTAGGGTTAGCGGGATACTATAGAAGGTTCATTAGGACTTTTCTAAAATAGCTACTCCATTGACAAATCTGACAAGAAAGTCGTTGAAGTATGTGTGGAGTGAAAAATGTGAAAACAATTTTCGGGAGTTGAAAAAGAGATTAAGTGAGGCACTGTATTGTCCTTACCGACGATATGGGGAATTTTGTAGTGTATAGCGATGCTTCAGCATAAAGGATTTGGGTTGCGTGCTCATGCAAAGATGGCAAAGTCATTGTGTATGCATCACGTCAATTGAAGGATTATGAGAAGGTCTATCCTACTCATGATTTGGAATTAGCGGTTTAGTTTTTTCCTTAAAGATATGGAGGCATTATCTATATGGTGAGAAGTTTGAGATATACATGGACCACAAAAGTCTGAAATATATCTTTACACAGAAGGAGTTGAACATGAGACAGAGAAGGTGGTTAGAGCTGATAAAAGATTATGATTGTGATATTTTATATCATCCGGGGAAAGCGAATGTAGTAGTCGATGCGCTAAATAGGAAGGGTAGAGAGAAACTGTCAATGTTAACAACTCAGAATGAGTTGATAAAAGCGATGGCAAGAATGGAATTAGAAGTTAAGTTACCGGAGGAGGCGGTGGAAATGTTATTTTCCATGGAAACCCAACCGACCATAGTGGAGCGGGTTAGGGGAGTACAATCGAGTAACGAGGAATGCAAGCAGATGAAGATGAGGGTAGAAGATGAAGAGAAGACTAGGTATAACCTCGATAAGGAGGGATTACTTCGTTTTGAAGGAAGAATTTGGGTTCCAAATGATCCCAAATTAAAGGAGGAAATAATGATAGAGGCTCATAGTTTGAGGTAATCGATACATCCCAGTAGTACGAAGATGTATCAAGACCTTCATCAGAACTTTTGGTGGCCGAACATGAAGAGGGAGATAGCAGAATATGTTAGTAGGTGCTTAACTTGTCAAAAAGTTAAGGCTAAACACCAACGACCTAGCGGGTTGTTGCAACCGTTAGAAATTCCAGAGTGGAAGTGGGAGCACATCACAATGGACTTTGTGGTGGGACTTCTGACAACCAGAAAAGGATATGATGCTATTTGGGTGATAGTGGATCGATTGACAAAATTGGCTCATTTTCTACTAATAGGGATCAAGTATAACTTGGATCAGTTAGCTAAGCTGTATGTCAAGGAAATTATTTATAGACATGGAGTACCTGTTTCGATTGTGTCAGATCGTGGTCCATGATTCACATTGAACTTTTGGAGGAGTTTGCAAGAACAAATGGGAACACAGTTAAGATTGAGTACGGTGTATCATCCTCAGATGGATGGTCAGAGTGAAAGGACAATTCAAACGCTAGAAAATATGTTAAGATCTTGCGTTATAGATTTCAAAGGGAGTTGGGACGAATATCTACCATTGGTGGAATTTTCGTACAATAATAGTTTTCATGCTAGTATAGGCATGCCGCCTTACCAAGCATTGTATGGAAGGAAGTGCCAAACTCCATTGTGTTGAGATGAGGTGGGTGAACGTCGGATGTTGGGACCTGAGATAGTACAGCAGACGGCGGATATGGAGAAATTAATACGTACTCGATTAGTTGCTGCTCAAGATAGGCAGAAGAAGTATGCAGATCCTCACAGAGAAAAGAGAGAATTCGATGTAGGATCGTTTGTTTTTATAAAAGTATTGCCTTGGAAAGGGAAGTTAAGTCCAAGGTTTGTAGGACCTTTTGAGATTTTGAGAAGGGTAGGAGAAGTAGCTTATGAAGTAGCTTTACCTCCAGAGATGGAACGCATTCATAATGTGTTTCATGTGTTAGTGTTGCGTCCTTATAAACCGGACTATAAACACGTAATAGAGTATTCAAATAGAGAAAGACTTGTCCTATGAGGAACTTCCAGTTTAAATTATTGATAGGAAGAAACAAGTTTAAAGAAATAAGGTAATACCTTCAATGAAGGTGCTATGGAGAAACCACAATGCTGAAGAAGCAACGTGGGAGCTCGAGAGTAAAATGAAGGAAGATTTTCCTCATTTGTTTATGTAATTATAAGCTAAGATTCTGGGGACAGAATCCTTATAAGGGGGAGAGAATGTAACGCCCGAGAAAAATCGAATTTTTATGACAATTAAATTTTTATTTGATTATGTGAATTAAATGAATTTAATTGATTATTTTGTGAGCAATCTATGTGAAGGATACGATTAAATGAATCTATGTGAATTAAATTTTTATTTGATTATGTGATTATTTAATTGTACGTATAGGATACGATTCGTATTATAGAATTAAGTTAAGACTTAATGACTAATTCAATTGTGTTGGATTATGATTAGCCCAATCAATTGAATGACCAAGCCCAAGGGGTTAGTGGGGTAAGCCCAAGTTAAGGCCCATTATTAATTTAATTAAGCCCAATTCATTAAAACTGAACCGTGGATCGAACCGGTGGGTCATCGAATGGGTAAAACCCATGGGGCAACCCATGTGATAACCCATGACATGAGTGGGCTGGCCACTTGGTGTGCAAGACAAGTTTGAGGCTTGGTCACCAAGTATTTTACTTGGTGACCACATATGAATAGTAAGGAGGTTGGGTGTGTTAAGTCTATTATGCCCTCCATTCTAGTTTCCTATAAATAGAAAGCTAGGTTGATTCATTTGGGAGTTTTACAAATTTCCAACTTAGATTATTGAGAAAGAAAGAGAGCTAGACTTACAAAATATACACTTTGAAAGCTTGATCTTAGAGTTTTTCCAAGAAAGAACACCAAGAGTTCTTAAGGTATAATCCTTACCTTTCATCTCCATCTCTTTTGGATTTTCCTTTATCTTAGAGAATCATAAAATGGGTGGTATATGTCTTGTATGAGGGATTAAAGATGACTTACCATAGATTCAATCTTTACAAGTCATGAGATTATAAGAAACATAAGGTTCGATATAGTTTCAAACCATGAAAATATTGTTGTTGAGATTGATTGTTCATAAACGATTGAACTCCATCAATACATTAATAAATGCATCTTGATTGGTTATGGTGTAGATATGAAATCCATGGAGTATTCCATGTGATTTGGCTTAGAGAACGTTCATAACGAAGTTATGGCGAATTTCGCCGAAATAGAAGTTAAACGTCGAAAACGTTGAATTTCGGATTAGCGGACAAAAGTTGCCGTAAGACTTGGAAACGATATTTTTCAATGTCAACATGTGAGATAGGGTGATTAAGAGTTGTGGGTTCGAGAATCGTCGGATTCCGACTTAAAACGAAGAAAACGAGCATTGAATGCTCATTAACGTTTACGAACGTCTAGAAAATGAACTCAATAATGAATTTTGAGTTATCGAATTCGAAAGTGTTGAATTCTTATATGAACGCATAGATTATGTTATTTGTGATGTGTAGGATTTTGAACGGACCAAATCGGGCTTATTACGAAGAAGTTATGGCCCCGGAAATTTCTCAAAATTTTCAAAAATTGTTGAAATCTTACTATGAGGAGTAGTGTATGCAGCTGGACATAGTGTAAAATTTCCGCGCCAAGCAATGTAAGATAGAGCTTTTAGCTATCTTGCTAAATGAAATATAATGCATGGCTATTTGGTAATACTAAGTCTTCTTGTACAGTCACGAGGCCAGGAGTTAGCTATCGCTAATCGGTGCCATGATGCCGATCTAGTACTAAGATGGTCATGCCACAAAGATTTAATTCAAGGTTCCTTGTAGTGACTTAGGTTTTGAACTTTAATTGTTCATAGACTTATAGGGATAATGTTTGTACACTTCATAAGTGTATTAAAGCTATTCCTATGCTACCTATACTAAGGTATATGGTATTGAATTTAGGAGTTGAATGCATGTGAGTAGGTTATGATTGATGAACAAAGTTGGTACTTTATCAACAATGTTCGAGTTCGGTTAATAACGTCAGTTGAGTATCAAGTCGGGACGAAGGGTAATGAGTCAAGTTGACTTTATTATTAATATTAAGTTAACTAAGACATAGAAGAGAAAGAAGTTGGTAAAATAATGTGAACATTTTCTTGTTAGCTAATTACAGTGTGCTCTGTGAATATATCATGTAGATTTTGTAAAGGATGTGGTCAGTCGATTAAGTTATTTGAAGACGCTGAAAGGCAAGTTTTCTTAACGCTTGTCTAACTTCCAAGTTAGCCAAGTTCTATGTGATTCATTGAATTGAATTGCACGATTGGTTTTAAAGAAAAGGGTCGATGCCAGATTTCACTCGGCTAGACTACTCGTAAGATAAAGATTGATTATTGTTCATATCTTTCTATATAGAAATGTTAACGCTATCCTATGCCAAGTAATTGGTATGGACGTGAAGGTAAGGTTTGTTTATGAAAAAACAAAAGTATTTTTCATCGATTATTCGATGGGCACGAGAGTTTGCCAAAAATATTAAACGTAAATACGTTTAATGAATGAGTGTTGATCAACATAGAGTACTATAGGCTGATGACCTAGAAGTGCTCGTATGTAATGCGGATGAACGACCTTATTATTGTGGACTCCTTTTCAAGTATGAAAACTGAAAGTTACTGTTTATGGTCTATCGACCAGTTCAGAATTCCTAATCTATTCTATACTTTGGGAATTGATGTTATGAACTGTTAAAGTATTATCATTTCATAATACTTCATAACTATTGTTCAGTTATGTCGGAATTGTTATATAATTCAGGAATGTGGTATTACTGTTATCCTTGTTATTAAACTTGCGTGAATTATACAACTGCAGTTAAGGATGAACGTACTGTGAATGCCAAGAGAGATAAGGGCAAAGCTAAGATGGATGCTTAGCCATTGTGTAATAGATTAGTAAGTTTGTATGCGTTATACATTATGAACAATGAACGATGTAATTGGTTTATGAACTTGGGAAGGATTATACTTTGATTGTAATAAGAAGATAGTAATTACATTTATTTTGTTGTATTTCAATGGAATGATTGTATGGTTTTTAGTACAGTGGAGCACCATATGTCATGTTGGAAGATACCCAAATTTGGGGGCGTCACATCACCCATTACGAGTCGCCAAATACATGGTACAGAATACAAATATAAACTTAATTATACAACATGAGCTGAGAGTTTTAACACGAATATTATCTTCTAGACAATATCCAAACTCAAGTGGAGTCCTCATTACAATTATTATCACATTATTTTATAAAATAGTGAGGACTACTACAACCACATCCCGGACTGTAACTCCATTCCCTGATTAGTCCTGACTACGTTCTCATTTCCTGAAGAGAACAATGAAAGTAAAAGAGTGAGCTCAACTAGCCTAGTAAGAAATATTATGACTAAGATAATGCAGAATAAATTATCATTACCCTTCAACAGTGTTAAACTGATAGAATACAATAAACAACAAGTTTAACTGCAGTAGAACAAGCAATCCATTAGAAGAGTTAAGTAGAGCATGATATCTACTATCCTATATGATTTAAAAGTTTATCATCAATATTATCGTTGAGATTCATCTTAATAAATAATCTACATCACTGAATTATCCATGCACTATGGGCCAAGGATATTCATTAGTATCACATCCACGAATTATCCATGCACTACGGGCTAAGGATATTCGTGTGATCACCAATGGTCATGATCATGCCAACAACTGTCCATCAATGCACTACGGGCCAATGATGACTTTTACCACAACATTTATAACATTACAGGTCATGATTATACCGAATAATCCTTGGTCATAATCATACCAACAACTGTCCATCAATGCACTACGGGCCAATGAGAACTTTCATCACAATATAAGCATGACGATGATGATAATGATATAAGAATTCAATTAAATGAGAGCAAGGATAAATTTTAAAGATTTATAATTCAATTTATCCGGAATTCAATAATGTCAACATCGTCAACATGATACTGTTTTGTAGAGTAAAATTCAAGAATTATATTGTATCAAAAATGATTTGGACAGAAAAGAAATCAATTTTTATCATGAATAGTACCCCGGGTGAATAGTACCCCATGAATAGTACTTCGGGAATAGTACCCCTACATGAAAATATTAAAAATTATCAAGAATGTTCAGAATAATATTTCTGTGAAAATATACTAGATGAAACGCAAACTTCAAGGATATTCTACTAATTTCAAGGAGTATAGAAGCCATATTTTAACAAAATAAGTGTAGAATTTGAAATCTGAAACGAAATAATATTACTTTCATACTACAGAGTATGAAAAAATATTATTTCATACGAATAATGAACAAAAATAATATCCCTTACCTTAAAAGGAGAGTATTTCTGACTAGTAGGGCGGGAATATTTTTGAAGAAAACTTGTACTGTTTTCTACACTCAAAGTTTATTAAAACTCGAAAGAAATACACTCAATATTATAGAAGAAGAATTCTCTGGTTCTGGTGTGATTTTCAATTTAAAACTAAGCATTCTATTTATAGGAGAATGGAAGGGCACTATTTAAGAAAATATTCACGGGTGAACATAAGTTTTTATTCACGGGCACAAATTCTTGATTTCACGTGAATTTTCTAATATTCACTATTTATTACTATGCAAACACTATGCAGACACTATGCATAATCAAATAATATATATATATATATATATATATATATTGAATAACTTTCTATCGATAATTTTGAAAAATGGGTAAGTGGGGGTCCAAATAATAAGCAAAATTTACCACAAACACTTCATAAAAATCTCCTCAATATTTTTAACAACATTTATTTATCAATAATATAACTTGCAATATTAACAACCAGATCATTTTCCAAGAAAAGGGGGCTTTTCTATAAGGATTTCTCCCTATTGGCACGCAATTAGGTGACCAAACCCCTTTTCTCGACAAAACTTTCTAGACATTGTCAACAATGCAAATAATAATATGAATATCTTGTCATCTAAATTATTGATTTAATAATATAACATATTAGGCAGATGATACTATAACAATAATTGAATCAATAATGTGAGATACTATGCAACAATTACTGTGCCAATAATTGAAATAAATTAAGTTACTTCTCACATAAGCATCAATAATCAATACCGTGTGCTACTATGCAACCACGCATATTACTGTACTTTTACCACCGGGTATTTCAACAGTTTAACGGTAAAACTTTTGCCGTTATTTTTATAAAAAGATATTTATGTCATTTTCTAATTCTGACACTAATTTCGTTGTGGGGTCCACCAATAATTGTGCCGTCGTACGAATATTCCCTGTTAAAATGAATATTTCCCAACCAATCAAATATTTTATAACCACTTCCTTACTTTGCAAAATTTATAAATATTATCCACAACTATAACATTATATCAAATCCACACCATAATATTCAAAAATATATTTTGGAAAAAAATTCATCTTTATTCATAAAAGTTGGGGTCTTACAACCTCCCCTTCTTATGAAATTTTATCCTCAAAATTGGCGTACATACCTGATATGACAAAGAGGTGAGGATACCTTGATTTCATTTCAGATTCTAAATCCCAGGTCATTTCCTCAACATCATGGTTTCTCCACAAAACTTTAACTTGAGGTATAACCTTGGAGCGTAAAATATGTTCTTTCTTATCCAAGATTTTAACAGGTACCTCTTCATACGTTAAATCTTCCTCTGTCTTGTCTGGTTCTAACTCAATAATGTGGTTTGGGTCTTCCACATATTTAAGTAACATAGATATGTAAAAAATGTTATGAACACGAGACATACTTGGCGGTAAGGCGAGTCTATAAGCCACAGTTCCTACTCGAGCGAGGATTTCAAATGGGCCAATGAATCTAGGATTAAGCTTTCCTCTCTTTCCAAATCTTATAACTCCTTTCCATGGAGAACCACGTAATAACACATGATCACCAACATTGAATTCCATGTGCTTTCGATGAAGATCAGCATAACTCTTTTGTAAATCTTGTGAGGTTTTTATACGTTGTCGGATCATTTGAATCTTTTCTGTTGTCATGCGTACCAATTCTGGTCCCAACAATGTTGATTCACCCACCTCATCCCATCACACTAGAGAATGACACTTGTGTCCATACAATGCCTCGAATGGAGCCATGCCAATACTAGCTTGATAACTGTTGTTGTAGGAGAATTCCACCAATGGCAAGAATTTGTCCCAAATTCCTTTGAAGCCTAGGACACAAAGTTTTAATAGATCTTCAAGAGTTTGAATAGTCCTCTCTGACTGAACTGAATCATAAATCCGAGCCCATAGCTTTTTGCAAACTAACCCAAAATCGTAAAGTGAATCTTAAGTTTTGATCAGAAACTATGGATACTAGCATACCGTTCAGTCTTACAATCTCATTTATGTATATACGAGCAAGACGTTCAAGTGAATAATTTTCTCGTATAGATAAGAAATGAGCAGACTTGGTTAATCTATTAACAATGACCCAAATTGCATCTATGCCTTGAGAAACCTTGGGAAGACGAGTAACAAAATCCATGGTAATGTGCTCCCACTTCCTTTCTGGAATTTCAGGTGGTTGCAATGGTCCTTTTGGCACTTGATGCTCCGCCTTGACACATTAACAAGTTAAACACCTTGAGATAAACTCCGCTATCTCTCTCTTCATATTGCTCCACCGAAATGTATGTCGAAGATCACGATACATTTTGGTACTCCCAGGATGGATTGCAAACAGTGTATTGTGCGCCTCCATCATGATTTTATATTTCAAATCAGAATCGTTAGGAACACAAAGTCTGGAGTTGACTCGAAGTATTCCTTCTTCATCGATTCTTGCTTCCGGAATAGCACCTTCTTGTACTTTCTTCTTCATACGCATCAGCTCCAGGTCCGTAGCTTAAGCAGCTTTAACTTTATCGATTAAAGTAAGTTCTACTCGTTTATTTGCCATCATCACGTGGGTCCCTGGAGTCTTTAACTCTATCTCCATCCTTTGTAAGTCATACCAAATATGCCTTTGCATTGAGAATATCGCACTCGTACCCGCATATGATCTTTTACTCAATACGTCAGCTACCATGTTCGCTTTTCCAGGATGGTATTGAATGGTATGACCATAATCTTTCAATAGCTCGAGCCAACGTCGTTGCCGCATGTTGAGTTCCTTTTGGGTGAAAAAATATTTGAGGCTTTTATGATCTGTATAGATCTCCACCTTCTTTCCATACAGGTAATGTCTCCAGATCTTTACTGCAAAAACAACTACTGCCAACTCTAGATCATGAGTAAGATATTCTTTGAGTTGTCATGAGGCATAGGCTATGACTTTCCCATGTTTCATGAGAACACATCCTAACCCTCCGCCTGAAGCATCGTTGTAGATGACAAATCCCTCGAAACCAGATGGTATTGTCAGAATAGGTACTGAAATGAGTCTCCTCGTGAGTTCTTGAAAACTCTTCTCACATTCCTCGCTCTAACCGAATTTTGTATCTTTTTGAGTAAGCTGAGTTAATGGAGTTGTGATTTGAGAAAACCCTTCTACGAATCTCCGATAATAACCAGCTAAGCCGAGAAAGCTACGTATCTCGGTCACTGACTTAGGTTGCTCCCAGCTTTGTATTGCTTCAATCTTTGCTGGGTCAACAAATATTATGTGATTCGATATCACGTGCCCAAGGAATGATACTTCCTTAAGCCAGAACTCACATTTTTTTAACTTGGCATATAGCTTATTTTCATGAAGCTTGTGGAGTATCAACCTCAAGTGTTTCTCATGATCTTCACGGCTTTTGGAGTAAATGAGGATGTCATCAATAAAGACGACCACAAAAATTATCTAAATATTCCTTGAATACTCGGTTTATCATATCCATGAAGGCAGCATGAGCATTAGTCAATCCAAAAGACATGACTAGGATTTCATAATGCCTGTACCGAGTTCTGAAAGTAGTCTTTGGAATGTCATCAGTTTTAATCTTTAACTGATGATATCCGGAACGAAGATCAATCTTTGAAAAGAATTTAGCGCCTTGTAACTGGTCAAACGGGTCATCAATGTGAGGCAACGAGTACCTATTTTTGATGGTGACATGATTCAACTCCCGATAATTAATACAAAGTCGTATACTTCCATCTTTCATCTTTATGAATAGAACAGGAGCACCCCAAGGAGACTTACTAGGACGAATGAAACAGATGTCTAACAATTCCTGAAGTTGGGTTTATAACTCTTGAAGTTCAATAGGAGCCATTCGATATAGGCCTTTGGAAATGAGTTTTGTACCGGGTTCAAGGTCGATACAAAACTCGATTTCACGCTCTGGGGGTAGGCCAGGAAGTTCTTCAGGGAATATGTCAGGAAATTTGTTAACAATAGAAATATCATTCAAATCTGACGTATTTTTGTTTAAATCTGTGACATAGGCTAAGAAAGCTTGACATCCATTTTTTTAATAAGCGAATAGCTTTATGGCTTGATATGATAGTTATTGACTTTAGTGGTTTGGTTGCTTGAATTCGCATAATAGGTTAGTTAGGAATATGAAAGCTAACAACCTTACGAAAATAATCAATTTTAGCATGATGAATAGTTAACCAATCAATTCCTAAAATCACATCAAATGCAAGTATTTTCAAAGAGATAAGATCGACAGCTAACATGTGGTTGCTGATTTGAATCAAACAAGACTTATAAACAGTGGATATAATGAAGGTTTCCCCCAACAAAGTTTCAACAGAGTTAAAATTTAAACATTGAGCGCAAGTAGGAGAAATAAAAGAATGGGTAGAACCAGTATCAAATAAGGTATAAACTTCGCAAGAGTTTATGATTAGCTTACCCGTGATAACTTCGTTCGGGTTCCTTACTTTTTGGGAGGTCACGAAAAATGCTCTCCCCTGAACTACCGATTTTGACTTGTTTGGGATGGCATTTGGTCTCACCATCCCAACTAGACTTGGCTTCACAGCACGACAAAATTGAGCTAGATGACCTTCTCTTCCGCAATTATAACACGCTTTGGACTGCATCGTGCAGTTTGGACTGATGTGTCCCTCCCCTCCGCATTTGAAGCATACGATCGGTGGTCTTTCTCCTTCCTTAACAACGGTTGCTGGTGATGACGTCTTTCCATCATTATTGAACCTCCTCTTCTTAAAATTTCCATATCTATTATATTGGCCATGATTACCACCGAAGTGGTTACCATTTCTGGCATGTTGATTCCCTCCACGTTTGTTGTCACCGCTTCGATGACTGCTACCACTGGTATTATCGATTTACCGGTTGCTCTCTCTTGATTGGGTTTACTCATTATCGCACTCCAATAACTGAGCCCTATTCATAACATCTGTATACAAGCAAAGTTTGTGAGAAATGAGGTATTGACATTATAGACACTCAAAAATTTTGCATTCCTGTTACTAACCTTTCAGGAGGGAAAGATCGTCTTCCAGAGATAACCCTGGAAGTCAATTCAGCGCAGTCCCAGAGGTAACCCCTGGATACTTAGTTTGTCATCTCAAAGACAACCCTGAGATATTATGTTCCAGTCCCGGAGACAATCCCGGGATACTCAGTTTTCCATCTCGGAGACAACCCCTAGATGTCCAGTTCCAGTCCCGAAGACAACCCTGGGAATTTCAGTTTTAAAACTCGTAGACAACCTCGAAGAATGCAATTCCAGTTCCAGAGATAACACCGGAAAAGTCAGTTCCATCTCGGAGACAACCCCGAGATATTCAGTTCCAACCCCAAAGACAATCCCAGGAATTTTAGTTCCAACCTCGGAGACAACCCTGAGGCATGCAGTAGCAATTCTGGAGATAACCCCGGAAGAGCTCGTTTCAAACCCCAACAATCAACTTCAACCTCGGTGATAGCCCCGTGGCACTCAGTCCCAAACCCGAAGATAACCCCGGGAGGTAAGGAACACCTTAGAGATAACCTTGAGGACATTCAACACTTGCAGCAGCCCAATCTCAGAGATAACCCTGAGCAACGACTGCTAAATTAGTCCAGAGCCGGAGATAACCCCGGCGAGGGGCAAAATTGTTATTTTGCCACCTCAATCCCACATTCATGTCGTCCCAACAACATTTCAACCTACATGCTACATAGAAGTGTCCTACAAGAACCATAGCTCCAATCCTGAGTGAATACAACACAAGACAGCACACCGGATAGAATTTGAAGACTTGAAGACCTGGGCATGGACCCATCTTCTTGACTTCGCACTACCTGTTATCCCATGTCATTTGTGTATCTCTCGACAACAACATTCCGAAAAAGTATCATATGCCTCTATCAGATGCCCGGATTGAAAGTTATGAAGGTTCGATCGGACAACACAGTGCATGAGTGCATGTACTTCAAGAAATTGAGACCCACAGAGCCTGGGGCACCTCGGGCAGCCGTAGGTCTGCGACTGTCGCAGGTACACTTGCGGCTCCCCCTCTCTATAAATAGAGGGCTTGGGGTGGCCATTTGGAAGAAAAAAAATGTGAGGAAGCCCTGTCCATTTTGCTTTGTACACACTATAAACTTAGTGCTTTCTCATTTCAAACACTTGTGAGCTTATATATTGCTACATTTTACCGGTGGAAACCGAGTATTCATCCATTTAAAGCTATTTGAATTCTTCTTTGGCAGCCCACTATAAGCCTTCTTACATTTCTTAAAACCTTTTCTCCACTTTTGTGCACACACAAATATTCACGTTGAGAGTCGTGTGTGTGTGTATGCCCGGACCGTCAGTATGTGGTTTTTATTGCTCTTCTATATATATATATTTACATTCATGTCCCGCCTGGAGTTTACTTCGTGGCGGTTGATCGTCTATATATATATATATATACTGCCTTTATTTATATATATTTATATATATAAATTTCAGTCTCTCCTATAGTTTACTTCGTGGCGGTTGATCATTCATATATATATATATATATATATATATTTACAGTTTATATATATATATATATATATATATAAAACTGTTTACAGCTTTTATACAAATTGCTACATCATGTGAGCCTATGAATCATGTGATCACAGATTCAGTCTCCTGAATCTAGATTCGGTTCCCGTGCATGATGGACATTTTCAGCTGTAACTAGCTTGTAAATTATTCACGGTGTTTGAATTTCCTTAGACGGCTCTCATGCCCACAAGGAATCCGACACTTCTTTTTATCTTATTTTCTCGAAGATGCTTCGCATCTCGAAAATAAAAGCAATCCAGCCGAACACATAATAAAATTGGAACTATCAAAGGCCTCAATTACTATTGAGCACAAAGGTTTGAAAAAACCACTTTTACAAAACATCACTGATATATCTTGTTAAAACTAAACTTTTATACAAAATTCAAACCCTTTGTATATAGGTGCAAATGAGGCATAACACTACTTCCAGATAATTGCACATTGATCTACACACACACACACATTCAGATAATGGTTTAAATTGAAAAGTGGCGGTCACCGTGTTACCACGGATGTCGGGGGGTGCCTAACACCTTCCCTCTGCATAATCAAGCCCCCGGACCCTAATGAATCTCGGTTTCACAGACCAGTTAAATAATGTCACACCACTAGGTTAATGTGCAAACCTTTTCTTGGTTGAGTTGGTGCAACCATTTAAAAATACCAACCGGCGACTCTTACAAGTCCCAATCGTCGACATATACATGTCGGACCTTTTCACGACTTGTTTTTTTAAACAAATCTCACCTAACACGAGAACACCAAAAGACAAGAACAGAAAAGGGACAAATAAAAATCCCGACGTCGACAGGTGGCGACTCTGTTGGGGACATCTAGTAAGAGGGCTTAAGCCGCTATTACAAACTTTTTCAAAACCATTATTTGCTTGTGTGTGGATTTTGCATTTACATTTGAATAAATGTGTACGAATGCATTTACTTATTGCACTTAGTGCTTCACACCATATGTGCTTGTGATATTAGTGCTTCGCACATGTCATCATTTCCATACGGTGAGACACGATGTATGAGAATGTATGTTGTGTGGTTCCTCCACCAGGAGGCTATCCTATCGGTGTTTGATTACTGGACTCGTAGGAAAACTAATTACAACGAGGCTCAGGAAAGGCACCACTCAGATTCGCTCTAGTTGAAAGAGCGAATTAACTTCCCATCAAGTAAATTGCGATGATCTAGGAACCTTCATGCCAAAAAGCCGCGAGAGTAGCCTAAGATAGGTCAGCCTTTGATAAACCAAACGCGGAGGAAAGTCTCTTCATACTTTGCCATTTCAATTACATGTAAATTCAATTACTTTGAATTTCATTTCCATGTAAATCTCAATGTAATGGAAAATATGAAGAAGTATGTGTACATGCATTCCTTTTTATATCAAAATCTGTCATGCTATCTTGTCATATAAACAGCTGACATCTGTTTTACAGGATAATACTCCTAAAATAGACACATCACATAGCATATAACATTTCTACATTCCCTAAGACTAAACTATATAAGTCTTTTTGTAGGGAAATAATTGGTCTAGTAACCCATTCAAAATCCAAAAAGGCAGTAAGCCTACAGCCAAGCATGGCTACACCTGACTAGTTTAATCCTACTGTTGTCTCTCGCGATAAGTTCGAAGGATTAAGTAACCAGATTACAGAGTTGGTTGTTCTGCTTAAAGAACTTCACAAGTCCACTCAGGGTCCACAAATACTCATACATACAGAATCCTCTGCACATGGAGGAACTTAGGGACCAGACAAAGAAATTCCTGTACCTGAATCTCAGTTGGACAAAACCAACAAAACCCCTAAAACCACCCATCTCAAAGAAGATCCAGACACCGGTGATATTGGGAAGAAAGTCCTACAAATGGAAGAGAACATTCGGTCTATCAAAGGGATTGGATCACATGAGAGTGTTTCATATACAAACCTTTGTATCTTCCCTGAGGTTCATTATCCAGAGAAATTCAAAACTCCCGATTTTGAAAAGTATGATGGATTGGGAGATCCTTACACACATTTAAAAGTATTCATTGGAGAGCTCAGATCTTTTATCGAGGATGAAAAGCTCAGAATGCAGCTATTTTAGAAGAGTCTGACTAGAGAAGCCAGATCATGGTACACCAGATTAGACAACTCAAAAATTCATAGCTGGGAGGAGCTAGCTCATGCTTTCCTCGGTCAGTATAGTTTCCAAACTTAGATGGCTCCTGATCGATACTAAATTACCAAGGTTAAGAAACAAGCTAGTGAGTCTTTCAGAGAGTATGCCCAAAGATGGAGGCATTTGGCTGCTCAAGTTATTCCATCTATGACTAAGTCTGAAATGGTGATGACCTTCATAGACATTCAAGAAGCTCCCTTCTATGAGAGAGTTTTAGCTGGCATAGGCAAGCCATTCTCTGAAATGATCAAACATGGAGAAATGGCTGAGATGGGATTGAAGTCAGGAAAGGTTCAAGACCTTGCCGCTCTCAAAGCTGTAGCTGAGCACATCCGCTATGGAAGTTATGAAAACAACCCCCGGAGGGTCCATAAGAAAAAAGAGGAGGATATTTCCTTGATACCACAAGGGCAAAAGGGCAGTCAAAGTATGCCTATTCAGAGGAGAAACTACTCCCATATTCAAGCACAGTCTTCAAACCCTCCATTGCCAAAAGGTGGATAAGTCAGATGCACTCGAGTGTTCAAACCCTTAGGGGACTTACTCGAGAACATTCTCAATCTTCTGATAACTTAGAAGAAAATTACCCATCTTCTTCCACCGGCCAACCCGAGTGGGAACAGTTTCAATTCTAACAAGAAGTGAGCTTATCATGGTGGAGCTTCAGGCCATGATACTCAGGATTGCTGGGCCTTGAAGCATAAGATCCAAGATTTGATTGACAATGGTGAGATCGTGGTGACTAAACCCAACAAACCCCATGAGCAAGACAATCCTCTTCCTCAACACAAAGAAGAGGAGGTTAACATGATTAATTGGAGTAGTGGACAGACTTCCAACACTATTGGTGGATCCTCCCAAACCAGCAAGGATAGTGATGACAAATGGGATTATGCACAGTTCCAGTTTATGATGGAACGAAAAATGAAGGCTCTGCGCAAGCAAGTTAATCAATTGGCAGAACCAGACAAAATAGCGGAAGATTTAACGTATGAAGAGATACCTATTAAAATCCTGGATAAGAAGGAACATATTCTACGCTCTAAGGGTATACCTCAAGGCAAAGTTTTGTGGAGAAACCACGATTTTGAGGAAATAACTTGGGAGTTAGAATCCAAAATGAAATCAAGGTATCCTCACCTCTTCAACATACCAGGTATGTACCCTAATTTTGAGGGCAAAATTTCATAAGAAGGGGAGGTTGTAAGACCCCAACTTTTATGAATAAAGATGATTTTTTTTATAAATATCATTTTTGAATATTAAGGAGTGAATTTGATATAATGTTATAGTTGTGGGTAATATTTATAAAGTTTGCAAAGTATTCAAGTTGTTCTATTATATTCGATTGGTCGGGGAATATTCGTTTTAACAGGGAATATTCGTACGACGTCACAATCATTGGTGGACCCCACAATGGCTTTCTTGTCGGAATAAGAAAACGACAAAAATATCTTTTTTAAAAATAACAGCAAAAGTTTTATCGTTAACTGTTGGAATACCCGGTGGTAAAGTACAGTAATACGTGTGGTTGCATAATAGCACACAATATTGATTAATGATGCTTACGTGAGAAGTCACTAAGTTATACTCAATTATTGCTACAATAATTACTGCATAGTATCTCACGTTATTTGATTCAATTATTTTCAATATTTTATATTATTAAATCAATAATTGAGATGACAAGTTATTCATATTATTATCTGCATAATTAACAATGTCTAGAAAGTTATGTCGAGAAAAGGGGTTTGGTCACCTTATTGAGCGCCAATATGGAGAAATCCTTATCGGAAAGCCCATTCTTTCCTGGGAACGATCTGGTTGTTAATATTGCGAGTTATAATAATGATGAATAAATGTTGTTAAAAATATTGAGGGGATTTTTATGAAGTATTTGTTGTAAATTTTGGAGTATTATTTGGACCCCCACTTACTCATTTTTCAAAATAATCGGTACGAAGTTATAAAGTATATATATATATATATATATATATATATAAATGTTTGTGTGTGTCATGTGGGTGAGGGAATGAGGAAAATGTAAGATGATATGTGATGGTGGGAAGAAAATAAGAGGTGAAAGTGATGTGTGTGGGTGTGATAGTGATGTGTGTGTGTGTGTGATAGTGATGTGTGTGTATGGTGATAATGATGGGGTGAGTGTTGAATTTGAAAATCAGGCGTCCATGATTTTTAATGATGGGGATGCTTAGTTAGAATTGAAAATCACACTAGAATCAGAGAATTCTTCTTCTATAATATTGAGCGTATTTCTTTAGAGTTTTAAGGAGCTTTAAGTGTAGAAAATAGTTCAAGTTTTCTTCAAGAATATCCTCGCTATACCAGTTGGAATACTCTTCTTTTTAAGGTAAGGGATATTATTTTTGTTCAGTATTCTTATGAAATAATATTTTCTTCCATACTCTATAGTATGTAAGTAATATTATTTCGTTTCAGATTTTGAATTATATACTCATTTTGTTAAGTTTTGGCTCCTATACTCCATGAAATTAGTAGAATATCATTGATATTTGCGCTTCATCCAGTATATTTTCATGGAAATATTATTCTAGGCATTCTTGATAAGTTTTAACATTTTTATGCTGGAGTACTATTCATAGGGTACTATTCCCAAATTACTATGCATGGGATACTATTCACTCGGTTACTATTCACCTAGAGTACTATTCATGATAAAAATTGATTTCTTTTTGGACCAAATCATTTTTTATGCAATATTATTCTTGAATTTTACTCCACAAAGTAATATCATGTTGACAATTTAGACATTATTGAATTCTGGATAAATTAAATTATAAATCTTTAAAAATTTATCCTTTGCTTCCTTTTCATTGAATTCTTATATCATTGTCATCATCCTCATGCTTATATTGTGATAAAAGTCATCTGTGGCTTATGGCAATAGATGTACTATTGATTGGTATAATTATGACCAAGGATTATTCGGTATAATCATGACCGTAATGTTACAAATGATGTGGTAAAAGTCCTCATTGGCCCGTTGTGCATTGATGGACAGTTGTTGGCATGATCATGACCATTGATGAAAACACGAATATCCTTGACCCGTAGTGCATGGATAATTTGTGGTCGTGATACTAACGAATATCCTTGGTTGTTGTGCAGGGATGATTAGATGATGTGGGTTATTTATTATGCTGAGTCTCAGCGATAAAATTGATGATAAAATTTTAAAATTATAGAAGATAGTAGATATCATGCTCTACTTGACTCTTCTAATGGATTGCTTGTTTCGCTGCAGTTAAACTTGATGTTTATTATATTTTATCAGTTTAACACTGTTGAAGGCTAACGATAATTTATTCTGCATTATCTTAGTCATAATATTTCTTACGGGGCTAGTTGAGCTCACCCTTTGTTTTCATTATTCTCTTCAGGAAATGAGAATATAGATGGGACTAGTTGGGGAACGGAGTGACGGTCTAGATGTTTAAATTAGTAGTCCTCACTATTCAGTGAAATAGTGTGATAATAAATGTAATGAGGACTCCATTTGAGTTTGAATATTGTCTAGAAGACAATATTCGTATTAGAACTCTCAGTTTATGTTTTGTCGTATTTTACACGACAGTTATATAATTAAGTTGTATTTGAATTTTGTACCATGTATTTGGCGACTCAGAATGGGTGATGTATACCTATTTTGGGGGCGTCACAAACCTGGACAAGGGTTGGGAAAAGACCATCAAGGCATTAAGCGCCCAATTCAAGTTCCCAGTCAAACAGGGATAGCCTAGGCTATTCTTCTAGCAACACTAACATGAAACCTCACAGACACAAACAGGTTCCTTCATCTTCAGCCATACGGCGATTGCCTCAACCTACAGGAGCTGAATCTATACAGACTTCAGTAAAGGTTCATGCCCATGTGATGACCATGTTATTTCCTAAACCGATACCAATCAAAGGAAAAGAAGTCTTGATACCAGATTCAGAGATGGAGGAAAATGATCGGAGGTGTAAGTAGGACATTGCATGGCGCTTATCAAACATACGCATCATAATCCATACAGACAGTACACACAGAGATATCCTAGACAATGATTGTCCAGGTATCATGGTCATCTTTTGAGAGAAGGAGGACGACAACAACCCCTTCATCACAGCCGTCCACCAGGACTTCACCCTTGGCAATTGGAGCAGCACTCCTTGCATTTGCCGACGAGGGTAAAAAGGGAAAAAACTCCCTCTGTCTTGTAGATAACAATAACTGCTTACTTTTTCTGTACAATATTAGCAGTTATTTTTTTCATTACATGTTAACACTTTGTATGATTAAAAGATTTCATATATTAAGTGAAAGCATTTTCTTTCAGGACTCTAAAGTTAGATGTGCCTAAACTTACTGATGAAGTGCCTATTCTCCACGAGGACTGTAACTTTGATGTAAAGTTGGACTCAGACTTGATGGAAATACAAGAGGACTATGAGATACCTCAGGAGATCAAATAATGGGTTGAAGACAAACCCAAGAAAAATCTTGATCAAACCACCTCTTTTCACCTTGGAACCTTAGAAAACCTCAAATAAATCCAGATTGGTACGGACCTCACTCTAAACCAAAGTAATGACATGGTTACTCTATTGACCCAATTCCAGGATATGTTTGCATGGTCTCATGAAGACATGGTCAGTTTGTCCACTAACATTGTTATTCATCTCCTTCTCATCAAAGAGGGATTCAAGCCAGTCCGGTAAAAGCTCAGGCGATTAAATCCTGAGTGAAGTTTAAAAGTTAAAGAAGAAATTGTGAAACAATTTCATGCCGGCATCATCATGGTGTCAACATACCCTTAATGGCTATCCAACATAGTCCCCGTGCATAAACCTAGAGTTTGTGTGGATTACAGGGAACTGAATAAAGCTTGTCTCAAAGATAACTTTCTCATGCCATTCATCCATATACTCATTGACAATACAGCTCAATACGACATGTACTCCTTTGCTGATTGTTTAGCGGGTACCATCAAATCATGGTTGCTGAAGAGGATCGTGAGAAAATTGCATTCATCACTCCTTGGGGAACCTTTTATTATAGACGGTTGTCATTCAACCTCATCAATGTCAGAGCTACCTATCAGTGAGCCATGATGGCTCTTTTTCACGATTTAATGCACAAAGAGATAGAGAAAGACCACCTAGACCATCTCAGAAAGCACTCTTCAACAGGTAGCGTAAGTACAACTTGAAGTTGAATCCAGCCAAGTGTGCCTTTGGCATTAAATCAGGAAGTTGCTAGGATTCCTAGTCAGCCACAAGGGGATTGAGCTAGATCCCACAAAAATACAGGCCATCACGAAAAATGCCCATTCCTTAGACAGAGAAGGAAATACGGGGATTTTTGGGAAGAATCAGATTCATCTCCCAACTCATAGCAACCTGTGAGCCTATCTTCAAAATAAATTGTTAAGGAAGAACTCCTCCATTAAATGGAATGATGAGTGTCAGAAAACCTTTCTTACAATCAAAAAGCAGCTATTCAAAGCTCCTGTTTTGGTACCACCCAGGGATGATGTTCCCCTATTCATGTACCTGTCCATCAATTACAATGCCATGGACTGCATACTGGGACAGAAAGACGATAGAGGCTAAGAACGAGCTATCTACTACCTCAGCAAAAGATTCAGCAGCAGTGAACACAAGTACACTCTGATTAAGAAAACTTGTTGTGTTTTAGCATGGGCTTCCATAAGGTTACAACATTATCTCCATGGTCACAAAACCCATCTCATATCCCGCGTGGATCCTCTCAAGTACATGTTTAGTAAACCCATGTTGAATTGTCGACTGTCCAGATGGCAGTTGATCCTACAACAATTTGACATCGTTTACTTGACGCAAAAGTCTATCAAATGTCAAGGAATTGCGGATCAACTTGCCGCCGCACCTTCAAAAGATTTTAAGCCCTTGGAAACATTCTTCCCCGATGAAGGGGTAATGACAGTTCAGCAACACCATTAGTACGATACACACCAATCATAGAAGATGTATTTTGATAGAGCTATAAATATAAAAGGTTATGGGGCTGGAGCAGTTCTAGTATCCATTACGGGGGGCAGCATCCCGTTTCCATCAAATTGTAGTTTGCCAACACCAACAATACAGTTGAGTATGAAGGTTGTATCATGGAGCTAAAACTTGCTCAATCAATGAGCATCAGATGGTTAACTGTCTTTGGGGATTGCAAATTGAAAATCATACAAACCACATGAATCTATCACACCAAAGAGTTACATTTGTTTCCTTACCATCAGTAGGTTCTACAGATGGCTTCGGAGTTTGAAGAAATATCCTTCCTCCACATTCCTCGGAATATGAATGACATTGCGGATGCACTAGCAACCTTGGCCTCCTTGATCAACATACTTGACAAGGAAAACATGACAAACATCACATTTTCCCAACAAAAGGCACCAGCCTATGGGAACTATGTTGGAGAAGTATCGGATGAGCTACCTTTCATCCAACACCCTTGGTATCAGTATATCAAGGAGTATCTGCAAGATGGATCTACACCCGCTGAGGCGAGTCCATCTTAAAGAAAGCGGATCCATCGTATGGCTATGAAGTTCTACCTGACCGGAGACGCACTCTATAAAAGAGATGTAGGACTAGGTCTCCTCAGATGTCTGGACAAGGATAACGCTCAGAGGCTCATAGATAATATCCGTGGTGGAGTATGTGGCCCACACATGAGTGGCCCCCTACTTATCAAGAAGATCCTAAGAACAGGGCATTACTTGCTCTCTCTCAAAACTAACTGTGATGATCACGTCAAGAGATGTTACCAATACCAAATTCATGGGAATGTTATCCATGCCCCTCCAAGGGAGCTCCACAATATGAGTTTGCCCTGGCCCTTCTCAATGTGGGGAATGGACGTGATCGGGCCCATCGAGCCCAAAGCCAGTAATGGGCATCGGTTTATCTTAACCATGATCGACTACTTTACCAAATGTGTAGAAGTAGCCTCCTTCCCCAGGGTTACAAAAGAAGTTATCATTGCTTTCATCAGAAATAATGTCATTTGTCGATATGGACAACTAGAGGTAATTGTATCAGACAATTCTAAGAACCTCAACAACAAAATGATAGAGGAGTTATGCTGTAAATTCCACATCAAACATCTCAACTCCGTCATCTACCGTCCAAAGATGAATGGTGTTGTTGAAGTGTCTAATAAGAATATCAAGAAGATCGTGCAAAAGATGTCTGCCAATCACAAAGGATGGCCTGACTTATTCCCTCTGACTCTGTTAGCCTACAAGAACATCAACGCACACTTCCACTGGGGCAACCCCCTACTCATTAACCTATGGGATGGAAGCATTGCTCCCCATAGAAGTGGAAATGGAGTCCCTTAGAGTGTTGATAGATGCTCAGCTGGATGAAGACCAATGGTTACAAGATAGGTATCACCAATTGTCTCTAATAGATGAAAGGCGAGCCACTGCTATCTTCCATGGTCAATTATACCAACAAAAGGATCGCCAGATCCCACAACAAAAAAGTCCGGCTACGGCAGTTTAAACAACATGACTTGATTTTGAAGAAGATCATTGACAACCAAATCAGTCCAAAGGGAAATTCGCCCCAAACTGGGAAGGCCCATTTGTTGTCTAAGAGGTATTGGCAGGACGCGCTCTTGGATTACGAGAGATGGATGGCGACAAATTTCTGTAACTCAATAACTCGAACACCATGAAATGGTACTATGTCTGAGGTTACCATCAAGCAAACATCCTGGTTATGGATCCCCAGATCCCCAGTCAATTCAGGTTTTCTAAAGCTCACTACATAAAACTTTCTTCACACCCATTTTCCCAATTAGGGATAATCACACTTTCTAACCAACAACCTGGTTTTGGATCACTAGATCCTTCACTCCTCGTAGGTTTTCAAAACCTTTCACACCTTCAGTTTGTCCAACTCGGGATAAACATTCACACCTTCATGTTATCCCACTCGGGATTAAACCCTTCACACATTCAGTTTATCCCACCAGGGATTAAACTTTTCATACCTTCAGTTTATCCTGTACATGGGATTAAACTTTTAATTGTAATCCGCAATCCATGCATTACGAAGCTTAACTACATGACTTGATCTCCCCAATACACGGGAATATATAGGCATCCATTTCATATGGTCCGGTCGCACTAAAAAAACAAACACATCTCTACGTCACTTTGCCACATACATCATTTAACCTTTACCCCAGGTTTGAACTATGCTTACCTGATCTCCTCTTCAATTGGAGTACGTAGGCAGCCATTCATGGTTTGGTCTTACCCCCTACCAAAACACAAAAACATGTCAAACGGTATTGGGATCATCCATCAATCCACCACATTTCATTGGCTTCAGACCAAAGGGATGGAACTACCTGACCTCCCCACGTAAATGGGAGAATCGGCGACCATCTAAGATGCGGTTAAATCCTCAAAGAGAAACACCAATCCATAAGAGATGGAACTAACTGCGCTCCCCCATACAAAGGAGTACCGACGACCATCTGTGGTGCAGTCAACCTCAGAGAGGAAAGCCACACTCCTCTCCACATCTCCATACACCAGTACCAAGACTCCAAAGATGGTAGAGAATACACACAGATCAATGTTCCATTTTGAAAGATCCCGAGACATCTCAATGTTCGTCCATCAAGGAGGAGTTCAGAATACATCAAGATCACAAGCCCTGAAGAAACAAGCAAATATCAAGCAAGCAACACGGCATAACTAAAAGGAAAGTGATCAAAATATGTTTCTCTACCATATATAATGTTGTTTGATATATACAATGTGTACTGTACATGACAAAATGGCTAAGCTAGTCTGTGCAGGAAAATATAAGCCCATCTACAAATCGGTATGTATGCGGGCTATCAAGTCCAACATGGCATCCCTCTCAGAAGAAGGAGGTAACGATGTGATCTCTTACCCCAGGGTCCCTACACGAGCCAACAGATCCACAGTCAACTGCATGGTGACACTATGCTCATCAATATACGTGTTCATCTCTGCAATGATGCCAGTAGTAAGGGACCTCACTGCAGTACTATCTGTAACAGCGATATCTCGGGCAAATATAACGCTATCCAGCTCAACTGGCCTTATCCCTCTCAACGACAATGGTATCTCTATAGGCTAAGGCATCATCTCTATCTAATAGGGCAGCATCTCTCCCAGCAAGAGCTATCAACATCAAGGCCCTAGCCTGATCTCTCTTGAATGTCATCAGATGAAGACTCTACTCAAAATACTCTGCTGAATGTTGTATCACACTGGCAGTCATGCTGGGAGAATCTATAAGAGCTGCTAGCAACCCAGCGTATAGCTCCTCCTCGGTGTGAGAATCAGTGTACTCCATGGGCTCTCCACCATCTGAATCAATCCCCGGCACTGTGGACACAACCGCTGCCAATGTGATCTCTGCCTCCATCAATGCAGAATACTTTGTAGAACGACCCGGATGGCTAAGAGTAAACTCAACACTCTCACGCCGATCCCAACAGGCATACACCTTGGATCTATCCTCTGCTGATAAATTCTGAGATGACAAACGCTGACCTAATGCCCCCTCAAAAGGATGAGCATCCACGGCCCCGGTCATCTTGTGACATCACTGACCGATGGGTGATATGTGGTCATGCCCCTCAAACCGGCCAGAGTGAGATAATCCATGCCAAATGCATGAGTAATGAAGTTGTAGGGTGAGCTGAGCCCTGTACATGACAAAATGTCAAATGGATCCTCGATCCCTGCCAAGAACACCGACCAGGATGTAGCGTCTGTACACTCCGCTAGCTGAAAGGAGTAAGACATGGCTATCTCATGGGAAAAACAGTACTCATGCCGTCGGAACGTGCCAATCGGTCTCAGGTGTGACATGAACCACACATACAATAAGATCGAGCTACCTATGAACACCCCTGCAGGATAGGTGTGGCAATACGTGACTGACTTCGGTGTCTCTGCCATAATCATCGGTAGAATGGTATGACCCTCCCTGAGAGCTCTCACCGCCATGACAACACCGATGTCCAGCTCATCCATGTATAGTGGCATATACAAATAAGCCACTACACACATCATGAGTACGTCTACTCTGGCAACACGCCACTGATTCTCCGATGTGGTGAAATCCCCGGAGTGTTGTGCATAGCTGTCCAATGAGCCAAATCTGTCTATCAGAAAATGCTGGGACACTACATGACCGGATGTAATCTCATCATGTGCTACTCTACGCCTCAACCTGGTGAGGGCCCCTGGAGTGCTGTGCATAGCTGTCCAATGAGCCAAATCTGTCTATCAGAAAATGCTGGGACACTAAATGACCGGATGTAATCTCATGTTGTGCTACTCTACGCCTCAACTCGGTGACGGTCATGAACTTTCGGCGCATATCTCCAACAGCCATCAGAGCACAAGGCCTATCCAATGGCAAAGCCGTCAACCGCTCATACTCCTCTAAGGTAGGAGTCAACTCCTGGGTCTCAAATCAGAAAACATGTGTCTCCGGTACCCAATGCTCTAGCATGCCATCTATAAAGCCCAATGGAACCTGAAACATCAGGAGGGTCATGGAATACTGCAACAGTTGATCTATAATCACCTTGTCTGAAGGGGATACACTATCATACCAAGATCTCAAGCATGAGGCCACCAATACTAGTGGGGTGTGATCAATGCGGCTAACTGTCAAGGAAGACATCTGTGTGGGCCGTATCATAAGACCATCCAGGGGTCAATGCTGACCATCTCTGGACATACATATGCATGACATAATACATGCATGACAAATAATAGATGGAAATATGATGTAGGGAATGGAAAATAGTACATACATTCCTAAGTACATCATCATCTAAATACATCATCTATGTACAGCTAAAAAATATAGGGAAATGAGGCACAGACGCCCTACAAGTAACAGAGGCCTATCAAAAGATATAGTGAGAATACACATCAGAAGAAGACAATGGTGTCTATGTCTACATCATCAATCCTGTCCACCTGATGTAACTCCTCCTGAGTCACTGAATCTCCGCCAAGAGGGATGCCAGGCCTATACAAGGGAGGATATGCACCGGCAAAGCTATATTGGTCATCTAAAGGGCCAACCCCTGAGCTAGAAGGATCAAAAGTATCCGCCGTTAAAGGATCTTTGCCCAAATGCCGGATGAAAAATGTGCCCAGTCCAACTGCCGGGTCAAACTGTCAATCTGTGTCAAATGAGTCAGATCTTAGACACAAGCCATCCAATCCGTCATCATCACGGATCTAGAAACCATATCCTCCATGAACTGAGTGGCGTGGGTCTGGGCTCCGATGGTACGAGGGGACCACCAGCGGTATAATGCCTCTTGAGTAAATGGACCCTCTGACAAAGTAAAGTCATCAACGCCCATCAACGGGATATCACTCACAGGCGACTGCGATACAGGCGAATAAAGCCTGACAGGAGGCAAGATCGGTACACGAATCTCTCCTGTGGTGCTCCTAATAGCACACTCTCCTAAATATAGATCTCATCCTCCATCTGTGAAGAGAGGAATCCGGCGGGTGGACATCACATACTCGACGCTAGTCGAGTATCCATCCTCAAAGTCGATGGTCAAATATTCCCCAGAGTAGGGAACCCAAGGGATGGCATCAGCTGTCAACAACTCCAATTGTAAGCGACAATGGGTGAAACCGTCAACTATAGGAACCTCCGCCAAAATGGAGTGATGCCATCACCGTCCTCGTGGATAGGTATCTAAACCTAAAACACTAATAGGACGCAAACATGGAAGCCTCTCATAGGCCCAAAACTGCCAACATAAAGGAAAATATATGCTGTCAATCAACACTCTTAACCTGTACATGGGAAATCAAAAGAGAAATACTCACCAGCAGAAATGGGTAAAATCCTAGCCAAGCCTCTATCAAGCCCTACGAATGCATGCGCATTCACCTGAGGAAATAGGCAAAGGTGTAGGAGCCCCAATCATACTCTCCAATACAATCCACCTCCCGAGTTGCGCTGATCAAAGCAAATGACACTGTGGAACAACCCTTGATAATAACCAGGAACAATCGCCGAAGAATGCGATCCCTGAATCTCACATCAGCGGGCATGGGCTCACTCAATAGCCCACTCATAGCATCTACACTCAAAGGACCTGTACAAACGGTCCTGCCCTTAAGCGCCTCAGCCAGAACTCCTACCAAGTATCTAACAGAAGTCGGGGTAATGTTTGTCGTACAAGGCACTAGCGCCCCTCCAAACTCCATATCGGTGATAAACCGCCAATCCATTGGTGACATCATCACCTCACAGTCCAACAAATGGAGAGACTGAGTTTGGTGAAACCAGCGCTCAGACAATGTCGTGAGGTAACCCCAGGGACAATGACGGGGAAGAATGGAAAAGAATGCTCCAAAGCCCCAACCATACACAATCTCTCGGTAATCTGGATGCAGAGCCTGATATAGAGAGTGTATGCTGAACCAGTTCCCTCAAGGCTGCGTAAAGCCAGGAACCTACACCACAAATGCAAATCGACATCAGAATTCTTGCTCCTCATCAATAGGAAAAAGGAAGATCAAACCCATCTTTTACCTCGTTTGCCTGCAAGTAAACTGAGGGGTGGCGACTCAAATCACCCAGAAGATCTGGAATCATCACATTAATGTCTAGAAGATCCCTACAGGGAGCATGAGTAGCAGGAGCTAGAGCCGCAACCGGTACATCATCCTCCTTGTCCTTAACATCTTGTACATCAACCTGGACAAGACGAATCACCACCTCTACCAAGCGACGAGGATGTCTGACTGAATGAGGTCGAGGCACTTCAGAAGCCCTCCTTCGCACACCTGAAGTGGTCTTGCGGGAACTACTCGGCTGATTCGGATCCATAATATCTGGACATAAGTCTCTAAATCACCTCAGAAAGGGTGTGGTAAATTCTAACCTGGAGCTTTTCAAAAGCTTTTTATGACTACATGCATGCATGCATTACTTTAACATACGCCTACAGTAGAGTTAAAAATGCATGACTACCCAATGCTTAGGCTCATGGAAATTTTTTGCCAGAGTCTCCTTTGTAAAAAGGTTTATCCATATGCACATAGGCATGACTAGGTGGCCATTTAGTAGTACACCTACCCACAGTCATAAACATCCTATATACATACACATGTCAAAGTCACAATCCATGATGGTAGACTAATTACCAGGATTACTTTGCTTTACTACCTTTGCTCATTTGTTCTCAAATAGGATAAGAAATAGCAGAAAAAAGTGCTAATTTGACTGTTTCAAAAGTCAAATTTTTTCATATCATTATGTTTAGCATGGTTAAATACTAACATTTACTATGTTGAATATTTTTTATCAAGTCATATATGCATGCATATTCACTACTATGTGTTTAGATGCATTTCATATGATAACTCTGTTTTCAACAGACAAAACTAGAAAAAAAGACATATATACGTTACCATGATAGTGTGAAACACTTGTACAATGACGGAATTCACATAAAGCAGCCCAAACTCAGCAGATCTAAAAAAGAACTCTCGAATTCTCTGTGTGGCGCAACATGAAAGTGACTTGTAAAAGGCAAGCAACCTACAAGTACACCCACAGTTGGCCGTAGGTGTACATATGACTGCCAAAGGTGTACCTATGGCTAGCCTATATGGGTCCCACTCCTTCGGCTCAGTCCACTCTGAGTTGCAAAGGAGGTCTCACAAGTTGAAACAGTCAAATTAGGAAAAAAGACGCTACGCGATTGAGCGGAAAAGCCTGAAATCCTGGTTTTCAAGACCAAACTATGGGTCTACATGTCACTCATTGGTATTCACCCGAGCACAGGTTACACAACACCAATGATCACAACATGTTGCAAACTACACTCAGCAATACCTCACAAAGGTCTGATGCCGTCAGTTTGGGTCCATAACTCCAAAAACCCCTCCCCAGCGGGAATTTCATACATCATCAAGCTGTTGAAGCACATTTCAACGAAGGTCAAGCAACCTTGACATTCTTTCAGCCGTTGGCAATTAAATCCAACAAAGCGTATGAATTCATCTAATGATCTTAGCCGTTGAAGCACATTTCAATGAAGGTCAAGTAACCTTGACATCATTCCAGTCGTTAGCAAGTAAACTCAACGAAGCGTCAAAAGTCATCTGATGATTACAGCCGTTGGCAATTAAACCCAATGAAGTGTCGAAGGTGGTCTGATGGTGGTATCCGTTGATGCACATTTTAGCGAGGGTCAGACAACCTTGACAACACAGATTGTTGGCAGTAACTCTGACAGATCATTGGAAAGACCTGGCGATACAAACCAGGAAAATTATCCTCATCAGGGAGGACCGATGATGGAATCTATTATACACATCTTTATCAGATAAAACACAATCCCCAGAGTCTCTTGTACATGAAAGTTTGTACCAAGGATTAATGACTTTAGTGATAACCCCAACGTCAACATCATGGAAGTTCCTGAGAACTTTGGAGTACCATCCGAGCAGGCATCAGAGTTCTCTGTGATAACTTTAATACCCATCAGAAGTCATGGGAGAAAGCAGTCATCACATCCCGTTGGAAAACGGTCCAACAAACCACATTCATTATACATTTGCATCATGCTGCAGTACATTACATCATGAATACCTTGTCAAGTTTCAAGTGTCTAGTGTTCTTTATCATATCCATGCCATTACATTGCATGAATATGATAAAGAGGGGCATCTGTAGACACTTAAAAATTTTGCATTCCTGTTACTAACCTTTCAGGAGGGAAAGATCATCTTCTAGAGATAACCCTGGAAGTCAATTTAGTGTAGTCCAGGAGACAACCCTAGAATACTCAGTTTACCATCTCAGAGACAACCCCGAGATATTCTTTTCCAGTCCCAGAGACAACCCCAGGATACTCAGTTTGCCATCTCAGAGACAACCACAGATGTCGGTTCGATCGAGAGACAACGAAATTTGATTTTAAAACCTCGGAGATAACCCCGAGGAATGCAATTCCAGTTTCGGAGATAACGCCGGAGAAATCAGTTCCATCTCGAAGATAACCCCGAGATATTCAGTTCCAACCCCAGAGACAACCCTAGGAATTTCAGTTCTAACCTCGGAGACAACCCCGAGGCATGCAGTAGCAATTCCAGAGATAACACCAAAAGAGCTCGTTTCAAACCCTAGCAATCAGCTTCAACCTCGGTGATAGCCCCGAGGCACTCAGTCCCAAACCCAGAGATAACCCTGACAGGTCAGGCTCAACTCAGAGACAACCCTAAGGATATTCAAAGACTTGGCAGCGCATGACCCAATCTCGAGATAACCCTTAGCAACGCATCGCTAAATCACCTAAATAGGAGATAACCCCGTTGAGGGGTAAAATTGTCATTTTGCCACCTCGATCCCACATTCACGCCGTCTCAACAACATTTCAACCTACATGCTACACAGAAGTGTCCTACAAGAACCATAGCTCGAATCCCGAGTGACTACTACAGAAGACAACACACCAGATAGAATTTGAAGACTTGAATACCTGGGCATGGATGTAACAACCCGATATTTTCTATACAAAAAAATAGAAATTTTGCGTATAATTTTTTTTATTTATTTATTAAAATAAATATGGGGAATATGTGCTAAGATAATGTGTGTATGTATTTATGTGATATATTTATTACATGAATGATTTTAAATAATTTTATTTTAGAATTATTGATTGTTATAAACTATATTATTATAATAATTAATTTTATAGTAAAAATGTTTTTATTAATTATTTTCCATGAAATTATAATTATATATTATTTATATAATATATAAAATGATTTCTAGAATTATTATAATAATTATTTTATTATATGAATTTTGTTCAGATTATTAAGTTAATTATTTTTAACTTAATTAACAATTTTAAGTATGGCAGATAAATCAAATATGGAATCCAAACCCTAATTTTTGGATTTTGATCAAGGCATGGGAATAATAATATAATATTAATTATATTTTGATTTTTTAGTGCTATAAATATGTACTGTATATGTGGACAGATAAGGGTTGGTCAATTATGGTGTTATGTGACAAACCTTTGTATTACTGTGTGAAACCCTAATGTTTATGCATAATGTGATTAGAAACCCTAATTATTAATTTTAAACCCTAATTGATAAATTCGGCACCTTAATTGCAAAATTTGAACGCTTAATAATAATTAGTAAATGTTAAATCCTATTATGCAAGACCTAGGTGGTTAGATAACCTAACTTAATTAGGAAACCCTAATTATAAATTTTAGAGACTAATTTTATTTTATTTTAAACCCTAAATGAAAGGTTCGTGACCTAATTATACATTAGGTGAGACAATTAAATAACATAAGGGTTATGGTAATAAGGAAAGGTTAGTATTTAATATGTATACTAACTTAAGTGGATAATCTTGTTATTTCAAGTGACTAATAATTTTAAACCTATTTCTAGTAAACCTAATTAGGTTATAAGCTAAAGTCACATGTATAAGTAATTAAATTTCATAAGATTGGGAATGAGAACCCTAAATAAACAATTTGGGTAGCATATATTAAAATTGTTAGACTATGTTTATTACATGGCCCAAAATAATTAAAGAAGAAGCCCAAAAGAAATAAAATGCAAGCCCAAACTTAGTCCACTTGATTAAGGGTATTTTAGACCTTTGATTTATCTAATTTTTCCATTAAAATAATGGCTAAATGAAGGAATTAGTGGGCATATATATAGCTGGCCACATTAGCCTTTTTAAGGCAAGAATATTAAGCTAATCAAGTTCCATAAGTAGAAGTCTTACATCGAGTATAAGTGTGTCCATCTCCCATTGGTGGAAAATCTACTTAGCACCCTTAATCACATGATTAGGCTCATTTGAAAGACATAAGGTGAAGCCTTTTATCCAAGGGACAACAAAAGTATGGGGGGTATTAGTTAATCACCCCAATTCATTTTGCTAGGCATTTCATTTCTATTATTCTTCTTCTTCTATTTTTCTCCCAAGCTAGCAAGATACAAGAGAGAAAAGAGAGAGAGGGTTCGGTTTTTCTTAAGAGGGAGAGGAGTTATTTTTCATGCATCCTAGATTCATAACTTACTTTGGACGAACTAGAAGGATAGCAAAGAAATGAAATCTAGGTGAGGTTCTCTTCCATTCTTTTTCTTATTCTTCTTCTATTTTCGGTTTTTACCTCAACATATATGCGGGTTATGGTCTAATACTCAAAGTACCCTAGTTCTACATGTCTCATGTGTAGGACTAAGTATCTTGTGTATTAGAATATAGATTTAGAGGAAGGAAATAAGCATATGTTCTCCTAGGGGTGAAACTCTTGTTTTTTCTTCCACTAAATCTTGTGTAACTCAAGTTTTACAACTTGGATTTGTGATCCGTCAAAGGGGGGTGGTAGATACATGAGTTTTCTAGTAAACACAAGTGGTAGAACACAAATCTAGCAAGTATTGTATCCATGGGGGCTGTTTTCCCCAAAATAGTCCACATTGAGTATTAAGGTTTTAAAACCCTAAAAAGCTACTGTCCCTGTTTTTCTTAGGGCTGTTTCGGATAGTTTCATGTCTTTTAAAAATCTGGGAAAAATCCCAAAGGTACCTTAAAAAGTTATCTACGTGTAGAAAAAAGAACGGACACGTTTCGATTTATAGGTTGTGCGTAATGGCTATTTCCGTAAAGGACACCTAAATTTTAACACCCGAATTTCTCACAGTGTATTCATGGGAAAACTCCGAAAGTTTTACAGTATGTTCATATACGTTATGAGAGTATACCCTGAAAAGTTCAGATTTTTCTGAGCAAAACTCGATTTATGAAAAATGAAGCAAGATCTAAGTATTTTGGACACTTTAAAATTAGTAAATCACTTTCTAAAATTCCAAAAAAATTTGGGGATCATTGTTGGGTCATATACTGTCTAAAGCCAGAAAAGAAGAATTTTTAGAATCAGTTTGGTATTTTTCCTAAAAATGATGAAGTTATGAATAAAAGAAAATAAATAGTTAAATGATGTCTTAAATAAGAAAAATGTGATTTTAATGCTTGAATGCTCCTAATATATAATATTATGACTATTTTAGGGCATTTTGGTAATTTATAATAAGAAATATTACATATGACCTTTTATGGATATTAAATAAGTGGTTTTGTAAAGGGTGAACAATTAGAAAAAAATTATTTATTGATCTAAAATATTATTAAAATGTTATTTTGATATTAATAATATTAGAATATGATATTGTTAAGTAAATAAAAATATTAAGATTAAAACTTCATTAAAATATTATTAAATGATTAATAATATTTGATTTAAAATATTAATAAATGATTAATGTATTATTAAATTATTAATAATATTAGATTAAAATATTAATCTTAGATTAAAATATTATTAAAAGATTAATAATATTAAATTAAATTATTATTAAATGATTAAAATATTATTAAGTAAATAATAATATTCGAGATTTAATAAAATATTATTAAAAATATAATAATATTAGTAAAGGAATAAAATATTATTAAATGATTAATAATATTAGTAAATGAATAAAATATTAATACGATTGGTAAATGAATAAAAGTATTATTAATTGATTAATGATACTAAAGCATAAGTAAGATATTATTAAAGTAATAATATTAATGCATGATTAAAATATTATTAAGAGGATTAATACTAATAATATTAGTAAAGTATTAAAATATTATTAAGATGTTAATAATATTAGTAAGTGAATAAAAGTATTATTAGTGAACTAATAATACAAAGAGGTGAATTAAATATTATCAAGATTGATAATATTAAGTGAATTAAATATTTTAAGTTATACTTAATGACTTTTAATATTTTAAGGAATAGTACATTAATATTATAATATTAATGGTAATTATTTAAAAATGATTTTAAATGTTTTAAAAATCATTTAAGGGTAATATAAATGCTTTAAAATATTTTGAGTTATTATAAATAACTTTAATATTTTGGCAATGGTTTCATTAATAGTTAAATAATAATTAAATGATAATAGCATTATTTGATATTTGAATCATTTAATAATGATTTCGGTGTTTCAAAATTCGTGATAAATTAATAAATGTTTATTGAGTCATTTAAAATAATATGACTGATATTTACAGATATTTAGTTACAGAATAGAGTCATAGACTCAATAATTACCCAATAAAGCTGTCGGTACATCGACATCTTTCAGAAATTGATCTGGACTTAGATATTTTGACTCTATTAACGTTTGTTTGTGATGCAATAATTGTTGAACATGTGTGATAATGTGATTAGGTTATGTGCTGACTGCGAAATGCAGTACTATATGTTATAGTATATTGTTCTAATAGAAGCTAATGATCCGATTAATGATAGTCGTGATATAAAAGATAAAACTAAGTTGCGTAGATTGCAAAGCGGTAGCATCGTGCAAGTATCCTAACTTTGCATTTTCTTTATGCAATGGACATTAATAAGAATGTTTCAGACTTATATTATTACTGTACAAATTATTAATCTTATATTATATACGCTCATTGATTGTCAACATGTTGGTATATGGTAATTACGATGATATATATTTGCTCGTTAATTTCTATAAATGGTTATATAAGTGTCCCCACTTGGATAAGCATCAGATTTAATCACATGTTGATACACCTTTATTAATTTACTCGTATATATATATATATATATATATATATATATATATATATATATATATATATATATATATATATATATATATATGTTGAATTATAGATTATTGTTGAACAAGATAAAACCTTATTATTATCCAACCGAATTGTTTTGGTTTGGAACCCCGACAAGTATGAACATCCCTTATATGGGAAAATTTTTATGCACCCAAGGTGGACAGAGTGAACGATAACATCGTTATTGCATGTAGTATTGATCAATACAGGGTACAACGGGCTAATAACCCCCGTGCCCGTAAGTTATGATGGTTTACAGATGAAGTTCTGTTTAACCTTTTCAAAAATGAAAACAATGTTCATAGTATGTCCCCTTAACCCTATTAATAGTCAGTACGTAGTTTCAAAAAATTGAAAGAGGGTTGTTATGTTATTATTATCGGTTCATATTACTTCACAACTATTGATTTGTTGTAGAAGGGTAGTATAAAGAAAACATTTAAATTCTTTCGACTTATATATATATATATATATATATATATATATATATATATATATAATTATTATTATTTCTTTGGGCACTCAAATGCTCATCCTTGCTTAATTTAAATGTTTTCAGCTAAGTGTGAACAAACTGAAGGCTCTGCTAGAAACAAGGGAAAGGGAAAGGTTTCTGAATGATTTTAATGTTATCTTATGTAATAGTTTAATATTATTAAGATAACGTTATATATTTATTATCATGTATTATAAGGAATGATTAAAGGTTATGTACTTGGGAGCTAGACTCTGATAATTATGTAAATTAAGTTTAATATTTATATTATTGTTATTATTATTAGTATAATTCCGCTCATAGAAATGGTATCGTAAAGCACTGAATTCGGGTTTCAAGTACCTGGATTCGGGGACTTTACAGGTTGGTATCAAAGCTATAAGCATTGTGACGCTCCCAAATCTGGGTACTTGAAACCCGAACTCGGTGCTTCACGATACCATTTCTATAAGCTGAATAATACAAATAATAATACATTCAAACTTAATTTACATACATCAAAGTTTATTTCCCAGGTACGAGACCTTCAAATACATTCCTTACAATACTTGAATAGATACCAATACTAACTATAACCATTAACTCATAATATAAACTCATTCAACACCTTTCCTTTCCCTTGTTTCGTGCACGAGCCTTCAAAGTTGCTCATACATAATCGAAAATATTTAATTTAAGCAAGTAATTAAACATTTGAGTGCCCAAATAAGTAATAGAAATTATATATATAAGCTAAAAGAATATAAGTATTCTCTTTACATAACACTTCTACAACGAATTGAAAGTTGTGAAGTAATCAGATCGATAAAAAATTCACATAACAACTCTCTTTCAAATTCTTGAAATTTGGCTCTACCCATGAATATGGTTTAAGAAACATACTATGAACATTCTTTTCATTTTCGAAAAGGTTTAGCAGAAATCCATTCACAAACCGTCATAACTTACGAGCACTGAGGGTGATCAATTTCATTGTCTCAGATTGATCAATACTATATAACCCGAACGTAAATTCATCATTTCACTCTATCCTCCTTGGAGTTCTGTTTAGTCGCCACCGTATCCTCGGATTGTCATGTTGTAGACCCTGAGTTGCTTTCGTTTGGTACCGTTGAGTTTGGTCCCGAAATTGCTAAAGAACCATTGTTTTCTCCCCATGGTTACGTTTCCGCCTCCATTCCCCTTTTGGACAGATTCCTCACCTTATGCTCGGTCGATCCAGATATAAAGCATCCATCGATCACCCTTGAGTTGGGGACGGATTGGGATAGATATGGCCCTCTTGCTCGCACTTATAGCATACTGAACTTACCCTTGAGACACTCGTCCGAGTGATTCTTCCCGCAGTTCTTACTTTCGCACTACGCTTCTTTGCACCTTCCTGCTTCATTTCTGCACATTCTCGTAAAAATTCCTCATTCTTTTCTCACCCCTATTCCCGCTACTACTTTCCATCTTCATTGCTCTTCCTGACTTGCTTTTGTTCTTCTTCTCCTTGTGGTAGAGGCTCATGGCCTCACTCCCTGCTCAACTATGATAGTTTTTCCATGAGTCTTTTAAAAGTATTGATTTGCAGTACTGACACCTTATTGTAGAGCCAGGGTTTTAAGCCCAGCTCAAATCTTCTTGCCTTCCTAGCCTCCATATTAACTTGATGTGAAGCAAACCTAGCTAACTCATTAAACTTTGCGGCATACTCCGCAACAGTCATGTTATCCTGCTTTAACTCTAGGAATTTTACCTCCATCCTAGCCTGCATACTTACTGAGAGATAGTTTTCGAAAAATAAATTCTTAAACCTATCCCAAGTAATTACTTCTTCTCCTGCCCTAGTTTTATTCGCCTCCCACCAAAAGTTAGCCTCCCCTTTCATCATATAAGTGGCAAAAGCGGTCTTTTGCCCCTCATCTACCCTAGCAATTACAAACGCCTTTTCTATCTCGTTAACCCATGTCTGGGCTTCTATAGGGTCAGCTGATCCTCTGAATTCTAGTGGTCCTACTGCTTTGAAGTCTTTAAATTTGGACAATCGATTGTCTGGCTAGTTTCCCGCAACTGGTGTTCTCTACTACATAGCCTGAGCTACTATGTTTGCAAAGTTTTGCATCAGTTTTGGCTGTCTTTCCCTAGCATTGGTAGATTCTTCTACCCTTTGGTTTCGAGTTTGACGTGTTAACGACATTATCTGGTTAAATAAAACCATAACTTATACTCTATTAACTTTCATTCTAAACCTTATTGCACAAGATTAATATATTAAACTTGTTTCATTTCTCAAACTCAGATTCATATTCATTTATTGAATATTTACATAGCACATACTATTTTAATCAACAGCTATCCCTTTGTGACTACGAAAGTCAGGATTTAAAATCTTGACCAACATAAAAGTTGAAAATAGTTCATTACTTATCACACATATTACATAAACATAACCCATACCACTTATTTACCAAGCCTTTTTTTCGGACATTCATTCGATCGATGTCCTTCCATCCCACAATTAAAACATCCACCTTTCTTATAATGAGGTAACGAGGTGAGGTATGTCCCTCACTACTAGCAAATATAACATATCTTCTTCCCTTTCTTCTTATCGTGGTTTTCCTACCTCGTGGTCTTCTATCTTTCTTTTCCCTTACCTCCTTGAGTCAGCATTACGATGTGTTGCTTAAGGCTCCCATCTAGTCAATTTGGATTTTGAGCTTATCCCGCTCTTCCATTGTTTCTAGCAATGCTTGATGCGATTGAATATTAAGCAACGCCTCTATCTCCCACAAACCTTTCCAAATGAAGCAACCTTGTTCTCCAGATATCGCACCTCGTTGATGCTTGAGCAAACTTCAACTTTAGTGTTCGAATCACTATCCGTCAAATCCAACATTTTTGGATCCGATGCTACGTTTTCCACGATAGCCACCTCGTCCGATTTGGGTTCTGGTGAGCTTTATTTCGTTTATTAGCCTCGATATTAGCTCTCTGGGGTATGGATCTGATCCTTCTTATTCCATATATCTTTCTCACCGGACATCTACATACATAAGTTACCGATTAGCATATAGTATATATACACAAAGAATCAAGAGTTCTATATCGTTGTCTCTTATTTTGTTTGACGATAAATTTATTCAATTCTCATCAACGCCTATCTCTCTGCCGAAAGGCAGTTCCATCCACTTCGCGTCGAAGGCGATGTCTAAAGCCTACTCCAAGGTATATATCCTTGTATCTTTGGCTTCAACTCAACCTTCAATCGCCCTATCTCAGATCTCTCTCTGCTTCCAACCTCTCCTCGTAACTCCGGCTTAATTCCATTTTGTGTTCTGGTGAGCAAAGATCCTTGTCTTCATTGTTCAAATCGGGGAGAGTACAATTTCCGTGCCTCCGTTTGCTCAGCTCTAACCTTTAAGTCGTCGCTCCTAACTAACAAATCTCTTATCATCTCATTGTCCATGTACTCCTCGCTAGAGTCCATCGTCTCTTGGGTCAAGGAACTACTATCTTGACTTTCGTCATCCATCCTATGACCACAATAAACAAGACGACATTAGTACCGAAATAAAATATATTCATCGATAAAATGAAGGAATATTTTATTTAGTACGACTAAAGCTTGATGGATCTCTTCAATTCATCATCTAGCTAACATATCCTATAAGAGTCTTCTACTAAGGTTATAACTCCTCACCAGAGTCCTTCGTCTCTTGGTTCACTGAATATATATCTTAACTTTCGTCTTCCATTCTACTAAGGTTATAACCTAGGTTTCGCATTCCTAACGTTTATAACCTACAGCTTTGATACCAACCTGTGACGCCCCCAAATCCAGGTACTTGAAACCCGAACTCGGTGCTTCACGATACCATTTCTATAAGCTGAATAATACAAATAATAATACATTCAAACTTAATTTACATACATCAAAGTTTATTTCCCAGGTACGAGACCTTCAAATACATTCCTTACAATACTTGAATAGATACCAATACTGACTATAACCATTAACTCATAATATAAACTCATTCGAATAGCTTTTTCCTTTCCCTTGTTCGTACTCGAGCCTTCGTGTTGCTTTCATACATAACCTCGAAAATATTTAATTTAAGCAAGGGTGAGCATTTGAGTGCCCAAAGAAGTAATAGCAATTATATATATAAGTTTGAAAGAATATAAGTATTCTCTTTACATAACACTTCTACAACGAATTGAAAGTTGTGAAGTAATCTCATCTTGATAAAAATTCACATAACAACTCTCTTTCAAATTCTTGAAATTTGGCTCTACCCATGAATATGGTTTAAGAAACATACTATGAACATTCTTTTCATTTTTCAAAAGGTTTAGCAGTAAATCCATCCAAGAACCGTCATTATAACTTACGGCACGAAGGGTGATCATTTCAGATTGTACCTGTATTGATCAATACTACATAACTCGAACTAAATTCATCGCTTTCACTCTATCCGCTTGGGAGCAAAAAATTTTCCCATATAGGGATGTTCATACATGTTCGGTTCCAAACCCAAGGTTTTAATCTTGCTCAACAATAATATGTAATTCAAATATATATATATACGGGTAATCGATAAAGGTGTATCAACATGTGAATAAATACCATGATTATCCAAGTAGGGACACTTGTATAACCATTTAGAAATTAATGGACGTAATATATATATCCAGAGCTAACATGTTGATAATCAAAGAGTACATAATCTGCATACGAGAATAGAATAATTCTGAAACTTCTTACTCATGTCCATTGCATAAAGGAAATGCAAAGGTAAGATATTTGCCTGATTCGCTGATTACAAATCTCAATTTAGATTCTATCTCTTTTATCACAACCTATCAATAATCAGATCATTCGTTCGATTAGAACAATATATCATAACACATAGTACTGTCTACTATAGTCAGCACATAGTCTAATCACATTATCACATATCTCTAACAGTCACTACATCATAAACGATCATTAATATAGTCAAATATCTAAGTTCAGATAAATTTCTGACATTTGTCGGTGTACCGACAACTTTATCGGGTAAATACTGAGTCTAAGACTCTTATTCTGTACCTCAACATCTGTAGAATATCGATATTTTATTTTTAAATGACTTAAAATAATTTTAAAACATTTATTAAAATTTATCATGCATTTTCAAACATCGGAATCATAATTAAATGATTTAAACATCAAACAATACTATTATTAATAATATTGTATTATTTATCCAAATATTAAAAGTCATTAATTATAACTTAAAATATTTTTAAATCCTTAATATCCTTTTTAAATGATTTTAAATAAATAAAACCATTTTAAAACTATTTATTTAATATAAATATTAAATAAACTTAATATCGTAAATCATTAAATAAATATCATTAATATATAATTATTAATGAAATTATCTTCTAAATATTAAAAGTTATATTTTATAACTCAAAATATCTTTAAACACTTTATTTTCATTTAAAATGATTTTTAAAATAATAAAATCATTTTTAAACTAATTATTTAATATAATCAATAAATAACTTTAATATCATTAATAATACTTAATTAATGAAATTCATCCCAAAATATTAAAAGTCATCAAAAATAACTCATTTATATAATCAATTCCAAGCCAAAATAAACATAGTAAACTAACTAGTTTATTAACAAAACTAACTAAACTTCAAAAATTCAAACTTTAACTAACAACTAAATACAATATTTAAAATAATAACATTACAAAAAATTAAATAAGAAACACATGCAAAAAATCTTAATTTCACAAACCTGAATACATCTTTTCACCAAGATTTAACTAAGGAGATCTTTATAAAAAGTCCTCCCACAACAAAGCATTTCTCAAAAACTCCAAATTCGTGTACTTTGATGTTATGGGCCTGTGATTTATCAACCTAGATCATCAATTGACACCCTATTACACAACTCTAAACAGTCAATTGCAACAAATAACATAGAATCAAAGGATTTCTAATTTTTGAGATTTTTAATACCTTTTGAGCTTGATTTTTGATTTCTGACTTTGATGCTTCTGTTTTGATGCTTGTGATCGTGGGGCTGTGCTTAGGAGTGTATAAACAAGAGGTTTTGGGAGCTATGAGCTTGAGAGAGTGTGTCTAGAGAGTTGAGAAACTTTAGTGTACATAATATGCTTAATCTCTCCTTAATATATAATTGATTGAATTCAATCATGTAGGAGCTTGAATTATTTGTGAGTAATGCTATAGTATCATGGGTAACTTCTAGAAGATGGTGGTTGGCTATCTCTTGTAAAGATTCTAGCAACAATGTAACTAATAATACACTAAAAAGGACAAAAAAGGTATTTTGGTAATTTCACCTATAATTTCAAGGGCATTCTTGTACAAGGCAATTAAATGTAATAATTAACCATTAGATTATAATTCTTACCATTTACCAATTAATTTCTATCCTTTAGTAAATTAAAACACTTATACATTAACATCGTAATTAAACCCGGTAATTTTAAATTAGGGTTTTCTATAGAAAATTAGGGTTCTAAAATTAGGGTTTCTTAACATCATCAATTAGGGTTTCCTAATTGACCATTAGGGTTTTCTAATTATCTGTGTGTGTTACTAACACAGTCATTACGGTTTCTATCTTCAACCGATTAAGGTTATAATAATTAGGGTTTGTCCTAATTATCGGCGTAAAACAGTAATTAGGATTTCTTCTAATTACCGACATTCTTATACACAGTAACTTCATATAACACATTCACTACTCAGACATATCTCATAACTGAGTTTAATAATTAGGGTTTCACAGCACAGTACTATGCTATGACCTAATTGACCGTAATTGCTCAACTTTATTTGTCCGCACATACACAATACATATATATAGTACTGTAAAATCATAATATCAATAATATTATATTGTTATTCTCATCTCTTAATCACAATCCCAAATTCAGGGTTTGGATTCCAAATCTGACTTATCTTTCGCATATCAAGTTAAAATACTTGATTTAAATATTCTGAACAATTCATATAATAAAATATTTATTATATAAATTCTAATTGTCACTTCATATATTATTTCCAATCATGTTTTCATGGAAAATAATTAATAAAAACATTTCGGCTTACAGAAATTAATTACCATACAATATAATTTGTAGTAATTAATAATTCCAAAATTATTTTTAATTTTTCAAGTAATAAATATATTTGCGTTTATCGTTCACATTACTTGACACTTATTCTCGTCATTAAATAAATAAATAAAAAATTATATGCAAAATTTCTTATTTATTTTATATAAAAAATCTCAGGTTATTACAAGCATGAATTTACGAAGAGCCCCGAGCCTCTCGCTGGTGACTTCCTTGTGTGGAATGCACTGAAGCCAGACTCTCCGTAGGGAACGCCGATTTAGTCGATGGCAAGCTGATAGGTACCCTTGTAAGGTGCTATGGTTGGAAGCACCGTGAAAGTTATAGGTTGGTATCTGAGCTTTAGGGTTAGAAACCTTAGGTGGGATAGACCTTAGGCTATAACCTTAGAACAGAGGGAAACATTGAAAAAAAAAACTCATATAGAGTTTATAAAGAGATGAATTGACTAAATTCATCGTCAAACAAAATCAAAGATAACTTATATAAAACTATTATTTGTTGTGTGTTTATACTATATGCTAATCAGGATAATTTATGGGTGTAGATGTCTGGTGGAAAAGGCTTGTTATATGCTTATAACATGAAGAAGGATCAAATCCATACCCCCGAGCTAATATCGAAGCCAATAGCTGAAATAGAGGCTCACAATGAAAACAACTCAGACGACGTGGTTGTTGTAGAAAACGTAGTACTAGATCCGGAGATGGTGGAGTTGACAGATAGTGATTCAACTAAAGTTGAAGTTGAACAAGCATCAACAGAGGTGCAGGATGTGAGGAACAAGGTTTCTTCTCTAGAAAAGCTGTGGGAAATAGAAAAACTATTAAATAGTCAACTGCGTCAGGCTTTAATAGAAACAATGGAAGAACAAGATAAGCTTAAAATCCAAATTGATCAGATGGGAGCCACAAGCAACACATCGTGTGCAGCTCCGAGCAAGAAGGGGAAAAGAAAGATAGAAGACCATGACTTAGGAAAATCCGATAAGAAGAAAGGGAAAAGAATATGTTACCTTTGTGGCTATGAGGGACATACCACTCTGTATTGTCCCGACTATAAATCAGGAGCATGTTTTATTTGTGGGATAGAAGGTCATCAGGTGAATGGAAGAAAAAAGCGTAGTGAATAGGTAGTATAAGTTCTGTTGTGTAGGTCTGTTTAATATTAAGTATATCTGTGTAATGTAATGTTCCCAACTTTTGGTAGTAGTCAAGGCTGTAAATCCTGACTTTTGTAGTCACAAAGGGATGAATGATGTTTAAAGCAGTATGTGCTATGCTATGTAAAGTATTCGCTAAATGAATATAAATCTATGTTTGAGTAATGAAATGAGTTAATATACTAAACTTATATGATAAGATTTAGAATGTAAAGAATAATATATGGTTTTACTTAACCAGATAATGTCGCCAAGACGTCAAACTCGAAACCAATGGGCAGAAGAGTCTGTCAATAACGTTGAGGGACAACAACAAGCGAGACCGATCAAAGACTTTTGCAAACATGGTAGCACAAGCTATGCAAAGAAAGAATGCGATCGTAGGAATCAATAGGACAACCGCTTGGCAAACTTTAAAGATTTCAAGGCTGTGGGACCGCCTAAATTCACAGGGACAACTGACCCTGTAGAAGTGCAGACTTGGGTTAAGGAGATTGAGAAGGCGTTCGTAATAGCTAGGTTAGTTGAGGGGCAAAAGACCGTTTTTCCCACCTACATGATGAAGGGTGAGAAAAATTTTTGGTGGGAAGCAAATCAGACGAGGGCAGAAGAAGGTGTAGTTACATGGGATAGGTTTAAGACATTGTTCTTCGAGAACTATTTTTCATCTAGTATGCAGGCTAGGATGGAGGTAAAATTTTTAGAGTTGAAGCAGGAGAATATGACTAGATCCGAATACGCGTTAAAATTTAATGAGTTAGTTAGGTTTGCTCCGCATCAAGTTGATACGGAGGCTAAGAAAGCTAGAAGGTTTGAGCTGGGATTAAAACCCTGGCTCTACAATAAGGTGGCGGTGTTGCAAATCCCTACATTTGCAGCACTCATGGAGAAGGCTATTATTGCTGAAGAGGGGAGTGAGGTCATGAGCCTCTACAACAAGGAGAGAAAGAACAAGAGTAAGGTTGAAGGAACTGGGAAGGTGGAAGTTAATAGTGGGAGTAACTGTGGTAGTAGCAAAAGGAAGGGGAGTAATTTTGGAAGTTTACAGGTAAAACAGGAAGGAGTTAAGAAACAAGTTGTGCAGTGTGGAAACTGTGGAAAGACCAACTCTGGAGAATGTTTGAAGGGAAGTTCGTGCTGCTAGCAAGTAACAGGCGGGGAAGGACATATCTCCTCCCAACCGCCCCAATCCTATGATGAACAAGTGGGTGTTTTTCGTGTGGATCGATCGAGCACAAGGTGAAGGATTGTTCAAGAGGAGGAGGAGGTGGGAGTGTGAATATCTGGCAAGCGGTGGAACTCGCAATCACGGACCAACGTCATCCAAAGAAGTTTAATTTAAATCCACAACAAGGGTCTACAACATGGCGGTCCGAGATACCATAGCAAATTGGTGGTGCAATTCCATGTATTATTCAGATAACTTTTATTTTCTTATGCATGATTTTCATATATATAGTAAATTATTTTATAAAGAAATTTTGAAGAAGGAATTTGAGTTCTTTAGAAATCAAATTTCGCTTAATCGATAGACAAACTTTACGTGAATAGGTTAAAGAACGAAGACGATCATTTATGATAAAGATCTACTTGCAATGATTGTATATGCTACGTACACTTGTATGTGTAGGTTTTAAAACGGTGATTCAGGGGACGGAATCTTTATAAGGAGAGGTGAATGTAACAACCCGATATTTTCTATACAAATAAATTAAAAATTACGTGTATAATTATTTTTGTATTTATTAAAATAAATATGGGGGAATATGTCTTTGAGATAATAATGTGTATGTATTTATGTGATATATTTATTACATGAATGATTTTAAATAATTTTATTTTAGAATTATTGATTGTTATAAACTATATTATTATAATAATTAATTTTATAGTAGAAATGTTTTTATTAATTATTTTCCATGAAAGTATAATTATATATTATTTATATAATATATAAAATGATTTCTAGAATTATTATAATAATTATTTTATTATATCAATTTTGTTGATTATTAAGTTAATTATTTTTAACTTAATTAACAATGTTAAGTATGGCAGATAAATTAAATATGGAATCCAAACCCTAATTTTTGGATTTTGATCAAGGCATGAGAATAATAATATAATACTAATTATATTTTGATTTTTTAGTGCTATAAATATGTACTGTATATATAGACAGATAAGGGTTGGTCAATTATGGCGTTATGTGACAAACCTCAGACATCGCATGTGAAACCCTAATGTTTATGCATAATGTGATTAGAAACCCTAATTATTAATTTTAAACCCTAATTGATAAATTCTAAGACCTTAATTGCAAAATTTGAATGCTTAATAATAATTAGTAAATGTTAAATCCTATTATGCAAGACCTAGGTGGTTAGATAACCTAACTTAATTAGAAACCCTAATTACAAATTTTAGAGACTAATTTTATTTTATTTTAAACCCTAAATGAAAGGTTCAGAACCAAATTATACATTAGGTGAGACAATTAAATAACATAAAGGGTTATGGTAATAAGGAAAGGTTAGTATTTAATATGTATACTAACTTAAGTGGATAATCTTGTTATTTCAAGTGACTAATAATTTTAAACCTATTTCTAGTAAACCTAATTAGGTTATAAGCTAAAGTCACATGTATAAGTAATTAAATTTCATAAGATTGGGAATGAGAACCCTAAATAAACAATTTGGGTAGCATATATTAAAATTGTTAGACTATGTTCATTACATGGCCCAAAACAATTAAAGAAGAAGCCCAAAAGAAATAAAATGCAAGTCCAAACTTAGTCCACTTGATTAAGGGTATTTTAGACCTTTGATTTATCTAATTTTTCCATTAAAATAAAGGCTAAATGAAGGAATTAGTGGGCATATATATAGCTGGCCACATTAGCCTTTTTAAGGCAAGAATATTAAGCTAATCAAGTTCCATAAGTAGAAGTCTTACATCGAGTATAAGTGTGTCCATCTCCCATTGGTGGAAAATCTACTTAGCACCCTTAATCACATGATTAGGCTCATTTGAAAGAGATAAGGTGAAGCCTCTTATCCAAGGGACAACAAAAGTATGGGGGGTATTAGTTAATCACCCCATTTCATTTTGCTAGACATTTCATTTCTATTCTTATTCTTCTTCTATTTTTCTCCCAAACTAGCAAGATACAAGAGAGAAAAGAGAGAGAGGGTTCGGGTTTTCTTAAGAGGGAGAGGAGTTATTGTTCATGCATCTTAGATTCATAACTTACTTTGGAAGAACTAGAAGGATAGCAAAGAAATCTAGGTGAGGTTCTCTTCCATTCTTTTTCTTATTCTTCTTTTATTTTCGGTTTTTACCTCAACATATATGGGGGTTATGGTCTAATACTCAAAGTACCCAAGTTCTACACGTCTCATGTGTAGGACTAAGTATCTTGTGTATTAGAATATAGATTTAGAGGAAGGAAACGAGCATATGTTCTCCAATGGGTGAAACTCTTATTTTTTCTTCCACTAAATCTTGTGTAACTCAAGTTTTACAACTTGAATTTGTGATCTGTCGAAGGGGGGGGGTGCTAGATACATGAGTTATCTAGTAAACCCAAGTGATAGAACACAACTCTAGCAAGTATTGAAGCCATAGGGGCTGTTTTCCCTAAAACAGTCCACATTTAGTATTAAGGTTTTAAAACCCTAAAAAGCTATTGTCCCCGTTTTTCTTAGGGCTGTTTCGGATAGTTTCATGTCTTTTAAAAAATATGGGAAAAATAACAGAGGTACCTTGAGAAGTTATCTACGTGTAGGAAAAAGAACGGACAAGTTTTGATTTATAGGTTGTGCGTAATGTCTATTTCCGTATAGGACTCCTAAATATTAACACCCGAATTTCTCACAGTGTATACATGGGAAAACTCCAAAAGTTTTACAGTATGTTCATATATGTTGTGAGAGTATACCCTGAAAATTTCAGATTTGTCTGAGCAAAACTCGATTTATGAAAAATGATGCAAGATCCGAGTGTTTTGGACAGTTTAAAATTAGTAAATCACTTTCTAAAATTCCAGAAAAATTTGGGGATCATTGTTGGGTCATATACTGTCTAAACCCAGAAAAGAAGAATTTTTGGAATCAGTTTGGTATTTTTCCTAAAAATGATGAAGTTATGAATAAAAGGAAATAAATAATTAAATGATGTCTTAAATAAGAAAAATATGATTTTAATGCTTGAATACTCCTAATATATAATATTATGACTATTTTAGGGTATTTTGGTAATTTATAATAAGAAATATTATTTATGACCTTTTATGGATATTAAATAAGTGGTTTTGTAAAGGGTGAACAATTAGAAAAAAATTGTTTATTGATCTAAAATATTATTAAAATGTTATTATGATATTAATAATATTAGAATATGATATTGTTAAGTAAATAAAATATTAAGATTAAAACTTCAATAAAATATTATTAAATGATTAATAATATTTGATTTAAAATATTAATAAATGATTAATGTATTATTAAATGATTAATAATATTAGATTAAAATATTATTAAAAGATTAATAATATTAAATTAAAGTATTATTAAATGATTAAAATATCATTAAGTAAATAATAATATTCAAGATTTTAATAAAATATTATTAAAATGTAATAACATTAGTAAAGGAATAAAATATTATTAAATGATTAATAATATTAGTAAATAAATAAAATATTAATAACGATTGGTAAATGAATAAAATTATTATTAATTGATTAATGATACTAAAGCATAAGTAAGATATTATTAAAGTAATAATATTAATGCATGATTAAAATATTATTAAGAGGATTAATAATATTAGTAAAAGTATTAAAATATTATTAAGATGTTAATAATATTAGTAAGCGAGTAAAAAGTATTATTAGTGAACTAATAATACTAAGAGGTGAATTAAATATTATCAAGATTAATAATATTAAGTGAATTAAATATTTTAAGTTATACTTAATGACTTTTAATATTTAAAGAAATAGTACATTAATATTTTAATATTAATGGTAATTATTTAAAATAATTTTAAATATTTTAAAAATCACTTAAGGGTAATATAAATATTTTAAAAATATTTTGAGTTATTATAAATAACTTTAATATTTTGGCAATGGTTTCATTAATAGTTAAATAATAATTAAATGATAATAGAATTATTTGATATTTGAATCATTTAATAATGATTTTTTGTTTGAAAATTAAGTGATAAATTAATAAATGTTTATTGAGTCATTTAAAATAATATAATCGATATTTATAGATATTGAGTTCTGAATAGAGTCATAGACTCGATAATTACCTATAAAGTTGCTTTTGACAATCGACATATTTCAGAAATTGATCTGGACTTAGATATTTTGACTGTATAACGTTTGTTTGTGATGCAATAACTGTTGAACATGTGTGATAATGTGATTAGGTTATGTGCTGACTGTGAAATGTAGTATTATATGTTATAGTATATTGTTCTAATAGTAACGAATGATCCGATTAATGATAGGTCGTGATATAAAAGATAAAACTAAGTTCACAGATTGTAAGAAATAAGACCAGCAAGTATCATACCTTTGCATTTTCTTTATGCAATGGACATGAGTAAGAATGTTTCAGAATTATATTATTACTGTATAGATTATTAATCCTATATTATATACGCTCATTGATTGTCAACATGTTAGTATATGGTAAATCGAGGATATATATTCTGTTCGTTAATTTCTATAAATGGTTATACAAGTGTCCCCACTTAGATAATCATTGCATTTAATCATATGTTGATACACCTTTGTTAATTACCCGTATATATATATATATATATATATATATATATATATATATATATATATGTTTAATTATAGATTGTTGTTGAACAAGATAAAACCTTATTATTATCCAACCGAATTGCTTTGGTTTGGAACCTCGACAAGTATGAACATCCCTTACATGGGAAAACTTTTATGCACCCAAGGTGGACAGAGTGAACGATAACATCGTTCTTGCATGTAGTATCGATCCATACAGGGTACAACGGGCTGATCACCCCCGTGCCCGTAAGTTATGACGGTTTACAGATGAAGTTTTGTTTAACCTTTTCGAAAATGAAAACAATGTTCATAGTATGTTCCCTTAACCCTATTTATAGTTAGTACGTAGTTTCAAAAATTTGAAAGAGGGTTGTTATGTTATTATTAATGGCTTGATTACTTCACAACTATTGATTTGTTGTAGAAGGGTAGTATAAAAAAACATTTAAATTCTTTCAAATTATATATATATATATATATATATATATATATAATTGTTATTACTTGCTTTCTAAGACTCAAATGCTCATCCTTGCTTAATTTAAATGTTTTCAGCTAAGTGTGAATAACCTGAAGGCTCTGCTAGAAACAATGGAAAGGGAAAGGTTGCTGAATGATTTCAATGTTATCTTATGTAATAGTTTAATATTATTAAGACAACGTTATATATATATGATCATGTATTGTAAGGAATGATTAAAGGTTACATACTTGGGAGCTAGACTCTGATAATTATGTAAATTAAGTTTAATATTTATATTATTGTTATTATTATTAGTATTATTCCGCTCATAAAAATGGTATCGTGAAGCACTGAATTCGGGTTTCAAGTACCAGTATGCATGGGCTTTACAATGGACCCATCTTCTTGACTTCGCAAAACCTCTTATCCCATATCATTTGTGTAGCTCTCGACAACTTAACATTCCGAAAAGGTATCATACGCCTCTATCGGATTAAAAGTTATGAAGGTTCGAGTGGACAACACGGTGCACGTACTTCTAGACAGGGGGGCCCACAGAGCTCGGGGCACCCCAGGTAGCCGCAAGTACATCTGCAGCTGCCGCAAGTACACTTGCGGCTCCCCTTCTATAAATAGAGGGCTTGGGGTGGCCATTTGGAAGAAAAAAAAGGCGAGGAAGCCCTGTCCATTTTGCTTTGTACACACCATAAACTGAGTGCTTTTTCATTTCAAACACTTGTGAGCTTATATATTGCTACATTTTACCGGTGGAAACCAAGTGTTCATCCATTTAAAGCTATTTGAAGTCTTCTTTAGTAGCCCACTATAAGCCTTCTTACATTTCTTAAAGCCTTTTCTCCACTTTTGTGCACACATAATTATTCACGTTGAGAGTCGTGTATGTGTATGCCCGGACCGTCGGCCCGTGGCTTTTGTAGACACTTGAAATTTTTTGCACTACCATTAATAACATTGCAGGAGGGTAGATTCACCTTTTGGAGATAACCCTGAAAGACAGCTTACATCCATTTTGGATACTATCAGAAGTTCAGTTCCAACCCGGAACACAAACCGGGAACATCATCTCAAACCCGAAATACGCCGAGAATGTCATTTCCAATCTCGGAGATAACCCTGAGATATACAGATCAAAAGATCTAAGAACAACAACAACAGGAGAGGATTACGATTACGTCTCTGCGATAACACCGTGAAGTTTCGGTTCCAAATCCCAGAGAAACACTGGGAGTAGCAACCTCGTCCTTGGTGATAGCCCCAAGAGATGCCATTGCAGTTCCGGCGATAACCCTGGATATGATTGTTTCAAACATATGCAATCAGCTTCAACCTCAGACATCCTATCGAGGCACACACACCTCAGACTCGGTGTTGACAATGGGCAGACAGGAACATCCATAGATGAAAGTGATACATACAAACAAGCAGCAGTCCAATCTCAGATGTAACCCTGAGCAACGTCTACTTTCCGCTTAAACCGGCGATAACCCCGGTGAGGAGTCACAATGTTATCTTACCATCTCAACAAGATGATATCGTGGCATACGAACAAGTAGTCCAATCTCAGTTGTAACCCTGAGCAATGTCTACTTTCAACTCAAACCGCCGATAACCCTGGCGAGGAGTCAAACATCATCTTATTCCTTCGACAATGGCACGTCGTCTCAACACTTCATACATACATACATCCAACAATGTCCCACAAGAGCCGAGGATTGACAATCCCGAGTGACTATTACGCGTGGCAGTACTTTGGATAGAATTTGATGCATGAAGACCATGGGCATAGACCCCTCTTCCTGACTTCGTACAACCTCTAATCCATGTCATTGCGTAACTCTCGACACAAGCGGTCCGAAGAAGGTCAGATATACCTCACTCGGATGCTCGGATTGAAGTTCTACAAGTTCCAGCGGACATTATAGTGCATGAGTACACGTACTACGAGATAACAGGACCCGCGAGGCTCGGATGCACCACGACCAGCTACAGGTACAACTGCGACTACCGCAGGTGTACCTGCGGCCATCTGTCTATATATACAAGCCATGGGGCCAGCCATTTAAGAGGAAGAGGGAGGGAAAATGAGACGAAGCCCTGTCCATTTTACTCTACATACACATCTTTTGAGTGTTTCCTCACTTCTAAACACTAGTTAGCTCACATATAGCTATATTTTATCTAGCGGGAGTGAAAGTGTTTATCCATTTTAAAGTCATAGAAGTCTACTTTCATGTTCTAACCGTAAGCCTTCTTATATTCTATAAAGCCTTCTTCTCATATTAGCACACACGGTTGAGCACGCTGAGAGTCGTGTGAGTGTGTTTTCCGGACTTCATCAAGTGGTTTTCATTTCATCATATATATATACTTATATATATGTATATATTTCATATATGGACTAACATTATCGAAGTTATGCCTCGATTGAGCCTGAACTTTTAGTGCAGAGCGTTTAATTGCTTTTTTATATATATATATATATATATATATATATATATATATATATATATATATATATATTCATATATATAATTATTATCGGACATATCCGATGAGCCTGGATTCACATCCAGTGCGTTTACTGCTTTTATATATATATTTGTACATATATATATATATTTACATTCCTGTCCGGCATGGAGTTTACTTCGTGGCCTTTTACAGCTTTATTTACATTTTGTCCTGCCTGGAGTTTACTTAGTGGCAGTTGATCGCTTTTACAGCTTTATTTACATTTCGTCCCACACTGAGTTCACTTGCGGTGGTTGATCATGTCCATATATATATTTACCGCTTTTATATATTTACATTTCGATCCCCATGGAGTTGTTTTCGTGGTGGTTGATCATGTCTATATATATATATATATATATATATATATATATTTACATCTTTTATATATATAAGCGCCATCGCTTTCCATACAAATGCGGCAGATCATGTGAGCCTAGGAATCATGTGATCACAGTGTTTGAGTTTTATGAATCTAGATTCGATTCCATGATGGACATTTTTCAAATTGTAGCGTACTGTACATTTTACGTTGTCTGAATTTCCTTGGATGGTCATCATGTTTTATTAGGAGAGTTAAGATCAGTCAGATATTATTTTCTCGAGAATGCTTTTGATCTCTAAAAAATAAAAGCAAACAAGCCGAACTTTTAATAATAAATGGAAGTATGAAAAGGTCTTAATTCCTATTGAGCATGTGGTTTGAAAACCTCCTTTTACAAAAACGTCCATGCTATATCTTGGTTAAAACTAATTTTTTCTATAAAATTTAAACCTTGTGTATATAGGTGCGAACGAGGCCTCGCACTACTTTCAAATAATTGCACATTGATCCACACACACACACACATTCATATAACAATTTCTTTGAAATGTTGCGGTCACCGTGGTAACACGGATGTCGGGGGGTGCCTAACACCTTCCCTCCGCATAATCAAGCCCCCGGACCCAAAATGAATCTCGGTTTCATAGACCCGTCTAGCAGTGTCAAAACACTGGGTCAATGTGCAAACCTTTTCGGTTGCATTGGTGCAACCAGTTAAATACACCAACTGGCGACTCTTAAAGTCAAATCGTCGACATTATACATGTGGGACCTTTTTCACTTGTTTTTTCAAACAAATCTCACATTAACATGCGAAAACCAAAGAACAAGTAACGAAAAGGGACACTCAAAAATCCCGACGTCGACAGGTGGCGACTCTGCTGGAGACTCCAGTAAGAGGGCTTAAGCCGCCATTACAAGCTTTTCAAAATTGTTATATGCTTGTGTGTGAATGTTGCATTTACATTTATGATGAATGTGTACGAATGCATCTTAAATACTGCACTGCTAAATATCTATCTGTGATATTAGTGCTTCGTACATGTCATCATTTTGCATAAGCAAAGTGAGACACGTTGTATGTGAATGTATATATATATATATATATATATATATATATATATATATATATATATATATATATATATATATATAGTTCGGATCCTATCCGGGATCCCAGTACTAAAATTAAAATTTTTTTTTTTTTTTTTTTTTTTTTAAACAACTAAAAAAGTTTAATATTTTATGGAATGGAATTTTCCATAATACATGGTTTTGGGTATGATTTGGATACATATAATATGTGTCCAGTGCATGCATCGTATAATTGCATGAACTCTATATTGTTATATGTATCCAAATCATACCCAAAACACTGTATTATGAAAAAACTTCCATAAAATATTTAACTTTTATTTAGTTGTTTTAAAAAAAAGAAAAATAATAATAATAATAATCCGCATTTTAAGAAAATCCAGGAGTTCGTTAATTCGCGTTTGAGAATATATATATATATTTACATTTCTGTCAGGCCTGGAGTTTACTTCGTGGCCATTTACTGCTTTTATACATATATATTTACATTCTCGTCCCTACTGGAGTTTATTTCATGGCGGTTGATCGTTATATATATATATATATATATATATATATATATATATATATATATATATATATATATATATTTATATAATTGTTTATGACTTTTCATACAAACTGCTACATCATTTGAGCCTAGGAATCATGTGATCACAGATTCCGTCAAGTAGATTATGATGATCTGGGAACCTTCATGCCGAAAAGTCGCGAGAGTAACCCTAAGATAGGTTAGTCTCTGATAAACCAAACGCGGAGGGAAGTCTCTTCATACTTTTCATTTTAAATTACCTGTAAAAACATTTACTTGTAATTCTATTCCATGTTCATTCATATGTAATGGAAAATATAAAGAATATTTGTGCATGCATGACATGTTATCAATTAACAACCAGTTTTGCAGGACAAAATTCCTAAACGAACATGTTATGATAACATTTATATTACCTTAAGACTAAACTACATAAGTCTTTTGTAGGGAAGTAATTGGGCACATTCTGCTCAAAGTCCAAAAGGCCCACAGCTCATACCAATCATGTCTTCTTCTCGACCGCCTAATGTTTGTTTCCCAAGAAGAATTTGATGGATTGAGTAAACAAATCACAGACTTGGTTGTCCTACTAAAAGAATTACACCAGTCTACTCAGGGTACGAAGATACCTACACCTACAGAATCCTCTACACAAGGAGGAGTTCATGGTCTAGAAAAAACAATTCCAGAACATCAGTTGGATACAACCAACAAAGACCCTGAAAACACCCATCTCAAAGGAGATCCAGACAGCGGTGATATCAGGAAGAAGGTCCTCCAAATGGAGGAAATTGTCCGCGTTCTCAAAGGGATTGGAACACATGGCAGTGTTTCATATACAGACCTTTGTATATTTCCTGGTGTTCAATATCCAGAGAAATTTAAGACCCTTGATTTTTAGAAATATGACAGATTAGGGGATCCTTATACACATTTAAAGGTGTTCATAGGAGAACTTGGGTCTTCTGTGAGAAAATGAAAAGCTCGAATGCAATTGTTTTCAAAAGTCCGATCGAGAAGCTCTGTTCATGGTATACCAGATTAGACAACTCTAAGATCCATAGATAGGAAGAGCTGGCTCACGCCTTCCTCACTCAATAAAGTTTTCAATCTCAGATGGCTCCTGACCGGTACCAAATTACCAAGGTCAAGAAACAGTTTAATGAGTCATTTAGAGAGTATGCTCAAAGGTGGAGGCGCCTTACTGCTAAAGTTATTCTTTCAATGATAGAATCAGAAATGGTCATGACCTTCATAGATGTACAGGAAGCTCCTTTCTATGAAAGAGTTCTAGCTGGTATTGGCAAATAATTTTCTGAAATGATCAAACACGGCGAGATGGCTAAGATGGGATTGAAGTCCGGTAAAATTCAAGACCTAACCGCTCTTAAAGCTGTTGCTGAGCACATCCAGTCCGGATCTTATGGAAACAACCCCCTGAGGGTCCATAAAAAGAAAGAGGAGGATGTTTCCTTGATACTACAAGGACAAAAAGGCAATCCAAGCATGCCTATGCAGAGGAAAAACTACCTCCCATCCAAGCACAATCTTCAAACCCTCCATTGCCTAAAAGTGGAGAGGTAAAGCAACCTCGAACGTTCACACCCTTAGGGGACTCGCTCGAGAATATTCTTGCTCTTCTAACTGTTCAGAAGAAAATTACACATCTTCTTCCACCAGCCAACCCTAATGGGAGGGGTTTTAATGCTACTCGGAAGTGTGCTTATCATGCCGGGGCACCTGGACATGATACTCAAGATTGTTGGGCCTTGAAACATAAGATTCAAGATCTAATAGACAAAGGTGAGATCGTGGTCACTAAACCAGATCAACCTCATGTGCAAGACAACCCTATTCCTCAACACAAAGAAGAAGAGGTCAACATGATCAGTTGGAGCACTGTACAAGGTTCCAATTCTAACGGCGAATCATCCCAACCCATCAAAGATGGTGTTGGAAAATGGGATTATGCAAAGTTCCAATTTACCATGGAACGAAAGATGAAAGCTCTTTCCAAACAAATTGAATAATTGGCAGAACTAGTGACCCACCAGCATCAAGTCACACGCCAATTAATCAGGCAGGAGCATGCCTATCTCCTTTCGTTTGTTATGAATGCCTACTCACCACCTTCAGAAAGCGAAGCTATGGAAAATAAGGTTGTGAAGCGAGCAAATGCTAAAGCCTGTCGGGATTTTGCCAATTAGAGGGAATTCACCTATTTGGGCCAATCTATGGAGGAGATATTATAGATGTTGATCAACGAAGGAAGAATTACCTTCCTTCTCCCTCCCATCAATCCCCGCTCAGGGCGGTTCAATCCTGATGAAATGTGTCAATATCATTCACATTCTTGCGGTCACAGCACAGAAAAATGTTGGGCACTCCACCATCTTATTCAGAATCTTATTGATAGCGGTGTCCTACAAATAGCAGATGATTGCACTATACAACTCAAGGGTGTGAATGCGTCCTACTAAATGGAAGGGATCAGTAGCAGTTATATTCGAAGTGGATGATGAGACTGTCAAAGTATTTCCCATACAACCAATTCAACTCAAAGGAGCTGACAATCCTTTGAAAGTGGTCGCACCAGAGCCAATTTCTTTATCTTTCAGACCACAATATCCTGTTGTCAGCTTACACAACGTTCCATGGAATTATGGAGAAGCTGAAAGATCCATGTCTCATACTACTGCTATAGTGTCGAAGGAAAATCCACTGTATCTTCCTCAACGGATTATTAAACCTACTTGCAAAGCAAAGGGGAAATTTCTCGTGGAGAAGATTGAAATATTCCTCCGCACTATGGGAAACAATGAAGCCAAAGTGATTTTAAGCTTGCGAGAAGCTCCACACCAGATTTCAATATTGGACTTGGTTTTCTCTTCCAAGGATCATCGGAAGATCTTGCTGAAGGTTTTAGAAGAAGCCTATTTGCCAAAATCAGTGGACGTGGAAAAATTTCAACATTTGGTTGATCACATTTTCAACAACAATGTGATATCCTTCACTGATGACGACATACCTCCCGAAGGGACCGATCATTGCAAGCTTTTGTATATTGCAGTTTTGTCTTTCGGGTACATGCTAGCAGGAGTATTGATAGATGGAGGCTCGTCTCTAAATATCTGTCCTTATGCCACCTTGGTAAAGATGAATATCAATCTCAAGTGGATCCAAAGAAGCCATACGGTCATCATAGCTTTTGATGGATCCCGATGAAATTCTGTTGGAAAGATTGAGTTTCCAATTGAGATTGGTCCAAATACATTCAATGTATCCTTCCATGTCCTCAAGATAGATTCAGGATACAACCTCCTATTGGGGAGACCATGGATACACATTGCTGGAGCTGTTCCCTCCACCCTACATCAACAACTCAAATACATTATCAACAACAGTCTCGTCACTGTCAACGCTGAGCCAGATTGTCCTGAACAAGGAACTCTACCAATTATCAGCTTCAATTCAGAAGTTGAACCGGCCAGTTTCCATACTCTAGAAGTGAGTAACACGTAATACCATTCTATTGGAGTGCCACTTCCGCACTCCAAGATTTACGGGGTTATGTCGACCACTCAAGAAATGATGTCATTGGGTCATCAACTTTGGACAAGGGCTTGGTAAAGATAGGAGGTATTAAGCACCCTATTCAAATGTCCCGATCAAATTAGAAACGGTAGGACTACGCTATTCTCGCGATTCGATTATAGGAATCCTCATAAGCACAAGCAGGTTCCTCAAGCTTCCGCCGCACGACGATTTTCTATACCTTTACTTCATGAGTTAATGCAATATCCAGTAAAGGTTCCAGCACATGTTGTAGCTATGCTGTTTCCAAAACCAGTGCCAATCAAAGCAAAAGAGGTGCTGATTCCTGATCCCGAAGTGGAAGAAAAGGAACGAAAACATAAACATGACCTTGCCTTGATGATGGCAGGAATTCGTGTCATTCTTAATTATGAACATACAAATAGATACGCTCCAGACGATGATTGCCCAGATGTCATGGTTATCATTCGGGAGAAGGAGGATCCTTCCATCACTGCAGTCCATCAGGACTTTTCCCTCGACAATTGGAGCAGCACTCCATTCATTGGTCGATGAGGGTAAAATGGGCGAAAAAATCCTACGCCTAGATAACTTTAATTGCTTGCTTTCCTTTACAAAGACTAGCTTGATTATTTTAATAAGTACATGCTAACACTTTTGTATGATCGAGCAGGTTGCATATATTAAGTGAAAGCATCTTTGTTTCGAGGACTCGAATTTAGATGTACTGTCCTCTGTCGATGACATGCCTTCTCTCCACAAGGGTTGTAACTTTGATGCAAAGTTGGACTCAGACTTGATGCACATCCAAGAGGACATTGAGACACCTCAAGAGATTAAGGAATGGGTTGCAGACAAACCCAAACCCAATCTTGATTAAACCACTTCTTTCAATCTTGGAACCTTGGACAACCCTAAGCTAATCCAGATTGGTTCAGACCTTACCACAAATCAACGGAATAACATGGTTGCACTATTAACCCAATTCCAGGATGTGTTTGCATGGTCTCATGAAGACATGGTGGGTTTGTCCACTGACATTGTTCTTCATTGCCTTCCCATTAAAGAAGGATTCAAGCTAATTAGGAAAAAGCTCAGGCGATTGAAACCTGAATGGAGTTTAAAAGTCAAAGAGGAAATTGTGAAACAATTTCAAGCTGGTATCATCATGGTGTCTACATATTCGGAGTGGATATCCAACATTGTTCCCATGCCTAAACCAGGGGGAAAGGTGCGAGTTTACGTGGATTACCGGGATTTGAACAAAGCTTTCCTTAAGGATAGCTTTCGCGTGCCTTTTATCCACATTCTTATTGATAATATTTCTCAATACGGCATGTACTCCTTTGCTGATTGCTTTGTGGGGTACCATCAAATTATGGTCGCTGAGGAAGATCGTGAGAAAACTGCTTTCATCACGCCTTGGGGAACCTTTTGCTACAGACAGTTGTCATTCGACCTCATCAACACCGGGGCAACCTATCAGCGAGCTATGATGGCTCTTTTCCACGATTTAATGCACAAAGAGATAGAGATCTACGTGGATAACATCATTGTCAAATCCCGAAAGGAGGATGACCATTTAGACCATCTCAAAAAGCTTTTCAACAGGTTGCGTAAGTACAACTTGAAGTTAAATCCCGCCAAGTGCGCCTTTGGTGTTAAGTCAGGCAAGTTGCTAGGTTTCCTAGTCAGCCACAAAGGGATTAAACTGGATCCTACCAAAATCCAGGCAATTAAGGAAATGCCCATTCCTCAGACAGAGAAGAAAATACGGGGATTTTTGGGAAGAATCAATTTCATTAGCAGATTCATTTCTCAACTCACAGCAACCTGTGAGCCTATCTTCAAGCTGTTAAGGAAGAACTCCTCCATGAAATGGAACGATGAGTGTCAGAAAGCCTTCCTTACCATTAAAGAGAAACTGATTAACGCTCATGTTTTGGTACCTCCCATGGATGATGTTCCCCTGTTCATGTACATGTCCATAAATGACAATGCCATGGGCTGCATGCTGGGGTAAAAAGATAATAGAGGCCAAGAACGAGCTATCTATTACCTCAGCAAAAGATTCAGCATCAGTGAACACAAGTACACTCTGATTGAGAAAACTTGTTGTGCTTTAGCATGGGCTTCAATGAGGTTACAACATTATCTCCATGGTCACACAACCCATCTCATATCCCGAATGGATCCTCTCAAGTATGTGTTCAGTAAGCCCATACTGAATTATCGACTGTCCAGATGGCAGTTGATCCTATAGCAATTTGACATCGTCTACATGATGCAAAAGTCTGTCAAAGGTCAAGGAATTGCGGAACAACTGGCCACCGCACCTGCAGGGGACTACAAACCCTTGGAAACATACTTTCCTGATGAAGGAGTAATGACAATTTAGCTACAACATTAGTATAATACATGCCGTACGTGGAGAATGTATTTTGATGGAGCTGTTAATACAGAAGGCTTTGGAGCTAGAGCAGTTTTAATATCCGGTACGGGGGAGCAGTATCCCGTCGTCGTCAAATTATAGTTTGTCAGCACCAACAACACAGCTGACTATAAAGGCTGTATCATGGGGCTAAAACTTGCCCGTTCAATGGGCATCAAGCGGTTAACTGTCTTTGGGGATTCCGAATTGGTAATAAAGCAATCCACAGGAATCTATCAAAGTAAAGAATTACATTTGCTACCATACCATCGGCAAGTTCTACAGATGGCTTTGGAGTTCGAAGAAATCTCCTTTCTACACATTCCTCGCAATAGGAATGATTTTGCAGATGCATTAGCAATGTTGGCCTCCTTGGTTTATATACCTGACAAGGAAAACATGCCAAGCATCACGTTTACTCTATAAAAAGCCCCAGTTTATGGGAATTACGTTGGAGAAGTATCAGATGAGCTACCTCCCATCCACAACCCTTGGTATCAATGCATCAAGGAGTATCTACGAGATGGATCTACACCCGCTGAGGCGAGCCTAACTGAGAATCCTTACGGAATCCTTAAGTTCTTTCTAACGTCGTTCGCTGAAAATGTTTTTATTGTGAGCGTTCAATTGCTCAGCAAGTCAAAGCAGTTGAACAAATAACTTCAAGAATTTAAACATTCTTTTAAGACTTCAATAACCGAACAAAGGTTATGAAGCAGCTTGAATAATAGGAATAATCTCGATTCCTATCATTTTAAAACATTAGTTGCATTCCCTTTGAAATACTTTCATTCTCTACTCTCTTTCATACACATTCTGTTTGGCTAGAATCAATAGCACAGACTTAACAATAACGGTTCATGTATAAACAAAACATGCTCATATTGAATAGTTCAATCACAGAACAGTTCATATCATAGAAACACTGAAGTGTTCATATTGTGGCACAAGGCCTCATATATTCTAACACCTTGTACAAATATCACATATTTTCATATAGACAGAACTTCTCAAGTTCAGCATCTGAGAAGTTTAGAAACTAGCATTCATTTAAAATATGAATGAAGTTAGGAGACTTGCCTTACGCATAGCTACAGCTTATAGTTTACGCTGAACTGCTCATTCCAATTCCTATGTAGCACATAAGGAAATAACACATATACCAATTAGTCATATACTTGACTTATGTATTGGTTTACTTTACTTTACTTCTTAGGGTTCACGTTCTTACAAACTAAGTTTACGCGACAAACTTCCTTTACCGGTTAATCGGCTTCATGACATACAGAGATGTCTTACTTAATACATTCACCATCTTTGATGATTTATATTTTTATCTTCTTGTTATAACTCTCCTAGGACTCACACACATCGTGTCTCTGCTAGTAGTCCATATGGTACTCTGAGTGGTTTCCCACAAACAACTAACAAATAAGTTCCCGTCTCGTCTACACTGCCCATAACAGTTAGTTAGATCGATTGCCAGTTTTGTATATACCTTCGCTCTCTGAAGGAATTGTTTAGCACAGCTCCCATATGTCAACCATCAAAGGTTACGATTGTACTAGAACCTAAATTCATCTTTAACTTACCCGAACTATTAAACTATAATGTTCGTTAAGTCAATTTCTCATTCATTATGGCTTTCTCGCAACTAAATGCCATACCTCAAGATTCATTCTTTATCGTCTAAGTCATACAATCTTTTGTATACTCAGGACTATCATTCAATATTCATTCTACGCATTTATAGCGTTAAGCATTTTACGTTACCTTATTCTTATCTTACAACGTCCGGTTCATTTTACTCAGAACGTCATCCAAGTTATCAACATTAACTCGGCTTCTTTACGTTATACGTACTTGTCCTTAATTCGGCTTCTTCACCGTTCATAGGTTTAATCGTTGGTCTTGATTATCCTACGGTCAAACCATACATGGAGTGTAGGTTTTACCCGTTTAATATTTGCGTACACTCAACCCTCACGTCGGTTAAAGTGATCAACGCTTACATTTCATTCTAACATTCTCATCCGACTCACATTCATCTTTCATTAATCATATTACCGTTCTCTACGGCTTTCTTGATAATTCATATCTTACTTACTACTCCCGCCAACGTCTAAGTCATACAACTAATGTATACTTAGAACGTTCGCCCGAGGTGATTACGATTCAAGAGGATCGTTTACGTATTCAACATTTACGTTACTTGCCTCTTAATTCTATACAACCTTCATCCATGGTTTTAATTACTTTCATTCATTACTCGTCACCTGAACCCCATGTTCATTATTCTTTCTTAATGTCAAAGTCATACGGTTTGTTATATGTTAAGACCGATCACTCATCGCAACAACGTTGCGTTCACAGCGTCTAAACGCTTTACATTCATCTCTCATGACCATGACATAACATCAAAATGTTATTCATTACCCTAGTCAATCAACGTCTAAGGAATCACCATCAAAGCAATCCCTCACGTCCGATTATGGCGACTACGGTCCCCGGATATTTGTTCCGTAACCCGCATCTACGCTCTTTATCTTTTAATCTCGTTTAATCTTTTCGTTCAACCTTCATCAAAGGTTTAATACACATAATTAAGTGTTGCATTAGTTGAATTACATGTTCATATTTCTTTCTTGAACATCCCCCAGTAATTGAAGAGCAAGAAAATCTCATTTACGGGCATCTTCAAGACCTGCCGGCGTTAAGGGCGCTGCGTGCCTTCCCTTTCTTTTGCGTTGCGGTGCCACTTAGTAGTAGTTAATGGCTCGATCTTGCACTGCGGCGCCAGCCCCCAAGGCACGACTCACGCTATGGCGCCATGCATGAAACCTAGAAAATTTTTTCCAAGTCTTTTACAAGCTTAAGATGCTGACTTCAAAATCTCATATCTTATTTGTTATAACTCGGAACGAGGATGTTTCAAAGCCATTTTCTTCCTTATCTTACATACTTCTATTACCCTCAGACAGAACTTCATTCTGAATCCATTAACATGCCATTCAATTGGCTTAATCTTCGTTCATCGTTCGTTTTACGTTATTAACGTTCTTCGTTCATTCATCAGTAATTCAGTCATCCGAACTCAGAACTCATTCTTTCTTGAGTCCACGACTCATGTTTTATATGTTCTCTTACATTCTTATGAAACCCTATACATTTGGGTTAATTTACTAATTTTCTAATTCTCGTTCATCTTTTACGAAAATTTCGCCATAACTTCGTTATAGCTCAGTTTAATCCGTTCTTCATGAACGTTTCTAACGTTCCTAACCAAGCAATAAGCAACTAACTTATACACGATGGTTTTAAACTTGTCCATCAACAACAATTATCCTACGATGGTTTTAAATTTGTCCATCAACAATGTTCTTCGCGTTCTTTGCATGTTCTTCGCGTTCTTCGTGTGTTCTTCATTTTTAATCGATATTTTGGATTACGATTTTACTTTTTCTTGGAATTTGATGTTATAGAACATCATTCCTTACTTATTTCACCTACTCATTCATAAGATTCATTCGAATCGCTCAAAATCCTTACGAATCTTACACTTCTTTAAGAAATTTATAAACTAAATTCCAATTCTTATTTCTTCATTTTCTAATGATTTCAACCATAGGAATTCATTCTTAACTTCATCTACTTCTTATCTTCATTAAGTTATGCTTTTGAACATATTAAACTTAAAGAAAATTAGAAGAAACTAGGGTTCGGATTACCATTCTTCTTTAATCTCCTTCCGTCGGACAAAGCGTGCATTCGAGCTAACTTTTCCTCATTCCTCTTCCTCTCTTCTCCCATCCGAACCCTCTCTCTCTCTCTCTCTCTCAAAGAGTAGGATTTTTAGAAGCTCAAAATAATGAACTTAAGCTTTCTATTTATAGAAAACCAAGGTTAGGAGCATTTTAGTCATTTCCCCCCACCTCCTTACTATTCCAAGCTTAGCCACCAAGTTTACTTGGTCACCACCCTTACTTGGTGACCAAGTGGCCGCCCCTTATGCCCATGGGTCTTCCCCATGGGTTTCCCCATGGGTTTTACCCATCTGGTGACCCATCGGTTCTATCCGCGATTTATTTTCTTGGATCGGGCTTAATTAAATCTAACACGGGGCCTTACATTAATTCTTACTGGGCCTACCCTAGGCTTGATTACACATTCCATTGGGCTTGATATAATCCAAGTCCAATTGGATTATTCAAAGTCCATGAACTCAAAGTCCATTTAGACTAATCGTATTCTACGCATTCCATTCTCGTATTCTCTTCGTATATAGTTTGTACGATATTCGTATTATACGTTGTTCTAATCTTCGTACTTACTCGTATAATAACTAGTATTATACTCATATTTCTCACCCATAATAACTCTAATTATTATACGAAATCATAAAATTCTCGGAACTCACTTTTCCTAACCCTTAGGTTTTAAAGTGCTGTGCTGAAAACTTCGCTTTTTGCCATAACTGAAATATTATTGAATATTCCATCTCGTCTCAGAATTCTATCATTACGCGTTTCTCGAAAATTCAAAATAAATCTCCGAGCAGAAACGGATGAATAGTGCCTATTTCATCTTTTTCCCCGGAAATATTTTTGTTCTCGGAAATATTTTATTTTCGTCTTGAAAATTCTTACTCGTTCAGTCTAGCTCGTAGACAGAATCCTCCCAATTAATAATCATTCTAGGTTATAGAACGATTAATAAACACATAGCATAGAATAGTTTTAATAAAAATTCATTTTATTAATAACTAATTCTTTAAACTTAAATTCTGGACAATCCGATTTTTCGGGTTGTCACAATGTTCGAGTCTTTCAAGTCTCTACAACACATGATCACATAATGCCTCATATTAGGTTATATATAATCAAATATGTATATGACTATATCTTACCCTTCATCTCAATCTAATTATGTATTAGATTTATTCACTATCAATTCCGGTTTATCATTATATTTGCATTCATATTTGAATAGGTTATCTCAACCTTTATGCACTATCCTTAAGGTTTAACAAACTTTTAACAATGTTACTTCAAGTTCCTTAAGGTGTGTTTACTTTTAAAACAATTACATTCCTTGCTTTATGTTTGTAAACATTCATCACTATCTTTATTCTAGAAATTTGGCGGCATGGCTGATCATATATATCTACATCTCGTCGTACTTCACATGAGTTAATGATGAGGATGCCCCGGACTTGGCACTGCGGCACGAATCCTTACTTAGTGGGCCGCACTGCGGCGCCACTCTGAGAGAGTCGTGTCTCGTACATGAAGGCTGCTTACGCCATCATTTACTCTATGGTTGTTACATTGCGATGCGAGTTTCTAGTATGCTCGGTTTTAGTCTCATACTGCAAGCATGACAAAAATGGCCTAGGGAAGTTTGGTCTTGGCGGCCGACTCTGTGCACCAAATAGTTTGGACAGTTTTTCAACTTTGCGAATTTCCCGGGCTCATAACTTCTTCGTTATAAGTCCGAATTGTCTCGTTCAAAATCCTACGGTTCACAAATTACATACTCTACGCGTTTATGCAAGAATTTTATCTATTTGACTTCGCTTGCTAAAAATTCACCTATTGGTTCATTTTTAACGAAAACGATAAACGTTTGTGAACGTTCAATGCTCGTTTCTTCGTTCTAAGTCAGAATTCGATCATTTTCGAGTCCTCAACTCTAGAATGCCAAATATGACTTGTCTCCATCGAAAACCAACGTTTTCGAGTTCAAACACAAAATTTGACTTCTAATCCGAGAATTTCACGAATTCGACGATTATCGTCTAATCGTGTAATTTCCGGCAAATCCTCATTACTTATGCATTGTTCATTACCTCAAATGAATTCAATTTATCATATGAACATCTCAACATACTTACTATAACAACTTATTTTTATGTTGGATTTTGACTTATCCTTTCATGAGCTTATAACTTATAAACTACTTATAGCTTCATTGTTCATAACTTATGAAAGCTAAGGTCTTTTTAATCACCATACTTATATGTTCTCAACATATAATATCATTCATGTATACATGATACATATTCGTACAAGTTCTTCACTTTCATACTACTTCTTAAGATAAACTCACATTAAGTTCATATAACTTCTTCATAAGTTCATAACTTATACAAGTGTAAATGACTTATTTCCTACTTATACGACTTAAGTTCATTGATGACTCATTCTTCTTACTTCTTAACATTCATGTTTCTTAATCCATACTTTTCTTATCAACCTATCATTGTAGAGATAGAAGATAATTGGAGAAGAAGTCTTACTCTTTGAAGTCTTTGTAAAGTAGCCTTCTTCTTCTTCTTACAAATGAAAGTAACTTATTGTGGCTTATTCTCCCTAACACTTAAGCACTTTGTAATATATTGGATTGTTTGAACAAGTAAGAAATGGCTAGCAAGCTTCCTCTATTTATAGAATTCACAAGGTTAAGGTAATTTAGTCAATAAACCAACCCACCTCCTTAAGCCACCTCCTTACTATTCATTACTTGCTAATCACAAATCTTATCCTTTGCTTGGTCATTACTCCTAACACTTGGTCATTACACATTAAACTTGATCACCACATTAACTTGGTCACCACATTAACTTGGTCACCACATATTAACCTTATTAATTTGGTTTTCCCCATGGGTCAATCAACCCATGGATTCTATCTTGGGCTTAGATTAACTTAACCTTTGGGCTTTGCATTATCAAACACTAACTTGTTTATTAATCAAGAGTTGGGCCTCACCATTTAATTCACTTGGGCTTGTACAATTTCTAACCAATCTTCCAAGTCCATTATCATTACTCAATACATATACGTATTGTTGACTTATCATTCTCGTATTCTAACTCGTATAGAAATTTATTATATACAATATTCCATCCTTCATACAAACTTGTATAAAACTTCGTATTATACTCATTTTCATTACTTTGTACAATACCTAAGTATCATACAATTATTAATTACTCATTAATACTTCGCTTTCCTTATATTCTCAAATTAAGTCTGCAAGCGAAATATTGCGTTTCCCATAATTAGATTATTATTGCGTAATCCATCTCACTTTGACATTCTATCACTACGTATTTCTCGGAAATTCAAAAATAAATCCCGAGCAAATATTGATAAATAGTGTTTTTTGGAAAATTTCTCTAAAAACTTTTATTTTCGTCTTAGAAATTCAAACACTTTAATTCCTTCACGTAGCTAAAATACTACGACGTTCCAACATCATTAGGTTACAGAATGACAACCATCTTGATATCACATAAAATATAATTTTATTATTATTTAATTCAATAAAATTATTTTGCAATAAAATTTGAATTTCTCGGTCGTTACATGATATCTACTATCTTATATAATTTAAAAGTTTATCATCAATTTTATCGCTGAGACTCAGCTTAATAAATAATCCACATCACTGAATTATCTATGCACTACAGGCCAAGGATATTCATTAGTATCACATACACGAATTATCCATGCACTACGGGCCAAGGATATTTGTGTTATCTCCAATGGTCATGATCATGCCAACAACTATCCATCAATGCACTACGGCCCAATGAGGACTTTTACCACATTATTTATAACATTACAGGTCATGATTATACCGAATAATCTCTGGTCATAATTGTCAGGAATAAGCATGTGAATGATATCCCTATTTACATATGATTTGATTATGATATATATGAATGAATATGCAAGTATGCTTGCATTAAGAAAATTTGTAAAGTCCTTTGATAGATAATAGAAACATATGTACAAGGACAGCTTTGTAAAGTCCTTAAAAAGAAATGATGTACAAGGACTATAAATATAGAATGATCAAGCATGTTAGGTTGATCTTATGATGTAATAGATAGGCTTGTATGATCGTCGAGCACTGCTCCAAAAATCATAGTCTACCAGGAGAGTCAAGGATAACTCGAGAGCTATCAAGGCATAATCGTAGTCTGCAAGATAAAAAAATCTCGAAGTTCAGAGACTGCCAGGAGAGACAAGGAAGGATCGTAGTGTATCGAGGAGAACTTCCTCGGAGCCGTAGTCTGCTGAGGAAGTTATGTTCAGAATCATAGAAATAGCCTGCCTATGAGCCGACCGAGCATCTGTCGAAGCCACTTCAAGAATCGTAGACTACACTCAGAGTCGTAGAGTCTACTAATCGTATCAAAGGAAGAGATCGTAGTCGAGCAAGATCAGATGAAGACAACAAGCACAACGACAAAAATCGTAGAGTGTCAAGATTTGATCTTGAAGTCGTAGTGTCTACATAGCTGAAGCTGAATCGTAGAGTGTAGAACTAAGACTTCAACAGATGTGCTCACAATGCCAAGGCAGAATCGTAGAGCAAATAAGATTCTCAACAAATGAGCACTCCCAATATATCAAAAGGAATGAAGCCTTTGGTTGGTACTGCAAAGATACATCCCACCTAAAGTAAGCCATAGAGCGCTAAAAGAATGGCATGTAAGCTAACAGAAGATTTAAGCACCAACTCAATTAACATCCAGATTGAGTTGTGAAGACATTCGAGATGAAGACTTCAGTAACTGACTAAGGAAAGTCAGCAAGTGCAGTAGCTGTCAAGTAAATAGAAGACAGTGATCTTGAAAGCAACCAGGATTGTAGTGTTTGCCAAACAAAGAAGGAACTGATGGAGTGTACACAAAGATACTGGTCAACCTCTGAAGAATAAGGCTAAAGTGATTAAGCTTTGTGTCAGTCCATTGATGATAAGTGAACAGGAGATCACAAGGAGAAAGCGAGCTGGACATGCCACAAATCTGAAGTTTCTTGTTATTCAAAAGGGGCCAAAACAAAGAGTCAAGCCATCAGTATCTGAGAGCAGTCAAGACAAACAGAAGAAGTGAAGCACTGCACAAGAGAAAGAAGAGGTGTTCTACATTGAAGATCCAAGCAACACTCTTCAAGATCATAGTGTTGTCTCTACCTGTCAACTAGATACTATGATCAGGTCCAAGAAGACATTCATCAGAATCATAGAGTTCGAACAGCTGAAGATTGAAGCATTGGCAACGGTTCAATCTGAAGATTGATATTCGAATAGAGCTTATTGAGAGCATCGATGCAAAAGGACAACCTCTGATCAACAAATCAGAAGGGAGAAATAAAGTTGACTCCCTGCCCGAGACATCAAAGTGACATCTCTGATATGTTAGGTGAAACAGTAGACTGCAGTGTCAGAAAGTCATATCTTCTCACATCTGCAGTCTGCACCAAACAACTCGAGATCTACGAAGCCATTCAAAAAGCTTTTATTGGATACTTTCCAACGGGAAGATTGGGAAGGAGTATTAATCAGCAAGACCTTCAAAGATCAAGGGTTGTTGGAGTTTCTGAGTTTGGAGAAATGGTGGACTGATCTAACTAAGAAAAAATAGTCAGTGTCCGAAGGCTCACTCTACGATCCACCAAGAACACTTAGAGACAAACAAAGAAAGAAGTAGAAGTGAGAGTTCTAAAATTTAGAAGTGAGAGTTCTACTACAAGAAGAGTGTTCTGAACTGTCGAGAGAAAGAAGAGCATCAATGCCATCTTGATGTCCATCATGGGAAGACTCTAATTACCAGAGAGAAGAGCTTACAGTCATCTTAGCAAGTCCATCATGAGAAGGCATCAAGTATCAAGAAAGAAGATCACCAACGCCATCATGGTGTCAAGCATAAGAAAGTTTCTAAGTACCTAGCAGAAGAGATTATAATCATCTTAGAAACTCATCATGTGCAGCCAGCATATATCAAGAAGAATGATCTTCATTGTAGTTCAACAGGGGATCATCAGAAGTGGTTGAGTAACTGAAGAAGCTGAGCATCATGGAACACTCAACTGCACTTTAAGGATGATCACACCAAGCTGCTAAGTACAAAATATGAAGAGCTAAAAGAACATCTTAGCAGCACCTCCAACAAACAAACAACAACAAGAAGCCAGGGCCTAAGGGGTCCTTCTCTGGAGGGACTAAATGAAGTTCCAAGCCTGCTGGGCTTGAAGAGTTCTTAGGGAACTAGAGAAGTTCCAAGGCTGCTGGCCTTGAAGAGTTCTTAGTGAACTGGAGTCCCAAGGCTGATGGCCTTGAAGGAATCTTAATGATTCAGAGTGCTTCCCTTCCTTAGTGGAAATCCTGCTAGTTAAAAGCAGAAGAGTGGATTAGGAGCTTGAGTCTCTGAACCACTTAAAATCCCTTGTATCTTTTACTTATGTCATTTATATTATGTACATTAACTGCTTACTACTGAACTAACTCTACGAACAACGTATGTATGATTATTGAATATATCAATGAAGGGGATCTTTTACTTATTCCGATGTGCTTGAAAAGATTCTTATGTTTGTCATATGCTAAATCATTAGCAATACAGAATAAACGAGAAAAGTATTTGAAATTAATAAGGATCTATTCAACCCCCCCCCCCCTTCTAGATCTCTATTCTGTCTACTGGGAACTAACAATAATCATACCAACAACTGTCCATCAATGCACTACGGGCCAATAAAGACTTTCATCACAATATAAACATGATGATGATGACAATGATATAAGAATTCAATTAAATGAAAACAAAGACAAATTTTAAAGATTTATAATTCAATTTATCCAGAATTCAATAATGTCCAAATTGTCAACATGATACAGCTTTGTGGAGTAAAATTCAAGAATAATATTGTATCAAAAATGATTTGGATAGAAAAGAAATCAATTTTTGTCATGAATAGTACCCTGTGAATAGTACTTCGGGAATAGTACCCCGTGAATAGTACCCCGACATGAAAATATTAAATATTATCAAGAATGTTCAGAATAATATTTCTGTGAAATGATACTAGATGAAATGCAAACTTCAAGGATATTCTACTAATTTCAAGGAGTATAGAAGACATACTTTAACAAAATAAGTGTAGAATTCGGAATCTGAAATGAAATAATATTACTTATATACTACAGAGTATGGAAGAAAATATTATTTCATACGAATATTGAACAAAAATAATATCCCTTACCTTAAAAGGAGAGTATTTCTGACTGGTAGGGCGGGTATATTCTAGAAGAAAACTTATACTGTTTTCTACACTCAAAGCTTCCAAAAACTCGAAAGAAATACACTCAATATTATAAAAGAAGAATTCTCTAATTCTGGAGTGATTTTTAATTCTAAACAAAGCATCCTATTTATAAGAGAATGGAAGGGCACTATTTCAGAAAATATTCATTGGTGGACAAAAGTTTTTGTTCACAGGTACGAATTCTTGATTTCATGTGAATTTTCTGATATTCTCTATTCATTACTATGCAAAAACTATGCAGACACTATGCAAACACTATGCATAATAAAATATAATATATTCTATTTTTCATAAAAAAAAACAAAACTTATATATATATATAAACAAAACATCACCACCACTCTATTTTTCCACCACCCGTGAACCATCCCATTTCATTTCACTCGTGGGCCCAACCTCTTATTATATATATATATACTGAATAACTTTCTACCGATAATTTTGAAAAATGGGTAAGTGAGGGTCCAAATAATAAGCAAAACTTACCACAAACACTTCACAAAAATCCCCTCAATATTTTTAACAACATTTATTCATCAATAATATAGCTTGAAATATTAACAACCCCATCATTCCCAGGAAAGAGGGGGCTTTCCGATAAGGATTTCTCCCTTTTGGCGCGTAATTAGATGACCAAACCCCTTTCCTCGATAGAACTTTCTAGACATTATTAACAATGCAAATAATAAGATGAATAACTTGTCATCTCAATTAGTGATTTAATAATATAAAATATTATGCAGATGATACTGTAACAATAATTGAATTAATAATGTGAGATACTATGCAACAATTACTATGATAATAATTGAAATAAACTGAGTGACTTCTCAAGTAATCATCAATAATCAATATCGTGTGCTACTATGCAACCACGCGTATTAGTGTACTTTTACCACTGAGTATTTCAACAGTTTAACAGTAAAAATTTTGTCGTTATTTTTATAAAAAAATATTTCTGTCATTTTCTAATTTTGACAATAATTCTATTGTGGGGTCCACCAATGATTGTGTCGTCGTACGAATATTCCCTGTTAAAACGAATATTCCCCAACCAATCGAATATTTTATAACCACTTGCTTACTTTGAAAAATTTATAAATATTACCCAGAACTATAACATTATATCAAATCCACATCATAATATTCAAAAATATATTTTGAAAAAAAATCATCTTTATTCATAAAAGTTGGGGTCTTACAAGTTGGCTCTCCTATATCCATTCCAGCTCACTTCTATAATCTCAACTTCATCATCCTCTTCTTCTTCTCGATCTTCGTTTTCTTCATTTGAAATTTCCACTACTTCAAACATCTCCTCATACCTTGTCTGATCTTCACCCTTTTCTACCTCCATAGCTTTTACACCTTCAATCTCCCTATCCTCTTGTGTCTCCCCCTCAGTTGTAACTATTTCTGGCACAGGAACTTCGAGAGGCTCCCCTTCAATCTGATCATTTATTTATACTTCAGGCAGCTCCCCCTCAGCTGGAGCATTTTCTAGTGCAGGAATTTCAAGAAGCTCTTTTACTGCAGTTATTTTTCTTTCTTCTTCTTTCAAGGCTTTCTCATTTTCAAGAATATATTTCTTGATAATATTTCTCCTTGTTTTTCTGGGCTAAGCTTCAGCCTCGGTGCTTTCTTTAGCTTCAACTCTGATGGTTGGCTCAGGCTGAGACTTTGCTGCAGTATCCACTTTTGAAGTGATGGGAGGTCTGGACTCTACGATCGGTTGTGATTCTACGATCAAAGAGAGTGAAGACTTCTTTGTTTTGTGTTTGCATTTTCCCTTCTTAAGCAGCTGAGAGATGGTGGCTTTGTCTTCTTCCTCTTCAGACTGCTGCTCTTTCCTCTTTATTTCCTTCAGAATTTCAGTGCCCGAACTCTCTTGGGGCGCATTAGTGGCTGAGCCTTGAGGCTCTTCTGTTGCTTGAACTTTCATTTTCTTCTTACCCTTGCTCTTTCTAATCAAACTAATAGGTTCTTCTTGGTTAATTTCTTCTTCTTCATCAGCTTCCTTCACAACCGTCATGTTTCCTAGTATCCCAGATACTTTCGCTTCACCAGTCCTTTCACTTGATTTAGACATCATTCTGACATTTTATACAGGGTTTCTTTTCCAGTTTTGAAATAGTTGCTAGGTCATTCTTCTATTGGGGTTGATAGGCTCCCCTTCGTTGTCCCCAATTTTGTCACCTAAAGCAGATTGCAAGATTATGCTTATGAATCTCCCATAGAGCATTTTCCCAGAACTCTTTGATTTATTTGTGTTAGGTTTGTAATATTCATGAACGCAATCAAATTACACAAATTAAGCGAAAGCTTGGAAAATCAGAGTTTTAAAATTTTACAAACCATATACCCGGATCATCCTTTATGCACAGTTATTAATTAAACGAAAAGATAAATAACAAGAATCAGACCCTTGAAGATCCGAGCTTCCTCAGGTACAAGTTCACCTCCAATCCTTTTCGCGTTCAACTTGAATCCACCTGATTCGGTTACTTCCTTTGATCAATGTTAGCCACCCAAGTGTTTGGCCTCTAGAGGTGATCCACCAAGGAAGAAGAAAGATTCAAGAAGAGGTGTGTTTGGAAAAACCTTAGTTTTTTCTATCTCTCATAGAAAAGGAGCGTACTCTCCAACAATTGGAATCACGTATATTGATATCTGATATAAGACTCCTCTTATAAAGATATCAGTTAACCCTTCTAATCTAATTAGAAAATAGAGTATTATTTAATTAATTAAGCTCCCTAATCTTATTAGGGATAATTACTTAAACTCTTTTAATTAATTTAACCTCCTAATCTTATTAGGAATATATAAGAGTACTTTTATTAATTAATTTCCAAACTCTTATTGGAATTAAATAGTTACCGTACAATTCAATCCTTCCACCATATAATGTCCCAATTAAGTATAAGACATGGAATTACTGTCAAGTCTTATTTTATTTAATTATATGTATTTCGACTCTTAAATGCACAACTCCAAATAATGCAAATTAGAAGCTCCTTTCTAATTTCATTACGCTTTTCGCCAAGGACTCATTGGGTTGTCATTTATCGAATCACATAGGACATTTCTCTTCTTTTACTAGAAGCGGTAGATTCTTTATTGATCATACATTATCTCCATGTATAACTTATTATACCCAAGCATACCCTTTGATATACCCTAAGGGTCTTAAGGAATAAGTCAAAGTATAACTCATCATACACAAGATACTATGATGATCTCAATTCCAAGGATCACTTGTACTACTATAACTATAGGAATTCCTATTAACAGGCAAGTAAAACTCCATTAGGTATTCCTTAGCGAGCCACGTTTAGTGAACTTATTCTCTAATAAGCACTTACATACTTGCTTTAGTGTCTCCACACAAATGTGAATGAGATCAATCATCCTCATCCAATGAGCAAGCAACGTATGTACCAATCTATCTAGATTCACTAATCCCCAATTTAGTAATCCAACGATTGGGAACTATTTTAGTTTTAAGCTTTCTAAGAATTTTGATCTCATTAGAATGATCATCATCATTATTCTAAAAGCATTGCTTAAAACTATGGGTTTATCACATATTATAAAACAGCATCATGTAGATAATTTAAAAGCCTTTAATAAATTAATACTTTTTATTAATAAATGAATAAGATTGTTACAAAGTATATGCTTTATCATCATATATGATTGGCTTATATGCATATTACTTTCAATCTCCCACTTGCACTAAAGCCAATCGCCATGGTATCTAATACACTTCTTCTCTAAGTGACGATTATCCTATTGTTGGATAAGCTTTAGTTAATGGATATGTAATGTTGTTCTTGAGAGTTCACTATCTCTATAGTGATTTCCCATCTTTCAATGATTCCTATAATCAAATGAAAGTTCCACAACACATGTTTCGATTCAAGATGAGACTTAGGAACTATTCCTAGTTCGATAATGAACTTTTTATACAAACAATCAACTTGCAGCTTGATTTACAGCTATATACTTTGTCTTTATCACTAAACCAACAACTCTTTGCTGTTTAGAACCTTTCCAATTCACTGCACCACTGTTCAAGGTAACGCTTTACCTTAAAGTGGATTTTTTGTCGTCTTGGTCTGTCTGAAAAACTTTGAGTCTGTTAAGCCCTCTAGTTTTAATTTAGACCCACCATAAATTTTAATCACATCCTTAGTGCTAGTTAAGTACTTTAAGATGTTTTTCACTGTCTTACAGTGATCTTCTCCAGAATATGACTGATCAACATCAGGTCTCGTACAGTTCATTGCATATATGATAGTTACTCATGTGATCTCTCTTTTATGAGTCTATGGAGACTATTAAGAGAGATACACTCCATTGTCTCATCAACATGAGACATCTCTTAGAGTTTGTCATGCTAAACTACTTTTAGCATCAAATGAATATACGTTCCTTGGGTTAAGTCGAGTATCCTCTTGAATCTATCTATATAAATTTTATCCCCAATTAAGATACTCTTCCCAAATCATTCATGGAGGAATATTTAGACAACTTTATATTCACTGATTGTATCATTGGTATGTCATTCCTTATCCGTAGTATATCAACATATAATACTAGGAATATCACGATGCTAACACTGACCCTTTTATACACACTAGGTTCATTCTTGTTTTTTGATAAAATCAAACCTTTTTTATTATCTCATCAAAATGAATGTTCCATATTTGAGAAGCTTGCTTCAATCCATTTCTCTGAGTGTCTATAACTCTTACATCATCGTATGTAACTGGATCATCATCTTTTATGATGTGTACTCATCATCATCATCATCTACGATGAATCCATACCTCCTAGGTTTCTTCGGTACTATTCCAGATTTACGATTTGGTTGTGGTAAAATAGGTCTATCTACAGGTTCCTCTTATTTGACTTATAATGTTTTGTGGTTCTTGAACTTTTCAAGATGTATTATCCTCCCACTAGCCCCTTCAATGATAAACATCTTTATCTTAGAATGTAGCATGTTTCGCAACAAACACCTTTTGCTAAGTAGGATTATAGAACATATACCCTAAACTTACTTTAGGATGTCCCACAAATATGTACTTGTCAAATCTTATCCCATGCTTATCCTTTGAACCTTTTCACATAAGTTGGACAACCCCTTATCTTAACTTAATTAAAATTAGGAATCCTTCCTATCCATAACTTTTATGGAGTCTTATGGCCGGATTTTGAGATTACCTTTTCGTAGATATTCAGCCATTTCTAGGAATGTATCCCAGAAGGTTACTGGAATGTCGGTAAAATCATTATGGACCACACCATGTCCAACAAGGTACGATTTTTCATTTCAAATACATTAATCAATTATTGTGTATCAAGAGTCGTCCATTGTGAGAAAACCATTTGAGATGATCAAGAAACTCATTGCACAAGTATTTATTCCTTGATCTAATCAAAGAATCTTTAACTTTGCCAATTTGTTTCACTTCTAAATTCTTTGAACCTTTCAAATAATTCATACTTGTATTTCAACAAATACACACATTCAACCTTTTGAATAATCATCTCCTTTTTCTTATACTAGTTTGTTCAATTTGCAAAATCATTTTTCATGTAAGTCAAGTATACAAAATCCATTAAGTAATATTTCAGTTCTATATAAAACATTATTATTATAAATAGAACAATAATTGTTCTTAAATATAATACCAAAGATTTCATTGTCTAACAATAAAATGGAAATAATGTTTCTAACGAGAACTGGAATACAATAACAACTTATTGACTTAATAGATTTGCCCGTAGGCAATGCTAAACTATAAGTTTCTATGGCTAATGTGGCAACCTTTGCTTCATTTACCACACATAGGATTACTTATATTTGTTTAGCTTTCTACTTCTACTTGGTCCCTTCATAAATGTATATTTATGATAACCAAAGTCGGTATCCAATACCCAAGTAGAACCTTGACTTAAAGAAAATTTTATTTCAATCATGAAGAAAAACTATATTTGTAATCGAAGCTTCACTAAGATTCTTCTGGTTAGCCTCTATAACGACCCCAAAAATTCATACAATTTAATTCTCAACTTCGGTCGTTAATAATACATTCAACCTCTAATTTTACATCATTAAACGATAATACAACCATTAAAATTTGAGGAATAATTAAAATTTTCTATTACAAACTATCCTCGTTCCCAAAACCTTCAACCTTTACATCTAAATATCTCAGAATCATTTTAATACTACAATAGTTTACATTCGCAAAATGATATTATAATTCAACATTAATACATTATTCGAAACCTTAAACATGGTTCAAATAATAATAACACAACCAAAGTATATAAATCTTCAAGTATCACATCTGATTCATGTCTTTCAAGTAACACATAACTTTACCTTGAATCTTGAACCTGCAAAAGTGGTTATTTTCAAGGTTGAGCTCGACAGCCCAGCCAATTTAACACTCTATCATGTTTCACATAGCACATAATTCATGCATTATACAATTCTAATTTATCGAGTTACATTATACAACATGCATGTGCTATCACATATCACATAAAAATTTAGTTCCATAACCCAATTAACTTGGTCATATTTTGACTTTAACAATTCATAAAGCATGGTATATAACTCACCACATAATCACATTTAATCCACAAACATAATAGAACTGAAAAACTTGCCTTGGATGTTGTTTAATGTTTATAACTTATTCTGTATTTGTGATGATCCTACACAAATTGAGGATACATACATGTACATATTAGTTTCACATACAAAATTCACATACTCAATGTAAACTAATTTTATTTAACTATAATATTTTGTTCTTGTCTTAAAACCATTCCATGATTCTTGAAACTTTTGTCCGTTATAATCTTTTTACGCCCAAAAAGGTTCTCTCATGGATTTAGTATGTAAATACTTTACGTATCAAAACATAAACCATTTATATCCCCTTCGTTTTTACATTACTAGGTTCAATATAATTTCAAACGGATTTTGCGATTTCATTATGTTACATATCGTTTTACATATCATTTTAGAATTACGCTCGCATAGTTATGAAAACTTACATTTACATTACATTTCTATCGTTTTCTTTACATTTAAAGTGAGTTTTCGCGATATATAAGCATTATATAATATCTATACATCTCTCTCGGTGTTTTGTTACATGTTAAATGTACCACAAAATCACCCAAAAGTTGCTACGGAAAAATCGACGATTTGAATGACCCATGGTCTTTCTTGTATCTCTTCTTGCCGCCAAAATAAACCCTCACCTTTGACACCCATTTCGCGGCTTAATAGCTTGCAATCTACTTATCCAATCGTAAGGAATTTTTTTAGTATGTTTTTCATGGCATACAAAACTATTTTTAAGAAATACTAACCTCTCATTTCGGGTTTGTTAAGTAGTCTAAAAAGCGTGCCAAAAATTGACGTTCATAACAGTCTTCAATTTTTTCCCAGCTTTACCCTCTCTCGCTAAAATAGTCATAACTAATTCGTTTCAAAACATTTTTGAGAGATTCTTGAGCCCACACAAAGATAACTTCCGAGGCTACAACTTTTATTCTTTGACCATTTCCAAATTCAAAACACAGAATTCTGGAAAATTCGTTCAAGGTGACTGCCCCGAGTTGATTAGACAGTTTTGATGCGACTACTTTGAATGGTCATAACTCTTTGTTCCGAAGTTAAAATTAGTCCGTTCCAGAGTCTATGGAAAGATAATTCAGTGTAATATAACATACCAAAAGTTCAGAAGTTTATGGAAACATTAACTGATCGAAACAGTGTCCCGAATAGCACGTCCCGCTGCTAACTTTTAGTTTGACAAATTCGACACATTTCTTTCCAATCACCGTAACTCCCTCATCCGAGGTCGGAATGAGGTCATTCCAAAGCCTACGGCTTCTTAACTCAGTGCACTACAACTACCCAGAAAATCAGAATTGTTCAGGCAACATAGCTATTCCAGAATTTGACACTATAGTCGCTGTTCATTCAGTTTTCATTTCTAGACATGGTTTACAAAAATCTTCACCACGGATTCATTTTAACTCTGTTATGGTTCATTCAAGTTAGGAAATATTTATAACTTGGAGGGATATAACATACAATCATCAAATTAAGCTTTTAGACATAAATCAAAAGCACAAATGGTCCTCAAGCTCAGTCCCAAAAACTGCCCAACAAAGTTCTTTGTAAATCTTTTATTTTGTGAGTTTTGGTTACACTTGGATGATGTTAAGGCTTCATATCTCTAATTACAATCATTAGAACTCATTTACATAATCAATTACAAGCCAAAATAAACATAGTAAACTAACTAGTTTACTAACAAAACTAACTAAACTTCCAAAATACAAACCTTAACTAACAAACTAAATACAATATTTAAAATAATAACATTACCAAAAAATTAAATAAGAAACATACAGAAAATATGAATTCCACAAACCGAATAATTACTCGACCAAAATTTAACTAAGAAGATCTTTATAAAAAAATCCTCCCACAACAAAGCCTTTCTCAAAAGTGGAGGCCTTATTGTTGGTGAATGAAACAAAGGATCAAGCCCATCTATTTATAGGTTTAACAAAGGGTAAAGTTCTCAATTTAGTTGATGTGAGACTTGGTTTATACTAATTCTTATTTGTTTATACTAATTTTTCATATTTTCAACATGCTGAGTGTATTCATTCATAACGAATTCGTTTCTTAACCAATTCGATCCGTTCAAGTTACGTTGTTTTCATTTTATAGAGGAGAACAACAATCATCCATCAATTTAAAGTTTCCATCATGAATTCATCATCAACTTTAGTCCCAAAGTACACCAAAACACACATTACAACAAAACCCAAATTCCTCTTCTTTAGTATAAATATATGAATTTGATTTCTAAAAATTTGTTTCTGGATGACCACTATCAAATTATAAATATCTAATAACATATATAACATCGTAAGCCACAAATTCATTAACTAAAACTCCAATTTTAAAAGAAACTCAAGAACACATAAACTAGAAATATAAACTAGATTATGTACCTTTAATTCTTTAAGAAATAAAATTAACCTTATCAAGAAAATTATAATTTCTATTCAACCATTATAATCATAACATTATTTAACAAATTCTCACTCCTCTAATTTAATTATTTAATTAAATTAGAATATCCTAATTATACTAAGCGTAATAAAATACGTATAAATCTCATCTATTTTATCACACTTAAATAAACTATCCCATAATAATTTTCATCAAATATTTATTTAATATCATAAATATTCATTTTATTCCATAAAGTTTCCAACTAAAATATTTAATGTACTTAATAAATATTTTACTGCATTATACTAACATTTATATTTTCATGCAATATATTACTTTCTCACTTTATTAAATCAATTATACTTGTATTAATTCACTATTTTAATTAAGTGAATTATTCACACTATTTATGAAACTTAACTCATAATAATTTCCATTGCCCACAAGGCATAATAATTAAAATTATATTATCTCATAACATAATCTCAACTTAATTAAATTAACTAATATTATTTAATTTATTTAATAGTTTAATTAACTATTAAATCTCACATTCTCCAACATATGAATATATAATTCTCTTCACACCAAATCATATAATTCAAAATATATACACCTCATAATAAGAATTTTAATTATTAAATTCTTATTTTAATAACTTATGAAAATTCGGGTTGTCACAACCTCTACAAGATACTTCTCGTAGTTTCTTTTCAGTGTCCAGGCTTATTGCAGTGGAAGCAAACTCCTTTGCTATCCGTATCAGCTTTGTTCTTATTATCCTTTATTTTTGTCTTTCCATTTACCTTCTTAGAATCATTCTTCTTTTTAGAAGATCGTTTGGCCCTGATGAGTGAGTTTTATACCCATGAATTGGATACATTCGGGCTTAATTTATTGTTGTTCTTAAGTCTTTTAGGATGTTTTTATGTGTTTGTGTCTATTCAAGCATGTTTTATATTGTTTTGTAGGATTTGGGACAAAAGTTACATGGATCGATGTTTGGGGTGGCTAGATTCGCGTTTTCGGCTTGCCATTTACACAGCAGTCACTTCAGAGCCAATTTGACTATAGCTTCTGACATTATTTCGAAAAACTCAAAGAATTAAAGTTGTAGATCTACTTCTCCTCTTTCCGGAACATCTTGAATCATCGAAATCGGAGTTCGGACGAAGAAGTTATGGCCATTTTCCCAAAGGACGCTGGAGCAGAAAATGTCGGATTTTGGGCCAGCGCCGGGGCGCCCATTTTAGGCCTATGCCTCAACCAGCCGGGTCTGGAGCAGAGTTTGAGTTGAGTGCTGCCAGCTGGAAGAAGGCTGAGGGAAGGGCTTAGTGATGGCTGGACGCGCTTTTGGGCTAATTTTGACACCTTTTGACTCAAATAGGATTGGGTTTGTTCTAAACTAAAAATTTGACTTGTAACCTATAAATACATGATGTAAGGCATAAAATAAGAGGAGATTACATAGCTTAGCCTAGATTAAACACTCCTTTAGATTAGAAAATAACCCTAGTTCTTATTAGTTTTGAGATTGAAACAACTTGGAGACCATTGAAGATCAAGAGAAGAGCAAAGGGGCATCAGATTTCTTCGACAACAGATTCTATTCTCTCTCTCATCCTACTTTTATCTTTTAATGTCTATTAGGTTGTGGATTCTTGATTTTAATTCATTAATTATGAACTAACTATTTTTGAGATTTCAATTGAACTTTTTATGGCTATGAATTAGTTATTCATTATATTCTAATTATTTATGTTAAAGTGAGTTGTTTATCTTGTCTTGTGCTTATTGCTTAATTATCGATCAAGAATTACTTTGTTACTCTAGAAGGAATTGGAAGAGGAATTCTAGGGTTAGAATCTGGGCATGATATCATGTGACTTAGTTATTTGCACAAATGAATAATTAGGTTTGTGAATAGAATGGAAATATCTTTTCGTCGCACGCGTGTAACACATAAGGAATTGGGATTGTAACGAGTTTAATTCAATTGTTTTGCATAGGAATATAGCAAAATTAATCTGGATTAAATAGAAGGCAATTGATCACTTGGAAAAGGGCTTTTGGCATTTGAGAGTTCTCATTAACAATTCAAGAGACATAATAATTGGGATAATTGGATAATTGATTTATAGTTCATAATTGGGGATATTGGAGTCTTAATCCTTATTTACCGAATTCAATCAAATCTTAGTTTTGTTTATTTGCTTTCTTTTAGACTAATCTCTTTTAATTGTTTAATTTAGTTTTCTTAATTAGAAAAATAACGATTTGAGATTGTTTAAATAAAATTAGTTTGGTTAAGAATTAGTACTTGGTGATTTTTATTAAATAATTCCTCGTGGGAACGATACTCTACTTTCACTTTATTACTTGTCAACCGTGTATACTTGCACGTATTCATTGATTCATGTAAATCGATCAACAAGTTTTTTGCGCCATTCTTGGGGAATTAATTTAATAATTATTTACCAATATTAATTTCAATCAAATTAATCTTAATTTAAACATTTTATTTTATTTTTAATTCTCTTTCTATATTTCTCTTTTTGTACCATGGATGACTTTGTGTATCAATGGCCATACACACGAACATGACTCAACCAAGGGGAGTGGAGATTGAAAGACTCGAGAAACTTTTCGCATTGTCAAGACTGATTGAGACACTTTCGAGGATGTTTGAAGCTTTTGAAGCTCGCGTCGTCAAAGTATGGTGGTTACTTGTGATTATTGTCTTTGGAAATCATATGAGTCATCAATGCACCATCGGTTTTCGAGCCTAAGATAAAGTATAGTGGTGATTACCCCAATAATTATGTCTATCCCAACAACTATCATCGTGGATTGGGGAATCACCGGATTTTTCATGGAGTAACAATCAAGATCAATTTTATGCTCCAAGTCCAACATACCCACAGGATTTCTTGTGTTCACCTTCACTACAACAGAAGAACATTCAAATTGGGAGGAAGCCTTGGAAAAATTTATTAAAGCTTCGAAAAAAGGAATGAGGAACAAGACAAGAAAATGAATCAAGTAGATTTGAATTTGCAAAGCCAAGGGCGTTGATCAAGAATTTGGAAAATCAAGTGGAACAGAGAAAGACATGCGTTGAACAACCGTCCTCAATACACTGGCCCTATAACATGGATTCCGAGGCCCGATGGTGAGCCCGAGCCAAATCTACATGTTGGATGAGCCACGAGATGAAAAAGAGGAGACAAGTGGGGATAATGACAACAAGGTCGGTAAAGAACTAATTGTGAGAACCAATGATGATGAGCCAATGTTATTTATGCCTCAAGTGCCTTCTCCTCCACAGTTCAAGAGTCCCAGGTTAGATTTGCAAAACCTTGTCCGATTAGTAGTCATGTAAATCGGCAATACTCTCTCGTGATGTAAAAGCAAGTACACCTTGAAACCATGGTGCGATGAGCTAGAGAAGATAGAAGAAGAAATTGTTGTGTCTCGACAAGCCTCTATGCGTAATATATTCGCAGACATTAATGGAGAAACCACCTAGATCTTTGGACGTTCTTGAATGTGATCTTATCTCAAGAAAGCATTCTAGGTGACTTTAATACAATGGCTATTGTAAATGGGAACCTACCAAAAGCTATATTATTTCCAGATGGATGGAGGGTTCCTCAACTTTCGTAGGGGAATTGGATAGAGAATTGAAGAAGTCGGTGAGACTATAAAACAAGCGCTTATTGGGAGGCAACCCAAGTTTAATTTTTATTTTTAGTTTTTATTAAGTTTTATATTAGTAGTTTTGAATTTGCATTTATTTAGGATTTAATAAAATTGCTTCTATCATGGTTTTCTGAGTTATTCAAGTCAAATTCAAGTGTGGTGCCCAATTTGTTTCATGTGCTTAGCCTTTATTCTCCAAACTTAGCGAAGCAAGGAGGAAGATTGCTAAATTTTCGAGGAAGTCCTCCGCTTTAATTTTTTCTATTTCAGTCATTGAGGACAATGTCTAGTTTAAGTTTGGGGGCATTTTAGTGTCGTATTGCATATAGTTAGTTATTTACATTGTAGTTCGTTATGTTTTGGGGTTATTTACATTTAGTTGTTGCATTCGTTTTTTTTTTTTTTTTTTTGTTTAAAAAAATTTTAAAATCGCAAAATAGTAGTTAGTTTACTATGTTTGTTGCAGTTAGTTTATATTTGCATGATTCCAACTGTTAGATAGTAAAAGTCTATTTTGGCCAATGATGAGACTGGAGTTAAGTAGATAAGTATAGTATTGAATATTCAGGCTTTGATGTGATTTCTTGTTATGAATTGAATCTTTTTCCTGTTTGAACCGGTATAATCAAGGTTAGCACGTTAATATGACTATGTTAAGCGATTAAGTTTAAATTGATACATAATGGATTTTTAAGGATAATACTAGTTTGAAGGAATGAAAGACATGAATAAAGCGGAGATGGCTAAATTTTGATAAAAACTTAAGTTTGGGGGGAAATTTTGGGGTATATAACCTTTAAAAAAAAAAACATGTTGAGTCTTGTGGTGGGTTAAGGAGAAACACTCCCCATAAACACAAGCGTGAGATGGAGCGTAAAACGCACTCACCAACCATCTATAAAAAAAAGAGAAAAAAAAAAAAATTACCGTGGCTAGTTTTGTTTTGGGGCCTTTGTTACTTGAGTAAGTACGCCCGAAGGGGTATCTTAAAACCTAGCGCCCTAAGGTCTTATATGGTCTAGGAGTCGTTGGTCGAAAGCTCGCTAAGGGGTGACACTGTTAGCCTAATGGAATGAGACATTACATGCTTATGGTTAAAAAAAAAAAAACAATAAAACGGAAAAGAGCAAAAAGCCCCAAGTAATGAAAAGTAAAGCATAAGTATCCCAGATTGGACTCTTGAACTTGGTGGATGTTTGACTTTAGTTGGATATAGCTTGTTCGTGAATTTTGTGAATTTGCAATTGTATGATGCCTTCAAAGATATCTATTATGTCTTAAATTTGATTTTATATCGATTAACATTGTTGTGGAGCACACACGCACTATATCGTTGATAATAGCCTAAGATTTGATGATTGATTGGGAAATTACCGATTTGTTTTAATATGATGTATTATCATGTTTACTTAATTTCTCTAAGGGTAGGTTGAATAGACTTGTTTCTGTCATTACTGTTGGATTCGTAGGCATATAGATTAGTTTCATTACATTGCATTGCATAACATTTTTGTGTTTTTGCTTAAGGAGAAGCAAAGATTTAAGTTTGGGGGTATTTGATGAGTGAGTTTTATACCCATGAATTGGATACATTCGGACTTAATTTATTGTTGTTCTTAAGTCTTTTAGGATGTTTTTATGTGTTTGTGTCTATTCAAGCATGTTTTATATTGTTTTGTAGGATTTGGGACAAAAGTTACATGGATCGATGTTTGGGGTGGCTAGATTCGCGTTTTCGGCTTGCCATTTACACAGCAGTCACTTCAGAGCCAATTTGACTATAGCTCCTAACATTATTTCGAACAACTCAAAGAATGAAAGTTGTAGATCTACTTCTCCTCTTTCCGGAACATCTTGAATCATAGAAATCGGAGTTCGGAAGAAAACGTTATGGCCATTTTCGCAAAGGACGTTGGAGCAGAAAATGTCGGATTTTGGGCCAAAGGCAAGGCGCCCATTTTAGCCTATGCCCAAGTTTGTCCAAGCAACCGGGAGCAGAGTTTGAGCGCCGTGCCCTTAGCTGGGGCGTTGGGAAGGGCTTGGTGATGGCCCGGACGCGTTTTGGGGTAATTTTGACACCTTTTTGACTCCAAATAGGATTGGGTTTGTTCCTAAACTAAAAATTGGACTTGTAACCTATAAATACATAATGTAAGGCATAAAATAAGAGGAGATTACATAGCTTAGCCTAGATTAAACACTCCTTTAGATTAGAAAATAACCCTAGTTCTTATTAGTTTTGGAGATTGAAGCAACTTGGAGACCATTGAAGATCAAGAGCAAGAGCAAAAGGGGAGCATCAGATTTGCTGACAACAGATTCTATTCTCTTCTCTCATCCTACTTTTATCTTTTAATGTCTATTCAGTTGTGGATTCTTGATTTTAATTCATTAATTATGAACTAACTATTTTTGAGATTTCAATTGAACTTTTTATGGCTATGAATTAGTTATTCATTATATTCTAATTATTTATGTTAAAGTGAGTTGTTTATCTTGTCTTGTGCTTTTTGCTTAATTATCTCGATCAAGAATTACTTTGTTACTCTAGAAGGAATTGAAAGAGGAATTCTAGGGTTAGAACTGGGCATGATATCATGTGACTTAGTTATTTGCACAGTGAATAATTAGGTTTGTGAATAGAATGGAAATATCTTTTCGCCGCATGTAACACATAAGGAATTGGGATTGTAACAAGTTTAATTCAATTGTTTTGCATAGGAATATAGCAAAATTAATCTGGATTAAATAGAAGGCAATTGATCACTTGGAAAAGGGCTTTTGGCATTTGAGAGTTCCTGTTAACAATTCAGTAGACATAATAATTGGGATAATTGGATAATTGATTTATAGTTCATAATTGGGGATATTGGAGTCTTAATCCTTATTTACCTGAATTCAATCAAATCTTAGTTTTGTTTATTTGCTTTCTTTTAGACTAATCTCTTTTAATTGTTTAATTTAGTTTTCTTAATTAGAAAAATAACGATTTGAGATTGTTTAAATAAAATTAGTTTGGTTAAGAATTAGTACTTGGTGATTTTTATTAAATAATTCCTCGTGGGAACGATACTCTACTTTCACTTTATTACTTGTTGACCGTGTATACTTGCACGTATTCATTGATTGCGAAATCGATCAACAAGCCCCTACTAGTAAGATATGGTCTTTTTTGGTTGGAAAGCGACTCTTAACATTTTTCAACATGTTAAGCAAATCAGTGAGGCTGATATCTAGCTTGTTCATATGAAAAATTCACAACAATTGTGAAAGGAGTCCGGGAGTGAATGCAAGATCAAATCTTGGCACAACTCCCCATCCATGACAAAACCCGTTATCCTAATTTATTCAATCCATTTAATAATGTTAAGGACTTGTGTCTGTACTGTAGTGTCATCGGTTATTCTAGATCGAAAGAGCTCCTTAGATGTCTGATATCTATCAGTCTTACTTTCTTCACCATCAACCACTTGATGTGCATGAATATAGTAAGAGCATCTATAGTTTCATGTTTACGCTGAAGCTCGTTACTCATGGATATGAGCATGATGCATTGAGCCAACTATGCATCATCTTGCCACTTTCTAAAAGTAGCAATATCTTCCTCAGAGGCATTGTTTGCAACCATTGCAGGGATAGGCATATTAAGGACATAAGATAGCTTTTCAGCCGTGAGAACTTTTCTCAATTTCCTTAACCAATCCGTTTAATACAGCCCGGTTAAATAACATCTAATATGCTTTGCACTGATAGTAATTTAGACATTGTAAAATTCTGTAAATGAATTTGTAATTAACAACATTTTAGCATACATTCTTTTATTAATTACCAAAATAAATTAGGTCTTGTTTTAAATTGGTATCTCCCACTATTTTATTCAAACTATATTACCCTCAATATATATAGTTCAACAATATCTAATTAAAGATATGCTGGTGAGAATAAGGATCCCATTTCAAATGTATATAGCCTTTTGTGTGCACAACAAACTATATATAAATAAATAGGTAGACAACTCTTGCCAATTACATCAACTATGTAACTCCTTGTATTTTGCCTCTTAAATCATAATGGTCAAGTGTGTGCACATCCGAACTAAAATGATTTAAGTTAAGTCAGACCCAGCATTTCCATATAAGAGAAGAGAAAACTACAGGCCTTGTGTGTGCACAACAAAGTAGTAATGTTCAATTCCTTATAAATATCATATGTAATAAAAACAATATCTTAAATATTTAATACTTGCCTTGTGTGTGCACAAAAAACTCATTTTAAATATTCAATACTCCATTGTTTCTATCATGCTAGAAGGTGACGTTCGATATTCCAAATATCTTTGAACGTTATAACTTAATATAAAATATTTGAGGGGTTTGTTATTAATTTGTCTCATCTTGTTTAGCGCGCATGCACATATATATATAAAATACGAGTCATATTAATTAACATGTGAAGCATGTTTGCATAATATATAATATATATAGTATAAGCATGCACATATAGAATACTATATTCTACCCGGATTGGTTATGAACTTTATTCTAGTTTGGTTCACTAGAGCCACCAAGTGAACCAAAAGGTCAAACCCTAAGGGTGCAAGAATTAATATTTAAATATAAATATTACATTTAAACCCGGGCTCCATTACAAACGGGTCTTCACGTGCTCCTTGTTCCTTGATCTCCAATTCTTCAAAATTAATTCTAACTATTCCTATTACAAAACTATTTTAAAATAAATAGAAAACTTGATCAGCAGTCAAAGGAAAATACATAGGAGGACGATAGAATTTACATTAAGAAAAAATTAGAGAATACGAGGTACGCAAACCCCATTTAATAAAACTCATATATTCATGCATCCAACTAAAATAAAATCCAATCACATTTGTCAATAGTCCATAATCAATCACATTTATTATCATACACATCACCATATGAATCAATAAATAACATTCATCTCATGAATAATAAACATTCAATATATATATATATATATATATATATATATATATATATATATATTGATATCATTTAATGGGCAAATTTAGTTAGTATAAAATCTAATTTTGAATTAAAATAAACTCCTTTATTTTAACCCAAATTTAAATCAAAATAAACCCTTTTATTTTAATTTATCCAATTTTGAATAAAATAAACTATTTTATTTTAATCAAAATCTTTAATCAAAATAAACTCATTTATTTTAATTAATTATGGAATCCAATTCCAAGGGGAAAAAACTCCTTTATTAAAGGAAACACGGATTCTCTTTCCTATTCACAAATAAACTCCTTTATTTTGAATAATATGAAATCTTATTTCATATCTAAGTAAACTCCTTTATTTAAAGAAACATAGATTCTCTTTCCTATTCAAAAATAAACTCCTTTATTTTGAATAATATGAAATCTTATTTCATATCTAAATAAACTCCTTTATTTAAGGAAACATGGAATCCAATTTTAAAATTAAAATAAACTTTTTATTTTAAGATTAAAATAAACCTTTTATTTTTAAAATTAAAATAAACTTTTTATTTTAATTATTAAATTATTAAAAAATATTATATATATTGTATATTCACGTGGGTCACCACGTGAAAAAGGATACTTGAATTCCTGTATACTAGTATATAGAGATATGATAGTTAACCAAGAAAACCTTTCCTGTATAAAAAAACCTTTCTTGGATCCATGATTACATAAATTCACCAGCTTATTAGAAACACGTGATTCATCCCTTGAACATGCATTCAGAATGAAACTTTGAAATATTAAATCAATAACTTCAAAACACACGGAATTAGTGAAGAACAGATCGCGAAATTGATAACGATTTTTCATTTTTTTTTAAAAAAAAATTTATACAATAAATTATGCCTAATTAAATTGTTCTAAACACATATGAATATATATATATATATATCAAATTAAAAACAATTAATAATTCGCATAAAGGTTTAATTCTGATACCACTGTTAGGTTTGTAATATTCATGAACGCAATCAAATTGCACAAATTAAGCGGAAGCATGGAAAATCAGAGTTTTAAAATTTTACAAACCATATACCCGGATCATCCTTTATGCATAATTATTAATTAAACGAAAAGATAAAGAACAAGAATCATACCCTTGAAGATTCGAGCTTCCTCAGGTACAAGTTCATCTCCAATCCTTTTTCCGTTCATCTTGAATCCACTTGGTTTGGTTCCATCCTTTGATCAATGTTAGCCATCCAAATGTTTGGCCTCTAGAGGTGATCCACCAAGGAAGAAGAAAGATTCAAGAAGATGTGTGTTTGGCAAAACCCTAGTTTTTTATATCTCTCATAGAAAAAGAGCGTACTCTCCAATTGGAATCACATATATTGATATCTGATATAAGACTCCTCTTATAAAGATATCAGTTAACCCTTCTAATCTAATTAGAAAATATAGTATTATTTAATTAATTAAATTCCTTTAATTAATTAAGCTCCCTAATCTTTTTAGGGATAATTAATTAAACTCTTTTAATTAATTTAACCTCCTAATCTTATTAGGAATATATGAGAGTACTTTTATTAATTAATTTCCAAACTCTTTTAGGAATTAAATAATAATAATAATAAGACTCCTCTTATTAATTTATATTTAATATTTCAAAATATAAAGTTATTTAATTTATTCTATCACCATAGATTAAATTAAATATACTTAACTTATTATTACTATTATGTCATTAACTTAAATAATTATTCTTCCTTTTTTATGGTGTGACCCTTTAGGTTCTCCATATTAATAGGTTGTGAATAAATAAATTAGAACAATTTTAAACTTATTTAAATAAATAAATTAAATTATTAATTTATTTAAATAAATAATATTTATTCTACAATAGGGATAAGCCTCCCTAGCGATTAACGACTTTCCAGATAATATAGATTTCAACATTAATCATAAAAGAACCTTTGAGTAAATAGTTACTGTACAATTCAATCCTTCCACCATACAATGTCCCAATTAAATATAAGACATAAAACTACTGTCAAGTCTTATTTTATTTAATTATATGTATTTTGATCCTTAAATGCACAACTCTAAATAATGCAAATTAGAAACTCCTTTCTAATTTCATTCTGCCTTGGCCAAGGACTACTGGGTTGTCATTTATCGAATCACATAGGACATTTCTCTTCTTTTACTAGAAGCGGTAGATTCTTTATTGATCATACATTATCTTCATGTATAACTTATTATACCCAAGCATACCCTTTGATATACCCTAAGGGTCTTAAGGAATAAGTCAAAGTATAATTCATCATACACAAGATACTATGATGATCTCAAGTCCAAGGATCACTTGTACTACTATCACTACAGGAACTCCTATTGATAGGCAAATAAAACTCCATTAGGTATTCCTTAGCGAGCCACGTTCAGTGAACTTATTCTCTAATAAGCACCTACATACTTGCTTTAGTGTCTCCACACAAATGATCATGAGATCAATCATCCTCATCCAATGAGCAAGTAACATATGTACCAATCTATCCGGATTCACTAATCCCCAATTTAGTAATCTAACGATTGGGAACTATTTTAGTTTTAAGCTTTCTAAGAATTTAGATCTCATTAGAATGATCATCGTCATTATTCTAAAAGCATTGCTTAAAACTATGGGTTTATCACATATTATAAAACAGCATCATGTAGATAATTAAAAGCATTTAATAAATTAATACTTTTTATTAATAAATGAATAAGATTGTTACAAAGTATATGCTTTATCATCAAATATGATTGGCTTGTGTGCATACTACTTTCAATTTGAGCTGAGTATCCACTTCCCAATCCAATCTATAAGTAAAGCCCCATAGTTGAGTTAAATCCTGAAGTAGATTGTTGTCATGAGCTTTAGTTGAACTTCATTTACAGAGTCGTGGCTAGAGCTTTTACAACATATGCACTTCCCAACAATGTCAGCCAGAAATTCATACTTCTGGGGAAACTCTTTCTTCTTATACCCCTTGACGTTCTAAAACTTCGTGTGGTGCATCTTCTTCAGACCTTTATGGAAATCGATGACGTCCATGGATGTGAGTCCCTTTGATTTGAAACCTAGGGCTAAATTTATATCTTCAGCTTTGAGTTCCATTTGTTCTCCCTTAACCTTTATAGTGATAATGTCATTCTTAAGAACTCCATTGTTGTAGAACTCTTTCACTAGCTTCGGGTAGATCCTTGTGCTAGTGCTCAGAGCTTCTTCAAGGATAACTTTCTTCAGAAAGAGATAAAATCTTATGAAACTGAGGGTCAGCTGTCTTGAATTCATCGAAGGAGAGTTGGTAACCAGATATAATATTAGAAGCATCCATTGATTTTCTTGAACTGAGGTTGGTTGATCGTTCTGAAAGCTAGGGTTTCTGTTGATATAGAGAGAAATAGATGAATGAGCTTTTTGAAATTTTGAGGTGAATTTTCAAAAAACCTTTTCAAAATGTATTTGTAACTTCCCTCCACACAATTTGCATAGTGGGGCACGTGTCGAGTTCTGCCAGGCTCCATGATTTTAAATAGTGTGGAAAATACTGATATGCCCTTAGCTCCCCCTGAGCTAGTGTATCCTTTGAGAAGACTACAATCGTCGAGGCTGCTATACGATTATTGAGTTTACTGCTATTCATACTCTACGATCATTGTCTGTCTTGGTTCTTGTGATGAGCTTTGACTTAGCATTCCTTTTAGGTTAAGGTAGCTCAGGAAGGGCCAACCTCTTAGAATGATCTAAGGGTCAAGTTTTTCCATGAGGCACTTATCAGAGGGGTTGCTTGGATAGAAATGATGTCATCACAAGATGCTTTATGTTGAGACTGCTCTGCGATCATGGTTGCATCTCTACAATTTTAAACATAGCCCATTTATCTGTATGTTTAGCACAAACTAGAGTATAGAGTTTATGGTTGCAGATTTAGCATACCTAACTCACTTATCAGTTTATTAAATCTGGATTGGTTTTGTAAAGACATCAGCAAGTTGATTTTCAGTAGGGATGTATTGTAAAGATATAGTTCCATTTTGGACATGATCTCTAATAAAATGATATCTTATTTCTATATGCTTAGTCCTATAATGCATGACAGGATTATGTGTTATTGCTATGGCACTTGTGTTATCAAAATGAACAGGTATAGATTTGAAATCAAACCCATAGTTTGCTAGCTAATTTTTCATCCATAAGATTTCAAAGACAAAGAATTTGCTAACAAAGAATGTATTCAACCTGGCATTGTTGAGGTGAATCTTGAGTTTTATTTCTTGCTAAACCAGGACACAAGTCTATTTCTTAGCAACTGACAAGTGCCACTAGTACTTTTTCAATCGATCTTGCAACCTGTAAAATCAGCTTCTGTATATCCTGTTAATTCAAAGGAGGACTCCTTGGGATACCACAGCCCCAAGTGAGGTGTGACTTTGAGATACCTGAAAATTCTCTTTACATCAGTTAAGTGTGATTCTTTAGGATTTGCTTGAAATCTAGCACATATACATGTTGCAAACATTATGTCTGGTCTACTGGCAATTAGATACATTAGAGAGCCTATCATACATCTATATTAAGTAATGTCAATACTTTTACCTTTCTCATCTTTGTCAAACTTGGTTGTTGGAGCAATTGGTGTTTTCATGGGAGAGGCTAATTCCATGCCATACTTCTTAAGCAAGTCTTTAATGTACTTGGATTGGTTAATGAAGATACCTTCATCAATCTGCTTTACTTATAATCCAAGGAAGAAATTCAGCTCACCCATCATACTCATTTCAAACTTGCTCTGCCTAAGCTTGGCAAATCTCTTACACAGTTTTTCTGTGACAACCCGAAAAATTGGATTGTCCAGAATTTAAGTTTAAAGAATTAGTTATTAATAAAATGAATTTTTATTAATACGATTATGTGTTCTATGTTTTTTTAATCATTCTAGAACCTAGGATGATTATAATACGTGAGGATTCTGGCTACAAGCTAGACTGAACGAGTAAGAATTTTCCAAACGAAAATAAAAATTTTCTGGAACAAAAGTATTTTTGAGTAAAAAGACGAAATAGGCACTATTCATCCGACGAAAACTTAAGGGTTAGGGTTTAAATAACCTAAGCCTTTTCGAGAGTTCGGTATGTCAAAATGACATTCCTTCGAAAGATTTGACGATAATATATCGTGAAAAGTTAAGTAAGTCGATAAAAGTTTTTCTCGAAAAATGTGCAGAAATCGGACGAAATAAAAATGACAAAAAGTATTGTTATGTACTTTTCATTCGTTTAACTACGTGAAGGAAAAATCTTATCATCCAAAAGTGTTTTTTAGTTTTTCGAAGTTCCAAAGAATGTGTAAAAGTTAATATGTAAAGGAAAGACAAAATATCCAAAAATATTTGGATTTCGAGAATCGTAGTTTTTCAAACTATCGGATGAATTCCGCAAAAACGAAGTACGAAGCTTCCAAGAGAAGCTTCGTGAATAGTAAGGAGGTGTGAATAGTAAGTAGGTTTGCCAAATAACCAAAATACCCCTAGCCTTAGTTTTCTATAAAAGAGAACCTTAGCTCATTTGTTGGTGATTTTGAAAATCACCGACACTTGAGAGAGAGAGAATTTGGATGAGGAGGAAAAGGAAGAGGAAAAGCTAGCCCCTGTGCAAACTTTGTCCAACAGAAGAAGATTAAAGAAGAAAGGTAATCCAAAACTAGTCTAATTTAAATTTTCTTTAAGTTTTCTATGTAAATATACATAGCTTAATGAAAATAGGAGAAGAAGATGTTAAGAATGATTTCATATGGTTGAAATCATAAGAAAATGAAGTATGAAGAATTAAAGATTTATTTATAAAAGCTTTCTTAAGGAAGTATGAATTTTGTAATGAATTTGAACGATCCGAATGAATCATATGAATGATTCGATGAAATAAGTATGGAATGGTGTTTCATAACACCAAATTCCAAGAAAAAGTGAAATCGTAATCAAAATATCGATTAAAAATGAAGAACGAACGAAGAACGTGAAGAACACGAAGAATGTTGTTAATGGATAAATTTAAAACCATCGTAAATAGAACTTGTTGTTGATGGACAAGTTTAAAACCATCGCGTATAAGTTAGTTACTTATTACTTAGTTAAGAATGATAGAAACGTTCATGAAGAACGGATTGAACTTAGTTATAACGAAGTTATGGCAAAAATTTCGTAAAAGACAAACGAGAAGTAAAAAGTATGTAAATGAACCTGAATATGTAGGGTTTTATAAGAATGTTAGAGAACATAGAAAAAATGAGTCGTGGACTCAAGAACGAAAGAATTCCGAGTTCGAATGACCGAATTACGGACGAACGAACGAAGAACGTTAATAATGTAAAATGAATGAAGGTTGAAGTTTAAGCCAATTGAATGGCATGTTAACGAATTCAGAATGAAATTCTGTCTGAGAGAAGTTAAAGTATGTAATGAGATTAAGAAGATGGCTTTGGAACGACCTCGTTCCGAGTTATAATGAAGAAGTTATAAGATCGTTCAAACATGTTCAACACTTACAATTTTTTTCTGAGTTTTAGAACTGGCTCCGTAGCACCAGTTATGCCTTAGGAGGAGGAGCCGCAACGCTAGCCTGGGGATAAAGGTATCAAGAGTGGCGCTGATAAAGAATTAATTAACACGGAACCGAGTAGCATAGCCGGTAGAAGAGGCAAAGCCAGAGAAGAGCTTTTAATTGCTCAACTCTTCGGGGAAGTGTAAGGAAAGATAATGAACATATAGTTCACATAATGTAACACTTAATCAAGTTATTTAAACCTTTAGTAAAGGTTGAACAAAAAGATTGAACGAGATTAAAAGATAAAGAATGTAAACGCAACGTAGTTGCTGTAACGACCCCAAAATTCATATAATTTAATTCTCGACTTCGAATAATATCTGACTAATCCTAATAATATCTGACTAATCTTAATAGTTTCTAACTATCAAATATACACATGAAAAAAGAATCACCTTTTCACCACATATACATTGATAGCGCGACACCGACATTCCAATTATTATCAATGTGATAAAATGAGAGCAAGCACAAAACCCTCGCCCATACAAAGGTTTATACAACTCAGCCACCACATGAGTCCTCAATTGAAATCCCACCTAACTCTATCTTACTCAGAACTTTCTCTTAACGTGCTCAATACGAATTTCTCCTATCACATTATCTATAACTCCTCGTGAGTTTATCTCATACTATATCATAGTACATTATCTTCATAGCATCAAGCTATAATTATTCCAACATTTCAAACCATCTTTCTTTTATAACTTAAATAGATCACGTCGTGATCTTATTCTATAATCATCTCCCTTAAAAGTCTTTTCTTAACGCCTGATCGTTTTGTTTTACGATACTCTTTCTTTCCTTTCCATCATTTACGATTTCATTTATGCTTTTAATCTTACAGACTTTGTTTATTCATCATTATTCGTTATCTTGGCTATTGGAGTTAGGTAACTTCCATTTCTTATCTTTATATCTCTTCAAGATTCTTCTTTAAATTTTCTTGTTTATATAATAATTCTTCCTTTAAGAATTTCTAACTTCGCTTACATTGCTCAACATTTCATTCGAACTCCACATTTTTATTATACGTATCCATTTTCTATACTTGGTACACATCGAGTCTCTAATAGTTTCAATATGGTACGCTGAGTGGTTTCCCACAAACAACAAACAAACTAGGTTCCGAGTTACTAGTTCGTATATACCTCCGCCTACATGAAGGAATCGTTTAGCCTGTATATACCATACATAAACTATTAATGAGTACGATTGTACCATACTTAAATATAACTTTTTATTCTTAACTTCTTTATCATTCTCTTCTTATAGACATTATCTATTTATTATCACCTTAAATCCTTATTATTGGAGTTGGGTAACCCTACATTCATATTCCATATAACTCTGCGAGATTCTTCTTTGAATCCTCTCACACATGTTTTAATCCATTCCTTATAAATTTCTTAAATTACTTCTTATTGTTCAAACTCTATTTGAGTTTATTCTTTCATTATCTTCACCTTCCTTCTCTAAGGATATAGCCTAAGGTACTCCTAGTTAAGGTTTATAACCTACGACTTTGATACCAACTATAACGACCCTAAAATTCATACAATTTAATTCTTGAATTCGATCGTTAACAATACATTCAACCTCTAATTTTACATCATTAAACGATAATACAACCATTGAAATTTGCAGAATAATTAAAATTTTCTATAAAAAACTATTCTCGTTCCCAAAACTTTCAACCTTTACATCTAAATATCTCAGAATCATTTTAATAATACAAGAGTTTACATCACAAAACGATATTATAATTCAACATTAATATATTTACCGAAACATTAGATATGTTCCGAATAATAATAACTTATCCAAAGTGTATAAATCTTCAAGTATCACATCTGATTCATGTCTTTCAAGTAACACATAACTTTACCTTGAATCCTTAACCTGTAAAAGTGGTTATTTGCAAGGTTGAGCTCGACAACCCAGCAAAATCTAACGATTTTAATGCATCATATAACACATAATAACATGCTCAACATACATCTCATAAACATTGGACTAATATAACATACATACTGTAGTTCATATAACAAGTATAAAGATTGAGTTCCTTACTCAATTAACATTCATTACTCAATCAACGTAGTCATAAATTGACTTTAATATTTCATTCTTTCAACATACATATAACACACCATGCTATTTGCAATAAAGATTTAAACAGTTCATCTTCAAATTCACATAGCAAATAGGAACTGAAAGACTTGTCTTGATCGTTGTTTACCAATAACAGTTTAACAGCTTACAGCTATCTGCACTTCATGTGCCCTACACAATTATATAATCATTCACATTAACTATTAGTCACATAGCAACGCATAATAGTTGTAATGTAAACTTTACTCTACATCTCATAACCCTTCTTATTAATCAATACACAATGTTCAATTTGATTGTGTTAACTTTTGACTTACATCTCACTACATTACTTCTTAGGTCATACTCGAAGTTCATTCAAGTGTTTAATTCTTGCTAGGACTACTTATTGGTTTTATATTAAACTCATTTCATATCTTATATTATTCATTTCATTTGACTTAAAACACTTTTTACGTTCATTAACACTTGACATGGCGTTTCGACGTTCATTCGTCACACGCCTGATTTGTCCCTCTTGTGTGTGCTTAGTATGCTTATACAACTTATCTAATTCATCATATTAATGTTAATCATCATTATGTTTACTAACATTCATGTTTTATAACTTAGAACAATATTTTTATCGTCAGAAGCACAACACATGCATACATGCATGCCCGACGCCCTCCGATTGACCTTGAAAACACAACAATCCTAAAGATGACCATTTTAACCCCTGATAACTACCTCAAATTTAAAATCTTAAAGAATAAAAGGTATAGCTCTACTCGTCCTCGTTCTGGATCATCTCGAATTGCATCAATCAAGGTTCGTATGAAAAGGTTGTGCTTATTTTAGTAAAACATGTCCGAACAGTTTTTTTTCTCCAAAATTTGAAAGACAGACTACCCCTCAGCTGGGGCTGGGGTTTTTGTACTACAATAGCCATCCGGGGTGGGGGTAGCTTTTGAAATTTCGCGAATGAACATCACAAACACTACAGAAAGCAAAATTAGGCCTACAAACTCCTTTCTAACAACCATACCAACCTACCCAAGGTGTGATATATTTACAGAAACATAAACTAATGTTTCTAACACGTTTCAAATCACATAAACAATATAAACATCAAAATTACAACCTTTAATTTCACTATTTGTATTATTTCTTCTTCTTTTGACATTCATAGCAAAATTCCTCACTATGAATTCGTTTCTTAACCAAATTGATTCATTCAATTTGCGTTCTTTTCCTTTTTAAATGTTTTAACAACATCCAGCATCAATTTAAGGTTTCCATCATGATTTCATAGTTAGTATTAGTCTCAAAATTGACCAAAACTTATATGTATTTCAATAAAACTCTAATTTCTCATCTTTAACATGTTCTCATGATTTTGATAACCCCAAAACCAATTATAGATTACTCATAACATGCATTATATATATATATATATATATATATATATATATATATATATATATATATATATATATATATCTAATAATATATATAACCATCACAATCAAATTTCCCAACTTAACTTCATAGAAGACTTACAAAAATCAAGAAAACTCAAATAAGGGTTTTTACCTTTTAATTTTTTCTTGGACTAGTTAGAAGATTAAAATTGCTTGATTAATCCTCTTCTTCTCCATTGAATTCTCAAAGTTTCTATCCAACTTCATAGAGAACTCTCACCTCTCTCAATTTCTTCTCTGTAAACTCTCCCTTCTTCTCTTCTTCTTAGGTTTAAGCCAATTCTTTTCACGTAACACTAAAACAGACGCTAACGTAAAAAAACAAAACTGACGTATAATAATAAGGCTACTAAATACATATCAGTTATTTTTATTTTAAATTTAAAAGCCATAAGGCCTTGTTTGGCAAAACCTATTAAAATAATGACTTAATCATTCCTTAAGCTTTGTTTGGCAAAACTGAATTAAACTCCTTGTTTTAATAACTCATTTATAGTATAGTTCATGGTCACACTTTATTTAATCAAATTCTAATATTCAATTTAATTAAATCAATTTAACACATAAACCACTACAACAAAATTATAATTTTCTTTATAATTATAATTTTATTTAACACATCACTTTAATTACAAAATCAAATTAGAATAACATTATAATAATTCATTTAATCATTATAAACTCTCTAATAACTCATTACTTTAAATTAGAATATTATCTCATAATAATTAATTTCCTTAACTCATAGATTATTTATTTAACAAATACAAAATCAACTCAAATCACATTAAATAAATATTTACACATCAATTAAAATATTTATATAATTCAATAAATGTTTGGAATTATAATTTAAAATTGGATTATTTTCATAATATAATTTTCAACATAATTAAATTAACTAATATTATTTAGTTAATTACCTTCTCGTAACAATCACATCTAATTTCTTTAATAGTTAAATTAACTATTAAACCTTATTTTCCAAACATATACATCTCTTTTATATTCACACTTAATCTCTTTACACCAAATCACATATTTCGAGATAAATTGCAAATATATATACTTACACACACTCAAAACACATAATTCAAAATATATACATTTCATAATAAGAATTTTAACTATTAAATTCTTATTTTAATAACTTATAAAAATTCGGGTTGTCACAGTTGCGATGAACGAATGGTCTTAGTATACAACAAATAGTATGACTTCGACATTAAGAAAGAATGATGAAAGGGAAGTTCAAGTAATAAATAAAGAATGAGAGCGATTAAAACCTTAGATAAAGGTTGAATGAGAGATTAAGAGATGAACAATGTGAACACAAAATACGTAAATTGGTTGTATGACTTAAACGTTAACAAAGGTAGTAAATAAGATAAGAAATTATCAAGAAAGTCGTAACGAATGGTAATAAGATTAATGAAAGTCTGAGTGTGAGTCGGATAGAGAATGTTGGAAAGAAATCATTACTACAAAACAGTAAATAGCCAACGCGAAAAAAACGTTGTGGTTTCAGTCCGAAAAACGTCGTGGTTAAGAGTGTTATCTATTTGACACCCTTACACAACGTTTTTAAAACGTTGTAGTTAAGAACAATACACAACGTTTTTAGGAGGAAAACGTTGTAGATTTGTTTTTCAAAAATTAGCATATGCTTAAAAACGTTGTAGAAGGTATGATTCCACAACGTTTTTTGGATAAAAATGTTATTTAGTATATCAGACAACGTTTAGGCACATTTACACAACGTTTTTAAAATGTTGTAGATTAAAATAAAAGAAAAAAAATATTGTGATTCACCTACATTACCAATGCAAGTGAATTTGATTACATCCACAAAATAAATCAAACTATCTATAAAATTAAGCTACTACCTAAGCATGCATAAAATTATAGTGTGACTTGGCGGGGGTTGGCTCCATGCGGCCACCGAACCTGCTGCCTTGCCTTGGTCCCATAGCACGAGGGTCTTCATGGGATGGAGCCGTTGGCCTGCCAAGTTCCCATTCACCATGGGCAAAATGACATTTATCACCAAACTGCTTGTGCAACTGGTGTAAGCATAATATCTCTGCTTGTGCAACTGCTAGTTGCATTTGTAACTGAGATACTTGATTCTGCAAGTAGGAGATTGCCCCAACACACCCACAACCGTATACAAGGTCTCTCATTCTTGCGTTCGCTTCAAAAAATAAATTGCTCGCAGCATCTCCCCTCTGATGAACCGGAAGCTCCTGATCCAAAATTAATTAAACAATCAACAAACACAATATTTGCATTCTAACTAGTTTTTTAGGCTGTTTATTACATTACAATGAATGTCATTCTTTGAACTGTGTAAACAAAATTTAAGGGGAAAGAAACCTAAAGTTCCACATCAATGTAATCAGCTCCCAATTCCATGGCCAATTGAAGCAAGTTCAGTCGACTTTTTCCATCACCATCATACTGACCACCTTCCCAGTTGGGTCTAGAAAAAAACATAAAATCAACAAGTACTATACTTGGTTACCTTTAAACTCAACAACAGCTTTTGTCCCAAACTATAAGATGGTGCATAATAAGATAACATGACAAGGTATATTTGATAAACAAGAAATCAATTAACAAATTAAAAAAGATAATACTATTAATACATGAAATAACCCTGGATCTACACCCTGAGTAATAACTGTAATCCTCTTGTGTGCTCCAGATGCCTTTGGCCACTGGGAGATTTTTATTGCTATTTCCTCAACATTCTCAGTCTGGTCAGTCATCAGCGGAATCAGATAAATAGTCAAGAAAGTGAAAGAACAAGTCACCACCTATGCTGGACATGGAATCATTACCTCCCAGCCATGAACTTTTGAGAATGTTCTTGCTTCTGTTTCGTTTCCAAAAACAAAGTCCATATACCTGAAACCAAAAAGAGTGGCAAGCTATAAATCTGAATATTATATTTTTCAGTAAAAAGAAAAAATTAAGCACAAGACTAGGACATTGAGCATACTGTAAAACTTTCTCTTGTGCATCCTTGAAGAACTCATAGATAAATGGAGCAGAAAGGTTCATCATAAAGATCTGCATGTGAAAACATATTAGCTGCTGTATCATGCATAAGCTACTAGCAAAGGGAGCATGTTAAATGAACGGAGGGATGAACTGGATTTAAATATTGAAACCTCCTGCCACAATGACAAACCTTGTTCTTTGCAGCTGCATGCTCAACAACTAGAAGAATGGACTCAGGTGAAACAGTGAGAAAAAACCCGGCAATGTAGAAGTACTTGGCCTTCTCAATTGTCAAAATCAAATCAAGTTAGATCCAAAAAATGTAAAACTAAACAATAAAGAAAATAAGTACAAACATGGTACCCAATGCCCAATTTTCTAGTTTCTTCAAATGTTCAGATTTGTAGCAATTGGCAGCTGACAAATTGGCAACAAGAGACCTGCATATATAGTTCACAAAAAATTTTATTGGCCAAGGTAGACAGAAGGTGATAAGAGATGAATGATTGTATAATAGAAATTTCGCAGGCACATATACGACCTTGAAACAAGACTATTTTAGCTGACCTTTCACCACCTCCAACACAAATAGCACAAGTACCCGTGAGTGTAGACTCATCCTCATAGTAGTGAACCAATTGGCAGAGTCGAGCTCGTTGACCATAAAATAACCCTTGAACCTAAAGCCTTGGACATTACTTACACAAAACCCAAGAAATTGAACCTCAAATAGAACCAAATGAATGGATATTTAAGCATATTCGATTCAAATACAATTGTTAAGCATAATTTACAAGCATAACAACTTTGCTCTCAAATATATAAATACAGTGGTCAAATTTAGCAGGAAAGTCAACACTGGTCATAAAAACTTCAACAAATCCACCATCTCTACATTTATCCAAGCAGCTTAGTGCTAAAGTAGCCTCGTCTTGAAGGTGTTATTTTGGGAAAATATTAGTACAATCAATGAATTGCACTCAAGAAATAGAGTGAAGGACATCTAGAGATCAATTTGTCATGTTTATCCTTCAACTTAAATCAAGTGTATATCAAAGAGAAATATTCTGGCAAGAAAGTACCTCTATGAAACCACTTTTTGACATTCTGAATGTCATATTAAAACGATCAAACAGATCACATACAACTGTTGGAAATGACTGTAAATATATCTTCCTTTCCTGTAACTCCAAAAGTTAGGAGCACTGATATGAACTTCAAAATAAAACACTATTGAGCTGAATACGGTACTAAGAATAACTACTACTTTTTTTGCTGGTACAAGTACGTATTCAAAGATAAAATACAGTAAAGACTAAAGATTCATTCAAGTATCAAAGAAATCTGGCACAATTGGTGGGATTCAACAGAAATGATATCTTGGATTACTCACGCAGTTATACAGAACTTGTGGGTGACTGCAAGTCTGGGGGTCATCACAGAACATTTAAAACATCACCCAGTTGAAAAGAAATGTAATCTGGCAGTTAAGACAATCAAAGCTTTGAAATTCAGATAGCAAATTGGTTTTGATTTATTTTATCCAAAGAAATGTTATAAATTAGATTGGAATTGGGAATAAGAAGTCATGCAGAATGTGACTAAGAAATAGAAGTCAACCATTGTAAAGAACAATAACAAATAATAGAAAAGAATGTAAAGGAGGAAGAAGTTCAGAATTGGTTTATAACTTAATCTAACAGATTCAACCTTTCAAACAGAAGAATAAAACAGAGTACCTATAAACTCCATAACCAGAACATGAAGCCTCAAAAGAAGTGGAGTCTGGCACCTGATTCCAGCTGCCTTTAGCCTGCAATCAATCACAGCAACAACAGAAATAAAATCATATTACCTCCTAAAAACATTCTTCTAAACATAGTTCGAACAACAATTTACTGCAAAAATTACAAAATTGATCGAATCCACGAAATCTTTACCGAAATAATACTCAAACCAGGGATAAAACTCTCGAATTAGGGTCTCCATGTATCATTTGTACATAGAAAAATAAATCTCAAACACATAGGAAGAAAACTTAGCAAGGAGTAGGTGTGTACTAGCAGACGATTCCAGCCGACTGAGCCGGGGGAGACGCTCCAAATCTCAAGGGAACCGTCTTCTCGAGCGGCAGCGACTTGAGTCGTCGGTGCTGGTGGCTAAGGCTACAACTGGAGATGGCTTCCATTCAACAGAGCTGCTGCGAACGCCATAATAGACGCGCTCTGGATCCCAATTCACCGGCGTTCGTGGCCATTCACCGACGGCGGCTGAACTGGATCCCGATTCTCCAGATGCAGAAGTTCTACTCCATCGCCGATGTGTCGCTGGAGCTTAGAGCGGTGGCGGCGAAGAAATTGAAAGATTTTGTGTGAAAAATGGGAAGGAGGGAATATCAGATCGGGGAAAATTAGGGGAAAAGTAAGGAGGGAATGAAATTTCTGTATAGGAAACGTTTTAAGCTCCGTGTTTCACTTCCACATTTTTTTAAGCTCCGTGTTTTGTCTGATAGACAACGTTTTTAAATAAAAAGGGTAAAATTCAGATGACCACTTATAATATCTGACATTTCCCATATAACCACCTGTATTACGTAAATCTATATTTAAATATTCGTGATTTTGAATTGAAGTGAAAAACAGCTTTCCGTCTAGACGTCCTTAATGGGAATGGATAATGACTTTTTTGCCCCTTGATATATATATATTGAAAATGACCTAAAATATGGTCAATTGTGTAGACGGATCTAGGGCTTGCAATTGAGGCGATTTTCTGGCGATTTCTTCACGAATGCTTCAAATCTAAGTGGAAACCAAAGCCTTTTATGGTGTTTGTGGAAGAAATTGTATCCGGAAGCTAATATTTCTTTGTAGATCCGTAAGTATTAACTATTCGATTCGATTTGATGTTTACTCGCTATTTAAGTGTTATGACTATGTTGTGTGAGTTTATCTTACTTTTGGTCTGATTTGGGATGGCTTTTCAAGAATAAATATTGTTGTGTTGGGGTCCCTCTGATTTGTGATGTTTTTTGATAGATTTATTTTGTACAATAATATGCCCCCACTTGTTTGGTCCCCTCTGTGTATATGGATTTGGTGGTGTTTGATGGAATATTTTATGTTTTAGTGGCATGCATGCTAGACTTTGATTTGTTTTTTTTAGTATTGGTGGTCCCCCCCTGTCTCCCAAACATGTTTTGTTTCTTATCCAAAATTTTCTCCCTCATATGTTTAATGCAGAATGTCTGTGAGAGTTGTGTTCCATTATGGTGGGACTTTTGTTAAAGAACAAATTATTGATTATGTTGGGGGTAGTGTTGAGATTATAGAGAATGTAGAGTTGGATAAGATATTTTTGATGGAGATACATGAGTTCCACTTTCAGTTAAATCCAATCCCACATGTGAACATTTATTATCTTGTACCTGGTTATGAGTTATGGGAGGGTGGGACTTTAATTCTAAGTGATGACATGATGTATGTGAGATGGTAGACGTCTTTAGTTAATAATGAGAGTGAAGAGGTAGTTTTATACGCAGTAACAAATGGAGGGTCCAATACAAGTTGGAGGTAAAGGAATGAATCAAAAGGTAAATAAACATAGAGAACAACCTATGAAAAGAAATGAAAATAGGGGTGAAGAGGCGGACCATCCCTCTTGGATGGATGAAGATCTAGAGGGCACCTGGGATGATGACATATTTAAAAGAAGGGAAAAAATAGATTTTGATAACTCCAAAGATATCTTTGTAGAAGATTGGTGGAGTGATGATGAGGGAGAAGGGAAAGAGGCATTAAGAAAGAAGTTTGTTTTATCGATGATGAGGACAACTTAGAAGGGATGGGTCTATGGAATTTAATGAGGACACTGATATGGGTAACATAGAATTTGAGGTTGGAATGGAGTTTACAAATCATGAAATTTTTAGGAATGCTTTGGTTGAGTTTTTTACGTAAAAGGGGTTTGACATTAAATACATTCAAAATGATAAGAAAAGAATAAGCTGTCAAATGTAAATTAAAATTGTTCTTGGAGAATTCATGCATCGATTAAACAAGGTGAAGTAACTTTCAAAATCAAATCAATAGGGGGATCACATACGTGTCTTGGACAAGAGAAAAACCATCTTGTTGATGATGAGGTATTTGGCCAAAAATACTTGAATAACTTGAGAGATAATCCTAAGTGGGATTTGAAAGCACGGCGGAGAAGAAGGCACAAAAGGAATGTCATTCGGTCTTAGTAAATCATCCCTATATAGGCTAAAAGAAAAGCTTTACATTATATATCGGTGATGTAGGAGAACATCTGACAACAAACTTATGGATTATATTGAGGCAGTTTAAAAACTAAATCTGGGACAGCTTTTCAAATTCTGCGATCGGTGTGTGAGGGGCCCGGTTCTCTTCCAAAGATTTAAGAGATCAGATATGAGGGTCAAGATGTAAACATGTTTTCCTTGTTGGGTGTAGACCAATAATAGGTTTGGATGGATGTTTCCTAAAGGGGATATATGGAGGGCAGATGTTAAGTGCTATAGGAAGAGATGCAAATGATAATATTTTTCCCATTGCCATTGCTATAGTTGAAATAGAATGTAGGGACAGTTGGCAGTGGTTTCTCACAGAACTGTTAGATGACATTGGTGAAAATGAAACAAGAAGATATGTGTTTATTTCTGATAGGCAGAAGGGGCTTGTAGAGGTTTTTAATTCAATGTTACCCAATAATGAACATAGATTTTGTTTGAAGCATTTGTACAACAATTTCAAAATCAAGTTTAGGGGGAAGCTGTTGAGGGATATTTTCTGGAATGCAGCTAGTTGTGGTGATATGTATACATTTGAAGCAGCTATGAAGGAAATGCACAAAGTTGATCCTGAGGCGTTGAAGTGGTTGATATTTACATTGGGCCCAAATATTGGGCGGATCTCATTTTCACCCCATTGTAGGTCTTATGTAGTTGTAAACAACTTGAATGAGTCATGGAATAATTATATCATTGAGGCAAGGGATAAAGGGATTATTAACATGCTAAAGTGGATTAGGAAGAAATTAATGGTTAGGTTTCAGATTAAAAAGGAGGGCATGGACAAGTATGGAGGGTCAATTGGGCCAAGAATACAAAAAAAATTAGAGATCAATAAGAAACATTCTAGGGGATGCACTGCATTAAAGTCTGGAATTGGGGAGTTTGAGGTTGAAAGTGACGACAGAACTTGGGTTGTCAATTTGAATGAAAAAACTTGTGGGTGCAGAATGTGGCAGCTTAGTGGCATTCCTTGCAAACATGTAGTGACGACAATCTGGGGTAATAGGGAGCAGCCAGAGGCTTATTTCCATCCTTGCTATAGCAAGGAAGTGTACTTAAGCACCTACAACTTTACCATAAAGCCTGTTCCTAATCATCATGAATGGGTGCAATCCAAATTTCCAAAGATTCAACCTCCATTGTACCATAAACCCACTGGCAGACCAAGAAAAGTAAGGAAAAAGGCACAAGATGAACCAAAAAACCCTCACCTGGCAAGTAGAAGAGGTGGCACTGTAACATTAGCAAGATGTTTGACACTTGGGCATAACAGCAGGGCTTGTAGGCAGCCATTTCATCCAAACTCCAAACTGAAGGTATGTATTTACATTATATATAGCTGATATAATTATGACTTTTTAATCTGAAGCTAACAGGTTTGTATTTGTAGGGGAAAAGCAGACCAACTGGTGAAACAACAGCTGCAAAGGATTGCCAGTCAAATGTTGGGGCATCATCTTCCTGTAATGATTGAAATGATAGTCCTAGGTTTAAAATGCAATGTTGAATAAGCTAACATATTTGTTTGTATCTTTCAGGCAAAAATCAGACCACCAAAGTTGCAAAGTAAGGGGAAGGGTGCTAATCCTGGACCTAATTCTTCAACCTCAGAACAGCCCAAATCAAGCTCTCAACCTAACCAGTCCACCAAGTGGACTAATCCTGGACCAAGTTTGTCTGCATGTTGGACTGAGGCTACTGATCAACCAAGGTCAAGTTCACAGCCTAATCCTGGACGAAGAATGAAGAGCATACCAAAATTGAAGAAGCTTTTAATAAAAGTGCTGCATTGTTAGTTCACCAAAAAAGGCAGGAAGGGGGGATTAAGGCTCTGATTTTGCCTTGGACTTAGTCTAGACTAATATGTAATTATATTTTGGCACATTTACATGGATGTTAGTTTTAGTTGCCTTGTTGGTAGTTTTTCGTAAACTTGAATGGGCAGTGTATATTTTTGGCACCAGTGGTCATCTTCTTTGGTTATCTGCTTTGGCACCACTAGAGTTAGCTACTCACAAGGAACATATTGGTCTATTTTTGAGATAGGAACAGATTTGTGGCCTACTAAGGTTTTGGCAATGATGACAAGTGAATTGATATTTATTGTGATTTCCTTACTACTAATTGCTTGTTCTCGTTAGATTGCTCATCTTTTTTGTGCAAATATAACTCCAATATAACATGAACAACAATAATACTCCAACATAACATATTCCAACATAACATATTTCAACATAACATATTTCAACAATTCAACTTTGAAAAAAAATTCAACACAACTCCAAGAATAAAAACTTACATTTCATTAAATTTAGAACATTAAATATTCCATTACACTAACATATTTCATTTCATACTACTAAAAACATTAAAACTTTCATTACATATTTCATTACATTAAAACCCTCACATTACAAACTTTCACTTCATACTACTAAAGAACATCGGCATGAATGATGCGGAGAAGAAAAACAACTCAATTATCATTATTATCTTCACATGGCTTTCAACAAGCATCATCCTCATATGTAGATTATTCTTCTCACACAAACACTTGCATGTTGTTCCCCTCACCACTGTTGTCCCCATTCCTTCATTGTGTTCATTAGTATCAGTAAGTGTACCACTTGAGTTTGTTGTAGAAGGCAAGCACCATGCCCAAAATTCACATTCATCACATACAAAATACAATTTTCCCTTCGATGGTTTGTTCGAGTCGACAATTCTTACAGAAGCCTTCTTTCCACATTTACATTTCCTAGGTATGTATCGAAGGTCACCATTATTCCATCCTACATGATTGCTTGACGAAGACATGCCTCCTACTTCACATAAACATCAGCAAAATCTTTAATCAGCAATTTAAAGCATAATATTTACATACTAATGTTGGGAAAAATATGGCTTTCCCACAAGTGTAAATCAATGGAAGCAATGCAAGAAAAATAACAAAAGAAGTAGGCACACAAGAATTACGTGGTTCCCTCCAACTGAGGTACATCCACAAGGCCGGTAGGTTAGTTTCTTCCACTATCACCAACAGAATTTTACAAAATGGCCAAAAGGCATAAGCCTTACAAACACACCAAAGGTGTAAATCACAAGAGGAAAATACCTCACAAATGAGAAAACAAATCTCCAAGAACAAATATATCAAAACAGGAGAATGTATCAAAAATGAATGTTCTGCCTTTACCAAAAAATGGGACATGTCCCAGAAGAGCTCTCTCTCTCTCTCTCTCTCTTTGTATCTGTTCTCAATGTATATGCAGAAATGGGACATGTCTCAGATTTATAAGAATTTGTATCTTCTTGAAGACTCCAAGCCAAGCCTTGAGAATACCAAGAGACATGCATGGAAAACTCACCAAAAATAAAAGTCATGCATTTTACCAAGGTGCATGCCTAAGACTGTAATTAAGAGAGAGATAGTTCCCACAAAGGAGGGAAACCCAACAACTAACATGCACATAAAGCAAATGTATACAAGATGTTACTTCAACATTTTCACAAACACCTTCTGGGCTGCCAAATTTGTAGTAACTTCAGCCCAAATCTTGCTAACAAATTACACAACTAAGAAATCTAATGAACACTGTATAACGAATGAGCTACCTCCCATCCACAACCCTTGGTATCAACATATCAAGGAGTATCTGTGAGATGGATCTACACCCGCTGAGGCGAGCCTGACTAAAAAGAGGCGGATTAGGCCTCCTCATATGTCTGGATAAAGACCAAGCTCAGAGGCTCATGGATGAGATCCATGGTGGAGTATGTGGCCCCCACATGAGTGGACCCCTACTTGTCAAAAAGATCCTCAGAATAGGGCATTATTGGCTTACGCTCAAAGATGACTGTGATGATCACGTCAGGAGGTGCTATCAATGCCAAATTAATGGGAATGCTATCCACCCCCTATAGACACTCGAAATTTTCTGCACACCTGTTACTGACATTGTAGGAGGGCAGATTCGTCTTTCAAAAATAACCTTGGAAGACAGCTCACATCCATTCCAGATACTACCGGAAGTTTAGTCTCAACCCCGGAACACACACCGAGAATATCAATTCCAACCTCAGAGATAACCCCAAGTTTCATCATTGGAGATAACCCTAAGGAATGTTGTTGCAGTTCCGGCGATAACTCCGAAAATGCTTGTTTCAAATGCATGCGATCAGCTTCAATCTCAGACCTCCTGTCGAGGCACTCATACCAAAGACCTAGAGCTAACACTGGGAAGACAGGCACACTTATAGATGACCTTGTGGAATTCAAACACTTGCAACAGTCCAATCTCAGATGTAACCTTGAGCAATGTCTGCTATCAGCTCAAACTAGAGATAACCTAGGTGAGGAGTCAAATTATTATCTTGCCACTTCAACCCCTGCGCGATGTCTCAACATTTCATACATACATTGCTACAAAATAATGTCCCATAAGAGCCAAGGAGTTCCAATCCCGAGTGACTATTACGCGTGGCAGACACTGGATAAAATTTGAAGCTTGAAGACCATGGGCGTGGTCCCCTCTTCCTGACTTCATAAAAGCAGTTTGAAGATGGTCTTGTATACCTCGTTCTGATGCTCGGATTGAAGTTCTGCAAGTTCAAGCGGACATCACAGTGCACAAGTGCACGTAGTTCAATCTGGTGGCTTTCTCATGGAGCCAGGGCACCCCGGTACTGCATGAAGTGCATCTGCAATTCTTCTGCAGTACACTGTGGCTCCCCTCTATAAATAGAGGGCTTGCGGTGTCCATTTAAAAAAGAAAAAAGGCAAGGAAGCCCTGTCCAATTTCCTCTGTACACACCCCATATTGAGTGTTTCCTCATTTTAAACACCTGTTAGCTCACATATAGCTATATTTTTACCAGCGGGAGCTGAGTGTTTATCCATCTAAAGTCATGGAAGCCTGCTTTGGCAGCCCACTGGAAGCCTTCTAACACTTTATAAAGCCTTTCTCTTCATCTTTGCACACACTATTCCTCACATTGAGAGTCGTGTTGTGTGTGTATGCCCAGACTTCGGTCCGTGGTTTTCATTTCTATCTATATATATATACTTATATATGTATATATTTATATATGGACTAACATTATCGAGTTATGCCTCAATTGAGCCTAGACTTATATGCCGGAGCATTTACTAGCTTTATATATATATATATATATATATATATATATATATATATATATATATACACATTTCTATTAGGCCTGGAGTTTACTTCGAGGCCTTTTATTGCTTTATTTACATTTAGTCCCGCCTGGAGTTTACTTCGTGGTGGTTGATCATCTTTTATAGCTTTATTTACATTTCTGATCCCCCATGTAGGTGCTTTGTGGTGTTTGATCATGTCTATAAATATATATATATATATATATATACCGCTTTTATATATTTACATTTTCGATCCCCATGGAGGTGCTTCGTGATGGTTGATCATGTCGTATATATATATTTCTGACTTTTATATATATAATCGCCATCGCTTTTATATAAATCATGCGGCATCATGTGAGCCTAGGAATCATGTGATCATAGATTTAGTCATCTTGAATCTAGATTCGAGTTCTGTGATGGACATTTCAAATTTGTAGCGACTTGTACATTATTTACGGTGTCTAAATTTCTTTGGATGGCTATCATGCCCATGAGGAGTTCGACACTGCTGTATATTATTTTCTCGAAGATGCCTCGCATCTCGAAAATAAAAGTAAACAAGCCAAACATTTAATAATAAAATGGAAGTATGAAAAGGTCTAAATTCCTATTGAGCACAGGGTTTGAAAAACCTCTTTTACAAAAACTTCATTGCTATAATCTGTGTAAAACTAAAATTTTCTATAAATTCAAACCCTTTGTATATAGGTGCGAACGAGGCCTCGCATTACTTCCAAATAATTGCACATTGATCCACACACACACACACACATTCATATAACAGTTTCTTGAAAAGTGGTGATCACCGTGGCAACCTAGATGTCGAGGGGTGCCTAACACCTTCCTTCCGCATAATCAAGCCCCCGAACCCAAATGACTGGGTCAATATGCAAACCTTTTTTCAGTTGCGTTGGTGCAACCAGTTAAAAACACCAACTGGCGACTCTTAAAATCAAATCGTCGACATTACACATGTCGGACCTTTTTCACTTGTTTTTTCAAACAAATCTTGTAAGACCCTAACTTATTATAAATAAAATTGAATTTTCCTCTATTCATTATTCTAAATTAATAAGGTGTTAATTTGATATAATGATTTAGTTATGGGTGAAATGTGCAAATTTTGCAAAATAAGCAAGTGGTTATAAAATATTCATTATGTCGGGGAATATTCGTTTGGTCGTGGAATATTCTTTTTGTCGGAAATATCCGTACGACGGCGCAGTCAATTGTGGGCCCCATAACGGAATAATTGTCGAATGAAAAAAATGACAAATTTTGAGTTTTTATAAATAACGGCGTAGTTGTTAACCGTTAATTAACCTTTGTTGGGTTACTCGGTGGTTAAAATACTGATGTCTGGCGTGGTGGTACGAAGTTGCATTACCCATTGCAGACAAGATTGTTGAATTATTGATTCGTGCGTAAGAAGGCACTACTCAATAATTGTTACGATGAGTTATTATTCAATATTTTATTTTATTGATTCAATAATTGTTGCGTTAATAGTTTATATTATTGTTGTTTCAATAATTGTCACTGCACAGTATTTCCCATTACTAGATCAATAATTCATATTATTTGAATAATATTATTAGATAGCATTATTGGCAATGTCTAGAAAGTTCTGTCAAGGAGAGGTTTGGTCAACTAATTGCATGGCGTGATGAGGAGAAATCCTTATTGAAAGCCCCTCTTTTTCCGAGGAACTGGTTGTCATAATTGTGATTACGTAATATTATTTGTGAATAATTTATTATTGATTTATATGATAAAAAAATATTTATTTGATGTGGATATAAATGATGGATTTATTTATGTGGTTATAAATGAAGGAATTAATGCTGAGGTGTTTTATCAGTATTTTGTCAGAATGGAGAAATTAAAAATCACCCGTTTGTGGATTTCGGATATTTTCTGTTTGGAATTTGGAAAAACTCAAAGCTACAAAGTTGTAGAGATTTTGATTTCAGGCAGAATGGACATAAAATTCGTATCTTTCTGATAAACGGGCTATTTTCTATGAATTATTGAAGTTTCAGAAAATAAAATGATTTTTATTTTTCTTCCTAGATAGCTGCTGGTGGCTTGGTTGGTGAAGGTTGGCGTGGAAGAAGAAAAATAAATTAATATTTTATTAATTTAGTTTCCTTTGGCGTTCTAGCATTTTTCTATAAATAGAAGGCTAAGTTAGAATTGAAAATCACACCAGAAACAAGTTTTCTCTCTTTCCCTCTCTATATTATCGAGCGTATTCTTGTGAATATTTTGATACTTTGAGTGTTGCTATATCTGAGTGCAAGTTTACAAAGACTATATCCAAATTCAAATCGAAATACGGTTATTTTGAGGTAAGGGATGTTATTTTCTTCTTAAATGATATTATTTTCTTCAATATCATTATGCCGAAATATTGGTGAACTTTTTAATCAAATTTGGAACTTTTTGTGTTGGGGTTACTATTCACGTATACGGCATTATTCACGTATACGATACTATTCACGAATACGGCACTATCTCCAAAAAATAAAAAAAATTCTTTTTGTCCAAGATGTCTATTTTGGCTACTTTCTTTGATTGTATCCATGTTTTGATCGTTATTTTTGAATTCTGCTTCAAAATTGGTTATTATGAAGTATTAGTGATCTTGGATAAACTGTAACACGAATCCCTAATATTTGTCTTTCTGTCTCATTAGATTCGTTCTCTAAAATATTTTTCATCATCCTCAGTCCTTAATGATGATATTATTGAATATCTTTGTCCTGTAGTGCAAAGATGAATGATATATTAACTGATGAATATCTTTGGCCCATAGTGCAAAGATGAACAGGTGTTGAGATGAACATGACCAACTGATGGTACAAATGAATATCTTTGGCCTATAGTGCAAAGATGAATATTCGATTAAAGATGTATATTGATTGTTGTTACAGGGATAAAATATAAATGATGGACTTTTAAATCTTAGAAGATAGTAGAACTCATTCTCTACTTGACTCTTCTAATGGATTATTGTTTCCGCTGCAGTTTGGATCTAAAACTTGTTGTCTATTATGTTTTATCAGATTTTTCCCTGTTGAAGACTAATGATAATTTTTTGTATATTATCTTAGTCATAATATTCTTTACTGGGCTAGTTGAGCTCACCCTTTTCCTTTTTGTTCCATTTTTCTTCTCAGGAGGTGAGAACATAGCAGGATCGAGTTGGGGTATGGAGTGATGGTTGTAAAAAGATGTTTTAGCAGTCCTCACTATTTCTGTAAAATAGTGTATGAATAATTGTAATGAGGACTTATTTGAGTGTTGATATTGTCTAGAAGACAATATTTGTATTTAAACTCTCAGTATGTGTTGTCGTATTTTGCACGACAATTGTATTATTGAAATTGTAGTTTGCTTTTTGTACCATGTATTTGGCGACTCAGAATGAGTGTTGTATACCTATTTTGGGGGCATCACAAATCTCACCTAACATGAGAACACCAAAGAACAAGTAACGAAAAGTGACAAATAAAAATCCCGACGTCGACAGGTGGCGACTCTGCTGGGGACTCCAATAAGAGGGCTTAAGCCGCTATTACAAGCTTTTCAAAACTATTATATGCTTGTGTGTGAATGTTGCATTTACTTTATGATGAATGTGTACGAATGCATTTACTTACTACACTGCAATATATCTATCTGTGATATTAGTGCTTCGCAAATGTCATCATTTTCATAAACGGTGAGACACGTTATATGTGAATGTATGTTGTGTGGTTCCTCCACCAGGAGGCTCTCCTGTCGGTGTTTGATTACTGGTCTCGTAGGGAGAATAATTCTAATGAGGCTCAGGAAAGGCACCACCCAGATTCGCTCCAGTTGAAAGAACAGATTAACTTCCCGTCAAGTAGATTGCGATGATCTGGGGACATTCATGCCAAAAAGCCGCGAGAGTAACCCTAAGATAGGTCAACCTCTGATAAACCAAACGCGGAGGAAAGTCTCTTCATGCTTTCCATTTTTCTATTACTTGTAAAAGCATTTACTTGTAATTTCATTCCATGTTCATCTTTATGTAATGGAAAATATGAAGAATATTTGTGCATACATGACATATTATCAAATAATGCCCATTTTTGCAGGATTATATTCCTAAAATGGACACATCATAATAGCATTTACATTATCCCTATGACTAAACTACATAAGTCTTTTGTAGGGAAACAAGCCTCTTACCCGCTAAAAATCCAAAAAGGCCACGAGCCTACAGCCAATCATGTCTTCTTCTGACCCGTCTAATGCTGTTTCTCGAGAAGAATTTGAAGGATTGAGTAAACAAATTATAGATTTGGCTGTTCTTCTAAAAGAATTACATCAATCTACTCAGGGTATAAAGATGCCTACACATACTGAATCCTCTACACAAGGAGGAGCACAAGGTTTGGATAAAACAAATCTAAAACCTTAGTTGGATACGACCAACAAAGACCCTGAAAACACCCATCTCAAAGGAGATCCAGACACCAGTGATATCAGGAAGAAGGTCCTTTAAATGGTAGAAACTATCCATGCTCTCAAAGGGATTGTAACACATGGAAGTGTTTCATATGTTGATCTTTGCATATTCCCTGGTGTTCATTATCCAGAGAAATTTAAAACCCCTGACTTTGAAAAGTATGAAGGGTTACGGGATCCTTACACACATTTGAAGGTATTCATTGGAGAACTTGGATCTTATTCGGAAAATGAGAAGCTCAGAATGCAGCTGTTCCAGAAGAGTCTGACTGGAGAAGCCCGTTCATGGTATACCAGATTAGACAACTCCAAAATCCATAGTTGGGAAGAGCTAGCTCATGCCTTCCTCACTCAATACAGTTTTCAATCTCAGATGGCTCCTGACCGGTACCAGATTACCAAGGTCAAGAAACAGTCTAATGAGTCTTTCAGAGAGTATGCTCAAAGGTGGAGGCACCTTGCTACTCAAGTTATTCCTTCCATGACAGAATCAGAAATGGTCATGACTTTCATAGACATACAGGAAGCTCCTTTCTATGAGAGAGTCTTACCTGCTATTAGCAAACCATTCTCTGAAATGATCAAACACGAAGAGATGGCTAAGATGGGATTAAAGTCCATTAAGATTCAAGACCTTGCCTCTCTTAAAGTAGTTGCTGAGCACATCCAGTCCGGATCTTATGGAAACAACCCCTGGAGGGACCATAAAAAGAAAGAGGAGGATGTTTCCTTGATACTACAAGGTCAAAAAGGCAGTCAGAACATGCCTATACAGAGGAGAAATTACTCCTCTTTCCAAGCATAGTCTTCAAATCCTCCATTGCCTAAAAGTGGAGATGCAAAGCAACCTCGAACGTTCACACCCTTAGGGGACTCGCTCGAGAATATTCTTGCTCTTCTGACTACTCAGAAGAAAATTACGCGTCTTCTTCCACCAGCCAACCCTAATGGTAAGGGTTTCAATGCTACTCGAAAGTGTGCCTTACATGCCGGAGCACCTGGACATGATACTCAAGATTGTTGGGCCTTGAAAAACAAGATCCAAGATTTGATAGACAATGGTGACATCGGGGTTACCAAACCAGATCAGCCTCATGTACAAGACAACCCTCTTCCTCAACACAAAGAAGAAGAGGTCAACATGATCAATTAGAGCGCAGGACAGAGTTCCAATTTTAACGTTGAATCATCCTAGACCATCAAAGACGGTGTTAACAGATGGGATTACGCAAAGTTTCAATTTGTTATGGAATGAAAGATGAAAACTCTTTGCAAGCAAATTGAGTAATTGGCATAACTGGCGACCCATCAGCATCAAGTCACACGACAATTAGTCAGCCAGGAGCATGCCTATCTCCTTCCTTTTGTTATAAATGCTCCACCATCACCTTCAGAAAGCGAAGCTATGGAGGATAAGGTTGCAAAGAGAGCAAATACTAAAGGCCGTTGGGATTTTGCCAATCAAATAGAATTTACATACTTGGTCCAACCTATGGAGGAGATATTTCAAATGCTAATCAATGAAGGAAGAATTACCTCCCTTCTACCTCCAATTAATCCCTGTTCAAGACGGTTCAACTCAAATGGAGTATGTCAATATCATTCACATTCTCGTGGTCACAACACAGAAGAATGTTAGGCACTCTGCCACCTTACTCAGACTCTAATTGATAGCGGTGTCCTATAATTGGCAGACGATGACACTGTGCTACTCGAGAGTGGGAATACATGTCCTACCAAATGGAAGGGATCAATAGCAGTTATATCCACTGAGGATGATAGGACTGTCAAACCATTTCCCATACAAGCAATTCAACTCAAAGGAGCTGACAATCCTTTGAAAGTGGCTGCACCAGAGCCAATTTCTTTACCCTTCAGACCACAGTATCCTGTTGTCATCTTACACAAAGTTCCATGGAATTATGGAGAAGCTGAAGGATCCACTTCTCATACTACTGCTATAGTGTCAAAGGAAAATCCACTGTATCTTCCTCAGAGGGTGAAGAAGCCCGCCATCAAAGCAAAAGGGAAGATTCCCATGGAGAAGATTGATAAATTCCTCCGCACTATGGGCCATAATGAAGCCAAGGTGGTTCTAAGCTTAAGAGAAGCTCCACATTAGATCTCAATACTGGACTTGGTTTTCTCTTCCAAAGATTACAAAAAGATTTTATTAAAGGTTTTGGAAGAAGCCTACTTGCCAAAATCAGTGGATGTGGAAAAATTTCAACATCTGGTTGATCACATTTTCAACAACAATGTGATATCCTTCACTGATGATGACATACCTCCCAAAGGGACCAGGCATTGCAAGCCATTACACATTGCAGTTTTATCCTCCAGATATATGTTAGCTAGAGTTTTGATAGATGGAGGTTCATCTCTGAATATCTGTCCTTATGCCACCTTGGTGAGGATGAACGTCAATCTCAAATGGATCTGAAGTAACCATACGGTTATCAAAGCTTTTGATGGATCCCGATGAAATTCTATCGAAGAGATTGAGCTGCCAATTGAGATTGGTCAAAATACATTCAATGTATCCTTCCACGTCCTCAAGATAGATTCAGGATACAACCTGCTATTGGGGAGACCATGGATCCACATGGCTAGAGTCGTTCCTTCTACACTACATCTACAACTTAAATACATTGTCAACAATAGCCTAGTCACTGTCAACGCTAAGCCAGAATGTCCTGAACAAGGAGATGTACCAGTCATCGGCTTCAATTTAGAAGTTAAGCCGGCCAGTTTTCATACCTTGGAAGTGAGTAACACACAATACCATCCTATTGGAGCACCACTTCCCATACCCAATATTTCTGTCGAGGTTATATCGGCCAGTCAAGAAATGATGTCATTGGGTCATCAGCCTGGACAAGGGCTTGGTAAAAATTAGCAAGGTATTAAGCACCCTATTCAAGTGTCCAGTCAAACTAGGACATCCGGACTAGGCTATTCTTCCAATTCCAGTCACAGGAATCCTCATAAGCACAAGCAGGTTCCTCAAGCTTCCGCCACATGGCTATTTTCTCCACCTGCACCTCATGATCTGATACAGTCTCTGGTAAAGGTGCCAGCCCATGTTATGGCTATATTTTTTCCCAAACCAGTACCATTCAAAATAAAAGAGGTACTGATTCCTGACCCCGAAGTGGAAGAAAGGGAGCGGAAACATAAACATGACATCGCCTTAATGATGTCAGGCATAAGCATCATTGTTCATGATGAACATACAAACAAATACACCCCGGACGATGATTGCCCAGATGTTATGGTCATCATTCAGGAAAAGGAGGACTATGACAGCCCCTCCATCACTGCAGTTCATCAGGACTTTGCCCTCAATAATTGGAACAACACTCCATGCATTGGTCGACGAGAGTAAAACGGGCAGAAAAATCCCCCTGCCCTATAGATAACTTTAATTGCTTACTTTTCTATACAGTATTAGCAGTTATTTTATCAGTACATGCTAACACTTATGTATGATTAAACAGTTTCATATATTAAGTGAAAGCATATTTTATTTCAGGACCCTGAATTTAGATGTACCTGCACTTGCTGATGAGGTGCCTTTTCTCCATAAGGATTGTAACTTTGATTCAAAGTTGGACTCAGACTTGATGGAAATACAAGAGGACATTGAGACACCTCATGAGATTAAGGAATGGGTCGCAGACAAACATAAACCCAACCTTGATCAAACCACTTCTTTCAATCTTGGTACCTTAGAAAGCCCTAAGCTAATCTAGATTGGTTCAGACCTAACCCCAAACCAACGAAATGACATGGTTGCGCTATTAACCCAATTCCAGGATGTGTTTGCATGGTCTCATGAAGACATGATGGGTTTGTCCACTGACATTGTCCTTCATCGCCTTCCCATTAAGGAGGGATTTAAGCCAGTCTGGCAGAAGCTCAGGTGATTGAAACCTGAGTGGAGTTTAAAGGTTAAAGAGGAAATTGTGAAATAATTTCAAGCTGGCATTATCATGGTGTCTACATATCCGAAATGGATATCTAATATTGTTCCCGTTCCTAAACCAGGGGAAAGGTGCCAGTTTGTGTGGATTATCGGGACCTAAACAAAGCTTGCCTTAAAGATAGCTTTCTCGTGCCCTTTATCCCCATTTTCATTGACAATACTGCTCAATACGACATGTACTCCTTGCTAATTGCTGAGGAGGACCGTGAGAAAGCTACTTTCATCACGCCTTGGGGAACCTTCTGCTATAGAAGGTTGTCATTCGGCCTCATCAATGCTGGGGCAACCTACCAGCGAGCTATGATGGCTCTTTTCCATGATTTAATGCACAAAGAGATAGAGATATACGTGGATGACATCATTGTCAAATCCCGAAGGGAGGAAGATAACTTAGACCATCTCAAAAAGCTATTCAACAGGTTGTGTAAGTACAACTTGAAGTTGAATCCAGCCAAGTGCGCCTTTGGTGTTAAATCAGGCAAGTTGCTAGGTTTTCTAGTCAGCCACAAAGGGATTGAGCTGGATCCAACCAAAATCCAGGCCATCAATGTAAGACCCCAACTTATTACAGATGAAATTGAATTTCCTCTATTTATTATTTTGAAATAGTAAGGGTTGATATTATTAATGTGGTTAGTTATGGGTAAAATGCGCAAATATCTCAAATAAGCAAGTGGTTATAAAATATTCATTATTGTCGGGGAATATTCGTTTGGTCGTGGAATATTCTTGCTTTGTCGGGAATATTAAATACGACGACGGTAGCGACCTTTGTGGGCCCCATAACGGAAAGCGTTGGATGAAGAAAACGACAAGTATAAGTTGTTTATAAATAACGACGTAGTTATTACCGTTAATACTGTTGAAATACCTGGTGGTTAAAACACAGTAGCACACGATATTGCACCAATTATTGATTCTTACGTAAGAAGGCACTAATCAATAATTGTTACAGTAATTACTTTTCAATATTTTATTTTAATGATTCAATAATTGCTAAGTTGATATTTTATATTATTGTTGTTTCAATAATTGTCACTACACAGTATTTTCTAATATCAGATCAATAATTTATATTATTTGAATAATATTATTACATAGCATTATTGGCAATGTCTAGAAAGTTCTGTCTAAGGAGAGGTTTGGTCACCTAATTCATGCGCCAAGAAGGAGAAATCCTTATTGGAAAGCCCCCTCTTTCTCGGGAATGGCACGTTTATCAAACATTGTGATTTTGTAATATTATTTGTGAATAATTAATTATTGATTTATATGATAAAGAAAATATTCATTTTATGTGGATATAAATGGAGAAAATTCTTAATATGACAATTGTTTAAAATTGATATTTTATCTTTTACTGATAAAATAATTTATTTAAATATATTATTATATTATAATAATATAATAATGGTGATATTTTTACAATGAATGTGGGATATATGAATATATGAGGAGAAAGAGTATTTTTGTTACTAAAAATATTTAAAAACATGTTTTTCATGTTTGTGGACCCCATTTCTTGACTGAAATTTGATTATAGCCTGTAAAATCGTCCGTATGTGGATTTCGGTTAACTTCTGCTTGGAATTTGGAAAAACTTAAACTTACAAAGATGTAGAGAATTGAATTTCCTATGGAATGGACATAACATTCGAATTTTTTTGATAAATGGGCTATTTATTATGAGGTATTGAAGTTCCGAAATAATTGATTTTTGAAGTTTTAGTTATTTTTTAAGAAAAACGTTTTTATTGTTTTGGTGGGCCCCACAAATGTTGTAAACATGCTGATTTCAAATATCTAGAGGTGGCGTAGATATTTTATTATAAATAATATTATTTTATTAAATTTTCTGCTTTGGTGTTCTAAGCATTTTCCTATAAATATGGTGCTTAAGTTAGAATTGAAAATCACACCAGAAACAAGTTTTCTCTCTTTTTCTCTCTCTATATTATCGAGCGTATTCTTGTGAGTATTTTGATACTTTGAGTATTGCTATACGGTGCAAGTTCCCTTCAGTACTATATCCAGTATTTCAGTCAGAAGTACTGTCTTTTCAAGGTAAGGGATGTTATTTTTTTTAAAATGATATTATTTCTTTTAATATTATTATGCTGGAATATTGGTAAGATTTTTCTTGTGAAATTCTTGTCTTTTAGTGTCGGGGTTACTATTCACGTATACAGCACTATGGAGACACTTTTACTCATCAATGAGGAGAATGTGCAACAGGCCGACAATGTTCCTCCTGTAAACAACACCACTAATCAGACGATGAACGACGGAATGTTTAGAAGCTTTTTGCAGTTCATGCAAAATCAGACGAAGGAGACTCGTGTACAAAATACAGTGGAAATGATAAGCAACGGTTGGCCTGCACACCAAGCGCTTCAAAGAATTGGGACCACCAAAATGCGGGAAAGCCGGATCCAAATTAAAAAAGAGACGCGTGGGTCAAGCAAATTACCAAGATATTCGATGTCTTGGGATGCACGAAGGATAGAAGGTTCCATTCGCCACTTTTATATTTAAGTAATGAGGCGATTCATTGGTGAGAATCGTGAAGCGTACCCATCCAAACCGCTTTCAAAGCATGTCTTAGGAAACATTTCAGAAACTGTTCAATGACAAGTACTTTCCTGAAAGTATTCGTCATATGAAGGAAGTAGAGTTTATTAGACTTGAGCAAAATAACATGACGGTGTCCCAATACGAGGCGAAGTTCGCAGAGTTATCCAGGTTTGCACCTCATTTGGTGGAGAATGAGGAACATATGACACGGATGTTTCTTAGAGGTTTGAAACATGACATACGTCAATATCTCATTTCTCATAATTTTTCTCTATATTCAGATGTTGTCAACAGGGCTCAATTATTAGAGCGAGATAACGAGTACATTCAACCGAGGGACCACAACTGTGGTCATACTAGTAGTGACAATGATACATCGAACAACGATAACCAGCGGGGAAAGAAAAATACGGACAAAAGCGGTAACCACTCTAGTGGTAATCATGGCCATGATAATAGAAGAAGCGAGTCGGGAGGAGGTTTTAAAAAGAGGAGGTACAATAATGACAATGTGAAGACGTCAGCACCAACAACAACTGGTTCTAAGGGAGGAGAACGACCACCGGTCGTATGCTATAAATGCGGAAAAGAGGGACATATCAGCCCAAACTGCCCACAATAGTTTAAGGTATGTTATAATTGTGGAAAGGAAGGACATATTGCTCGATATTGTACGGTAGCGAAACCAAGTCTAGCGGGGATGGTGACTCAAAAGGTTGTCCCAGAAAAGTCAAAGTCAACGGTTCCTGGAAGTGCGTTTGTTGTGACTGGTCAAAATGCAAGGAACCCAAACGAGGTGATCACGGGTAAGCTAATCATAAATTCTTACGAAGTTTATACAGTACTAGATACCGGTTCTACCCATTCATTTATCTCCCCTCCTTGTGCTCAACATTAAACTTGACTCCGGAGAAATTAGACTTTGACCTATCTGTAGAGACTCCGTTTGGATAAACTTTCATTACATCTACTGTTTATAAATCTTGTTTGATCCAAGTTGGCACCATCACATTACTTGTTGATCTTATCTCTTTAAAGATACTTGCATTTGACGTGATTTTAGGGATTGATTAACTAACTACTCATCATGCCAAAATTGATTGTTTTTGTAAGGTTGTTAGTTTTTATATTCCTAACCAACCTGTTATGCGAATTCAAGCAACTAAACCACTAAAATCAATCACTGTTATATCAAGTCATAAAGCCATTCGTTTATGAAAAAATGGATGTTAAGCTTTCTTAGCCCATATTATGGATTTTAATAAAGACACGTCAGATTTGAATAATATTCCTGCTGTTAGTAACTTTCCTGACATATTTCCTAAAGAACTTCCCGGTCTACCCCCAGAACGTGAAGTTAAATTCTTTATTGATCTTAAACCTGGTACAAAGCCCATTTCTAAAACCCCATATCGAATGGCTCCTATTGAACTTCAGGAGTTAAAGGTCCAACTACGTGAGTTGTTGGACATCAGTTTCATTCGTCCTAGTACATCTCCTTGGGGTGCTCCTATTTTATTTGTAAAAAAAAGGCGGGAGTATGCGACTTTGTATTGACTACTGGGAATTGAACCATGTCACCATCAAGAATAGGTATCCGCTACCTCGCACTGATGACATGTTTGACCAGTTACAAGGAGAATAATTATTTTCAAAGATCGATCTTCGTTATGGATATCATCAGCTGAAAATTAGAACTGAGGATATTCCGAAGACTGCCTTTAGAACTCGGTACGGGGATTATGAATTCTTAGTAATGTATTTTGGATTGACTAATGCTCCTGCGGCTTTCATGGATATGATGAACTGAGTATTTAAGGAATATTTGAATCAGTTCATTGTTGTCTTTATTGATGACATCCTCATATATTCCAAAAGTCGTGAAGATCATGAGCACCATTTGAAGCTGGTACTCCAAAGGCTTTGTGAAAACAAGATATATGCCAAGTTGAAGAAATGCGAGATCTGGCTTGAGGAAGTAGCATTCCTTGGGCACGTGGTGTCAAAACATAGAGTATCTGTTGACCCGGCGAAGATTGAAGCAATACAAAGTTGGGAGCAACCTAAGACAGTAACTGAAGTACGAAGCTTTCTGGGTTTAGCTGGTTATTATCGAAGATTTGAGGAAGGATTTTCTCGAATCGCTACTCCGTTAACTCATCTGACTCGGAAGGATACAAAATTCGTATGGAGCGAGGAATGCGAGAAGAGTTTTCAAGAGCTTAAGAGGAGACTCATTTCGGAACCTGTTCTGACAATACCATCTGGTTCGGATGAATTTGTTATCTACAGCGATGCTTCAGGCAAAGGGTTAGGATGTGTTCTCATGTAACATGAGAAAGTCATAGCCTATGCCTCGCGACAACTTAAAGAATATGAGAGGAATTATCCTACTCATGATCTAGAGTTGGCAGCAGTCGTTTTCGCGCAAAAGATCTGGAGGCACTATCTATATGGGGAGAAAGTGGAGATATATTCAGACCATAAAAGCTTCAAATATTTCTTCACCCAAAAGGAACTCAATATGAGACAACAACGTTGGCTCGAGCTGTTAAAAGTCTACGACCATACCATTCAATACCATCCTGGAAAAGCAAACGTGGTAGCTAACGCATTAAGTAGAAGATCATATGCAGGAACTAGTGCGATGTTGTCAATACAAAGGCCTATTTTGTGTGATTTACAAAAGATGAAGATAGAATTCAAGACTCCGGGGACCCATGCGATGATGTCAAGTATACGCATAGAACCAACTTTAATCAAAAAAAGTTAAAGTTGCTCAAGCCACAGACTCGGAGCTGATGCGTATGAAGAAGAAAGTACAAGAAGGTGTTATCCCAGAAGCAAGAATCGATGAAGAAGGAATACTTCGAGTCAACTCCAGACTTTGTGTTCCTAACGATTCTGATTTGAAGTACAAGATCATGATGGAGGCACACAATACACCGTTTGCAATCCGTCCTGGAAGGACCAAAATGTATCGTGATCTTCGACATACATTTTGTTGGAACAATATGAAGAGAGAGATCACGAAGTTTATCTCGAGGTGTTTAACTTGTCAACGGGTAAAGGCGGAGCATCAAGTTCCTAAGGGTCCATTGCAACCACTTGAGATTTCAAAATGGAAGTGGGAACATATTACCATGGATTTCGTTACGGGTCTTCCCACGGTTTTTCAAGGCATAGATGCTATTTGGGTTATTGTTGATAGATTAACTAAGTCTGCTCATTTCTTGCCGATACGGGAGACTTATTCCCTTGAACGTCTTGCTCGTATCTACGTGAATGAGATTGTGAGATTGCATGGCATGCCAGTATCCATAATTTCGGATCGTGACCCAAGATTCACTTCACAATTTTGGGTTAGCTTGCAACAAGCTATAGGGAAGCGGATTCTGATTGATTAAGCATACCATCCTCAAACGGACGGACAATTAGAGAGGACTATTCAAACTCTTTAAGATCTATTAAGACTCTGTGTCCTAGACTTCAAAGGGAGTTGGGGTAAGTATTTACCATTGGTGGAATTCTCCTACAACAACAGTTATCAGGAAAGTATAGGTGTGGCTCCATTCGAAGCATTATATGGACATAAGTGTCGCTCTCCAGTATGTTGGAATGAGGTGGGTGAAGCAACATTGTTTGGACCAGAGTTGGTACGTATTACTACAGAAAAGATCCAAATGATTCGACAATGTATACAAATGGCACAAGATCGACAAAAGAGTTATGCAGATCTTCATCAAAAGGACGTGGAATTTAGTATTGGGGATCATGTATTGTTGCGTGTGGCTCCATGGAAGGGAGTTACAAGATTTGGGAAGAGAGGAAAGCTCAATCCACGATTTATTGGTCTATTTCAGATTCTTGACCAAGTAGGAAATGTGGCCTATAGACTCGCGTAACCTCCAAGTATATCTCGTGTTCATAATGTTTTTCACATATCTGTGCTTCGTAAATACGTGAAAGACCCGAACTACATTATTGAGTTAGAACTGAATGAGATAGCTGAAGACTTAACGTATGAAGAGGTACCTGTCAAGATCTTGGATAGAAAGGAGCATGTCCTACGCACAAAGGTCATAACATAAGTCAAAGTTTTGTGGAGGAATCATGCTATTATTGAAATGACACCGGGAGTTGGAAGCGAAAATGAAAGCGAGGTATCCTCACCTTTTGAAACACACCCCAAATACGTACGTCAATTTCGAAGACAAAATTTCATAAGGAAGGGAGGTTGTAAGACCCCAACTTATTATAAATAAAATTTAATTTCGTCTATTTATTATTTTGAAATAGTAAGGGTTAATTTGATTAATGTGGTTAGTTATGGGTAAAATGCGCAAATATCTCAAATAAACAAGTGGTTATAAAATATTCATTGTTGTTGGGGAATATTCGTTTGGTCGTGGAATATTCTTGTTGTCAAGGAATATTAAATGCGACTGATTTGACCTTTGTGTGAGCCCCATAACGGAAAGCGATTGGATGAAGAAAATGACAAGTATAAGTTGTTTATAAATAACTGCGTAGTTATTACCAGATTATCTTCTTTGGAATACCCGTGGTTAAAACACAAGATGTAGCACAGTATTGCACCAATTATTGATTCTTACCTAAGAAGGCACTAATCGATAATTATTCTGATAATCTTATTTAATATTTTATTTTATTTATTCAGTAATTGCTAAGTTGATATTTTATATTATTGTTGTTTCAAAAATTGTCCCTACACAGTATTTTCCAATATCAAATCAATAATTCATATTATTTGAATAATATTATTAGATAGCATTATTGGCAATGTTTTAGAAAGTTCTATCAAAGGAGAGATTTGGTCACCTAATTACGCGCCAATAAAGAGAAATCCTTATTGGAAAGCCCCCTCTTTCCTGGGAACGACCTGGTTGTCAGTATTGTGATTTTGTAATATTATTTGTGATTAATTAATTATTGATTTATATGATAAGGAAAATATTCATTTTATGTGGATATAAATGGAGCAAATTCTTAATGTGACAATTATTTAAAATTGATATTTTATCTTTTTTTGATAAAATAATTTATTTAAATATATTATTATATTATAATAATATAATAATGGTGATCCTTTTACAATGAATGTGGGATATATGAATATATGAGGAGGAAGAGTATTTTTGTTACTAAAAATATTTAAAACATGTTTTTATGTTTGTGGACCCCATTTCTTGACTGAAATTTGATTATAGCTTGTAAAATCGTCCGTATGTGGATTTCAGTCAACTTCTGCTTAGAATTTGGAAAAATTTAAACTTACAAAGTTGTAGAGAATTGAATTTCCTATGGAATATAAATAAGATTCAAATTTTTCTGATAAAACGGGCTATTTATTATGAGGTATTGAAGTTCTGGAATAATTGATTTTTGAAGTTATAGTTATTTTTTTTAAGAAGAACGTTTTTATTGTTTTGGTGGGCCCCACAAATGTTGTAAACATGCTAATTTCAAATATCTAGAGGTGGCGTAGATATTTTATTATAAATAATATTATTTTATTAAATTTTCTACTTTGGTGTTCTAAGCATTTTCCTATAAATAGGGTGCTTAGGTTAGAATTGAAAATCACACCAGAAATAAGTTTTCTCTCTCTATATTATCGAGCGTATTCTTGTGAGTATTTTGATACTTTGAGTATTGCTATACGGTGCAAGTTCCCTTCAGCACTATATCCAGTATTCCAATCAGAAGTATTGTCTTTTCGAGGTAAGGGATGCTATTTTTTTTAAATGATATTATTTCTTTTAATATCATTATGCCAGAATATTTGTAAGATTTTTCTTGTGAAATTCTTGTCTTTTAGTGTCGGGGTTACTATTCACGATATCGTGACTATTCACGAATACGACACTATTCACAAAAAAATTAAATTTTTGTTTTTTGTCCAAGATATCTATTATGGATACTAGCTTTGATTATATCCATGTTTTGGTCTTCATTCTTGAATTTTTGCTCCACTATGATTATTTACGAAGTATTTTTAAACTTGGATTGTTTAAAGTACAAATCCTTAATATTTGTTCTTTTGTTTCACTGGATTCATTTTCTTTAAAATATTTTTCATCATCCTCAGTCCTAAATGATGATATTACTTAATATCTTTGGCCTATAGTGCAAAGATTAATGATTTTTTGATAAATATCTTTGGCCCGTAGTGCAAAGATGTACAGGTGTTGAGATGAACATGACGAACTGATGAATATCTTTGGCCTGTAGTGCAAAGATGAATATTTAATTCAATATGTATATTGATTGATGTTACAGGGATAAAATATTGATGAAAAACTTTTAAATTCATAGAAGAAAGTAAATTTCATTCTCTACGTAACTCTTCTAATGAATTGCTATTTTTGCTGCGAATATTGATTTAAAACTTGTTGTCTATTGTATTCTATCAGATTTTTCCCTGTTGAGGACTAACGATAATTTGTTCTATATTATCTTAGTCATAATATTCTTTACTGGGCTAGTTGAGCTCACCCTTTTCCTTTTTGTTCCATTTTTCTTCTTAAGAGGCGAGAATGTAGTGAGTACTAGTCGGGGTGTGGAATGATGGTTCTAAAAGTTGTTTTAGTAGTCCTCACTATTTTGTAAAATAGTGTATCAATAATTGTTATGAGTACTTATTTGAGTGTAGATATTGTCTATAAGACAATATTTGTATGTAAACTCACAGTTTAAGTTTTATCGTATTTTCCATAACAATTGTATTAATAAAGTTGTAGTTGTTTCTGTACCATGTGTTTGGCGACTCAGAATGGGTGATGTATACCTATTTTGGTAAAATCACGATTAGTATCGAGATTATGGATATATGATCTGGCGGAGATCGGGGAATAGAACTAGGAGGGGAGAGACGAATAAATCCTTCACTAGTATGTCCTAGCGAAGGAAATGCACATTCCTCAGATAGAGAAGGAAATACGGGGATTTTTGCGAAGAATCAACTTCATTAGCAGGTTTATTTCTCAACTCACAGCAACCTGTGAGCCCATCTTCAAATTGTTAAGGAAGAACTCCTCCATGAAATGGAACGATGAGTGTCAGAAAGTTTTCCTTACAATCAAAGAGCAGTTGGTTAACGCTCCTGTTTTGGTACCACCCAGGGATGATGTTCCCCTGTTCATGTACCTGTCCATTAATGACAATGCCATGGGCTATATGCTGGGGCAAAAAGACGATAGAGGCTAAGAACGAGCTATTTATTACCTCAGCAAAAGATTCAGCAACAGTGAACATAAGTACACTCTGATTGAGAAGACCTGTTGTGCTTTAGTATGGGCTTCCATGAGGTTACAACATTACCTCCATGGTCATACAACCCATCTCATATCCCGCGTGGATCCTCTCAAGTACGTGTTCAGTAAGCCCATAGTGAATTGTCTATTGTCCACATGGTAGTTGATCCTACAACAATTTGACATCGTCTATGTGACGCAAAAGTCTATCTAAGGTCAAGGAATTGCGAATCAACTGGCCGCCACACCTGCATGGGATTACAAACCCTTAGAAACATATTTTTCCCGATGAAGGGGTAATGATAGTTCAGCAACACCATCAATATGATGCATGCCGTACGTGGAAAATGTATTTCAATGGAGCTGTTAGTACAGAAGGTTCTAGAGCTGGAGCAATTTTAGTGTTCGGTACGGGGGAGCAGTATCCCGTCACCATCAAATTGTAGTTTGTCAGCACCAACAGCACAACTGAGTATGAAGGTTGTATCATGGGGCTAAAACTTACTCGTTCAATGGGCATCAGACGGTTAAATGTCTTTGGGGATTCAGAGTTGGTAATCAAATAATCCACAGGAATCTATCAAACCAAGGAACTACATTTGCTGCCTTACCATCGGCAAGTTTTACAGATGGCTTTGGAGTTCGAAGAAATCTCCTTCCTACACATTCCTCGTAAAATGAATGATTTTGCGGATGCACTAGAAACATTGGCCTCCTTGATTCACATACCTGACAAGGAAAATATGCCAAACATCACATTTGCCCTACAAAAGGCCCCAGCTTATGGGAACTATGTTGGAGAAGTATCGGATGAGCTACCTCCCATCCAAAACCCTTGGTATCAGCATATCAAGGAGTATCGTGAGATGGATCTACACACCGAGGCGAAAGCCTGAATGAAAAGAGGCGGATCCATCGACTTCTTATGAAAATTTACTCGGCGGAGATGCACTCTCTACAAAGAGATGCGAGGACTAGGTCTCCTTAGATGTCTGGACAAAGACCAAGCTCAGAGGCTCATGGATGAGATCCATGGTGGAGTATGTGGCCCACACATGAGCGGACCCCTACTTGTTAAAAAGATCCTCAGAACAGGGCATTATTGGTTTACGCTCAAAGCTGACTGTGATCATCACGTCAAGAGGTGGTATTAATGCCAAATTCATTGGAATGCTATCCATGCCCCTCCAAGGGAACTCCAAAATATGAGTTCGTCATGGCCTTTCTCAATGTGGGGAATGGACGTGATCGGGCCCATCGAGCCCAAAGCCAGTAATGGACATCGATTCATATTCACCATGATTGACTACTTCACCAAATGGGTAGAAGCAGCCTCCTTCCCCAGGGTTACCAAAGAAGTCATCATTGCTTTCATTAGAAACAATATTGTCTGTCGATATGGACAACCAAAGGCCATTGTGTCAGACAATGCTAAGAACCTCAACAATAAAATGATGGAGGAGTTATGCAATAAATTCCACATCAAACACCTTAACTCTGTATATCACTAGTCCAAAGATGAATGGTCTTTATTAAGCGTGGCTAATAAAAACATCAAGAAGATTATGCAGAAAATGTCCGCCAATCACAAAGGATGGCCTGACCTCTTGCCTCTGACTTTATTAGCCTATAGAACTTTAATGCGTACTTCCACTGGGGCAACCCCCTACTCACTAGCCTATAGGATGGAAGTAGTGCTCCCCATAGAGGTGGAAATGGAATCCCTCAAAGTGTTGATAGATGCTCAGTTGGATGAAGACCAATGGGTACAAGAAAGGTATCACCAATTGTCTCTAATAGACAAAAAGCGAACCGCAGCTATCTTCCATGGTCAGTTATATCAGCAAAGGATTGCCAGATCCTACAACAGGAAAGTCCGGCTACGGCAGTTTAAACAACATGACTTGGTTTTGAAGAAGATCATTGACAACCAAGATCAATCTAAGGGAAAATTCTCTCCTAACTGGGAAGGCCTGTTTGTTGTCAAGGAGGTATTGATAAGAAGCGCTCTCAAACTATAAGAAATGGATGGTGATGAATTTCCACAGCTTATCAACTTAGACACCGTGAAACGATACTATGTCTGAGGTTATTATTAAGCAAACTTCCTAGTTTGTGATCATCAAATCACCAGTCATTTCGATTCTTCTAACCCTTTATACATACTCTTCGGCCCCTCAGGGAAACATACACTTCAAACCAGCAGCTTGGTTTCACCTCATTGAAAAACCTTTCATACAATTTTGGTTATCCTGAAGACGGGATTGAACCTTTCATACCTGCAGTTTGTCCTGAAGACGGAATTAAACTTTCCTATGGTTGCAGTTTGTCCTAATGACGGGATCAAACTTTCTCCACACCTGCAGTTTGTCTCAATCATGGGATCAAACTTTCTTCTCCCCGCAGTATAGCCTGCACATGGGATTCATATTTCTCTTCGGCTGCAATTCATCCTGAGGGGCGAACTACGTCGACACGATCTCCCACGATACTGCGGAGATCGTAGGCAACCATATTCTATATATGGCACGGTCATGATAAACAAAAACAACAAAAACACTTCTACACCCTTCTTCATCAATAAAGCTTCTACACCTATTTGCCTTTCACATTCAGCGTTGAACCTCTTACACCAGGTTCGAACTACGCAGACCTGATCTCCTCTTCAATAGGAGTACGTAGTTAGCCATTTATGATTCGGTCTAACCCCCTACCAGAACAAAAATACTTGTCACACAGTACTTGGATCAACCTTCAATCCACCACATTTCATCGGCTTCAGACCAAAGGGATAGAATTACCCAACCTCTCCTCACTAATAAGAGATTCGGTGACCATCTAAGTTGTAGTTGTGCCTCAAAGAGCAACACCAATCCATAAGAGATGGAATTAACTAGGCTTCTCACAAATAGAAGTATTGATGACCATCTGTGGTACGGTCAATCTCAGAGAGGAAAAGCCATACTCCTCTCCACATTTCCATACAGAAACCAGTCCCAAGACACCAAAGATGGTAGGGATACATACAAATCAATAATTTGTTCTAAAAGATCCTGCGATGGCTCAATGTCCACATATCAAGGACGAGTTCATAATGCATCAAGATCATAAGCCCTGAAGAAACAGACAAATATCAAGAAAGTATCAAGGCATAGCTGAAAGGGAAGTAAATTAAAATATATTTCTCTGCCATATATAATATTATTTGATATATACAATATGTGTTGTACATGACAAAATGGCTAAGCTAGTCTGTGTAGGAAAAATACAAGTCTATCTACGGATCTGTGTGTATGCGGACTATCAGATCTAACATAGCATCCCTCTCTAAAGAAGGAGGTAACACTGCAAGCTCATGCCCAATGGTATCTACACGAGCTAGCAGATTAGAGGCTAACTGCATGGTGGCATGATGCTCATCGATGTATGCACTCATATCGGCAAGGATGCCAGTCGTATGGGATCTCATCAAATCTTTGTCTGCGGCGGCCACATCCGGGCAGATGGGGAATGACATCTCGCTCCATAATCAATGCATCTCTGGCTGATCTAGCCTCATCTCTCTCTAATAGAGATGCGTCTCTCCCATCAAGAGTTGTCAACATCGAGGCCCTAGCCTGATCTCTCTCATAGGTCATCAGTTGTAGACTCTGCTCCAGATACTGTGCTAAATGTTGAATGATAGTAGCACTCGTAGTGGGAGAATCCATCACAAATGTTGGCAACCCAGCAGTCAAATCCTCCTCAATGGGAAAATCAGCCTCCTTCAAAGGCTCCTCATCATCAGAATCAGTCCCCTGCACTGTAGATACTACCGCAGCTGATGCAGTCTCTATCTCCATCCATACGGAATACTCTGCAGAACAACCCGGATGGCTGATAGAAAACTCAGATAGCTCTCGCTGATCCCAACAGGCATACAACTTGGATCTGTCCTCTGCTGATAAATACCGAGAAGCGAAGCGCTAACTCGATGCCCCCTCAAAAGGATGAAAATCCTGGAACTTGTCAAACTAACACATCACGGCCAGTGGGTGGTAAGTGATCATGCCTCTCAAACCAGCCAGAGGAAGATAATCCATGCCCGAAGCATGAGTAATGAAGCTGTAGGGTGAGCTAAGCCCTATACATGACAATATAGTGAATGGATCTCCAATCCCTATCAGGAAAGCTGACCAAGATGCAACATCTGTACACTCTGCAGGCTAAAAGGAGTATGACATGGCTATATCATGGGTGAAACAATATCCATGTCGTCTAAAAGTGCCAATGGGTCTCAAATGTGACATAAACCACACATACAGCATGACCAATCTGCCTGTAAACACCCCTACCGGATAAGTGCAACAGTATGTAGCTAACCTCAGAGTCTCTGCTATGATCATCGATATGATGGTGTGACCCTCCCTGAGAGCTCTCATTGCCATGATGATTACTATGTCCAACTCATCCATGTACCGCGGCATGTAGACATATAACAGTACCCACAATAACAGTACATCTACTCTGGCTAAACGCTAATGATCCTCTGGTGTGGTGAAATTCCCGAAATTTTGTGCATAACTATCCTTAGAGCCAAATCTTTCAAACAGAAAACGCTAGGATATAACGTGGCCAGATGTGATCTCATCTTGCACCACTCTATGCCTCAAGCCAGTGAGGGTCATGAACTGCTTACTCATGTCTCCAGTAGCTATATGCACGCAAGGTGTGAGACCCCGAATTTTATGAAATGAAAGTATTCTATTTTCTTATAATTATTCTATTTAATAAATGGTTAAATTGATAAAAGATTAAAGTTAAGGGTGATATGTGAAAATTTTTCAAAGTAAACAAGTTGTCATAAAATAATCGGTGATAAAAGTATAGTAATACACGTGGTTGCATAGTAGCACACGGTATTGATTATTGATGCTTATGTGAGAAGTCACTCAGTTATACTCAATTATTACTACAGTAATTGCTGCATCATATCTCTCATATTATTGATTCAATTATTGTCACAGTATCATCTGCATAATATGTTATATTATTAAATCAATAATTGAGATGATAAAGTTATTCATATTATTATTTGCAATATTGATAATGTCTAGAAGTTCTATCAAAGAGAGGTTAGATAATCTAATTGCGCGCCAATATGGAGAAATCCTTATTGGAAAGCCCCCTCTTTCCTGGGAACGACCTGGTTGTTAAATATTATGAGTTATAATATTAATGATGAATAAGTTCGTGTTGATTAAAGATGAAATTGATAATTCCATTGTGTGCAAATTATTAGTGTTAGTGGAAATCGACATTTATTTCAATGATAATTAATGTCTGGAAATTATATTTACCAATCAGGTAATTAATCGGATAAATGAGCTATTAATTGCTATTAATTCACATGATTATAACTATGTGTTCACATGTGTGTACTATTGATTCACATGATTTACTATTAGGGGAGTTGGTGCGAGATTAATAATACTTGCATGACTAAATTAAAAATGGAGGTATAGTTGAAGATACTATACTGTAATTAATTTTTTCACATGTATAGAACTATCGAGTCACATGATTTACTATTAGGGGAGGTGGTGCAAGTTTGATAATACTTGCAGGACTAAATTAAAAACGAAGAAAAAGAGGAAGGTATTATACTGTAATATTTTGAGCCCAAAAATGTGCAATTATTGAAACTATATTTTTCTATAAATAGAAGCTCATTCTTCCTTCATTTCTCACCAATTCACTAAGTCTCACAAGAGCAATTATAAAGATAGAAGCTATAGAGAGAGAAGCTATAGAGAGAAAGAAGTAGTCTGCTACTTCACTACTCCAGTATCTAGTCTTCTTCTGAGGTATGGGTTATTATTTTTATATTCTGAAGAGATATTATTTTTCATATTCGTATGAATATTTTTATCGTTCAATATTCATTATATTCGTTTAATATTCGTAAGGAATATTATTTTCGTTCAATATTCGTAAGGAATATTATTTTTGTTCAACCGTTGTAAGTAAGGGGTTTCTGTCAGGGGCAGTTTCATAATTTTTCTGACCCTCAAAAATTCTGGAAAAATTTGAAATGATAATATTCGGCAGTTTTAGTAATATGAAAAATAGTAAATGAATTTTAAAAATTCTGAGAAAAATATATGTTCAATATGGGACTATATTCTACTAAATCCCAGAAAAGAAAATTTGTTTGTACTGATTTGGTATTTTCATGAAAATAGACTAGTTATGAGTAAATGAATTAAATATGTTATGTGAAGTAAGAAAATTGAAAAATAGGATTTTATGGCTTGAGAATCCTATATAAGATATATGCAGATTTTTGATGAGAGTTTTGGTTATTGGTGATGAAATCTTATGAGTTTGACATTTTAGGATGATTAAATGCATTAATTAGTAAAGTGTAAACAATTAAAATAAATTGTTTATAAGTTTAAGAAATGATTAAAATATTGTGGTAATATTAATAATATTATATTATGAGATTATTAAGTGATTTATAACATTTGGATTAAGGTATTATAAATATTGATATGGATTTTATTGTGAAACTTTATCTTTTTGTGTCGGAGTTACTATTTACGATATCGACATTATTCACGATATCTGATAATTATTCATGTATATGGCACTATTTACGTATATGACATTATTTATGTATACGGTACTATGTATGAATACGGAGTACTATTTATGAGTTACTATTCATGAGTTACTATTCACGAGTTACTATTTACGAATTACTATTCATGAGTTACTATTCATAAGTTACTATTCACGAGTTACTATTCATGGGGTACTATTTACCCAAAAATATATTTCTTTTACATACAAATTATTTTTGGTACATGAATATTATTCTTGAATTTTACTCCACAAAGCGATGATCGTGTTGACAATTTGGATATTTTAAAACTGGATAAATTTAAAGTCTTTAATATTTATCCTTGATTTCGTTTGATTAATGCTTATATCATTGTCATCATCCCCGTGCTTATATTGTGATGAAAGTCATCTTTGACTTACGTGCATAGATGGACTGTTGATTATTGGTTTTACAATTGTATATCTTTGGCTTATGTGCAAAGACGAATTATTGATTATTGGTTTTATAGTTGTATATCTTTGGCTTACGTGCAAAGATGGACAAGTGTATGACATGATCATAACCACTGGTGATAATAACGAAAATCCTTGGCCCGTAGTGCATGGATAATTCGATTATGTGAATGGCAGGATCATGACCATTAGTTAACAGTCGAATGTCTTTAGTCGTAGTGCACTGACAGACAATTGATTGGTATGATCATGACCATTGGTTTTATAGTTGAATATCTTTGGCCCGTAGTACAAAGGTAGACAACTAATTGGTATAATCATTGTTATTACATTTGAATATCTTTAGCCTTTGGGGTAAGGATATTGAGTAAATGTTCTATTAAGCCTTTGTGGCAAGGAGAAATTATTGATTCACATTATTATAAACATGAATTGTGAATTTAACTAACATCTTTGGTGGTTCGGTGAAAGACGGTGATTAAAGTTCTATTTGTCTTGGGTATAATAAAGAAGCTGTTGATGAATATTCTGGGGATAAAATTGATGATAAACTTTTAAATCATAGAAGATAGTAGATATCATGCTCTACTTGATTCTTCTAATGGATTGCTTATTCCGCTGCAGTTGTTGATCTAAAACTTATTGTCTATTGTATTCTATCAGTTTTTATACTGTTGAAGGCTAAGGATAATTTATTCTTCATTATCTTAGTCATAATATTTCTTATTGGGCTAGTTGAGCTCACCCTTTCTTTCAATGTTCTCTTCAGGAAATGAGAATATAGCTGGGACGAGTCAGGAAATGGAGTGATGGTCCGAGATGGTGGCTATAGTAGTCCTCACTATTTTTATAAAATAGTGTAATAATAATTGTAATGAAGACTCCATTGAGAGTGGATATTGTCTAGAAGGCAATATTCTTGCTTAAACTCTCAGCTTATGTTTTGTCGTATTTTGCATGACAATTGTATAATTAAGTTGTAGTTGAGTTTTGTACCATGTATCTGGCGACCCAAGATGGGTGATGTATACCTGTTTTGGGGGCGTCACACAAGGTCTGTCCAGTGGCAGCATCATCAAACGTGCATACTCCTCCAGAGTAGGAGTCAACTCCTAGGTCCCAAGTTGAAAAACCTGCCTCTCCGACACCCAGTGCTCCAGCATGCCCTCCACGAATCCTGTGAGAACCTGAAACATTAACAGGGTCATTGTAGGCTACAACAAATGATCTACAGTCACTCTGTCTGATGGTGACATGCTATCATCACTACTACAAAATAGTAAATAGACAACACTTAAATTATAACGTTTTTTTATAAAAACGTTGTGATATTTGTTTTTACAACGTTTTTAAAAAAAACGTTGTAGATATATATACAAAAATATTATCTATTTAAAATGGTATTTTTTGAGTTTAAACTCGATGACGTTTTTTTTAAAAACGTTGTGTATGAAGAAAAACACGGAGCTTCAAATAAACACGGAAGTGAAAACTTTGAAATTAAAAAACCTCCCCTCGTCGCAGCTCTCCATCTCCTTTTCGAAACCACTTTTTCTTGCTTGAGTTCTGTTTTCAGTCTTACGGCGGCTGATTTCGTGGGCTAACCTGAAAATCTATTTTTTGATCTTTGTATACCAAGTTCAAGGGTGGCTAGATCGTGGGTTTTTTTTTGCTAAGATTAGTAAGGGAGTATAGTTTTTTGTGTGTGCTGGATTTTGATGTTTTAATCTAATGTGGTGGTCTGCTTAGGGCTTTCTGGGATTGGGTTAATGGATCCTGATGTTTTGTGCTGGTGTGCTTCGGATGTTGGAAGATGTCCATATTTGGATGGGTTCAGATCTGGGTTCAGATCTGGTGTGCTTCGTCTTTATTATTATCTCTCTTTAATCTTTTTTCTCTCCTTCATCATTCTCCCAGCACTGGAAGTTTGAGGTAAAGTAAAACAAAAGACCAAACACCATTTCTTCTTCTTCTTCTTTATGGTATGAGCGGCTTTTGGGGGGCTGGACTACGGTTTTTTGGTTCAACCAAAAAGGGGGAAAGCAGGGAAAGGATTTCATTTTTCAGTTGAATAGAGACCCATTTGATTTTCTGCATCATTTGAGGATTTTTTTAGTGAGTAATTGAAACCCTAGATCTTGCTTATTTTATCGGAATTCTAGTTGTTTCTTGTATAATTTCTTGAATTTTGACATTTTTAGTCATCTATATGTGCTTTGATTATTTTTGTTTTGTTTTGTTTTTTGATCGGCATTGATTTGATAAGATTTTGTTAAATTACTCGGTATTGATTGTACGACTTGGGTTTTTGATTTTTTTTTAGAGCTAAAATTTTGTATATGGCTGTAAGTTATTATTGTTAGAGTGGCAGTTATGGTTATTGCATATACTCCTGCCTTTCATTGTTATTGCTTTCCCTGCTGTAAGCTATTTGTGTAGTAAGTTTTTCTGACTGAAAAAAAAGCCAAAAGAGCTAAAGAGAAGGCTTTTTTTATTGCTGCATGCTGCTTGTTGAGAAATGCTTTTAGACCATTTAAGATGTTGTTATAAAGAAGAGAAGAACTAATGGGTGATTAACTTTAGCGTTATGGTTACTATAGTGAAGTCCTTAATTTATTGTGGTTCTCAGATTTAATCTCTTCACTTGTATATGGGAACGTCTTCTGGGTCTCATTTCAACCACCGGTCCTCGCCTAAAATGCTGCCACCATGTCAACAACAACCACGGTTTGAAGGACTGCAGACTTCGTTGTCTCTTGTTTCACCAGATGCTTGTGGGTCTCCCAATCTTCAAGAGCGTGGCTCTAATTCTGATCAGGTCCGTGAGTCCCCAACAGAAAGTGCTAGTTCACACGAAACCTGGCCTAATGCTGATGCTTTGCTGGCACAAAAATTGGAGAAGGAGAAGGATAATGGTTTCACTGAGCATTCTGTCACCCGCCATGTTTCAAGCTTGGATAACATGTCTCTTCGAGACGTGGCCAGATAAAGAGTGGATGTCATTGCTGAAAAGATATGGCTTCTGCTGCATTTATTGAGGCTCTCCCTGTAATAGAGTTTGTTGTACAACTACTTGGCAAAGATGTGTTATAGATATAGCAACATCTGGTTGGGCGAAGGTATATCTTTTGTACGTCAATGATTTGCAATTCATTGCTTCATAATGCAATAATATTTTTGGTATTCCTTGTGATGTTGAATGTATTAAAGTGCAGATTATATATTATTTATACCTAAACATACAATATATCTCTCTTAATTTCTTATTTTCATTTTCATGTGTCATCTCACTTAGTCTTTCTGCTTATCGTTCTCTTTCTGCACATGGGAAAAAATTGCTTGGGGGTGGGGAGGTGGGGGTTATAACTTTTGATCATATTTGGAACTTCTGCTCAAAGCTCAGTCCTTATTTGGCTAATATATATAATGTGTTTTGATTCTAAGCATGTACCAGTTTTTCACTTTTTCTTTTTTGAATAAGTAATATAGTTTCTCATTTCAGTTTATTATAGGAAGTGGTGAAAATATGTCTGACTTCACTTCACCTATGTGGAGAATGTTGCTCATGCCCTTATTTGTGCGGAAGAAGTTCTAGGTTCTCGGATGGTTTCTATATCTGGAAAGGTATATCTAACTTTTTCTTATTCCAACTATTCATAGATGAATAATGACAAATTGACAATATTGCTTAATGATGTTTTGTAGGTTTTCTTTATCACTAATGTTGAGCCAATGAAGTTCTGGGATTTTGTCACTTTCATTTGGAGGGCCTGGGATATCAAAGGTAAAGAAATCATCCCATTTTGTAATTTGAGAGACTTTCAAGGAATGCAACTGTAATTACACTACACACATAATCCATGCATACTTGCATTGCTTGACTTGATTTTGGAGTATGTTATCACTTGGCCTACTGACATTGGTCCTGTAGACTAAATTTATAGTCGAACTCTTTCCTAGGTACGCAACCAGCAGTACTGTGTTATCTCCTTCCGTCTCAAACAGTTTGAATGCACCTTGATCTAATCCTCCAATCTTAAGCTAATTCCTTTCTGTCTAGATTTTAATCACAAATGCGGAATATCAGTTATTGCCATAACCATTTATGTGTTTGATTGATAACTGAAGTATCTATCACTTGCTCTTATATTTTTAGTGGATAGCTTCTTGATAAAAATAGTCAAGGCAAATTTCATTTCAAGTTTGTTTACTTAAATTATTGTTTGATCTGTTTATACTTTTGTTCTTTCTTCTCATCTTGTTTAACTGCACGTTGCATTTGGAAGCTGAAATGAGGTGCCCAAATAGCTACCCATGAAGGTGTTGACGCCTAGCATGTGTTATCACTCTGATTTTAATGTATATAAAGCTTGAAGCTCAATTATATGAATATATGAATCTCAATGTTCAAAAGCATGGTCCTTGTGTTATAGCATGAAAAGGTATTTACTGGCTTATAGGATATTGGCTCCCTTGTGTTACCAATGTTCAGATTGGTTATGCAGGTGAAATATTTTTGAATACATGGGAAATTATTGGGACTCCCTTGAGATCATGCTCAGAATTTGGGAATGTATAGGTTTTTTTAACAATTCAATTTAAGTATCCCCTTCATCTGGTTGCGGATGTTAAGAAACTTGAGGTTTCATTCTAATTTTTATTTGCGGTTTGAGCCATGGAAACTTGGCAGGCTAGAAGATCATTTTTTAGAATACCTTGTAACAACCCCAGTTTGTAATACCAAAGTTTTTGTCTACAAAATGCAATCAGAATCTCTTTTGAGAGAATTTAAAGCTTAAATATGAAAACAAGAAGCAAAAGAAACAGCGATACAATTATAAGCATGCTCGATAGAGGAATTCTTTCTATTGCTGAATGTCATTTATTGTTCATGCTCGATAGATAGATGTATTTCTGTAATTTTTGATTGACAGCTAGATAGATAGATGGACTGCAATTACAGTATATACAATGAATAGAGTGGTCTTAAACTATATACAATTCCATTTCTGTAATCCCTATTCATTTTGTCAAAGTCTTCGCTGCCTTTACTGTCTGACTTCTGGACTAATTAGCTGCAATTTGGGCTTCCCTCCATCAATAGATCAGGTGCATAACTGCCCTACTGGAATTCAGTACTTTTGCTTTTACTATTGCTGCATTTTTATCAGTCTTCTGGCAAGTTGTTTGTTTCCCCTGTTTAACTAACAACTTTTTACGAATTTGGCCCACAGATGATACAAGTGTAGAACGGACACTTATCTCATGTTATACTTTCTTCTTGGTTGCAAGCAGTGCCAGGTCCAGCAAAACCCAGGCAAGTTGGTTTTCTGTAGATTTAGGAGGTTTCAGGCTTCAAGCCAAGTTGAAATCTTTAAAAAATTGTATTGGGTATTGGGTTTAGGTTTCCAAACAAGGTATTGGGTACTGAATGAAAGGAATAAGTGTAATAGATTTGAGGTGATATTACTGTAATATAGTATGAGCACTTTTGTCATTAATATAACATGTACATAATTGTTTGAATGGTTGATACATTTTGGCTTTAAATTTAAATGAGAATTTAGATCTTTTTTAGTTATATATCATGTCATTAGCAGATTGCAGGTGACTGGTAATATAGGTGAACAACTTTTTTTTTTCTTTTTTCAAGTCAATCTACAACATTTTAAAAATATTGTGTAAATGTGTTTAAACGTTGTCTGATATAGTAAACAACAATATTTTTATTCAAAAAACGTTGTGGAATTATACCTTCTACAACGTTTTTAAGCATCTACTAATTTTTAAAAAACAAATCTACAACGTTTTTTTTCTAAAAAACGTTGTGTATTGTGCTTAACTACAACGTTTTAAAAACGTTGTGTAAGGGTGTCAAATAGATGACACCCTTAACCACGACGTTTTTCTGACTGAAACCACAACGTTTTTTTCGCGTTGTCTATTTACTATTTTGTAGTAGTGCATACCACGATCGCATACCTAATGCCACCAAAGATGGTGTGGTATGATCAATACGGCTAACTGTCGAAGAGGACATCTGTACAGGCCGTGTCATAAGACCATCCAGGGGTTAATGTTGAAAATCTCTGGACATACATACATATGCATAACATAATAACATGCATGATACAATAGATGACAATATGATATAGGGAATAGAAAACTGTACATACATTCGTAACTATATCATCATCTAATACATCTCTATACAGCTAAAATACAAGGGAATGGGAAAAAACTGCCCTATAACTAACAGAGGCCTATCAAAAGATATATCGAGAATGGGGCGAAGCTACCTAATGTCTAACAGAGGCCTATCAAAAGAGATAACAAGAATATACATTAGAAGAAGTCAATGGTATCGATGTCTACATCGTCGATCCACATTCACTGATGTAACTCCTCACGAGTCTTTGGATCTCTATCTACTGAGGATGTCGGGGACTATCTGAGGAGGATCTGCACCGCAAAAGCCATATGGGTCACTGAGGGCCGGCGCTTGAGTTGGAAGGATCAAAAGTGTCGCCTCTGAAGGATCTCTACCCAAGTCTTGGGATAAAGAAATGTGCGGTCAGCTCTAAGGTCAAAATGTCAATTTGTGTCACATGAGTCGGATCTCGACATAGGCTAGCCAATCTGTCATCATCACGGATCTGGAACCATATCCCCGTGAAGCTGTGTGGAGTGGGTGCGGGTTCAATAGTGCGAGGAAACCACCAATCTTTGGAACATCTCACGAGTGCGGGGACCTTACGATAATGTGAAGCCGTCAATCCCCAACAATGGGATATTAGTGACGGGTGACTGCGAAATAGGCCAATAACACCTGGCAGGAGGCAAGATTGGCATGCGAATCTCTCCTATAGTGCTTCTGATAGCACGCTCTCCTAAGTAGAGCTCCCATCTTCCATTTGTGAAGAGAGGAATCCTACGGGTGGAAATCACGTGCTCGACGCCACTCGGGTACCCATCCTCAAATCCAATGCTCAAATGCTCCCCAGAGTAGGGAACCCACGTGATGACATCCACTGTCAACAACTCCATCTGTAGGCGGCAATGAGTGAAACCCTCAGCAATAGGGACCTCCGCCAGTATGGAATGATGCCATCTCCGTCCTCGTGGATAGGTGTCTAAACCTAACACGCTCATTGGACGTAGACATGGAAGCCTCTCATAGGCCCAAAGCGCCGACCAAAGGCAAATAGGCTGCTTTGTCGATCAACGCTCTTAACCTATACATGGGAAAAGACAAGAGAAATACTCACCAGCAGAAACGGGTAGAATCCTAACCAAGCCTCGGTCAAGCCCTGCGATCGCATGCGCATTCCCTTGAGGAAGTAGGCGAAGGTGTAGGAACCCCAATCATACTCTCATATACGGTCCACGTGTCGAGTGGCTTTGATCAAAACGAAGGACACCGTATCTGCTATGAAGCAGCCCCTAATGATCATCAGGAACAATCGTAGAAGAATGTGATCCACGACTCTCATATCATCGGTGTATGGGCTCACTCAACAAATTTCATAGCATCTATTTCGGCCGGACACAGACGTCTGATACCCTACCCTTGAGCGCCTCCACCGGAACTCCCAACAAGGATCTGACGGCAGTAGGGGTAATATCCGCCGTATAAGGCACTAGATCCCCTCCAAACTCCATACCTGTGATAAACCGCCAATCCATCGGAGTCATCATAACCTCACAATCCAGCAAATGGAGTGACTGAGTTTGGTGAAACCAGCGCTCAGACAATGCCCTAAGGTAACCCCAGGGACAACGACGGGGAAGAATGGAAAAGAACATCCCAAATTCCCAGCCATGTACAATCTCTCTATAGTAATCGTGTAAAGCCTGATATATAGATTGGATGCTGAACTAATTCCCTCGAGGCTGTGTAAAGTCGGGAACCTACATCAAATGTAGATCAACATCAGAACCCTTTACTCGTCATCAATATGAAATAAGAAGATTAAGATCTAACTTTATACCTCGTTTGCGTGTAGGTAGACTGAAGGATGGCGACTCAAGTTGCCCAGAAGCTCTGGGTTCACCACTTGAATACCTAGCAAATCCCTACGGGGAACACGTATATCAGGAGCAGGAACCTCAACCGGTACATCCTCCTCCTCATCCTTGACATCCGACACTTCAACCCAGATAGGACGTATCACCGTCTCCACTAAACGATGAGGCTGTCTAACAGAACGGGGTCAAGGCACTTCAGAAGCCCTCCTCCGTACACTAGAAGTGGTCCTGCGGGAACTACTCGGCTGATCTGAATCCATAATATCTGGACAACAAATCTCCAAATCACCTCAGAAAGAGTGTGGTAAATTCTTACCTAGAGCTTTTCAAAAGGCATTTTATGACTACATGCATGCATGCATTATTTTAACATACATCTATAGTAGAGTTAAAAATGTATGATAATCCAATGCCTACATTTTGGAAATTTTTTGCCATAGTCCCCTTTGTAAATAGGACTATCCACATGCACATAGGCAAGACTAGGTGGCCATTCAATAGCACACCTACCCACAGTAATATACATCCTACATGCAATAATACATTACAGTAAAAAAATCCATAAGTGTAGTCTAATTACCAGGATTATTTTGCTTGTCTACCTTTACTCATTTGTCTTAATATAGGATAAGAAATGACAGTAAAAGGTGCCAATTTGACTGTTTCAAAAGTCAAAATTTTTTCACATCATTATGTTCAGCATGGTTTAATACTAACATTTACTATGTTGAATATTTTTTATAAAGTCATATCAGCATGCATATTCACTACTATGTGTCTAAGTGCATTTCATGTGATAAATCACTTTCCAACGGATAGAAACTGGAAAAGAATACATGTATATGTTACCAGGATAGTGAAGAACACTTGTACGGTGGCGAGAATGTGTGAGAAAAGTCGCCTAGAACTTCAAGAAAGGTCGAAGAAGAGCTCTCGGATTTCCTTCATGCACATGACTTAAAAGTGATTTATGAAAGAAACCCATGAAGCCTTTCATACCACGGTTGGTAGTAAGTCCACTGCGACTACCACGGGTGTACTCATGTACTTCTTGAGTGTACCTCGGCACCCTACATGGGTCCCACACCTGCAGCTCGGTCGATTTGAGTTCTGAAAGGAGGTCTCATGTTTGAAAAGGCCAAATTAGGAATAAAAATGCTACGTGATTGAGTAGAATAGCCTGGAATCCTGGTTTTCCCGGGGCCAAACTGTGGCTCCATATATCACTCATTGGTATTTGCCTGTATACAAGGTATACTATACCAGTAGCCTCAGCTTTTTAAAATCATACTCGGTAATACCTCACAAAGGTCGATGTCGGTCGTGAGGTCATAGCCCTAAACCCTCCCCGTGAAATTTACAACGTCAAAGTTATAAATTGATAACGTATCCACAGCGGGGGTTACAACACAAAAATTTCAAACATCCACGTATCCCCGATGGGGGTTACAATGCATTCTCGACCATTGATACACATATCAATGAAGGTCAAGCAACCTTGACAATATCTCACCCGATGGCAAGTAAACCCATCGAAGCAACGTATCCCCGGCGGGGGTTACAATGCCGAAGTCAAACATTGATAAAGTATCCCTGGCGGGGTCACAACGTGATTCAACCATTGGTATACGCATTAATAAAGGTCAATCAGCCTTGACATACTCCCTAGCAAGGGTCACAAGGATCAAGGATCAAGAACTTTGGAGATAGCCCCAATGTCAACATCCTTGAAGACTTGGATCGCATGTCCAAGACATTACTGATTGTCATCCTCGACAGGATTAACAGGGAACCGACAATCACTCATTCATGCATCATACATTTGGATCATGTGGCTGCACATAGCAGCATGTTTATCTTATTGCATTTCAAGTGTCTAGGATTCTTTATCCTATCCATGCCTTTCATTTCATGAATATGATAAAGAGGGGCATCTATAGACTCTCCAAATTTTATGCACACTTGTTACTGACATTGCAGGAGGGCAGATTCATCTTTCGAAAATAACCCTGGAAGACAGCTCACATCCATTTCGGACACTACCGGAAGTTCAGTCTCAACCCCGGAACACACACCGAGAATATCAATTCCAACCTCGGAGATAACCCCGAATTTCATCCTCGGAGATAACCCCAAGGAATACTGTTGCAGTTCCAGCGATAACTCCAGAAATGCTTATTTTAAATGCATGCGATCAGTTTCAATATCAGATCTCCTGCCGAGGCACTCATACCAAAGACCCGGAGCTAACACCAGGAAGACAGGCACACTTACAGATGACCTTGCGGAATTCAAACACTTGCAGCAGTCCAATCTCAGATGTAACCCTGAGCAACGTTTGCTATCAGCTCAAACCAGAGATAACCCCGGTGAGGAGTCAAATTATCATATTCCCACATCAACCCCTGTGCGCCGTCTCAACATTTCATACATACATTGCTACACAACAATGTCCCACAAGAGCCAAGGATTTCCAATCCCGAGTGACTATTACGCGTGGAAGCACACCGGATAGAATTTGAAGCTTGAAGACCATGGGCATGGTCCCTTCTTCCTGACTTCGTACAACCTCTAATCCCATGTCATTGCGTAACTCTCGATAAAAGTAGTCCAAAGATGGTCTTGTATACCTCGTTCGAATGCTCAGATTGAAGTTTTGAAAGTTCGAGCGGACATAACAATGCACGCAGTGTCGTGCTTGAGAGACTGACAGATTCTCATGGGCCAAGGGCACCGAGGCTGACCACAGTGCATCTGCATTGCCATGGTGCTCCCCTCTATAAATAGAGTGCTTGGGGTGGCCATTTAAAAAAGAAAAAAGGCGAGGAAGCCCTGTCCAATTTGCTCGGTACACACCCCATATTGAGTGTTTCCTCATTTTAAACACCTGTTAGCTCACATATAGCTAAATTTTTACCGGCGGGAGCTGAGTGTTTATCCATCTAGAGTCATAGAAGCCTGCTTTGGCAGCCCACTGTAAGCCTTCTCACACTCTGTAAAGCCTTTCTCTTCATCTTTGCACACACTATTCTTCACACTGAGAGTCGTGTTGTGTGCGTATGCCCGGACTTCGGTCTGTGGTTTTCATTTCTATTTGTATATATATATATATATACTTATATATGTATATATTTATATATGGACTAACATTATCGAGTTATGCCTTGATTGAGCCTAGACTTATGTCTAAAGCGTTTACTTGCTTTTATATATATATATATATATAAATATATATATATACTTATATATACAAACTGTTGTCAGACTCTGTCTGATGAGCCTAGATTGTACATCCAGAGTGTTTATTGCTTATAATATATATATATATACATTTCTGTCAGGCCTGGAGTTTACTTCGAGGCCTTTTATTGCTTTATTTACATTTAGTCTCGCCTGGAGTTTACTTCATGGCGGTTGATCATCTTTTACAGCTTTATTTACATTTCTGATTCCCCATGGAGGTGCTTCGTGGTAGTTGATCATGTCATATATATATATATATATATATATATATATATTTATCGCTTTTATATATTTACATTTTCGATCCCCCATGGAGGTGCTTCGTGGTGGTTGATCATGTCTAAATATATATATTTACATCTTTTATATGTATAACTGCTTACTGCTTTTCATATAAACTGCGGCATCATGTGAACTCTAGGAATCATGTGATCTGATTGATCTCTTGAATCTAGATTAGGATTTCGTGATGGACATTTTTTAGTTGTAAGCAACTTGTACATTATTCTGATGGGTCCGAATTTCCTTGGATGGCTATCATGCCCATGAGGAGTTCTAGAGATCTTTGTATATTATTTTCTCGAAGATGCCTCGATCTCAAAAAAAATAAAAAGCAAACAATAGAACATTTAATAATAAAATGGAAGTATGAAAAGGTCTCAATTCCTATTGAACATAGAGTTTGAAAAACCTCTTTTACAAAACTTCATTGCTATATTCTGTGTAAAACTGAATTTTTCTATAAATTCAAACCCTTTGTATATATGTGTGAACGAGGCCTCACATTACTTCCAAATAATTGCACATTGATCCACACACACACACACATTCATATAATAGTTTCTTAAAAAGTTGCGGTCACCATGGCAACACGGATGTCGGGGGTGCCTAACACCTTCCCTATGCATAATCAAGCCCCCGAACCCAAATGAATCTCGGTTTCACAGACCCGTTTAGCAGTGTTACATCCCTGGGTTGATGTGCAAACCTTTTTTTGGCTGTGTTGGTGCAACCAGTTAAAAACACCAACTGGCGACTCTTAAAGTCAAATCGTCGACATTACACATGTCGGGCCTTTTTCACTTGTTTTTTCAAACAAATCTCACCTAACATGAGAACACCAAAGAACAAGTAACAAAAAGGGACAAATAAAAATCCTGACGTCGACACGCCCCTCCAAGGGAACTCCACAATATGAGTTTTCCATGGCCCTTCTCAATGTGGGGAATGGACGTGATCGGGCCCATCGAGCCCAAAGCCAATAATGGACATCGATTCATATTCACCATGATCGACTACTTCACCAAATGGGTAGAAGCAGCCTCCTTCCCTAGGGTTAAAAAATAAGTCATCATTGCTTTCATCAGAAACAATATCGTCTGTCGATATGGACAACCAGAGGTCATTGTGTCAGACAATGCTAAGAACCTCATCAATAAAATGATGGAGGAATTATGCAGTAAATTCCACATCAAACACCTTAACTCCGCCATCTATCGTCCAAAGATGAATGGTGCTATTGAAGCGGCTAATAAAAACATCAAGAAGATTATGCAGAAAATGCCTGCCAATCACAAAGGATGGTCTGACCTCTTGCCTCTGACTTTATTAGCCTACGTAACTTCAATGCGTACTTCCACTGGGGCAACCCCCTTCTCACTAGCCTATAGGATGGAAGTAGTGCTCCCCATAGAGGTGGAAATGGAATCCCTCATAGTGTTGATGGATGCTCAGTTGGATGAAGTCCAATGGGTACAAGACATGTATTACCAATTGTGTCTAATAGACAAAAGGCGAACCACATCTATCTCGTATGGTCAGTTATATCAGCAAAGGATCGCCAGATCCTACAACAGGAAAGTCTGGCTACGATAGTTTAAACAACACGACTTGGTTTTGAAGAAGATCATTGACAACCAAGATTATTCTAAGGGAAAATTTGCTCCTAACTGGGAAGGCCCATTTGTTGTCAAGGAGGTATTGACAGGAGGCGCTCTCAGACTATAAGAAATGGATGGCGATGAATTTCCTCAGCTTATCAACTCAGACACCGTGAAACGGGAAACATACACTTCAAACCAGTAGCCTGGTTTCACCTCATTTCAAAACGTCTATACAATTTTGGTTATCCTGAAGACAGGATTGAACCTTTCACACCTGTAGTTTATCCTGAAGACGGGATTAAAATTTTCTACGCTTGCAGTTTGTCCTGAAGATGGGATCAAACTTTTTCCACACCTACAGTTTGTCCCACTCATGGGATCAAACTTTCTTCTCCCCACAGTATAGCCTGCACATTGGATTTATACTTCTCTTTGGCTGCAATTCGTCCTGAGGGGGAACTACGTCGACCTGATCTCCCTGATGCACGGGAGTACGTAGGCAACCATATTCTATATGGCCTGGTCACAATAAAAAAACAAACAAAAACATTTCTGCCCTTTTTCTACAAAAACAAAACAACAAAAACACTTATACACCCTTATTCATCAATAAATCTTCTACACTCATCTGCCTTTTATATTCAGCTTTGAACCTCTTTCACCAGGTTCGAATTACGTATACTTGATCTCCTCTTCAATAGGATTACGTAGGCAGCCATTTATGGTTCGGTCTAACCCCCTACCAAAACAAAAATACTTGTCACACGGTACTGTGATCAAACTTCAATCCACTACATTTCATCGGCTTTAGACCAAAGGGATGGAATTACCCAACCTTTCCTCACCAATAGGAGATTCAGTTACTATCTAAGCTGCGGTTGTGCCTCAAAGAGCAACACCAATCCATAAGAGATGGAATTAACTAGGCTTCTCACAAATAGAAGTACTAGCGACCATCTATGGTGCGGTCAATCTCAGAGAGGAAAAGCCACACTCCTCTCCATATTTCCATACAGAAACCAGTCCCAAGACACCAAAGATGGTAGGGATATACACAGATCAATGATCCGTTCTAAGACATCCTACGACATCTCAATGTCCACTCATCAAGGATGAGTTCATAATGCATCAAGATCACAAGCCCTGAAGAAATAGGCAAATATCAAGGCACAACTGAAAGGGAAGTAAATAAAAATATGTTTCTCTGTCATATATAATACTGTTTGATATATACATATATGTTGTACATGATAAAATGGCTAAGCTAGTCTGTGTAGGAAAATACAAAGCTATCTAAGGATCTGTGTGTATACGGACTATCAGATCTAACATAGCATCCCTCTTCGAAGAAGGAGGTAACGCTGCAAGCTCCTGCCCAATGGTATCTACACGAGGTAGCAGATCTGAGGCTAACTGCATGGTGGCTTGATGTTCATCAATATATACACTCATATCATCAAGGATGTCAGTCGTAAGGGATCTCGCTAAAGTACTGTCTGTGATGGCCACATCCCGGGCAGATAGGGCAGAATCCCTCTCCACAATCAATGCATCTCTGGCTGATCTAGCCTCGTCTCTCTCTAATAGAGCAGCATCTCTCCCATCAAGAGCTGTAAACATCGAGGCCCTAGCCTGATCTCTCTCATAGGTCATCAAATGTAGACTCTGCTCTAAATACTGTGCTGAATGTTGAATGACAGTAGCGCTCATAGTGGGAGAATCCATCACAAATGTTGGCAACCCAACAGTCAAATCCTCCTCAATGGGAATATCAACCTCCTCCATAGGCTCCTCATCATCAGAATCAGTCCCCTGCACTATGGATACTACCGCAGCCGATGCAGTCTCTGTTTCCATCCATGCAGAATACTGTACAGAACAACCTAGATGGCTGACAGAAAATGATGCTAGTTCTCGCTGATCCCAACAGGCATACAACCTGGATCTATCCTCTGCTGATAAGTGCCGAGAAGCAAAGCGCTGACTCGATGACCCCTCAAAAGGATAAAAATCCTAAAACTGGTCAAACTGACACATCACGGCTAGCGGGTGGTAGGTAATCATGCCTCTTAAACTAGCCAGAGGAAGATAATCCATGCTCAGAGCATGAGTAATGAAGCTATAGGGTGAACTAAGCCTTGTACACGGCAATACAGCGAACGAATCTCCAATCCCTACCAGGAAAGCTGACCAAGATGCAGCATATGTACACTCCGCAGGCTGAAAGGAGTATGACATGGCTATATCATGGGTGAAATAGTACCCATGCCGTCTGAAAGTGCCAATCGGTCTCAAGTGTGACATAAACCACACATACAAAATGACCGAGATGCCTGTAAACACTCCTGCTGGATAAGTGCAGCAGTATATAGCTGACCTCAGAGTCTCTGCGATGATCATCGATATGATGATGTGACCCTCCTTGAGAGCTCTCACTTCCATAATGACGCCAATGTCCAACTCATCCATGTTCCTGGCATGTAGACATACAACAGTACACACAATAGCAGTACATCCACTCTGGCCAGATGCCAATGATCCTCCGGTGTGGTGAAATCCCCGGAATGTCGTGTATAACTATCCTAAGAGCTAAATATGTCAAACAAAAAATGATGGGATATAACGTGGCCAGATGTGAGCTCATCCTGCACCACCCTATGCCTCAATCTAGTGAGGGTCATGAACTGCCTACTCATGTCTCCAATTGTCATATGCATACAAGGTCTATCTAGTGGCAGCATCGTCAAACGTGTATACTCCTCCAAAGTAGGAGTCAACTCCTGGGTCCCAAATCAGAAAACCTGATCATCCGATACCCAGTGCTCCAGCATGCCCTCCACGAATCCTGTGGGAACCTGAAACATAAATAAGGTCATAGTATGCTGCAATAGATGATCTACAGTTACCCTGTCTGATGGTGACATGCTATCATACCATGGTCGCATACCATATGCCACAAAAAATGGTGGGGTATGATCAATGCGGCTAACTATCAAAGAAGACATCTGTACGGGCCGTGTCATAAGACCATCCAGGGGTTAATGCTGAATATCTCTAGACATACATACATATACATAAAATAATAACATGCATGATATAATAGATGGCAATATGATATAGGGAATGGAAAACTGTACATACATTCCTAAGTATATCATCATCTAATACATCTCTGTACAGCTAAAATACAGGGAAATGGTGCAAAACTGCCCTACATCTAACAGAGGCCTATCAAAAGATATAGCGAGAATGGGGAAAAGCTACCCAATGTCTAAACAGAGGCCTATCAAAAGAGATAACGAGAATATACATCAGAAGAAGTCAATAGTGTGAATGTCTACATCATCAATCCTGCCCACCTGATGTAACTCCTCATGAGTCACTGGATCTCTATCTACAGGGATGTCAGGCCTATACAAGGGAGGATCTGCACCAGCAAAACCATATGGGTCACCTGATGGGCTAGCGCCAGAGCTTGAAGGATCTCTACCTAAGTGCCAGATAAAGAAATGTGCCCGGTCTAAGTACTGGGTCAAACTGTCAATCTGTGTTAAATGAGTCAGATCTCGGACATATGCGAGGCAATCTATCAGCATCACGGATCCTGGAACCATATCCCCCATGAACTGAGTGGCGCGGGTCTGGGCTCCAATGGTACGAGGGAACCACCAATGCTGGAATATCTCCTGAGTGCAGGGACCCTCTGACAGTGTGAAATTGTCAATCCTCAACAATGGGATATCAATAACGGGTGACTGGGAAATAGGCCAATAACGCCTGGCAGGAGGCAAGATCGGCATATGAATCTCTCTTGTAGTGCTCCTGATAGCACGCTCTCCTAAGTAGAGCTCCCATCCTCCATCTGTGAAGAGAGGAATCCTACGGGTGGAAATCACGTGCTTGACACCAGTCGGGTATCCATCCTCAAATCTAATGCTCAAATGCTCCCAGAGTAAGGAACCCATGTGATGACATCTGTTGTCAACAACTCCAGCTGTAGGCGGCAATGAGTGAAACCCTCAGTAACAGGGACCTCCGCCAGTATGGAATGATGCCATCTCCGTCCTCGTGGATATGTGTCTAAACCTAACATGCTCACAGGACATAAACATGGAAGCCTCTTATAGGCCCAAAACTGCCAATACAAAGGCAAACATCTACTATCAGTCAACGCTCTTAACCTATACATGGGAAAAGACAAGAAAAATACTCACCAGCAGAAATGGGTAGAATCCTAACCAAGCCTTGGTCAAGACCTACGATCGCATGCGTATTCCCCTGGAAAGTAGGCAAAGGTATAGGAACCCCAATCATACTCTCCTATATACAGTCCATGTGTCGAGCGGCGCTAATCAAAGCAAAGGACACCGTAGAAGAGTTATCTGTTATGAAGCAGCCCCTAATGATCATCAGGAACAATCTTCAAGAATACGATCCACGACTCTCACATCATCGGGTATGGGCTCACTCTCAAATTCATTTCATAGCATCTATGCTCGAGAGGACTGTCTGAGCAGATCACGCCCTTGAGCACCTCCTCTCAGAACTCTTAGCAAAGATCGGCGGGGTGTAGGGGTAATTTTAAATGCATCTGAAACCTTGGCGCCACTCCATACATGTAATAAACCGCCAATCCACGCCATCATCATCATCACCACATGATCCGGCAAATGGAGGATCGAGTCTAGTGAAACCGGTAGCTCGAGATAATGCCACGAGGTAACCCTAGGGACAACGGCGGGGAAGAATGGAAAGAATGTCACGAATCTGACCATGTACAATCGCTTCTATAGTCATCATGCAAAGCACGATACATAGAGTTGATCTTTGAACCAATTCCCTCGAGGTTGTGTAAAGTCGGAACCTACATCAAATCTTGAGATCAACATCGTAACCCTTTACTCCTCATCAATAGGAAATAAGGAAGATTAAGATCTAACTTTATACCTCATTTGCGTGCAGGTAAACTGAAGGGTGTCGACTCAAATCACCCAGGAGCTCTGGGTTAGCCACTTGAATACCCAACAAATCCCTACGGGGAACACGTGCAGCAGGAGCAGAAACCTCAATCGGTACATCCTCCTCCTCATTCTCGACATCCGGCACTTCAACCCGGATAGGACGTATCACCACCTCCACCAAACGACGAGGACGTCTAACAGAACGGGGTCGAGGCACTTCAGAAGCTCTTCTCCGTACACCAAAAGTGGTCCTGCGGGAACTACTCGGCTGATCTGGATCCATAATATCTGGACAACAAGTCTCCAAATCACCTCAGAAAGGGTGTGGTAAATTCTTACCTGGAGTTTTATTCAAAATGCATTTTATGACTACACACATGCATTATTTTAACATACGTCTACAATAGAGTTAAAAATGCATGACTACCCAATGTCTACATTTTTGAAAATTTTTTCCATAGCCCCCTTTATAAATGGGACTATCCACATGCACATAGGCATGACTAGGTGGCCATTCAGTAGTACACCTACCCACAGTCATATATATCCTACATGCATTAATAAATTATAGTAAAAAATCTGTAAGTGTAGCCTAATTACCAGGATTATTTTGCTTTTCTACTTTACTCATTTGTCCTCAAATAGGATAAGAAATGGCTGTAAAAGGTGCCAATTTGACTATTTCAAAAGTTGAATTTTTTCACATCATTATGTTCAGCATGGTTTAATACTAATATTTACTATGTTGATTATTTTTTATCAAGTCATATCAGCATGCATATTCACTATTATTTGTCTAAATGCATTTCATGTGATAAGTCATTTTCCAACGGATAGAAACTGGAAAAGAATACATTCATATGTTACCAGGACAGTGAAGAACACTTGTACGGTGGTAGAATGTGCAAAAAGTCGCCCGAACTCAGTAGGTCTGAAGAAGAGCTCTCGGATTTCCTTCGCGGCATAACTTGAAAGTGATTTATGAAAGCAACCCGCATGCCTTTCATACACACGGTTGGCCGCAGGTCCACCTATGGCTATCGTAGGTGTACCTATGGCACCCCTATATGGGGCCCACACCTCTGGCTCGGTCCAGTTCGAGTTGCAAAAGAGGTCTCATAAGCTGAAAAGGCCAAATCAGGAATAAAAATGCTACACGATTGAGCAGAATAGCCTGAAATCCTGGTTTTCACCAGCCAAACTCTGGCTCCGCATATCACGCATTGGTATTCGCCAGAATACAAGGTACACTATACCGATGAGCTCAACTTTTGTAAATCATGCTCGGCAATACCTCACACACGTCCGATGCCGCTAAACACAAGGTTGTAACCCTAAAAGTATCCCCGGCGGGGGTTACAACGCCGAAGTTAAACATTGATAAAAGTATCCCTGATGGGGGTTACAACACTGAAGTCAAACATTGATAAAAGTATCCCCGGCGAGGGTTACAACGCCAAAGTCAAACATTGATAAAGTATCCCCTGCGGGGGTCACAACGCAAACTTTCAATCATCCACGTATCCCCGACGGGGCTTACAACACAATTTAACCATTGATGTACGTGTCAATGAAGGTCAAGCAGCCTTGATGTCATTTCAACCGATGGAAAGTAAACTCATCGAAGCATCGGAGACCATTCGATTATCTGATCCATCAGTGTATTTATCCACAGCCTTCCCCGGCGGCGGTCACAACGCGATTTAACCATTGATATACGCGTTAATAAAGGTCAAGCTACCTTGACATACTCCCCAGCAAGGGTCATAACACAATGCAATCATTGATACACACATCAATGAACGTTAAGCAGCCTTGATAATTTGCCCAGCAGGGATCTATCCGGTGATACACACATCGGTGAAGGTCGAGGCGACCACGAAAATATATACTATTAAGCGATAACTTTCGAGGCGGGATCGTGGTATATGCTATACACATCCTCAAACAGACAAAGCTTTATCTCCACAGATCTCTTGCACATAAGAGGCACATCATTGGAATAAAGTTTGTATCAAGGATCCAAGACTTTGGTAATAACCCCAACGTCAACATTCTTGAAGACTTGGATCGCATGTCCAATACATTACTGATTTTCATCCTCGGCAGGATTAACAAGGAACTAACAATCACTCATTCATGCATCATATATTTGCATCATGTTGCTGCACATAGCATCATGTTTATCTTGTTGCATTTCAAGTGTCTAGGATTCTTTATCCTATCCTTGCCTTGCATTGCATGAATATGATAAAGAGGGGCATCTGTAGACACTCAAAATTTTTTGCACACCTGTTACTCACATTGCAGGAGGGCAGATTCGTCTTTCAGAGATAACCTTGGAAGACCGCTCACATCCATTCCGGATACTACCAGAAGTTCAGTCTCAACCCTGGAACACACATCGGGAGTATCAATTCCAACCTCGGATATAACCCCGAGTTTCATCCTTGGAGATAACCCCAAGGAATGCTGTTGCAGTTCCTGCGATAACTCCGGAAATGCTTATTTTAAATGCATGCAATCAGCTTCAATCTCAAACCTCCTACCGAGGCACTCATTCCAAAGACCCGGAGCTAACACCGGGAAGACAGGTACACTTACAGATGACCTTGCGGAATTCAAACACTTGCAGCAGTCCAATCTCAGATGTAACCCTGAGCAACGTCTGCTATCAGGCCAAATCGGAGATAACCCCGATGATGAGTCAAATCGTCATCTTGCCACCTCAACCCCTACGCGCCGTCTCAACATTTCCTACATATATTTCTACATAACAATGTCCCACAAGGAATGAGGAGTTCAATCCGGAGTGACTATACGGCAGCAAAGACACCGGATAAAATTTGAAGCTTGAAGACCATGGGCATGGTCCCCTCTTCCTGACTTTGTACAACCTCTAATCCTATGTCATTGCGTAACTCTCAACAAAAGCGGTCCAAAGAAGGTCTTTTACACCTCGTTTGGATGCTCGAATTAAAGTTCTGCAAGTTCGAGTGGACATCATAGTGCACGAGTGCACGTACTTCGAGACGGTAGGACCATGAGCACGGGGCACCCAGCGAGCCAAGAGGTGCATCTCATGTTGCCGCATAAGTAAACTGTGACTCCCGGCTCTATAAATATAGAGCTTGGGGTGGCCATTTATAAGAGAGAAAAAAAGGAGGAAGCCCTATCCAATTTGCTCGTACACACACCCCATATTGAGTGCTTTCTCATTTTAAACACTGTTAGCTCACATATAGCTATATTTTACAGTGGGGAGTTGAGTGTTTATCCATCTAGAGTCATAGAAGCCTGCCTTGGCAGCCCACTATAAGCCTTCTCACACTCTATAAAGCATTTCTCTTCATCTTTGCACACACTATTTTTCACATTAAGAGTCATGTTGTGTATGTATGCCCGGACTTCGGTCCGTGGTTTTCATTTTTGTCTGTATATTTATATACTTATATATGTATATATTTATATATAGACTAACATTATCGAGTTATGCCTCGATTGAGTCTAGACTTATGTCTGGAGCATTTACTTGCTTTTATATATATATATATATATATATATATATAGCGACAAATCGCTGAAATGATAAACCGAGCCGGGATTGAGAAACATCCTGTGCGTTTACCGCTTATATATATATATATATACATTTCTATTACGCCTGGATTTTACTTTGAGGCCTTTTACTGCTTTATTTACATTTAGTCCCGCCTGGAGTTTACAGCGTGGCGGTTGATAGTGTAACGCCCCCAAATGTAGGTACTTGAAACCTAAACTCGGTGGTTTACGATACCATTTCTATGAGCAGAAATATTACTAATAATAATAACAATAATATAAATATCAAACCTAACTTATATTTATCAGAGTCTAATCCCAAGTACGCAACCTTTACTACATTCTTTACATGATATATAATACATATCATTATCTTAATACAGTCTAACTATTACAAAAGATACCAATAATCATATTCCGTTTGCTTTCCTTTTTACTTGTTCTTGTCTAAACCTTCAGGTTGATCATGCCTAGCTGAAAACATTTAAATTTAAAGCAAGAATGAGCATTTGGGTGTCCAACAAGTAATAACAATTATAAATATAATTAGCTAAAAGAATTGAATGTTTTCTTTGTACATCACTTCTACAACAAATCAATAGTTGTGAAGTAAACTGAACCGATAATAATAACATAACAATTCTATCTCAAATTCTTGAAACTACGTATTGACTATAAATGGGGTTTAGTTGACATACTATGAACATTGTTTTCAATTTTCGAATAGGTTTAGCAGAACTTCATCCGCAAACCGTCATAACTTACGAGCATGAAGGTGTACATCCCATGGGCCCTATATTGATCAATACTACATGCAAGAACAATATTATCGTTCACTTTGTCCGCCTTGGGCGCATAAAAGTTTTCCCTTCTTCGGGATGTTCATACTTAGTCGGGAATCCGAACCAAAACAATTTGATTGGATACAAAAAGGTTTTTATCATATTCAATGATATTTCTAAATTTGTATTTAGCAGATCAAAATAGCTTAGACGGCTTTTACTTAATGTATACATATGGGGATCATATAGGTATGTATATATATATATATATATATATATATATATATATATATATATATATATATCAACATGTGATTAAATACAATGATTATCCAAGTGAGGACACTTGTATAACCATATATAGAAATTAACGAACAGAATATATATCTGAATTATATAATATAATATCATGTTGATAAACAATGATCGGATATAATATATATAATAATAGGGTTAGTAATCTAGCATAATAATATTATAATTCTGAAAATTTTCTGACTCATATACATTGCATAAAGAAAATGCAAAGGTAGGATATTTGCCTGGTCTGTTACTTACAATACGCAACTTAGTTTTATCTTTTATATCAAGACCTATCATTAATAAGATCATTCGTTCGATTAGAATAACATACTATAACGCATAACACTGCTTATTGCAGTCAGCATATAACCTAATCACCTTTTCACACACATTCATCAGTCATTGAATCACAAACAAACATTAATACATTAAAATTATCTAAGTCCATATCAATTTCAAAGACATGTCGGTGTACCGACGGCTTATCAGGTAATTACCGAGTTTAAAACTCTATTCTGTACCCTTAATATTATTCTGGATAATTTAAATATCACTCATATTATTTTTCATAGCCTTATAATAATTTTTTAAATAATTATTATAATTTATCATGAGTTTTCAAATACTAGAATCATTATAAAATGATTTAAATATCAAATAATTCTATTATCATTAATATTTAATTAATATTAAACTATTAATGAAATCATTGCCAAAATATAAAAGTTATTTATAATAACTTAAAATACTTTTAAAACATTAATATTATCCTTAAATGATTTTTAAAATAATTAAAATCACTTTTAAATAATTATCATTAATATTTAAATATTAATATACTATTCATTTGAAATATTAAAAGTCATTTAGTATTACTTAAAATATTTTAATTCATTTATATCCTTTTTAAATGATTTATAAATAAATAAAATCATTTTAAATTATTTATTTAATATAATTATTAAATAAATTTAATATCATTAATATTAAATTAATATCATTAATATTAAATTAATATCATTAATATTAAATTATTAATGAAATTATCCTTTAAATATTAAAAGTTATTTTTATAACTTCAAATATTTCTAAACACATTAATTTCATTTAAAATGATTTTAATAATATTAAAATCATTTTTAAACTCATTTATTTAATATAATTATTAAATAACTTTAATATCATTAATATTAAAATATTAATATTGCTCACGACAAAATATCAAAAGTTATATTTTATATCTTAAAATATTTTTATAACCTTTAAATCATTTTTATATAATTTTTAAATTATTAATTTTATTTTTCATAATTTATTTAATACCTTTATTAAATAACTTAAATATCATTAATATTATTTAATTAATGAAATTCATCACAAAATATTAAAAGTTATTAAAATAACTTAAAATATTTTCTTATATTATAATATAATTTTAAATAATTTTTCAAGTATTAAAATCATTTTTAACTAATTTATTTAATATTATAATGAATTAAATTAAATGCCTTTAATATCTCAAAAGTATTAAATATTTATGAAATATATTAAAATTATTAAAAACTAATTTTTAGTCTTTAAAATAATTTTTAGGAATTTATTTTTGTATTTTTCATAATTAAAAACTATTTAATACTAATTATTTAATAAAAATAATTATTTTATAAAGTAACTGTCGTTAAAGACTACCTATAGCGACGGTTCGACAGAATCGTCGCTATAGGTGTTCTTCGTGTTCTTCATCAAACATAGAAATTTATGGCAGTTAACCGGATGACATGTTTGTCCAGTCACCAATTCTTGTTCTTAATGTTTTCTGGTCATTTAAAGTTTTAGGATTCTAGTACTCATGTAATACTATAACTACAAACTGATTCCATGGTCAAATCATTAAACAACAAAGAGATTTAATATCTCAAAAACATTGTTAGATGTTGTTCTTCATTTTTGGGTTTTCCAGAAATGAAGAACAGTTCAAGGTACCTACTTTAGATCTCCATAACTTGCAACACATGAACTGTTTTTGTGATCTTAAGGTTTCAATATGTAGACAACATGTAAGGGTAGAGATACAATACATAAAACCAATAAAACAACAACACAATCATAACATATATCTTTGGTGAAGCGTTATGGGAGATCGAGTTCTTGAGTTTTTACGGGTTACCCGAGAAAACTCGATTCATCGATCTTACGGCCTTGTTTGACCGACCGACCATGACTTCAATCCCTTTGATATTTAAGCGATCTAAAAGCTTAAGCTTGTAGTCTAAACAACATGCTACATCCTGAATACAACAAACGTAACAAATCAACAAACAACTGAAAGATCTGTGCCCCTAAACTTCTTGTCAGAGCTTTATGGGTAACATCTGGGTTACCTAGATTTCTTACGGTCATGGCCGGTCAACGGTCTTTGACCATAAATAACATGAAATCTATGCATCATATGACACTAATTCCAATTCCAGATTAAAGTTATCATAACATACTACGAATTTAAACATTTAAACAGTAAAAAACACAAACATGATGAGATCTAGATGGTTTGACATTCGTTGTTAGACATCAAAAACAAAATTTCCAGATTTTTGTAAAACATCAAATGCGAGCCTCTAGATGTTATGGATCTAACATCTAGCAACCCAGATCATCATTATATACTACTTACAACATGTTTTAACATAGAAATCTAACATCTAACACACGATCAAGGGTCAGATTATATGTGACGCCCCCAAAATAGGTATACAAGACCCATTCTGAGTCGCCAAATACATGGTACAGAAAGCAAACTACAACTTCAATAATACAATTGTAGGTGCAAAATCGACAACACATCTTTGAGAGTTTAAATACAAATATTGTCTTCTTAACAATATCAACACTCAAATAAGTCCTCATTACAATTATTCATACACACTATTTTACGAAATAGTGAGGATTTGCTAAAACATCTTTCTAGAACCATCACTCCATACCCAGGCTCGATCTGCTATGTTCTCACCTCACGAGAAGAAAAATGGAACAAAAAGGAAAAGGGTGAACTCAACTAGCCCAATAAAGAATATTATAACTAAGATAATATACAATAAATTATCATTAGTCTTCAACAGGGAAAAATCTGATAAAACATAATAGACAACAAGTCTTAGATCAAAACTGCAGCGGAAACAACAATCCATTAGAAGAGTCAAGTAGAGAATGAGTTCTACTATCTTCTAAGATTTAAAAGTCCATCATCAATATTTTATCCCTGTAACAACAATCAATATACATCTTTAATCGAATATTCATCTTTGCACTACAGGCCAAAGATATTTATTTGTATCACCAGTTGGTCATGTTCATCTCAACACCTGTTCATCTTTGCACTACGGGCCAAAGATATTCATCAGTTAATATATCATTCATCTTTGCACTATAGGCCAAAGATATTCAATAATATCATCATTAAGGATTGAGGATGATGAAAAACATTTTAGAGAACGAATCCAGTGAGACAGAAGGACAAATATTAGGGATTCGTGTTACAGATTATCCAAGATCACTAATACTTCATAATAACCCATTTTGAAGCAGAATTCAAAAATAACGATCAAAACATGGATACAATCAAAGATAGTAGCCAAAATAGACATCTTGGATAAAAAGAAATTTTTTTATTTTTCGGTGAATAGTGCCGTATTCGTGAATAGTGTCGTATACGTGAATAGTGCCATATACGTAAATAGTAATCCCGACTCAAAAAGTTTTAAATTTGATTAATAAGTTCACCAATATTTTGGCATAATGATATTGAAGAAAATAATATCATTTAAGTAGAAAATAACATCCCTTACCTCAAAATAACCATACTTACATTGAATTTGAGGATATAGTCTTGTGAAACTTGCAAGTATAGCAACGATCAAAGTATCAAAATACTCACAAGAATACATTTCGATAATATAGAGAGAGAAGAGAAAACTTGTTTACGGTGTGATTTTTAATTCTAACTTAGCCCTCTATTTATAGGAAAATGCTAGAACGCCAAAGGAGACTAAATTAATAAAATATTAATTTCTTTTTCTTCTTCCATGCCAACCTTCACCAATCAAGCCACCAGCAGCAATCTAGGAAGAAAATTCAGCAGCCCACATGTTTATAACAAAAGTGGGTCCCACCCATAATTTAATAAAAATCATTTTATTTTTTGAAACTTCAATAATTCATAGAAAATAGCTTGTTTATCAGAAAAATATGAATTTTATGTCCATTTTGCCTGAAATTGAATTCTCTACAACTTTGTAGCTTTGAGTTTTTTCAAATTCCAAAAAGAAAATATCTGAAATCCACAAACGGGTGATTTTTAATTCCTCCATTCTGACAAAATACTGATAAAACACATCAGCATTAATTCCTTCATTTATAACCACATAAATAAATCCATCATTTATATCCACATCAAATAAATATTTTCTTATCATATAAATAAATAATTAATTATTCATAAATAATATTACAGAATCACAATTATGACAACTAGGCCGTTCCCAGGAAAGAGGGGGCTTTCCAATAAGGATTTCTCTTCACTGGCGCACAATTAGGTAACCAAACCTCTCCTTGACAGAACTTTCTAGACATTGCCAATAATGCTATCTAATAATATTATTCAAATAATATGAATTATTGATCTGATAATGGGAAATACTGTGCAGTGATAATTATTGAAACAACAATAATATAAACTATCAACGCGACAATTATTGAATCAATAAAATAAAATATTGACAAGTAACTCTGTAACAATTATTGAGTAGTGTCTTCTTACGTGCGAATCAATAATTTAACAATCTTTGTAATCTGGTAATCTTCTTTTGTGCCACCAGCGTATTCATCGTATTTTAACCACCGAGTAACTTCAGCGGTGTTAGCAGTAATAACTACATCGTTATTTATAAAAACTCTCAAACTTTGTCGTTTTCTTCATCCGGCGAGTTATTAGTTATGGGGCCCATAATTATTTGCGTCGTAAATATATATATTCCCGATAAAAAGAATATTCCACAACCAAACGAATATTCCCCGACAGAATGAATATTTTATAACCACTTGCTTATTTTGCAAAATTTGCACATTTCACCCATAACTAAAGCATTATATCAAATTAACACCTTATTAGAATAATGAATAGAGGAAAATTTAATTTTATTTATAATAAGTTGGGATCTTACAACCTCCCCTCCTTATAAAATTTTGTCCTCGAAATTGACGTACGTACCTGGTGTTTCGAACAGGTGAGGGTACCTCGCTTTCATTTCTGATTCCAACTCCCAGGTCATTTCCTCAATAGCATAGTTCCTCCAAAAAATCTTAACTTGTGGTATAACCTTGGTGCGTAGGATATGCTCTTTCCTATCCAAGATCTTAACAAGTACCTCCTCGTGACGTTAAATCTTGACTATCTCGTGCAGTTCTAACGATAATGTGGTTTGGTCTTTCACATATTTACTGAAACATAGATATGTGGAAAACATTGTGAACACGAGACATACTTGGAGGTAACGCGAGTCTATAGGCCACATTTCCTATTCGGTCAAGAATCTCAAATGGACCAACAAACCTTGGATTGAGCTTTCCTCTCTTTCCAAATCTTGTAACTCCCTTCCATGGAGCAATACATAATAATACATGATCCCTAATATTAAATTCCACGTCCTTTCGATGAAGATCAACATAACTCTTTTGTCGATCTTGTGAGGTTTGAATACATTGTCGAATCATTTGGATCTTTTCTGTAGTCATGCGTACTAATTCTGGTCCCAACAACGTTGTTTCTCCCACCTCATCCCAACATGCTGGAGAACGACACTTTCGTCCATACAACGCCTTGAACGGAGCCATGCCTATACTTGCTTGATAAGCTGTTGTTGTAGGAGAATTCCACCGAGTGGCAAGTACTTATCAACTTCCTTTGAAATCTAGGACCACGAGTCTTAATAGATCTTCAAGGGTTTGAATAGTCCTTCGACGATTGCCCGTCCGGTTTTGAGGATGGTATCCTGAAGCCCAGATAAATAAATCTGTGCCCATAGCTTTCTGTAGGCTAACCCAAAATCTTGAAATGAATTTTGGGTCACGATCTGAAACTATGGATACTGGCATGCCATGAAATCTCACAATCTCATTCATGTACATACAAGCAAGATGTTCTAGGGAATAAGTCTCACGTATCGGCAAGAAATGAGCAGACTTGGTTAATCTATCAACAATAACCCAAATCGCATCTATGCCTTGAGAAACTTTGGGAAGACCTGTAACGAAATCCATGGTAATGTGTTCCACTTCCATTAGGAATCTCAAGTGGTTGCAATGGGCCTTTTGGCACTTGATGCTCCGACTTTACTCGTTGACAAGTTAAACACCTCGAGATAAACTCCGCGATCTCTCTCTTCACATTGTTCCACCAAAATGGGTGTCGAATATCATGATACATTTTGGTACTCCCAGGATGGATTGCAAACGGGGTGTTGTGTGCCTCCATCATGATTCTATGCTTCAAGTCAGAATCGTTAGGAACACAAAGTCTAGAGTTGACTCGAAGTATTCCTTCTTCATCGATTCTTTCTTCTGGAATAGCTCCTTCTTGCACTTTCTTCTTCATACGACGCACTTCGGTGTAAAGTAGCTTGAGCAGCTTTAACTTTATCGATTAAAGTCGGTTCTACTCCTATATTTGCCATCATCACGTGGGTCCCCGGAGTCTTTAATTCTATCTCCATCCTTTGCAAGTCATACAAAATGGGCCTTTGTGTTAACAATATCGCACTCGTACTCGCATATGATCTTCTACTCAATGCGTTAACTACTACATTCGCTTTTCCAGGATGATATTAAATAGTGTGATTGTAATCTTTCAACAGCTCAAGCCAACGTCGTTGAGAACGGGAATTGAACTCTATGAGATCTAATCTCTCGTTGTTCCTCGATAGCTCGATGGTAGAAGCGGTCATACGTTAGCCTTGTTGGTCGTAGGTTTGAATCCTACCTTGGGAGGGGTTAAATTGTATCCCTTAGAAACCGTACAGGCGTCTTTTGGCGCATTCGGTTATGAAGAAATATTTGAGGCTTTTATGGTCCATATAAATCTCCACTTTCTCCCCATACAGGTAATGTCTCCAGATTTTCAATGCGAAAATGACTGTTGTCAACTCTAGATCATGAGTAGGATAATTCCTCTCATATTCTTTGAGTTATCGTGAGGCATAGACTATGACTTTCCCATGTTGCATGAGAACACATCCTAACCCTTTGCCTGAAGCATCGCTGTAGATAACAAATCCATTCGTACCATATGGTATTGCCAGAACAGGTGCCGAAATGAGTCTCCTCTTAAGCTCTTGGAAACTCTTCTCGCATTCTTTGCTCCATACGAATTTTGTATCTTTTCGAGTCGGTGAGTTAAGCAGATAGCGATTCAAGAAAATCCTTCCATGAATCTCCGATAATAACCTTATTAAGCCCGAAAAGCTGCGTACTTGATCCATTTGACTTGATTTGCTCCCAACTTTGTATTGCTTCAATCTTCGCTGGGTCAACAGATACTCCATGTTTTGACACCACGTGCCCAAGGAATGCTACTTCCTCAAGCGAGAACTCGCATTTCTTTAGCTTGGCATAAAGCTTGTTTTCACGAAGCCTTTTAAGTATCAGCTTCAAATGGTGCTCATGATCTTCACGGCTTTTGGAATAGATGAGGATGTCATTAATAAAGACAACAACGAACTGATCCAAATATTCCTTGAATACACGGTTAATCATATCCATGAAAGCAGCAGGAGCATTAGTCAATCCAAAAGACATGACTAAGAATTCATAATGCCCGCATCAGGGAGTTACGAAGGCGTCTTTGGAATATCCTCGATTTTAATCTTCATTTCATGATATCAGAATGAAGATCGATCTTTGAAAAGAATTGTGCTCCTTATGGCGGTGAACGGGTCATCAATGTGAGGTAGCGGATACCTATTCTTGATGGTGACATGGTTTAATTTTCGATAGTCAATACAAAATCGCATACTCCGTCTTTCTTCTTTCTACGAATAAAGCAGGAGCACCCCGAGGAGATGTACTAGGGCCAGAATGAAACCGATGTCTAATAACTCTTGTAGTTGGACTTTTAACTCCACGAAGTTCAATAGGATCCATTCGATATGGGGTTTTAGAAATGGGTTTTGTACGGTTCAAGGTCGATAAAGAATTCAACATCACGTTACGGGGTTGACGGGAAGTTCTTCAGGAAATACATCAGGAAATTCTTTAACAACAGAAATATTATCCAAATCTGACTTGTCTTTATTCAAATCTATAATATGGGCTAAGAAAGCTTGGAATCCGTCTTTTAATAAACGAATAGCTTTGTGGCTTGATATGACAATGACTGATTTTAGTGGTTTAGTTGCTTGAATTCGCATAACAGGTTGGTTAGGAATATGAAAACTAACAACCTTACAAAATCAATCAATTTTGGCATGATGAGTGGTTAACCAATCAATTCCTAAAATCACATCAAAAGCAAGTATCTTTAAAGAGATAAGATCAATAGGTAATGTGATAGTGCCAACTTGGATCATGCAAGATTTATAAACTGTAGATGTAACGAAGGTTTCACCCAACCGGAGTTTCAACGAGATCGGTCAAAGTCCAATTTCTCGGTCAAGTTTAAACATTGAGCACAAGGCGGAGAGATAAAAGAATGGGTAGAACCGGTATCTAGTAAGGTATAAACTTCGCAAGAGTTCAAGATTATCTTACCCGTGATCACCTCATTTGGGTTCCTCACGTTTTGGCCAGTCACGACAACCGCTCTTCCAGGAACCGCTGATTTCGACTTATCCTGGGCAGCCCTTGGAGTCACCATCCCCGCTGAACTTGGTTTCGATATAGTACAATCTCAAGCGATATGTCCTTCTTTTCCACAATTATAACATATCTTAGATTGTTATGGGCAGTTTGGGCTGATATGTCCCTCTTTCCTGCATTTGTAACATCTAACTGGCGGTTGTTCTCCTCCCCTAGAATTTGTTGTTGATGTTGGTGCGGCTGCTGATGTCTTCCCGTCATTGTTGAATCTCCTCTTTCTGAAATTTCCACTTGACTCACCTCTCCTATTATCATGGCCACGATTACCACCCGAGTGGTTACCGCCTTTGTCAAGTATTTTTCCTTCCTTCTTTGGTTATAATCGTTACGATAGCTAGCATCACGGGGTATGACCCTAGTTGTGGTCCCTCGGTTGAGTATACTCATTATCTCTCTCTAATAATTGAGCCACATTGACAACATCTGAATCTGAGAGAAAATTTATGAGAGATAAGGTATTGACGAATCTCGGGTTTTAGACATCTCGAAACATCATCCGTCATACGTTCCTCATTCTCTACCAAATGAGGTGCAAACTGGATAACTCATGAACTTCGCCTCATCATTGAGACAACATCATGTTGTTCTGTTCCAGTCTAATAAACTTTACCTCCTTCGTATGACGAATACTTTCAGGAAAGTACGTGTCATTGAAAAGTTTCTGAAATCTTTCCCAAGACATGTTGAGTGCAGCTGGCTGGGTACGCTTCACAGATTCCCACTAGTAATCCGCTTCACCACGGAACATAAAGGTGACGAATGAAACCTTCTGTTCCTCCGTGCATCCCAAGACATCTAATATCTTGGTGATTTGCTTGACCCATGTTTCCGCCTTAATCGGATCGGGCTTTCCCTAGAAATCTGGTTGTCCCAACTCCTTGAACTGCTTAGTTGTGACAGACCGCGCGTTGCCATCATTTCCACCTGTATTTTGTACACGAGTCTCCCTCGTCTGATTTTGCATGAACTGCAAAAAGCTCCTAAACATTCCATCATTCATCGTTTGTTCGGTAGTGTTGTTTACAGGAGGAATATTGCCTTCCTGTTGCACGTTCTCCTGGTTTGTGACTAAAGGTTGTTCCACAGTCTCATACACTCCATTGTTAACGTTCTCAGTAGCCATTCTTAAATACTGCCATAAAACAAGAGTTAATTAAACAAATTAACATATCACATAATATCCCTATATTATGACCGACCAACAAATAAGCTTAGATAAGACACACTAGCAAATGATTTACTCATCTCTCCCCTCCTAGTTCTATTGTGACAACCGTAATTTTGTAATTTAATTTTAATATTTATTTGATTGAATAAATATTTTTCGATGAATTAATTATTAGATTAAATAATTAATTGATGAAATTGTGATATAGTAATTTAATTATATGTGTTACATTTATTAATTTAATGTGGAGAATTTTTATTATTCGAAGTATGTGATTATGTGAGCTTATTGAATTAAAAGAAATATTTAATAGGCCTGTGTTATTTTAATTAATTTAATTATTAATTAGAGATTTAATAATTTGACATTATTAATCAAAGAGAATTTGAATTATGTGACTATGTGTATTAATGAGAAATTATTATATTTTATTTAAAGTAAATTAAACTAGATATTTGATTTATTTTATAATGGATGTGACATTTTTTTAAACTATATGATAATGTTTTATTAAATTAATGGGTTTTGAAACCTAGTATGCTAGCTAAACATGGCCTTAATGGGAGTTGAGGAAAGTTACCCATGATCGAGTGGCCCGACCACAACAACGTCGATTGATTTTCTTTATTACGCGCTTCTTCTTCATTTTTCCTAAGTCTAGAAAAAAAAAGCGAGAGAGTTTCAGAGAGAGAGATTGAGAAATGTTGAGGAGAATTGAGATTGAAGAAGAGTTTAGAAGGAATTCATTCACACACTAATCTACGCTTTACGCTTTGGGTAATTCTCTCCAACCCAAATTCCTATTTTACGTCTTTTTAAGTTTTCATGAATATGGCCTAAGTTTTTTGTAAAGTTTTTGTAGCTGGAAAGGGTAACAATTATGTGATTATGTGTTAATATATAACATCATAGTATGTTTTATATATATTATATGGGTTTCCATATCTTCAGTTTCATGAAATTATACAGTAAAAGATTTCAGAGTATGTTATATGGCCATATGGCCTTATACGTGATTTTTATATGTCAAATATAATTTATTTTGCAAAATTCACACATTGATATGATTATGCATGTTAAAATGAACAAAATGAAACTTGAATGGTTGGATTTGGCTTTTATAACGAATCCAAGTAGCATTGTTTTTTTGTTCAAGAACTTCAAGAACATCAAGAAACAGTCAATTTGCATGCCTTAATTATGTGATTATGTGTTTTAATGGGTGAAAATCACTCCATAGATGTTAAGTATTGATTATTTATGAATTCTAGCATGTGGGTATGTCTAAATTAGGTGTAAAAATAAGTTGATTGGAAATTTTAGTCTTGTTACGCAATTTTCACGAATTCTGAAAGCTGGGCTGGAGTCTCGCCGCCACGGTGCCAACTCCCAGTTCATTTCTCATGCAGGTTGATGCCAAGTGTCCGTACTTGCAATACCTATACGCCCATGACACCAAGAGCAATACAAAAGTGGCACCACAGCGCCACTTAGCAGAATGTCTAGAAAATGCAAATTTTTAATGTTCAAGTATAGAAATGAGTTAATAACTTAGTCTAATGAATATAAAGACATGTTAGACCTATAATGAGATGTTAAAATAAATTCTTAACATGTCCATAACACAATTACGTGTGAACTGAATGATCAAATGCATAGTTACCTTATTGTTTGTGAAGTCTTAATTTTTGACAATAAGTGTAGTAATTGACTAAGTATAGTCATGAACTCGAGTTAGACAAAGAATAAACTTGTGATGTTTATTACGTGATAATTGATTGGTGTTGTGAACATGAATGATATGTAGGATTTAATTCAAAGAATGAGTTTTATTAACGTGTAATCTACGCACGAGGCAAGTTTCTAAACCTTATCTTGTTACGTTGAGCAAGTTTTCTAACTCTATATTTATGTTGAGCAAGTTTCTTACCCTAAACTTTCGTTGAGCAAGTTTCCTAACCCTACTTGTTATCGTTATGTAAGTTGATTAATTCATCTTTTGATATTGAGCAAGTTCTCATTATTATTGATCAAGCCTGTCTTATATATTAAAGTTTATTAATCTTTAAACATGATGTTGTTATACAGTAATTATTCTATTGTATACCTTTTGAGATGTTATTCAAGTTAAATATTCGTTTACTGTTAAACCTTGTTAGACTAGCGAACCCTTATTGATTCGACTAGTCCATAGTTGATGAGCGTTCTAAATTTCAGAATCCCTTGATGAATTATCCAAACCAAACTTCCTTTGGTGCGGACTCGAATGTCAAACTGAGATGAACAACCTTGTATAGGGGATTATTTACGCTTTAAGCGTTAAGATATTGTGCGCGATGATGGTACTAAATTTGATCCCCTAAGTACGAGAAGAAGAGTCCATAGTCTTATGACTGTTAAAGGTTTCAAGTAAAAACACTTGACAACCTAGGACATAGTTCAAGGTCTTATGACCCTCTTTTGATTCTTGTTATTCATTCTTGATTCAAAAGTTGAGCTTTATATCAAAAGTTATTATTTCTCTCGCATGTTATTATTCATTGTTATATTGTTATATTTGTGGGCAATCGTACTCACTCTTACGTAATAATGACATTGCAGTTAAGAACGAAAGAGCAGACGAACCTTCCACTAGTAAGGGCAAGGGCAAGCTTAGCAAGTAATGAAGATTATTTATTTATGTGATTATGTAATGATAGTTAGACTTGTTGTTACTTAAGACTTGTTTATTTATGTTTTTCGCACAGATGTTTTAAGGTTAGAGTAACCTTGGATTTATTTATTATTCAGTTGATGCAACCCCATAAGGGGAGAGATTTATTATTTATTCTATCTATTGCATGGTTTGAAATTTATTTATGGGTAGATAGATAGATGATGCTTGTCTGATGAACACCAAATCACTGTGGAAGCGGAAGAATACGGATTTGGGGATGTCACATCTATTCACGATCTCCGCTTAGAGACCATATCCTAAGCTTTGATACCAAATTGTGCACGCCCCCAAAATAGGTATACAACACCCATTCGAAAGTCGCCAAATACATTAGTGCATGAAAGCAAACTACAACTTCAATAATACTGTTGTCGTGCAAAATACGACAACACATCTTTGAGAGTTTAAATACAAATATTGTCTTCAGACAATATCAACACTCAAATAAGTCCTCATTACAATTATTTATACACTATTTTCTGAAATAATGAGGATCTATTAAAACATCTTTCTAGAACCATCACTCCATACCCAGGCTTCGATCTTGCTATGTTCTCACCTCACGAGAAGAAAAATGGAACAAAAAGGAAAAGGGTGAGCACAAATAGCCCAGTAAAGAATATTATGACTAAGATAATATACAACAAATTATCATTAGTCTTCAACAGGAAAAATCGATAAAACATAATAGACAACAAGTTTTAGATCAAAGCTGCTTGTGAAGCAAAGAATCCATTAGAAGAGTCAAATAGAGAATGAGTTCTACTATCTTCTAAGATTTAAAAGTCCACCATCAATATTTTATCCTTGTAACAACAATCAATATACATCTTTATTCGAATATTCATCTTTTCACTACAGGCCAAAGATATTCATTTGTATCACCAGTTGATCATGTTCATTTCAACACCTGTTCATCTTTGCACTACGGGCCAACGATATTCATCAGTTAATATATCATTCATCTTTGCACTACAGGCCAAAGATATTCAATAATATCATCATTAAGGACTGAGGATGATGAAAAATATTTTAGAGAAGCGAATCGATGAATTGAGAGGAAGGACAAATATTAGGGATTCGTGTTACAGATTATCCAAGATCACTAATACTTCATAATAACCAATTTTGAAGCAAAATTTAAAAATAATGATCAAAACATGGATACAATCAAAGATAGTAGCAAAAATAGACATCTTGGACAAAAAGAAATTTTTTATTTTTGATTGAATAGTCTTAGTATTCGTGAATAGTGTCAGTATCGTGAATAGTCCGAGTATCGTGAATAGTAACCCAGAGCACAAAAATTTCTAAATTTGATTAAAAAGTTCACCAATATTTTGGCATAATGATATTGAAGAAAATAATATCATTTAAGAAGAAAATAACATCCCTTACCTCAAAATAACCGTCTTAATTTGAATTTTGGATATAGTCTTTGATAGAAACTTGCAATCAGTATAGCAGCAACAATCAAAGTATCAAAATACTCACAAGAATCATTTCGATAATATAGAGAGAGAAAGAGAGAAAACTTGTTTCTTGGGTGATTTTCAATTCTAACTTAGCCCTCTATTTATAGGAAAATGCTAGAACGCCAAAGGAGACTAAATTAATAAAATATTAATTTCTTTTTCTTCTTCCACACCAACCTTCACCAACCAAGCCACCAGCAGCCATCTAGGAAGAAAATTCAGCAGCCCACATGTTTATAACATAAGTGGGTCCCACCCATAATTTAATAAAAATCATTTTATTTTCTGAAACTTAAATAATTCATAGAAAATAGCCCGTTTATCAGAAAAATAAAATTTTATGTCCATTCTGCCTAAAATCGAATTCTCTACAACTTTGTAGCTTTGAGTTTTTCCAAATTCTAAACAGAAAATATCCGAAATCCATAAACGGGTGATTTTTAATTTCTCCATTCTGATAAAATACTGATAAAATACTGATAAAATACCTTAGCATTAGTTCCTTCATTTATAACCACATTAATAAATCCATCATTTATATCCACATCAAATAAATATTTTCTTATCATATAAATCAATAATTAATTATTCACAAATAATATTACAGAATCACAATTATGACAACGGTAGCCGCTCCCGGGAAGAGGGGCTTTCAATAAGGATTTCTCCTTCTTGGCGCACAATTAGGTGACCAAACCTCTCCTTGTGAGAACTTTCTAGACATTGCCAATAATGCTATCTAATAATATTATTCAAATAATATGAATTATTGATGCGATAATGGGAAATCTTCATGCGGTGACAATTATTGAAATAACAATAATATAAACTATAAACGCATGACAATTATTGAATCAATAAAATAAAATATTGAGCAGTAACTCATCGTAACAATTATTGAAGTAGTGCCTTCTTACGCACAAATCAATAATTCAATAATCTTTATGCAATCTGGTAAGTGCTTCTTGTGCCACCACGCGTATTACTATATTTTAACCACCGGTGTAACCCAAGCGGTGTTAAGCAGTAACAACTACGTAGAATTATTTATAAAAACTCAAACTTTGTCGTTTTCTTCATCAAGCAGTTATTAGTTATGGGCCCATTTGATTGACTACGGCGTCGTAAATGCGGATATTCCCAAAACAAAAAGAATATTCCACGACCAAACGAATATTCCCTGACAGAATGAATATTTTATAACCACTTACTTATTTTGTAAAATTTGCACATTTCACCCATAACTAAAGCATTATATCAAATTAACACCTTATTAGAATAATGAATAGAGGAAAATTCAATTTTATTTATAATAAGTTGGGGTCTTACATTATAAGTTAGGGTTTTATACCTTACTTTGATTATTGCATGAATCTGGCTTCTGATTTGCTACATGTGTTAGTAGGGCTGTGCTTTGGGACTGAAATACTAGTATATTTCGTAGGTTTTTGAGAGAGAGAGCTTAGTTGAGGGTTTGTACAAAAATGGGCTAACAAATGCAATTTTCTCTCTCTCAATATATATATATATATATATATATGTGTGTGTGTGTGTGTGTGTGTGTGTGTGTGACTTGTAATGTAATGGCTGATAAAATAGGCTGATAACTGGAGATTTAGTCACATGGGGTTAGTGAGAGTTGGTAAACAACTCCAATCTTGCCTAGATCTTTAAGTAAGCTCAAATAATACAAAAGGGGTATAATTGTCGTTAGTCTTATGATTTTAATGGCAAACATGTAATATGGTAAACCCTTAGGGTTTGACCCTTAGGGTTTAACCCTAAGGTTTATCACAAAAATTACATGATTTCCAACTAGGTTTTAAAATATAAAAAATTTAGTTCCTAAATTATAATTTAGGATTTTCTAAAATAGTTTAAGTTTTAATTACTTAGTACTTGCTAATTTAGGTTTAAGAATTACTAATTAGCATTAAGTTTTATAATTAAGCGATTAGGGTTTACAATTAGTAAACTAGGGTTTATAATTTAAAAAATAAATAAATTAGGGTTTTGAATAATTAGGATTCCCCCTAATTTGGGTTAATATCTCTAATATCGGTCATTACACATTAACATGATTACATAACAGTCTTCAGCTTGCATTCAACTTTTGAATTAGGGTTTAATAGCTTGAAACTAGGGTTTTTTTTTCTAATTTTTAGAAATTATGGTTTCTAAATATTAATTAGGGTTTACCTAATTAATCATAAAATTATATAATACACAACATACATCATATAACACAGTTATATAACAGTATAAAACTCATAATTGAGTTTTAAATTAGAGTTTACATTTAGTAATTAGCTAATTATTATTTAAGGTTCCTAATGTTAAAAATTAGGGTTTTAATTTACAATTAGGGTTTTCTATAATTAGGGTTTTCCTGATTATCATTAATAATTATAATTATCACGAATCACATAATACAATTACTAAACAGATTTTAAAGTCTCATTTGACTTCAAAACTAGGGTTTTCAAATACTGCACCATTGTTGACCAATTATTAACAATGCGTACATACAGTACATATTTATTGCACTGAAAAATCAAAATATAATTAATATTATATTATTATTCTCATTCCTTGATCAAAACCTAGAATTAGGGTTTGGATTCTATATCTGATTTATCTGTCATATACATACCATTATTAATTAAGTTATAACAATTAACTTAACTATTCTGAATAAATTCACATAATAAAATAAAATAATTATTATAATAATTTTATAATCATTTCGTATATTATTTAGTATATTATTTAAATAATATAATAATCATATTTAAGTAAAAATAAATAATAAAATCATTTCTACTATAAAATTAATTATTATAAGAATATACTTTATAATGATCAATAATTCTCAAATAAAATTATTCGTAATTATTCATGTAATAAATAAATTTTATATTTATCACATAAATACATACATTACCTTGCACACATTCTAACCTATAAAATAATAATAATAAAAAAGTATCATAAAATTTACGATTTATTTATATAGAAAATATCGGGTTATTACATGTGACAACTCGAGAATTTAGAAAAATTTTAAAATCATAATTGATTGATTTAAGGTTCAATATTAGGACCTAAATGAAAATAAGTGTATGGAATTGACAGTTCTGTAAAAGAATTTTAAGGTTTTCAAAATTTTTGGACAAGACCTGAATAATTTAGTAGACTGTAAGTGATAGTCTGCTAATGAGGTATAAGATTTTGCTGGATTTAAAATTCTTGTGAAGAATTATCAGGGTAAAATATCTAAGTGTATACGAGTCGGTATATGTAATCATATATATGAACATTAAATTTTTATGTGTATATTTGTGGTTAAGGATCAAATCTTGATCAGATACGTTACATAGGTGACAAACCCTAAATTTATAATGAGAACGTTAAGGTCAAGTTATGAAACCCTAATCAGTAATTTTATGTGTACAGTTGTGATTTCAGATCAAGGATTGATCAGATAAGTTGTAACTTTAGCAAACCTTAAAGTTATGTAAAACATATGTTTATTAAGTTATAAAACTTTAACGAACTGTTAGAAACCCTAACGATCGGATCGAAAACCCTAATCTAAGTTCTGGGAATTTGAAACCCTAATTCGGATATTGAAAACCCTAATTTGGGAATTCAAAAGTTAAGTTTAATTGGCTAAGTGTAAAATGTTATGGAAAAAATGAGAAATGTCTAAAATGCCTTCAAATTATAGGGGAAAAGACCAAATTGCCCTTAGTGAATGCGAAATGACCAAAATACCCTTTTTCTTAAAACTTAAGCAAAAGATTTCTTGAAATCTTGTGAGTCATCAAGCTAGATATTACCATGTGCCTTAAAATCTTTCCATATGTGATTTTAAGTGCCACCTTGCAACATTAGATACATTGTATGTAAAAATCAAAGATTTAAAAGTAAGAAATCTTTCTTTATATCTCATTTGCTCCAAGTCTCTTATCTCTCTTTAATTTTTGAACTTAGAGTGAGAGAGAGTGAAAAACCAAGCCATGATAAGGTTTTAGCCTTCCAAGAACAGGAACAAATATCATAATCAAAGGATCAAGCTTAGAAAGGTATAAAACCCTAATTTTGTAAATCTATGTGTGTTATGTTAGATGTTGTTAGTTGTTGTTTAAAGGTGTGTTAAGAGATGTTATTTAGTGATCCAAGATGTAATATCAAGGATCCATAACATCTAGAAGTTAGAAATCAAGTTTTAAAAACTGGTCCAGAACCCTAATTTTGTTGTCTGACAAGCCAATGTCAGTGCTTTTAGATTCTTGTGTGTTCAAGATTTTTGGTGTTTGAAGTTTTAGATTTGTAGTATGCCATGTTGTTTGTGATCAGGAACTGGAAATAGAGCCAGATCATGTGTAGATTTCAAGATATAAGCAGTCAAAGATCGTTGACCGACCATGACCAACTGAAATCTGGGCAGCCCAGATTTGCCCAGAATGGCCTGACAAGCTTTTGCAGGCCATGAATCTTGTTGTTGTTTGTTAGTTTAGCCAAGTTGTTGTTATGTTGTAGACTGGTATGTGATCTACACATAAAAGTCATTAGAACACCTAGAACCATTACAGGATCAATGTTATGCAAGGTCAAAGTAGGGTTGACCACCAATTTTGTTAAATTTCTGGAAAACCCAGAAACGGTAAGAACAACCCCTCTGACATGGTTTGACCAGATCACAACTTGTGATTATGTTATATTTGGACTAAGATCATGATATGTATGTGTTCTCTTACATATGTACAACAGGTTTGAAGAAATAGAACATAAAACAAATGACCAGAACCATAAGATTTGTGAGCCACAAAGTGGTCACTCGAAACTGACTGGGTTTTTGGGAAACCCAGAAATCCCAGCAAGCCTCTGACAGCAACTTTGCAAGTTTGGATCTTGCAACTGTGATGCTTAATGACTTAGATGATGACATATACTTGTAGTATTTCATAAATACTACAAGATCAATGTCTTAGCAAACCCAGAAATCAATAAGAACACTAATTTAAAACCGATCAAACTAGGTACCTTTAACACTGACAAGAATTCTGGGTTTAGCCAAGAACAACTGAAGAACACATTTAGCGACGGTTGTGTCGCATAAAACACCTTTAGCGACACTTAATTACGAAAATTAATTATTTTTATTAAATAATTAGAGAAAAATAGTTTAAATTATTAAAAATACATAATAAATTATTAAAAAATATTTAAAGCCTAAAAATTAGTTTTTTAATTATTTTGAGTATATTTCATAAATATTTAATATTTTGGAATATAAATGGTATTTAATTTATTTAATTATAATATTAAATAAATTAGTTAAAAACGATTTTAATCTTAAAAAATCATGAAAATTATATTATGGTGTTAGAAAATATTTTAAGTTATTTTTAATAACTTTTGCTATTTAGTGAAGAATTTCATTAATAAATTAATATTAATGGTAATGGATTTATTTAATAAATATATTAAATAAATTATTGAAAATTAGAAATAATGCTTTAAAAATCATATAAAATGATTTAAGAGTTATAAAAATATTTGAAGTTATAAAATATAACTTTTGATATTTTGTCATAAAAATATTAATATTTTAATATTAACATCAATTATCGGATAATGGATTTAAGCTGTTTTAAAATTATATAAATATGATTTGAAGATATTAAAAATACTTTATTATATTATAAATATATTATAATTTTATGTTATGATTTTCATTAATATTTAATATTAAATAAATATTAATGATTAAGCAATTATGTGCTATTTATATAATATAAATACGATATAAATGATTCAAAAATTATGATAAATGGTAATAATTATTTGAAAATTTTTACAAGTCTATGAAAATTATTTTGACTGATAATAAAATTATCTATGATAATTGTTAAGTGTTAAGGCAGAGTTTAATTGAACTTAAACTCGTGAATTGTCCGACTGGACCGTTAGGATGTTAGAATTAAGTCGGGTTCAACTCAGACTGCAATAGTTTGACTTGATACCGAGTCTTAGGTAGTTTGTGGACTGATAGGGTTATGTGTTATGTGTTTAGGATTATGTTATAATTATATATATATAATAGTATTATATTGTGATGATATTATTCTAATATTGGAGATCTATATTACTAATATTAGGTCTTCGGATAAAGCGATATAGAATACGTAGCAGTAATCAACGAAACAGGCAAGTTTTTTTTAACTCTACTAAGAGTTGTTTCATTCAAATATGCTTATAGTTAATCATTCCTGATTGCCATTGTAGAATTGTACTCTATACATATTGCATGTATAAGTCAGGTATGAAAGGCTGATCACCTTCATTACCGTTTGGTCCAGATATATTTGTTCATCTTCAATACTTGTTCAGTCAAAAGTTTGTTTGAACTAATTCACAACTATATTGATGAATTATAGCCAGCTTATTATTCAGACTCTTAAAATCATGATATCCTTAAATAAATTTAAACTTGTTGGGCAACCTTCATGCTCACCCTTGCTATATCATGATAAACATTGCAAATTAAGGCGAATACGTCGGATACAAGGAAAGGTTAAAGACAGTTCCAACTTTAAGTTAATGCGTACATCTAGATTTGTAATAGTATTGTATGATAATAATGTTATATGTTAGACAAGTTATGAATTGTGTATAAGTAAAGGTTACTCGACCTTGGGGAATAGTGTGTAATGTTTAATGTATAAACAATTATTATTTATATCTTCCACAATAGTTATAGAATGATTGTACCAGATCCGTGGTGATTTAGGACCCGGATTTGGGGCTCTCACATTACAGATCGTCTTTACTGCTTTCTTTACATTTATTCTCGCCTGGAGTTTACTTCGTGGTGGTTGATCGTCTTTTACAGCTTTATTTACTTTTCTGATCCCCCGTGGAGGTGCTTCGTGGTGGTTGATCATGTCCATATATATATATATTTATAACTTTTATATATATAAGCGCTATCGCTTTTAATATAAAGCTCATGCATCATGTGAGCCTAGGAATCACGTGATCACAGATTGATCTCTTGAATCTAGATTGATTCCGTGATGGACTTTTTTTTAAGTGACTTGTACATTATTCTGATGTTTGAATTTCCTTAGATGACTGTCATGCCCATGAGGAGTTTTGCACTACTGTATATTATTTTCTCGAAGATGTCTCGTATCTCGAAAATAAAAGCAAAACAAGCCGAATATTTAATGATAAAATGGAAGTATGAAAAGGTCTCAATTACTATTGAGCACTGATGAGTGAGTTTTATACCCATGAATTGGATACATTCGGGCTTAATTTATTGTTGTTCTTAAGTCTTTTAGGATGTTTTTATGTGTTTGTGTCTATTCAAGCATGTTTTATATTGTTTTGTAGGATTTGGGACAAAAGTTACATGGATCGATGTTTGGGGTGGCTAGATTCGCGTTTTCGGCTTGCCATTTACACAGCAGTTACTTCAGAGCCAATTTGACTATAGCTACTGACATTATTTCGAAAACCTCAAAGAATGAAAGTTGTAGATCTACTTCTCTTCTTTCCGGAACATCTTGAATCATCGAAATCGGAGTTCGGACGAAGACGTTATGGCCATTTTCCCAAAGGATGTCGGAGCAGAAAATGTCGGATTTTGGGCTGACAGCAAGCGCCCATTTAAGCCTATGCCCAGTAGCAAGGGCGCTAGAAGGCGAACTCGAAGATCGTTGCTTGTATTTTGGTAGGCCTGAGGAAGGGTTTAGTGCAACTGGGCAGCGTTTTGGGCGAATTTTGACACCTTTTGACTCGAATAGGATTGGGTTTGTTCTAAGCTAAAAATTAGACTTGTAACCTATAAATACATGATGTAAGGCATAAAATAAAGGGAGATTACATAGCTTAGCCTAGATTAAACACTCCTTTAGATTAGAAAATAACCCTAGTTCTTATTAATTTTGGAGATTGAAGCGACTTGGAGACCATTGAAGATCAAGAAGCAAGAAAGAGGGGAGCATCAGATTTCTTGACAGCAGATTATATTCTCTTCTCTCATCTTACTTTTATCTTTTGATGTCTATTAGGTTGTGGATTCTTGGTTTTAATTCATTAATTATGAACTAACTATTTTTGAGATTTCAATTGAACTTTTTATGGCTATGAATTAGTTATTCATTATATTCTAATTATTTATGTTAAAGTGAGTTGTTTATCTTGTCTTGTGCTTATTGCTTAATTATTTGATCGGTAATTACTATGTTACTCTAGAAGGAATTGGAAGAGGAATTCTAGGGTTAGAAGCTGGGCATGATATCATGTGACTTAGTTATTTGCATGGTGAAAAATTAGGTTTGTGAATTGAATGGAAATATACATTACATGGCGTATGTAACACGTAAGGAATTGGGATTGGAAAGAGTTTAATTCAATTGTTTTGCATAGGAATATAGTAAGATTAATCTGGATTAAATAGAAGGCAATTGATCACTTGGAAAAGGACTTTTGGCATTTGAGAATTCACATTAACAATTCAATAGGCATAATAATTGGGATAATTGGATAATTGATTTATAATTCATAATTGGGGATATTGAAGTCTTAATCTTTATTTATTTGAATTCATTCGTTAAAATCTTAGTTTTAATTAGTTAATTTAGTTTTCTTAATTAGAAAAACACGATTTGAGATTGTTTAAATAAAATTAGTTTGGTTAAGAATTAGTACTTGGTGATTTTTATTAAATAATTCCTCGTGGGAACGATACTCTACTTTCACTTTATTACTTGTTGGCCAGTGTATACTTTTGCGTATTCATTGATTGAAATCGAAATCGATCAACAAGTTTTAGGCTAATTCTTGGGAATTAATTTAATAATTATTTACCAATATTAATTTCAATCAAATTAGTCTTAATTTAAACATTTTATTTTTATTTTAATTCTCTTTCTATATTTCTCTCTTTTTGGTACCATGGATGACTTTGTGTATCAATGGCCATACGAACATGACTCGACCAAGGGAGTGGAGATTGAAAGACTCGAGAAACTTTTACGCATTGTCGTACCTGATTGAGACACTTTCGAGGATGTTTGAAGCTTTTTGAAGCTCGGCGTCGTCAAAGTATGGTGGTTACTTGTGATTATTGTCTTTGGAAATCATATGAGTCATCAATGCACCATCGATTTTGAGTAGAGTCTGAGTATAGTGGTGATTACCCCAATAATTATGTTTATCCCAACAACTATCATCGAGTTGGGGGTATCACGGATTTTCATGGAGTAACAATCAAGATCAATTTTATGCTCCAAGTCCAACATACCCACATGATTTCTTGTGTCCACCTCCACTACAACGGGAAGAACATTCAAATTGGGAGGAAGCCTTGGAAAAATTTATTAAAGCTTTAAAAAAAGGAATGAGGAACAAGACAAGAAAATGAATCAAGTAAATTTGAATTTGCAAAGCCGAGGCGTTGATCAAGAAATTTGGAAAATCAAGTGGAGCAGATAACACATGCATTGAACAACAAAGTCCTCAATACACACAGCCCTATGACATGGATTCCGAGGCAGATGGTGAGCAGAGCCAAATCTACAATTTGGATGAGCCACGAGATGAAAAAGAGGAGACAAGTGGGGATAATGACAACAAGGTCGGTGAAGAACTAATTATGAGACCCAATGATGATGAGCCGATGTTATTTATGCCTCAAGTGCCTTCTCCTCCACAGTTCAAGAGAGTCAGGTTAGATTTGCAAAACCTTGTCCAGATTAGTAGTCGTGTAAGTCGGCAATATACTCTACTGTGATGTAAAAGCAAGTACACCTTGAAACCATGGTGCGATGAGCTAGAGAAGATAGAAGATGAAATTGTTGTGTCGACAAGCCTCTATGCGAGAATATATTCGCAGAACCTGATGGAGAAACCACCTAGATCTTTGGGCGTTCTTGAATGTGATCTTATCTCAAGAAAGCATTCTAGGTGACTTTAATCTGATGGCTATTGTAAATGGGAACCTACCAAAAGCTATATTATTTCCGATGGATGGAGGGTTCCTCAACTTCGTGGGGAATTGGATAGAGAATTGAAGAAGTCGGTGAGACTATAAAATAAGCGCTTATTGGGAGGCAACCCAAGTTTAATTTTTATTTTTAGTTTTTATTAAGTTTTATATTAGTACTTTTGAATTTGCATTTATTTAGGATTTAATAAAATTGCTTCTATCATGGTTTTATAGGTTATTCAAGTCAAATTCAAGTGTAGTGCCCAATTTGTTCCATGTCTTGCTTTATTCTCCAAACTTAGCGGGCAAGGAGGAAGATTGCTATATTTTCGGGGAAGTCCTCTGCTTTAATTTTTTCTATTTGGTCATTGAGGACAATGTCTAGTTTAAGTTTGGGGCATTTTAGTGTCGTATTGCATATAGTTAGTTATTTACATTTGTAGTTCGTTATGTTTTTGGGGTTATTTACATTTAGTTGTTGCATTCGTTTTTTATTTTTTTTTTGTTTAAAAAAAAATTTAAAAATCATAAAAAATAGTAGTTAGTTTACTATGTTTGTGCTTGAGTTAGTTTATATTTGCATGATTCAATTTGTTAGATAGTAAAAGTTTATTTTTGTGATGATGAGGCTGGAGTTAAGTAGATAAGTATAGTATTGAATATTAGAGGCTTTGATGTGATTTCTTGTTATGAATTGAATCTTTTCTGTTTGAAATTGGTATAATCAAGGTTAGCACGTTAATATGACTATGTTAAGCGATTAAGTTTAAATTGATACATAATGGATTTTTTAAGGATAATACTAGTTTGAAGGAATGAAAGACATGAATAGTAGGAGATGGCTAAATTTTGATAAAACTTAAGTTTGGGGGAAATTTTGGGGTATATAAGCTTTAAAAAAAAAAAAAAACATGTTGAGTCTTGTGGTGGGTTGAGGAGAAACACTCCCCATAAACCAAGCGTGAGATGGAAGCGTAAAAGCACTCACCAACCATCTATAAAAAAAAAAAAAAAAAAAAAAAAAAAAATTAAGTGGCTAGTTTTGTTTGGGGCCTTTGTTACTTGAGTAGAAATGCAGCAGAAGGGGTATCTTAAAACCTAAGCGCCCTAAGGTCTTATATATAGTGCAGGAGTCGTTGGTGGCTTCGCTAAGGGGTGACCTTTGTTAGCCTAATGGAATGAGACATTGCACAGTTATGGTTAAAAAAAAAAAAAATAAAAAAAGCGGAAAAGAGCAAAAAGCCCCCCGTAATGAAAAGTAAAGCATAAGTATCCAGTTGGACTCTTGAACTTGGTGGATGTTTGACTTTAGTTGGATATAGCTTGTTCGTGAATTTTGTGAATTTACCTTTGTATGATGCCTTCAAAGATATCTATTATGTCTTAAATTTGATTTTATATCGATTAACATTGTTGTGGAGCACACACGCACTATATCGATGATAATGATCTAAGATTTGATGATTGATTGGGAAATTCTTGATTTATTTTAATATGATGTATTATCATGTTTACTTGATTTCTCTAAAGTAGGTTGAATAGACTTGTTTTTACGTCATTCTTTGTTGGATTAAGTAGGCATATAGATTAGTTTCATTACATTGCATTGCATAACATTTTGTGTTTTTGCTTGAGGACAAGCAAAGATTTAAGTTTGGGGTATTTGATGAGTGAGTTTTATACCCATGAATTGGATACATTCGGGCTTAATTTATTGTTGTTCTTAAGTCTTTTAGGATGTTTTATGTGTTTGTGTCTATTCAAGCATGTTTTTATATTTTTTGTAGGATTTGGGATAAAAGTTACATGGATCGATGTTTGGGGTGGCTAGATTAGCGTTTTCGACTTGCCATTTTACACAGCAGTTACTTCAGAGCCAATTTGACTATAGCTACTGACATTATTTCGAAAAACCTCAAAGAATGAAAGTTGTAGATCTACTTCTCTTCTTTCCGGAACATCTTGAATCATCGAAATCGGAGTTCGGACGAAGAAGTTATGGCCATTTTCCCAAAGGGCGTCGAGGAGAAAAATGTCGGATTTTGGGCGGTGCCAAGGGCCCCCATTTTTAGCCTATACCCCACATGGTAAGGGCGCTAGAGGAGAACTCGACTCGAGTGCTGCCCAGTATTTATTTGCAGCTGGGGAAGGTTTATGTGGCACTGGGCCAGCGTTTTGGGCGAATTTTGACACCTTTTGACTCAAATAGGATTGGGTTTGTTCTAAGCTAAAAATTAGACTTGTAACCTATAAATATATGATGTAAGGCATAAAATAAGGGAGATTACATAGCTTAGCCTAGATTAAACACTCCTTTAGATTAGAAAATAACCCTAGTTCTTATTAATTTTGGAGATTGAAGCAACTTGGAGACCATTGAAGATCAAGAAGCAAGAAGCGAGAGGGGAGCATCAGATTTCTTGACAATGATTCTATTCTCTTCTCTCATCTTACTTTTATCTTTTGATGTCTATTAGGTTGTGGATTCTTGGTTTTAATTCATTAATTATGAACTAACTATTTTTGAGATTTCAATTGAACTTTTTTATGGCTATGAATTAGTTATTCATTATATTCTAATTATTTATGTTAAAGTGAGTTGTTTATCTTGTCTTGTGCTTATTGCTTAATTATTTGATCGATAATTACTATGTTACTCTAGAAGGAATTGGAAGAGGAATTCTAGGGTTAGAAGCGGGCATGATATCATGTGACTTAGTTATTTGCATGGTGAAAAATTAGGTTTGTGAATTGAATGGAAATATCATTTGTATGCATGTAACACGTAAGGAATTGGGATTGGAAAGAGTTTAATTCAATTGTTTTGCATAGGAATATAGTAAGATTAATCTGGATTAAATAGAAGGCAATTGATCACTTGGAAAAGGACTTTTGGCATTTGAGAATTCATTAACAATTGAGGTGGGCATAATAATTGGGATAATTGGATAATTGATTTATAATTCATAATTGGGGATATTGAAGTCTTAATCTTTATTTATTTGAATTCATTCGTTAAAATCTTAGTTTTAATTAGTTAATTTAGTTTTCTTAATTAGAAAAAACACGATTTGAGATTGTTTAAATAAAATTAGTTTGGTTAAGAATTAGTACTTGGTGATTTTTATTAAATAATTCCTCGTGGGAACGATACTCTACTTTCACTTTATTACTTATTGACCGTGTATACTTGCACGTATTCATTGATTGCGAAATCGATCAACAAGCACATGGTTTGAAAAACCTCTTTTATAAAACTTCATTGTTATATCCTATTTAAAACTGAATTTTTCTACAAATTCAAACCCTTTGTATATAGGTGCGAACGAGGCCTCACACTACTTCCAAATAAATTTCACATTGATCCACACACACACACACACATATTCATATAACAGTTTCTTGAAAAGTGGCGGTCATCGTGGCAACACGGATGTCGGGGGGTGCCTAACACCTTCCCTCTACATAATCAAGCCCCCGAACCCAAATGAATCTCAGTTTCATAGACCCGTTTAGCAGTGTTACATCACTGGGTCAATGTACAAAACTTTTCTCGGTTGCGTTGGTGCAACCAGTTAAAAACACCAACTGGCGACTCTTACAGTCAAATTATCGACATTACACATGTTGGACCTTTTTCACTTATTTTTTCAAACAAATCTCACATAACATGAGAACACCAAAGAACAAGTTACGAAAAAGGGACAAATAAAAATCCTGACGTCGACAGGAAGCACAGGAGAAAGATGGAGAATGTGGGAAAATCAGGAGAAGGATCACGAAAAAAGAGGAAGAAAAATTTTGAATGGATAAAGACGGTATCTTAAGATTCGAAGGTAGAGTGTGAGTACTGGCAGTAACCAATTTAAGAGAGGAGATTTTGTATGAGGCACACAATACGACATATTCCGTTCATCCGAGAAGCACAAAGATGTACCGGGACTTGAAGCAAAATTTTTGGTGACCAAATCTGAAACGAGAAATTGCGGAGTACGTTAGTAGATGTCTTACGTGTCAATGATCGAGACCCGCGTTTCACGTCAAAATTCTGGAAAAGCTTGCAAGAGAGGATGGGAACACAGTTACGGTTAAGTACTGCTTATCATCCTTAGACAGACGGACAAAGTGAGCGAACAATAAAAACGCTAGAGGACATGTTTAGGACTTACGTGATAGACTTCAAGGGATATTGGGACGACCACCTATCCTTAGTCGAATTTACGTATATTAATAGTTACCATGCGAGTATAGGCATGCCACCATATGAAGCTCTTTACGGAAGGAAGTGCAGAATGCCATTATGTTGGGACGAAGTCGGAGAACGACGAATACTCGGACCAGAGTTAGTACAATAAACCACAGATGTGGTGACAATGATAAGAGCTAAACTAGTAGCAGCTCAAGATCGCCAGAAAAAGTACGTGGATTTGCATCGACAAGACCGAGATTTTGAAGTCGAAAGTTTTGTATTCTTAAAAGTATCTCCATAGAAGGGAAAGATCCGTTTCGGCAAGAAAGGAAAACTGAGTCCAAGATTCATAGGACCGTTTGAGATACTAAAACGAGTGGACGAAGTAGCGTACAAAGTTGCACTACCACCTGAGTTGGAGCACATCCATAACGTGTTTCACATATCCGTGTTGCATCCGTACAAGCCCGACTACAAACATGTGATTTCTTATGAACCCATTCAAGTGGAGAAGAATTTAGGGTACGACGAAATTCCTATCCAAATTCTTGATAGGAAAGAGCAAACCTTAAGGAATAAAGTTATTTCTTCTGTAAAAGTACTTTGGCATAACCACGATGTCGAGGAGGCAACATGGAAGTTAGAAGATAGGATGATGAGGGATTATCCCCATCTATTTGTGTAACATTGTAGCAATTTCAGGACAGAATTTTTATAAGGGGGAGGATGTAATAAAAATATATTAATGGAAATAATATTCATGTGAATATAAGTGTTATTATTTTGTGAGTTGATTAATTCGATTGATTCGTATTAGATTAATGCGTATTAAGGAATGTGAAGTAACAATGGGATTTGTGAAATGCCTTGTGTGGCATAATGTGAAACGAGAAAATTCACTAAGTGAATTAAAACGGGAATTTAGAAGATTAATCGTGTAAGATTATGTGAATTCATATGTGTAATCAATACGCTCGTAGACTTGTAGTAACACTTTTGTGGACATTAATTCATGTCGTGTAAAACCAGTAGGGAGATAAAGGTTGGGACTGGCTTGAAGCTAAACCCGGTCTTTGCTTTGCTGTAGTACGCAAGACACACAAGGCCAGTCTCAATGAGATAAAATGGCCAGCAATTTCTTGCCGATGGGACGATTGGAGAAAACTAATTTGTTTCACTTTGGAAATAAAATAGAATAATTATGGAAATAAAATAGAAATAAAATACAAACTAATTTGTTTCACAAAGGGTTGAAAATCAGATTTTGGTAAAAATGGAACATGAAATTCAATTGACCATATCTCCTATTATATTTCGAATTTTTGAGTGTGGTCAAGTTCTCGAGTTAGATCTATGAGCTTTCTAACTTATCCAAGTGGAATCACTGGATAAGGTGTTGTAGATTTTCGTGTGGACTAATTTTAGCAAAGGAGTCAAAAACTGCAAAGTACCAAAAAGCCACTGTCCAGAAATTTAAAAGGGCATTTTTGGCCACTTAATTTATGAGAAAAATTTCGGCATTTTGGGACATGAAAATATATGGTATAAAGTACCTACTGTCCAAAAATGAGCTCATTTTGACTTAAAATGAGCAAGTTATGACTATTTCAATATTTAGGTTTTTTCGACGAAAAACGCTATAACTGGAGTTTTATAACTCCGATGACCATGAAATTTAAACTGGAAGCTCACGTTAACATGTGTAAGATCCTGCCAGGATTTGGGAATTTCTGGAGTTAACCTTGAGGTAGCTAATTTCTTAAGGAATTAATTAGAAATTGATTTTTGAAAAATACTTAAGGGAGTTGAAAAATTATAAAAAAATACTTGTGTATGAAATATATGTATATATGTTTGGACAAAGGATAGAAAAATAATAAGTTGATTTGGTAATTTTTCATAAAAATGGTTTAGTTACGAACATATGAGTTAAATATGTTATGTGAAGTTGAAAAATTGGTAAATATGATTTCATGGCTTGAAAATCCTATATAAGGTATATATACAGTTTTTTGATGAGGGATTTGATCATTGGTGATGATATCTTATGAGTATGGCATTTTTGAATGATTAAATGCATTATTTGGTAAAGTGTAAACAATTAAAATAAATTGTTTATAAGTTTAAGAAAAAATTAAAATATTGTTATAATATTAATGATATTAGATTATGAGATTATTAAGTAATTGATAACATTGGGATATTTTTGAACCCTAGATAAATTATATTATAAATGTTTAATATTTATCCTTTATCTCATTTGATTGATTCTTTATATTATTGTCATGATCCTCATGCTTATATTGTGTTGAAAGTCATACATGACTTACGCAGCATAGATGGACTCGGTATGATTATGACGAGGATTATTCGGTATAATCATGACCGTAATGTGGTAAAAGTCATCTTTGGCCCGTAGTACATAAATGGACTTGGTATGATTATGACCAGGGATTATTCGGTATAATCATGACCGTAATTGAAAACACGAATATCCTTGGCCTTTGTATTGCATGGATAATTCGTGGTCGTGATACTATTGTCGAAGTCTCTCTGCAGATTATTGGGTTTTCTGAGTTGTATATCTTTTTGCTCAGATAGTGCAAAGATGGTATTAGTTATTGGGTCATACATAGGTTGTATATCTTTGGCTGTAGTGCAAAGATGAATTGTTAATGAATATCTTTGGTTGTAGTGCAAAGATGAATTTATTAGTATGATTATGAACATGAATTATGATTTGGTATAACCATGATTTTTGATGTTTCAGGTGAAGATAGGTGATGAAAATTATCTTCATCTTGGGTGCGAAGAGGAATTTAGAATCACAATTATGATTATGAGTTATTAATATAATTGTGGACAGGAATTGTTGATTGATGTTACAGGGATAAAACATTATTGGTGGACTTTTAATGTGGAGAAGATAATAGATCTGATGGTCTATTTGACTCTTCTAATGGATTGCTCGATTCATGCAACTATGGTTGAAAAGTTTTATCATCTACCATATGTTCTAAATCTCTGATTTATTTATGATAAAGGCTATTGATAATTTAATTATCTTTAGTCATGATATTCTTTATTGGGCTAGTTGTGCTCACCCTTTTGCTTCACAATTCCTTTAGTGTAATAAAGAGTGTCATTTGAGTCGAAGTGGGGGTAAAAGGAGAATAGAAGCGAGTGGTCTATAGTTGTTGAGGTTCTCCCTAAATAGTATGGAAATAATTTTATTGAGAATTTTAGATAAGTGTGTGTCATTATATATCGTCATTTGATATTTAATTTTGGTGAACCGAATAGGGTGAGGTGAACCCAACTTTGGAAAGGTGTTTTGCCACTATCATACAAGATGTCTAATGACATACAACCTCGTGTTATCATAAGACAGGGTTGTGCACATCCACTTGCTGAGTATATCTACGAGCACTACCTATATGATCTTGGAGTATATTTGAAATATAATTCTCACTTGGAGACATCGGAGATAATTATATGTCAAGAGAAGACTCACCATTGGAAAAAAAAGATGATAGCAATCTTCTTATTTTTCTTTGGGGTCTATTGGTTCAACCAAGGATAATTCTGTGAACATATGATATCTATCATAACCTAGACGCATGGCCTCCAATGTACGAAGGTTTCCTTGAGCACTTCCCAAAGATTTTAATTTTTAAAACAGTTATTGACTGTACATTTATGTAAAGTACCTTTGTAAGGTGGTGTGGTCGAGGCACCATGAGAGTTACATTAATTTTGTATTGAAACTCACAACTTATCTATTGTCGTACTCTGCACGACAGTTCAACAGTTATATAAATAAAGTTTGTATTTGATTTTTAAAGAGTGATATCTGGCGACTCAAAATGGGTCGTGTGGACCTATTTTGGGGGCGTCACACCAAGAATGGTAACCACTTCGTTGGTAATCATGGAAAAGATAATAGGAGTGGAGATTTCAAGTAGAGAAGGTTCAACAACGATGGAAAGACAGCAGTACCAACACCCATTTTCAAGGAAGGAGAACGACCACCAATTGTATATTTCAAATGCGGAGGGGAGGGACATATCAGTCCAAACTACATGATGCAGTCCAAAGCATGTTACAATTGTGGAAAAGAAGGTCACCTAACCTGATTTTGTCATGCACCAAAGTCAACTCTAGCTGGGACGGTGGCACCAAAGAAGGATACGGACAAAACAAAGTAGGTGGTTTCGGGGAGAGCGTTTTTCGTGACTTCTCAAAAAGTGAGTAACCCGAACGAAGTTAGCACGGGTTAGTTAATTATAAATTCTTGCGAAGTCTATACATTATTAGATACCGGTTCTACCCATTATTTTATCTCTCTTGCTTGCGCTCAACGTTTAAATTGAACTCTAGAGAAGTTAGACTTTGACTTATCGATTGAAACTTCGTTAGGAGAAACCTTCATTTCATGTGCTATCTAAGTCTTGGATGAGAGTCACAGTTTTAAATGATATTTCTATCGTTAATATATTTGCTGACGTATTCTTGAAGACTTCTTAGCCTACCACTAGAGCGTGAAATCAAATTTTGTATGGACCCCAGTACAAAACCCATTTCTTCAACCCTTAAATATTTCTTCAACCAAAACGAACGAATAATGCGCCAAAGATGTTGGCTCGAGCTGTTGAAGATTACGACTATACTATTCAATATCATTGTGGAAGAGCGAACGTGGTAGCTGATGAGTTAAGTAGAAGATCGTATACGTTTACGAGTGCGACATTGTTAACACAAAAACCCATTTCGTATAACTTACAAATGATGAAGATAGAGTTAAAGACTCTAAAGACCCACGTGAAGATAACGAATATACGATTAGAATCGACTTTAATCAATAAAGTTAAAGCCATGCAAGCTACATACTCAGAGCTGATGATTGTGAAGAAGAAGGTTCAAGAGAGCGTTATTCTAGAAGCAAGAATCGATGAAGAGAGGAAATCTCAAACCTCAATTTTATTGCCCCATTTGAAATCCTTGATCGAGTAGGAACTGTGGCCTATAGACTTGTTTTACCGCCAAGTATGTCGCGTGTTCATAACGTTTTTTACGTATCGATGTTACGTAAATATGTGGATGACCCGAACCATATTATTAAATTAGAACTAGACGAGATAACAGAATATTTAACGTATGAGGAGATACGTGTTAAAATCTTAGATAAGAAGGATCGTATTCAACACTTAAAGGTTATACCTCAAGAGTTAGAATCTGAAATGAAGTCAAGGTATCCTCATCTCTTGACATACCGGATCGCACGTAAATTTCAAGGCGAAATTTCATAAGGAGGGGAGATTGTGAGACCCCAAATTTTATGAATAAAGATTTAAATTTCTCGAAATATTTTTGAATATTATGGTGTGGATTTGATATAATGTTATAGTTGTGGGTAATATTTACAAATTTTGCAAAGTAAGCAAGTAGTTATATAATCTTGATTGGTCGGAGAATATTCTTTTCGTCGGGGAATATTAAATGCGGCCGGCACAATCATTAGTGGACCCCTACAATGAAGTATTATCGTAGTTAGAAAATGGATGTAATTATCTTTTATATAAAAATAACTTGGCGAAAGTGTTACCATTAAAGCTGTTGAACTACCCGGTAGTAAAAAATGCGATGTCTGGCGTGGTTGCATAGTAGCACACGGTATTGATTATTGATGCTTACGTAAAGAAGTCACTCATTTATACTCAATTATTGCTACGATAATTGTTGCATCATATCTCTCATATTATTGATTCAATTATTGTCACAAGATTATCATGCATAATATGTTATATTATTAAATCAATAATTAAGGCGACAAAATTATTCATATTATTATTTGCAATATTGACAATGTCTAGAAGTTACATCGAGGAGAGGTTTGGTCACCTAATTGCGGCGCCAATAAGGAGAAATCCTTATCGGAAAGCCCCTCTTTTACGGGAGCAGCGTTGTTAAATATTGTGAATTATAATATTAATGATGAATAAGATTGTGTTGATTAAAGATGAAATTGATAGTTCCATTATGTTGGAATTATTAGTGTTAGTGAAAATCGGCGTTTATTTAGATGATAATTGATGTCCTGGGGTTATATTGATAAATCGGGTAATTAATCGGATAAATGAGCAATTAATTGCTACTAATTCACATGCTTATATAACTATTTGTTCACATGTATGTGTACTATTGAATCACATTCTTGTACTATTAGGAGAGTTGGTGCAAGATTGATAATACTTGCATTGACTAAGTTAAAATGGAGGTATAAATGGAGGTACTATACTGTAATTCGTATTTTCACATGATTATAACTATTGATTCACATGATTGAACTATTGATTCACATTATTTACTATTAGGGGAGGTGGTGCATGTTTGATAATACTTGCAGGACTAAATTAAAAATGAAAGAAAAGTTGGAGGTATTGTACTATAATATTTTGAGCCCCAAAACGTGCAATTATTGAAACTATATTTTCCTATAAATAGAAGCTCATTCTTCCTTCATTTCTCACCAATTCACTAAAGCTTTAGAGCAATTATTATAGAGAGAAATTATAGAAAGAAATAAGAAGAGAAGTCTGCTACCTCACTATTCCAATATCCAGTTTCTTCTAAGGTAAGGGGTATTATTTCTTACGTATTCATGAAGAGAGCTATTGTTATTCCATTCCTTATTATTATGTTGGAATAACTTTGTACTATGAAGTACCGCATATACATGGTGAAATTCTTCTTTTATTCCATTCTTAATTATTACATTGGAATAACCTATTTATGCTTAATTCTATCGCATGCACGGTGAATTCTGTTGTTATTCCATTCATTATTATTATTACATTTGGAATATCACGTCTGCAATGCGGTTTATGCATGACACGGTTCCATTCTTTATTATTCTATTGGAATATCCTCACATGCATGCGGTTTACGCATGACCTTATTCCATTCTTTATTATTACATTGAGAATAACACGTCTGCATGCGATCTATCGTATGCATGGTGAATTCTTACATTATTCCATTCTTTATTATTCTGTTGAATAACCAGTCTATGTGGATTACCGCATGCATGGTGAATGATCCGTTGTATTCATATGAATAGTATTTTCATTCAAAAGGGGTTTCTACCAGGGGCAGTTTCATAATTTTTCTGACCCTCAAAAATTCTGAAAAAATTTGAAATGATAATTTGATAAGTTTTCTAGATTGTGTCCAAAAATGGAGATTTTTGGATGTATATATTAAGAGTTATGAATTTTATGGGAAAAGACTATTTTAAAATTAAACCCTTATAACTCCTTGTGGTTAACTCCAAAATTAGTGAAATTTTTATTGGGAGTACATGTATATAACAGGAGTATACCTTGTAAATTTCAGAATTTTTGGACAAAAGTATAATTTATGATAAATGTCTAAATATTCGGCAGTTTTGGCCATATGAAAAATAGTAAATGAATTTTAAAAATTCTGAGAAAAATATATGTTCAATATGGGACTATATTCTGCTAAATTCTAGAAAAGAAATATTTTTGGGACTGATTTGGTATTTTTCATGAAAATTAACTAGTTATGAGTAAATGAATTAAATATGTTATGTGAAGTAACAAAATTGGAAAATAGGATTTTATGACTTGGGAATCCTATATAGGGTATATGCAGATTTTTGATGAGGGATTTGATCATTGGTGATGAAATCTTATGAGTATGACATTTTTGAATGATTAAAATGCACTATTTGGAAAAGTGTAAACAATTGAAATAAATTGTTTATAAGTTTAAGAAGTGATTAAAATATTATTATAATATTAATAATATTAGATTATGAGTTTATTAAGTAATTGATAATATTTGGATAAATTTAAAGTCTGTAATATTTATCCTTGATTTCGTTTGATTTGATTTCGTTTGATTATTGCTTATATCATTGTCATCATCATCATGTTTATATTGTGATGAAAGTCATCTTTGGCTTACGTGCATAGATGGACTTGGTATGATTATGACCAGGGATTATTCGGTATAATTATGACCGTTATGTAACGAATGATGTGGTAAAAGTCCTCATTGGCCGGTAATGCATTGATGGACAGTTTTTGGTATGATTATGACCAGGGATTATTCAGTATAGTCATGACCATTGATGATTTAATGAATATCTTTGACGTAAAGTGCGAGGATGACTTCGATGATGTGGTTTATTTATTAAGTTGAGTCTCGTGATGATAAAAATTGATGAAAACATTTTAAATCATAGAAGATAATAGATATCATGCTCTACTTGACTCTTCTAATGGATTGCTTATTCCGCTGCAGTTAAACTTGATGTCTATTATTTTATCAGTTTATCATTGTTGAAGGCTAATAATAATTTATTCTGCATTATCTTAGTCATAATATTTCTTATTGGGCTAGTTGAGCTCACCCTTTCTTTCTTTCACTTTGTTTCTCTTGAAATGAGAATATAATTTGGGACGAGTCGGGGAATGGAGTGCCGGTCGGATGATAGCATTAGTAGTCCTCACTATTACGTTAAATAGTGTGACAATAAATGTAATGAGGACTCCATTGAGTGTGTATATTGTCTAGATGACAATATTCTTATTAAAACTCTTAGATTATGTTTTTGTCGTATTTTACACATTGTTGTATAATTAAGTTGTATTTAAATTTTTTACCATGTATTTGGCGACTCAAGATGGGTGATGTATACATTTTGGGGCGTCACATATAGAATGCGATGACCCGATTCACCAACAGAAGCTGTAAGATAATGGCATGCATAAAGGCAAGTTTCCTAACTTCATTCATATTTTAAATGAATGCTAGTTTCTTAAACTGTCTCAGATGTTGAACTTGAGAAGTTTTGTCTATGTGCAAATGTGTGATATTTGTACAAGGTGGTAGAATGTATGAGGCCTTGTGCCACAAGTTTAACACTTCAGTGTTTCTATGAGATAAACTATTATATGATTGAACTGTTCAATATGAGAATGCTCTGTTTATACATGATCCGTTATTCTCATGTCTGTGCTAATGATTCTAGCCAGACAAAATGTGTATGGAAAAAGGTAGAAAAAAGAAAGTATTTCAAAGTGAATGTGACTAATATTTTAAAATTATAGGAATCAGAGTTTATTCCTATTATTCAAGCTACTTCATAACCTTTGTTCGGTTATTGAAGTCTTAAAAGAATGTTTAAATTCTTGAAGTTGTTTATTCAACTACTATGACTTGCTAAGGAATTGAATGCTCACACATGCTTTAAATGAAAAACATTTTCAGCGTACGAATATAAGAACTTAAGGATCCCGTAAAGATCAAGCTGATCGGTATCCAGAAGAAGTGCCATTCAGTATATGAATGAACGTGAAGATTAAGCCAAGACTTGTATTGTAGAATAGTGTAACACCCCCAAATTCGGGTACTTCATTCCCACAAGATTTGGTGTTCACTTGATAAAAATAATCATTTCTAACTACCCAAATATAAGAAAATTTAATAATAAACCTTCCCATTAAAGGATTACATCAATAAAATCTCCCAGGTCATCTAACCTTAAATACAAATATCAAGTGCGGAAAATTAAATAACTACATCACAATACTTAAAATAAAGTTTGACAATATAAAAGTTAACACGTTTACAAGTCTTCGATACTTGTTCATCTTTCCTTTCCCTTTACTGGTGATAGGTTCATCGACCTTCTCATCTTTAGCTATAATACTTATATAAGCAAGAGTGAGCAAACAATGCTCACTTGAAATGACAATGAATAAAACTTTATAACAACTGCCAAATGAATTGGCTCAACAGAACTGAATAATATGCTCTGTTAATGATAATCAGAATCTGAAATATATATCTGAGGGTCATAAGACCACGAACTATGTCTTTAGTTATAAGTATTATTTCAACTGAAAATTTAACAGTCGTAAAACTATAGGGACTTCTCGTACTTAGGGGGATCAGCACTTCATATAATGTATTGTTCACAAACATCTAAATGTTATGCGTAAATTATCCCATATAATAGGGTTGTTCATTGATGATTGGGTAATATACCCATGAATCGGATATATTTGAGCTTAAATTTATGCATTCTCAAGTCATTTAGAATTATTTTTACTGTGTTTAGGTATTATTTTGCAGATGCGGGAGCTGTAGGAGCAATAGGGGGGATTTTATGTTGAAAAAGGGCATGATGGTAATTTCTTGCACTCAAAGACTTGGGCGCTCAAAGTAGTTCATTTCGGTGATAAAGACTGGGGCCGTGATCTTGGTTGACCAGGAACGCGTTTGACTATCCGTTTGGCTTGATAATAGGAGGCTATTGGAGAGGTTGCTTTGGAAAAGGATTGTAGTACAAATTGTGAAGTATATAAGGGTTATTTCCATTGAAGTAGGGGTCTACTCTACACAATTGGAGGCTGAGCAAGAAATCAGGGGGAGATTGGAAGATTTTTACTTGGAGTTTTTTTTTCTTCTTCATTCTTTTCAATTTGTGTAATTCTTTAAGGATGATTTTTCGAAGATTGTTGGTTTTAATTTCTGTCATGAACTAATTTCTTAAATTAAGATTTCAATTGAACCTTTTATGGCTATGAATTAATTATTTGATTTATTCCAATTATTTGTGTTGAAATTAATTGTTTATCTTCCCTTGTGCTGATTGATTAATTATTTGGCCAGTAATTACCTTGTTACTCTAGACGGAATTGAAAGAGGAATTCTAGGGTTAGATCTGGGCATGGTAACGTGTGACTTAGTTATTTGCAAAGTGGATAATTAGGTTTGTGAATTGAATAGAAATATTTGTTTACCGCATATAACATATAAGGAATTGGGATTGAAAGGAGTTTAATTCAATTGTTTTGCAAAGGAATACGACAAGATTAATTTGGATTAAATAGAAGTCAATTGATCACTTGGAAAAGGACTGTTGGCATTTGAGAATTCTTGTTAACAATTCAGTAGGCACAATAATTGGGATAATTAGATAATTGATTTATAGTTCATAATTGGGGATATTGGAGCCTTAATCCTTATTTATCTGAATTCATTCAATTTTTATTTTTGTTTATTTGATTTATTCTAGAATAATCTCTTTTAATTATTTAATTTAGTTTGCTTAATTTAAAAATCACATTTTATGGTTGTTTAAATAAAATTGAATTGATATAGTGCTAGTAGTTGGAATTTAATAATTAGAGTTCTATGTGGGATCGACACTCTATCTTATCACTTTATTACTTGTTGACTGTGTATACTTGCACGTTTGCTTTGATTGTGAAATCAACCAACAAGTTTTTTGCGCCGTTGCCGGGGACTTCTTTATTAATATTAATTCCATATTAGTTATAATCAATTCGGTCTTAATTTAAACATTTCTTATTTTTCTTCTTGTATTAGCAGGAATTCTTTGTGAGTGTATGCACACTAGATCAAGGGAAAAAAGGAACTTTTTCCTTATACAGACGATATCGAAAGGAAGTTCCAGAAATTGCAGTCGACTAGTGCAGTGTCACCTGTGGAAGAAAATCTAGCAGAATAAGAAATTCCAGTGAACATGGCAGGGGATGAACAGAAATCGCTTAGGGACTATACCATGCCTAATGTCACGGATATACAGTCGAGTATTAGGAGGCCGATGATCAATGCGAACAGTTTCGAGATCAAACCAGGAACAATTTTGATGCTACAGAATACATGTCAGTTTGGGGGTTGTTCAATAGATGATCCTAATGAGCATATCTTAAGTTTCTTGGAAGTTTACGACACCTTCAAATTCAACAATGTATCGGAAGATGCTACACGATTGAGGATGTTCCCGTTTATTTTGAAAGATAAAGCGCGAAGTTGGTTACATTCTTTGTCTCTTGGCTCAATCACAACTTGGGATGACTTAGCTCAAAAATTTCTAGCTAAGTTTTTCCCACCAGCAAAGTCGGTGAAACTACGAAACGATATTCACGCCTTTGCACAGTTTGACTCAGAATCGTTATATGAGGCGTGGGAAAGATTTAAGGATATGCTCCGTAAGTGCCCACATCACGGAATTCCGCAGTGGATGCAGTTGGGGATATTTTGTGATGGTTTGCACGTGTCCACAAGGGCCAGTATTGATGCAGCAGCAGGGGGAGCGATCATGTCTAAGAATTTTGATGAGGCATATCAGCTTTTAGAGACGATGGCCACTAACAACTATCAGTGGCCCATGAATAGATCGAACCCTCCTAAAACACCAGGAAAATTTGAAGTGGATCCTATGACAACATTAGCAGCACAAGTTGTCGCAATAGCTAAGAAAATGGAAACATGGAGTCCACCATCCACACAACAGGTAGCAATGGTATGTGAATTATGTGCTGGGGGTCATGCTACGGATCAGTGTGCCATAAATTATGAATTAGCACAGTTTGTAGGGAGTTATAATCGGTCTACCCAACCTTATCTGAATCAAAACGCATATAATCCGGGTTGGAGAAATCATCTGGGATTTTCATGGAGTAACAATCAAGCTCAAGCTCAAGCACCTAGACAAAAAAACACATTCGGATTTCAAAATCAGACTCAACAACAACAAAGCGGAAATCAAGTCTGGAAGAAGCCTTGGAAAAATTTATTAGAGCTTCTAAAAAGAAGAACGAGGAACAAGACAAAATATTGAATCAAGTAGAGCTGAATATGAAAAGCCAAGGTGCGTCGATAAAGAATTTGGAAAATCAAGTGGGACAGATAGCACATGCACTGAATAACCGATAACTTGGAACACTCCCGAGTGACATAGAGAAAAATTCGGGCAGAGATGAGCAGTGTAAGGCTGTAACTCTATGAAGTGGAAAGGATTTGCAAGAGACAGTCAAGGATAGGGAAAAGAGGGACAACGCAACAAGTGAAATAGAGGAAGTTGTGGACACTGGAAACATCAAGATGAGACCTTAGAGCAGAAAGAACCAGAACCAACCATCACAATGCCTCCCATATCGTATCTGCAGAGGTTTCAAAAATCCAAGTTGGATAAACAGTTTTCACGATTCTTGGATATCTTTAAAAAACTGAATATCAACATCCCCTTTGCCGAAGCCTTGGAATAAATGCTGAGTTATGCTAAGTTTATGAAAGAGTTTTTGTCGAGAAAGAAGAAATTGGGTGAGTACGAGACAGTAGCATTGACCGAAGAATGCAGCGCGATCATTCAGAATAAGTTAGCACCGAAGCTCAAGGATCCAGGTAGCTTTAATATTCCATATGAAATTGGAAATCAGTTTTCGGGATGAGCATTGTGTGATTTGGGGGCCAGTATAAATTTGATGCCATTGTCCGTCTACAACCAGTTTGGGCTTTAAGCACCACGACCGACAAATATCAGTTTGCAGTTGGCGGACCGATCGGTTACATATCCACGAGGTATTGTTGAGGATGTTTTAGTTAAAGTGGATAAATTCATCTTCCCCACGGATTTCTTTATCTTGGATTGTTAAGTGGACAGCAAAATCCAAATTATTCTTGGGCGACCATTCTTAGCAACGGGTAGAACTTTGATTGACGTGCAAAAAGGTGAATTGACTATGCGAGTTGAAGATCAACAGGTCACCTTTAATGTTTTTAAGTCAATGTCTTATCTGAAAGAAAAAGGTGAATGTTTGCGGATTGATATCATGGAGGAATTGGTTAATCACAAGTTCAGTGGAAATTATTCGGAGGACCCGCTTGAATCCATTTTGCTCGGGACAGACGAATGCGGCATTGAAGAGGACATTGAGTATGTCAAATGGCTAGATACATCATCTGTCTTTCGGAAAAGCAATCAATCATTTGACACTATTGATATGCCCGAAATGGAAGGTAAAAAGTTCAAACCCTCGATAGAAGAGCCACCGATGTTTGAATTAAAGCCACTACCATCCCATCTGCAGAATGCTTATTTGGGAAAAGATGCTACCCTACCAGTTATTGTTTCAACATAGTTAACTGACACGCAAAAGGAGAAACTGCTACGGGTCTTGCGAGAGTTCAAAACAGGAATTGGGTGGTCTATAGTGGATATTCGGGGAATTAGTCCATCATATTGTATGCATAATATTTTAATGGAAGAGGGGGAAAAACCAACCATTGAGATGTAAAGAAGGCTAAACCCCATTATGAAGGATGTAGTGAAAAAGGAGATCATAAAATGGTTGGATGCTGGCATTATTTACCCATTCCGAGACGGTTTCATGGGTGAGTCACATGCATGCGTACCAAAGAAAGGGGGTATGATAGTGGTGAAGAATGAAGCTAATGAGCTCATCCCTACTAGAACAGTTACAGGATGGAGAGTATGTATGGACTACCGCAAGATGAATAAAGCCACACGAAAGGATCACTTCCCCTTGCCGTTCATTAATCAGATGTTGGATAGGCTAGCGGGACATCAGTTCTACTGTCTTTTGGATGGATATTCTGGGTATAATCAAATTGCCATAGCACCGGAGGATCACGAGAAAACTACATTCACATGCCCCTATGGTACATTTGCATTCCGGCGTATGTCTTTTGGGTTATGTAATGCATCGACAACCTTTCAACGGTGCATGATGGCGAACTTCTCCGATATGGTCGAACAAAATTTGGAGGTATTTATGGATGAATTTTCTATGTTCGGTGATAGCTTTGATTTATGTTTGAAAAATCTGATTTTAGTGTTAAAGCGATGCGTGGAGACTAACCTGGTCCTTAACTAGGAAAAATGTCAGTTTATGGTGAAAGAAGGGATTATTTTGGGGCATAAAGTTTCTGTAGCAGGGTTAGAGGTGGACAAAGAGAAGATTGAGATGATTGAGAAGCTACCTCCTCCATCATCAGTGAAAGGAATGCGGAGTTTTTTAGGACATGAGGGTTTTTATAGACACTTCATTAAAGACTTTTCAAAAATTTTGAAACCCTTGTGCTCCCTGTTGGAGAAGGACGTGCCTTTTAAGATGGATCCGTCATGTATTGAGGCATTTGAGGTATTAAAGAAGAAGTTGGTCTCTGCTCCAATTATTGTGGCGCCCGATTGGTCGTTACCGTTTGAATTGATGTGCAATGCCAGTGACTACGCAGTTGGAGCAGTATTTGGACAACGTCACGACAAGATTTTTCACACAATCTACTATTCCAGCAAGACGTTGACGGATGCCCAGGTGAACTACACAACCACCGAAAAAGAATTAGTTGCAGTTGTGTTTGCCTTCGATAAATTCAGAGCATATCTCATTGGGACCAAGGTAATCATTTATATTGATCATTCTGCCATTAAATATCTGATTGAGAAGAAGGATGCCAAACCGCGATTAATACGGTGGGTACTGTTATTACAAGAATTTGATTTGGAAATCCGGGATAGAAAAGGTACTGAAAATCAGGTGGCGAATCATCTTTCTCGGTTGGAAAACGCGGAGGTACAGAAGAAAGACAATGTAATGATTAATGAGAAATTTCCGGATGAACAACTTCTCTGAGTAACCACAATATTACCATGGTACGCAGATTACGTGAATTATGTGGTTGCTAAGGTGTTACCATCGGATTTGAACTCACAACAACGAAAGAAGTTCCTCCATGATGTTAAGAAGTATTATTGGGACGAACCATTTCTGTATAAGGCTTGTACAGATCAAATGATTAGACGTTGTGTGCCACATGAGGAGATGGACAACATATTAGGACATTATCACTCATCAGATTACGGAGGTCATTATTCTGGTGATCAAACAGCAGCCAAAGTGTTACAATCAGGATTTTTCTGGCCTTCTCTATTCAAGGATGTTTACATCTTTGTGCTGAAATGTGATCGGTGCCAACGCGTAGGTAATATCTCCAAGCGTAATGAAATGCCACTCAACACAATTTTAGAGGTAGAGCTGTTCGACGTGTGGGGAATCGACTTTATGGGACCTTTCTCATCATCATTCAATAATCAGTACATTCTGTTGGCAGTTGATTACGTTTCCAAATGGGTAGAGGCAGCAGCTTTACCCACGAATGATGCCAATGTTGTCCTCCGATTCTTAAAGAAAAACATCTTCACACGATTTGGGACGCCGAGGGCGATAATAAGTGATGAGGGAACTCATTTCTGTAATAAGCAGTTCACTAAATTGCTTGTAAAGTATGGGGTTCGTCATAAAATTGCAGCCGCGTATCATCCCCAAACCAATGGTCAAGCGGAAGTCTCAAACAGAGAGGTCAAAAGAATTTTAGAAAAGGTGGTCAATCCGTCACGAAAAGATTGGTCCTTGCGTCTAGATGATGCCTTATGGGTATATCGAACAACGTACAAGAATCTGACCGGCATGTCACCTTATAGAATGGTCTACGGAAAGGCATATCATTTATCGGTCGAACTAGAACACAGTGCACACTGGGCCAACCGAAATCTTAATTTCGATCTACAAGCAGCAGGTGAGAAGAGGTTACTGCAATTAAATGAGATGGATGAATTTTGGTTCAATGCTTATGAGAATGCAAAACTCTACAAGGAGAAAGTCAAAGCCTGGCATGATAAGAATATTATTGATCGGACATTTGAACCAGGCCAACAAGTATTGCTTTTCAACTCACGATTGCGTTTATTTCCTGGAAAACTAAAATCTTGTTGGTCAGGACCTTTCACGATTATATCTGTCGCTCCACACGGAAACATTGAGGTCGAAGAACCGAATTCAAAATGCAAATTTATGGTGAACGGTTAACGACTTAAACATTACTGGAGTGGACCCATCGAACTTAAATCAACAGTCATGTACCTCTCCGAACCAGTGGATAATTGAGCAACGATGCAAAGTCGGGCTGACGACTATAAACGAAGCTCTTCAGGGAGGCAACCCCAAGAAATTTTCAGTTTAGTCCATTCAAAATAATTGTCATTTTAATTTATCTATCTAATTAGTTGTTAGTATATATTAGAGTATAACATTCATTATAAATCTTTGGTGTTCAGGTACATTGCAAAGTGTGCACTAAAGAAAAGGAATGGTAGTGAGTAATAAATTTTGGCCATCAGTAGCTACTAGCAGATCCAGGACCCCGGCGCTATAAGTCAAAAGGCGTAACCAAGCTCCAGCGCCCCGGCATTTCCCACAAGCCAAGGCAGAGTGCCCCGACGCTACAAGTCAGAAGGCGTAACCAAGCTCCAGCCCCCCGATGCTTATTTTGAACCTGACCTCAGCGCCCCGGCACTGCATGCATCTTGAAGCCCCTGACCCTTAGTGCCCCGATGCTCTGTCCAATGCACAACCCAGCGCCCCGGCGTTGGGGTCGATTATGCAGTTCAACCATTTTGTTTTTCACAGATTCCTCTTTCCCCATAACTCTCAATCCTTTTTAAATTCTACTTGATCTCCAACACATAAGCCAATTTGAAGTCTATCTCTGTACTTGCATCTCATATCTCATACATCAGTCACACGACATCTTGCATCATCACTTAGTAACTTACGCACTTTTGCTCCATATCTAATTTCAATTCATTCTCTCAAAGTAAAAGGTATGTGTACACTTACATCTTCTTCTATCATGCTACGAATTAAAGGTAACCAGTGAATTCAATTTAATTATTAGATGCCCAAATTTTTCCTATCAGCATGACAACCTTTTACGATTATGCATGTTAGTCGAATTTATCAAAGTTTATGGACCACTTGTATTCTGAATTGGGTCGTGAATGTGATGTTGATACTAGTGGATGAATGAGTTGTGTATATAATGTGCCTCCTAAGTATGAATATCCAGATATTTACATCAAGCATACTAGGTGTTTGATGTATTGCCTCAATGAACTTGAATTGTTATTTCTCTTGTGAAGGCATGTTTATCCCTTGTGAAAGTGTTTTGCTTGCTCTTAATTTATGGGACAAATGTTTTGCATAACCCATGCCCGACATGTATGTAGTCATTTTCAATATAATTGTTACACGTCACATCTCTTGGGCATATCACGAACTTCTCTGATTAAATATGCTTTGAAAATATAGACTGAGGATAATTGCTCAAATTCTAACGGTCCTGCGAATTTTTGCCTCATTATACCCCAACCATACAGTCCACATATATCTATTTTGAAGTTTGGGGGTTGTGATATGGGTAAGTTGTTATATATTCGCATGATGCTCAATGCTAATACATGTGCATGCGAATTTTTGCAGATTTTTTGACATGGCTTCCAAGCGTCAACGTGATGAAGGTTCAGGGACAACTTCGACTCCACCTCCAAAATTCGACAGCCGACGTTTTGTCAGTGTCACGGCTCAAGAACGCTATAACCGCATGGCTACCAGCTCACTAGTCCCAGAACGCGGTTTAAGGCCCGATCAAACCAAGGATGGGGACATGGCGGTTATGATAGCTGAGCGAAAATGGTTCACTCTCAATGAACAACCTAACCCAGCAGTCATTGTAGTTGTCAAAGAATTCTACGCCAACGTGCCTGAATATTACCACTATGAGTGTTTGTGAGGGGCAAGACTGTTGAAATTGGCGACAAGGACATAAACGGGTGCTATCAACTGCCATTAGAGGGACTGAACAATGAGTATGCTAGTCTTGTGAGTGACGGGCCGGACTATGAAAAGGTAATTCATGAACTTTGTCAATCGAGCACCACATGGATAGTGCATGAACGTGGCAGCATGACTTTCTTGCTCTCTCACCTCAGTTTATATGGGAAAGCATGGTATGCCTTTATATGCGCCAAACTCATGCCATGTACACATGTGAGTCATGTCACCAAGGAGAGGGTTGTGCTACTATATTCGATAATTCAAGGCTTGAAAATTGATGTAGGCCACATTATTCAGCAGTCTATTCTCTGAGCGTCACGAGGAGGGACCACAGGAGGGTTACCCCATCCGTCTCTAATCTGCGTTTTGTGTGTTAAGTTTGGGGTAAAATGGAAATTCGATGAGATGATTCAAATGCCTATGCCAGTTTTGGACCATAAGTTAATAAGCAGGTATAAAGTGTGGACGGGTGGAGAAAACCACCCTAGCGGATTGGGTTTCATAATTCCCCAAGTTGAAGCTTCACAAGCTCCACCACCTCCGGCTCCACCTACTTATGGTCCTTCCTCAGCAGCTCATCGTGGTGTGGTTCCTGAAGCGGTCCAGCGTGAAATAGACGGATGGTTTTACAATCTTGAAGCTCAGAATGTCCGCCTGTCGGAATGCCAGGATGTCATCTATAAGTACTTGGTCGACCAGTTTGCAGCCCAGAATGCCATGAATGCCCAACTGTTCCCGGGCGTTAATCTCAGCCAGTTCCGCAATGCTCCTATTCTTCCTGTGTTTCCCCCTTCCGATCTAGAGATGAGCGAGGAGGATGATGCTCCACCCGAGGCATAAGCTCGTCAGGGAAGTCCTCTGTTTTATTTGTTTTATTTTTCGCATGAGGACATTGCTCTAGATAAGTTTGGGGGTAGTTAATTTCTATTTGCATTAGTAGATTGTTATTGTTAATTATTATTGTGGATAATTTGAATATGTTGCATTTAGGATTGGCATGTTAATTCCAGCTTTTGATAGTACATATGTTTGGGGACAATGATGAAATTAAAATTGCATGAACAAGTCTAGTAAGGATTGTTAAGCTAGTGATATGATTTTCTTGACATGATTTAAATCTTTATCTGTTTGACACTGATATTATTAGGATAGCACGTTTTGAAAAATGACCATGTTGGCTATGATAGTTAAATGGATGGATAATAGACTTCTAAAGGATGAATGCTAGTGAAATAAAGGAACAATTTGAATAGCTAGTGAAGGCTGAATTTAGACATGAACTCAAGTTTGGGGAGAAAATATTTGGAATATATAAGCTTTAAAAAAATAAAGAAATAAAAAAATAAAAAAATATATAATAAACACTGTGGCATGCTTGTCTAGTTTTGTGGCCTTTGTTACTTGAGTAAGTAAGCCCGAGGGGATTGTCTCTACACCTAGCGCCCTAAGGTCTTAATGGCTTGGGAGTCGTTGGTTGAAAGCTTGTTAAGGTAACACTGAAAAGCCTAAGGGAATAAGACAATGCATAGTCATGAGAAAAACAAAAGAAAAAAAAGTAATAATAAAGTGGGAAAAGTGCAAAAAGCCCCCGTTAATAATAATAATAAAAAAGCATAAGTATTCCATTTTGACCCTTGAACTTTGGTGATTGTTTGATTTCAGTTGAATCAAGTTTATTTGATGAGTTATCAATTTTGAACTGTATGATGCCTTCTAAGAAATTTATTGTCTTTCATATTTCGCCTTTCATTGTTTAGCATAGTTGTTGAACACAGACACACGATATCAGTAATAACAGATTTAGGTTCATTGATTGTTGGGATATGATTGATCTGCTTTTACATGATGTATTAGCATGTTTTTTGTGATTTTTCTGAGGCCCATGAATATATGTGTGCTATTGGATTGCTGGAATTAAGAACATATAGATAGTTTGCATTTGCATGGTAGTTAATTTTTCGTGTTGTTTGTGTTTTGTTGCTTGAGGGCAAGCAATGATTTAAGTTCGGGGGTATTTGATGATTGGGTAATATACCCATGAATCGGATATATTTGAGCTTAAATTTATGCATTCTCAGGTCATTTAGAATTATTTTTACTGTGTTTAGGTATTGTTTTGCAGATGCGAGAGCTGTAGGAGCAATAGGGGGGATTTTGTGTTGAAAAAGGGCATAATGGTAATTTCTCGCACCTCGGTACAAGGCGCTCAAAGTAGTTCATTTCGGTACAGGAGCCTTTGGCCGTGATCTTAGTTGACGAGAGCAGCGTTTGACTATCCGTTTGACTTGATAATAGGAGGCTATTGGAGAGGTTGCTTTAGAAAAGGATTGTAGTACAAATTATGAAGTATATAAGGGTTATTTCCATTGAAGTAGGGGTCTACTCTACACAATTGGAGGCTGAGCAAGAAATCAGGGGGAGATTGGAAGATTTTTACTCGGAGTTTTTTCTTCTTCTTCATTCTTTTCAATTTGTGTAATTCTTTAAGGATGATTTTTCAAAGATTGTTGGTTTTAATTTCTGTCATGAACTAATTTCTTAAATTAAGATTTCAATTGAACCTTTTATGGCTATGAATTAATTATTTGATTTATTCCAATTATTTGTGTTGAAGTGAATTGTTTATCTTGCCTTGTGCTAATTGATTAATTATTTGGCCAGTAATTACCTTGTTACTCTAGAAGGAATTCAAAGAGGAATTCTAGGGTTAGAACTGGGCATGGTAACGTGTGACTTAGTTATTTACAAAGTGGATAATTAGATTTATGAATTGAATGAAAATATATGTTCACCGCATGTAACATATAAGGAATTAGGATTGAAATGAGTTTAATTCAATTGTTTTGTATAGGAATATAGCATGATTAATCTGGATTAAATAGAAGTCAATTGATCACTTGGAAAAGGACTGTTGGCATTTGAGAATTCTTGTTAACAATTCAGTAGGCACAATAATTGGGATAATTAGATAATTGATTTATAGTTCATAATTGGGGATATTGGAGTCTTAATCCTTATTTATCTGAATTCATTCAATTTTTTAGTTTTGTTTATTTGATTTATTCTAGAATAATCTCTTTTAATTATTTAATTTAGTTTGCTTAATTTAAAAATCACATTTTATGGTTGTTTAAATAAAATTGAATTGATATAGTGCTAGTAGTTGGAATTTAATAATTAGAGTTCTATGTGGGATCGACACTCTATCTTATCACTTTATTACTTGTTGACCGTGTATACTTGCACGTTTGCTTTGATTGTGAAATCAACCAACATTCATCTCAGCATTTAGAATACAAGTCCGCACCAAAGTAAGTTTGGTTTGGATACATTTCAAGGTAATTTAGAATTCAACGAACATCAACTAAGGATTAGTTTAATAAAATATAATAACAATATGCTATGGAACAAGTCATAGATGAATCAAAATTTGTATGTTAGGGTTATGCTTTAGAAATGAACTAAAAGCATAAACATTGAATAACATAACATACCCTGCTTGGAAAATATTAAGCTAAGATCAAAATGTTGTTTAGAATTGAATTATCGAGCATGCATAATAAATAGTAATTTGAACGATAAGCTTGCATGCTAGCAAACAAGTTAAAGTAGGAAACCTTCTCAAAGTAAGAGTTAGGTTAAATAGCTTGGCACGAATATATTTAAATTACATAAGTAGAATTAGGAATAACTTGCTCAATAATAAACAAGGTAGAGTAAAGAAACTTGGACAATCGTAATAATAGAGTTAAAGAACTTGCATACTACGAAACAAGTTAAAGATAAGAAAACTTGCTCAATATCAAGAGATAAGGTTTAGAAACTTGCCTTGAGTGTAAACTAAACCGTAATAACTTGAATCACAATACCCTATATACATGTCATCATGACATAATTAGTTACTAAATATACTCTATATACAATTAAGTATCTACTTCATGTATGGATCGGTTTTAATCACATAGTCAAGTCACATTAGTAATGTAATAACAGAACTCGTTAATTGTTAATAATATTTTCATTCTTAGTACTGTAATACCAAAATCACATGTGACACCCCCAAATCTAGGTACTTCATTCTCACAAGATTTGGTGATCACTATCCAAACATTCACACTATCTACCCAAATAAATAATATTTAAATCATAAATCCTCCCCTTAAATAGGGTTACATCATTAAGTTCAAAAACATCCCAGGTTATCTAACCTTTAATCATCATTCAAGTGCGGAATTAAATTATTACATTACATCATTATTAAAAGTTTATGATCATAACAGTAATCAAAAGTACAAATCAACATCACTTATACATTTTTCCCTTTCCTTTGCTAGTTGAAGGCTCATCTACCTTCTCAACTTTAGCTGCAATGAGTATATAAATATGAAAGAGTGAGCAAAACAATTGCTCACTTGATATAATAATGAATCAACTAGAGAATAACAATAATAACTTCTAACGAATAGGCCCATTAAAATTGGATAGTACTCTAACAATGATAATCAAAAACTAAAATCCAAAATATGGAATATATATAACTGAGGGCCATAAGACCATGAACTATGTCCACAGTTGCGAGTAATCTTTCAACTCCAACTTTAACAGTCATAAGACTATAAGGACTCCTCGTACTTAGGGGGATCAGCCCTTCGTACAATGTATTATGCACAAACATTTCAACGCTAAGCGTAAATTATCCCCTATTAATAATAGGGTTGTTCATCTCAATATTTAGAGTACAAGTCCGCACCAAAGAAAGTATGGTTTGGATAAGCTTTCAAGGGTAATTTGAAGTTTAACGAACATCAACTAAAGGACTAGTTGAATCAATAGTGTTTGATAACACAACAGTTGTTTAATAACAACATAACATAGAACAATTGAGAATCACAATGAACTAATTATACATATTAAACTCATGCTTTAAATAACTATAGAGCATAAGTTTTCAGCAAAATAAATAAAATGGTTAACCTTTGCTTAAACAGTAAATAAGCTAAGGTTAGAGTCTTATAACATTAGAAATGAAATTACTAAACGTACATTAATTGATAGCAAGCTGGAAACTAAAAACTTGCCCAACATGGTATTAACTCATGCAAAGAATTAAAACAATTCAATAATAGAGACTAGAGTTCAAAAACTACGTTCATTATACAATAATAGAACTTAAAAAACTTGCTAGCTATAAACAAGTTAGAATGAATCAATCAAATGAGAATTTCAAATAACATTAGAGTTAAAGTTGGCTCGAATGAATTTTAGGAACAATTATCTTATTCAATAACAGTTAAGATAAAAAGCTTGCTCAATCAAAAGAATAAAGTTACTCAATGTAATAATAGAACTAACTCAACGAAAGTGTAGAGTTAGAAAACTTGCTCAATGCAAAAAGTAAAGTTTAGAAACTTGCCTCGAGCGTAAGCTATAATATTAAACTCACGTTCTCCTACACATTGGTTTAGAACCACATTATCTATTAGATATGCTAACATACCACAACAATGTACATTTTTAGCTAAACTTATCATCTTAGCACAAGTCTTATGCTACCATATACATTTCAGAATTCCCAAGTGTTAACATCACAACACCTATCTAGCATTCATTGTATAAACTAAGTTATCACATAATGCGTTCGTAACCTACTAATCACTTTTACAACTTTGAATTCATAATCCATATAACACAACTCTATTTTTGCCTTGTTGTTACATGTTGGACACATTAACCTATCATTAAGCTAAGCTAAATTGAACGCCCAAAGTCTGCATAATTAATGAGACTTCTTAATCAAGAATCAGGCACTTTGGTGGCCGCCGCTTTTATTTTATAATGAAGGCGGTAGCAAGGCCTACTACACACGACTCCGGTTTTATAACGTAGCTACGACACTTTTCTTAAGCGAACTATTACGAATTTCACCCACCAAGCAGTGAAATTAACACGCAAAATAAATATACAACTATCATAAACATGATTGCTAACATATTCAACCGCTTAGCACAATTTAACAACAACTAAAACTATTATAATTTCTCAATTTTCATGTTTTCATGAAAAACTCAATTTTCTTGACATCCTTTACAAAATTTATCACTGTAATCTCTATACTTGGCCAAATCACTTCATTCAAATTACGTTATGTTCGTTTCTAAACAAACTAGCATAAACAAAACTCAATTAACATCTTAGCATGTAATTTAACCACCAAACTTGATACTTACATATCTACATAAGAAAATATATACACAGACAAAATTTCTACTGTTATCCAAAAATTAACATGTGATTTCCTTGTTTGACATAAACTCTAGCATTATAAACATATACAATTAACAACTATATAAATCCATAATTCAACAATTGCTTATTACAAAATCATGAGAAAATTATTGCCATCCAACACAAATACATATATATTATCATAGTTATGAACATACCTTCAAATTAGCTTGCACAACCTTGCAATTGCAGACAATTTTCTCAAATTTCACTCTCAAACTCACTCAATTCTCTCTATTGTCTCTAGGCTAGAAAAACTAGAATGAAAACTCTGATAGCCAGTATGCGTAATAACAAAATACAAAACTGATATGGCCTTAATAGCTATCATCAGTTATCAAAATAACGTATATATTATATTTATTATTTTGTTTATTTTATTTATATTATTTATTTTATTTAAATTCAAAAGCCATAAGGCTTTGTTTGGCAAAACCCTTTAATTTTAAAGAATTAAAACACTTAAGCCTTGTTTGGCAAAAAACTAAATTAAACCCTTTTTAATTTATTTTAATAAACACTTTAGTTTATAAATTATAATCACATATTATTTATTTGGATCTCCATATCCAATATTAACCCTTTAAATTAATCACATACTATATTTTAATTAAATATACCATTTTAGCAAATATTACCAAAATAATAATTTTCATTATAACTTTATTTAATAATTTAATATACCATCTAAATTATTAAATAAATACAACGATATAACATCTCATGTTATTTCTGACTCTCTAAATTATAAATTAATTTAATTTAGAAAAATTCTCTAATAAATTTAGATTCATCAACCATCACATCAATAAAATATTTATTTAACAATAAACACCTCAAATAATATTTATATAACTCAATAAATATTTAAATTACAATTTAAAATTTTGGACCGTTACATCACATCTTAACATTCATAATATTCAACAATTTTAGACTTTGTGTAACTAAAATACACATGTCTGCCATCTACAATTGCAAGGCGTTACTTGGCCTTACGATTTACCTTTGGGAATGGTATTTTGCGACCTTGAGTGATAACGCGTTATATGATGGCATAAGGTTATACTTGGCGTTGTGGTGCGGAGCTGCGGCACGAGACTTGTACTACGAGGCGGCGCTGTGGCGCCTAAATACAGTCTCTGGCGACCAACTTCGCGAAAAACATAAACAAAGCCAATTTGGCCTACAAATTACTTTCTAACAACTAAATTAACACGTAATATATATATATATATATATATATATATATATATATATATATATATATATATATATATATATAGACTTCACTGAACATAACTTAAGGTCTCTAACATGATTTCACCCATATAAACATCAAATTTAAGACCTCTAATTTCACTGTTCTTGTTCAAACTTCACTTTTTGACATTCGTAGTGAAAATCATCACTGTGACTTTATTTTTCAACCAAAACAGTTAATTTAAAAGACTTTGTTTTTGTTTCTTCATCTACTTTTAAAATCAATAGTCAATTTATACGTTATACAATGAATTAAACATCAATTTTTACTTTAAACTAAGCCATATTCATATATATATATATATACAAATTAATTGTAATATGATTTCCTTCATAATTAAATACATTACATGAATCAATTTGCTGTAACTCATCTATAAACTTATGAAAACAATTTTATATCAACCAACTATCATATAAAAACTATATATAACAAATAATTAAACCCTCACACAAATTTTTACAAAGAACTTTTGAATAGAATAAAACTAAAACTTTGAAAAGTAGAAGGGTAGGATTATACATTTGCTTTCTTGTTTAGGTTATCTAGAAGATGATAACCACCCTTTGATTATCAAAACTCCTTTGATTATCAAAACTCCTTCTCACAATCACTCTTTCAAAGTCTCTCTAGAATTCTCCTAATTCTCTCTCAACTTCTCTCTGCAAGCTTTCTTCTTCTCTTCTCTCTTCTTAGGCTTAAGCCAAAAGTTTTTCACGTAAATAAAACAGACGCTAACGTATATTGTATTAAGAATAAAACTGATAATAATAACTCTATACTTAATATATATCAAATACAAAATTTAATATATTTTATTTATATTTTTAATTTATTTTATTTATATTATAATTCAAATTCAAAATTCAAAAGCCTTAAGGCTTTGTTTGCAAAAACTCTTTAAAATTAACTACTTAAAATCCTTAAACCTTGTTTGGTAAAACCTAATTAAATTAAAGACTTAACATTCATTAAGCCTTGTTTGGCAAAACTGAATTAACATCCTTTAACTTATTTTAATAACTCCTTTATAACATAGTTTATGGTCACACTTTATTTAATTAAATTTTAATATTCAATTTAATTAACTCTAATAACAATTTATTAAATTAATTTACAACATAAATTAATACAACAAAATTATAATTTTCTTTATAATTATAATTTTATTTAATAAATTAACACATCATTTTAATTACCGAGTCAATTTAAAATATCATTATAATAATTCATTTAATCATTATAAACTCTCTAACTTAATTATTAATTTAAATTAGAATATTGTCTCATGATGATCAATTTTTTAACTCATAAATTATTTATTTAACAAATAAATAATCAATTCAAATCACATTAAACAAACATTTATTCATCAATAAACACATCAATTAAAATATTTATATAACTCAATAAATACTTGGAATTACAATTTAAAATTCTAGATTGTTACAAATAGTATAATTAAACTGTAAAATTGTTTAATGAACTGTTATGTATCCTTGGTGGTGGATGAAAGTCACTCTTGTAAGATGTAAAGAATAATGTAATTAACACTATTTGTAATGAATGAGGTTATAAGGTATTAGAACCTGGGATTTAAGAATGTATGTTGTTATATTTAGCTATATAATGATGTATGTTTGGAAGAAGATGGAACCGTGAGGTACGGAATCCGGGTGTGAAGATAGACTGGATTTTGGGGCGTTACAGAGTGTTATCAGAGCTGGTAGGTTATAAACCTTAAGTAAGAGTACCTAAGACTATAATCGTAGAGAGAAAGATAAGAAAAATCGTTAAGTTAAACGATTAAAGAAGAAGATCACCACGTGATCATATTGAATCATAATAACAGATGTTCTGTTAAATGATGAATGATTATAGCTAATGCTACAAATGAATGGTACTATGAAGTAGTACAGGAAGAATAACTCAGAAGAGTTGTAGAGGATGAAATACGAATTAAAAAAAATTTGTATTAAGTAAGAATGGTAATGTGCGCTATAATATGTATATGATGAGAAGGTGAAACTTTTCTCATGTATATGTGTGATAAGTAGAGAATGTTAAGATAGGTGTGAGTTCTTGAAACTCATACTTATGAAAAGTTTGTGACTTATAGTTATATGCTTTGTTTTTGAGCCCTGAGCATATGGATAGTCCTTGATTTGTTCTTGTATTACATATTGTGAAGATAAGTTCTTGAACACACATGGTTGTGGAAAGTTCCTAAACACATAAAGTGTGGTAAGTTAATGGACTATATGAAAGGTATAGGAATGTTTAGACTGAAAATAAGTATTTTCAGTATGCTTAACATTGAAAGTGGTAGAGAAGATTAAGTATTCTCGCAAGAAAGACAATGAAGGAAGATGGGGAAGAAGCATATTTTAAGTCATCTAGCTATGCTAGATTTTGAAGTTTATTGAAATCGTGCTTATGTGTGCGTTTGAAAAGTAAAGAATTGGTTTAATTTTTGGAACCAATGGATTTTAAAAGAACTATTCTTTGTATGTCTATGCTAATTATGTCGGTTACACAGAAATTGATTTGAAATATAAAAATGAATTTTATATCATCAGTTCATTTGATGCAAGGATGGTAAAAGGATGGAGTTATTAATGCAATTGAACTTAGTGTTGGATGTGATCTTATGATCAACAACCCGCTATGGTATGATGTATAATGATGAAGTCATAAACTGACGAAGTCCTCAACGTACTGTGAAACAGTACGGTATCATGACGTCATAAAACGTTTTGAAGTTATGATTGAAAGAATTAAAGAGTAGCCGATGTCAATTGATTTGACTAGACAAATGTTTCAAGTTGATGTCCAATTTATTTGTATGGTCTAAGCTATTTGATTTGGCTAAGACAAATGATATGTCATGTTTAAAAGAAAATCAAGCTTTCTTTGAAGAAGTTATATCAAGCCAAATTGTTTTGGTGCGGAATCTGATGAATAAGTCTGAGGTGAACATACCCCAAAATGGGGTTATACGATAGGTTGATCGCCTACGTATGGAAGAGGTATTTTACTTTCTTGGTGATTGTAAACTGACCGTGATAGAAGGGTTTACGGTGAAATGTTATTAAACCTAGTAAGAGTTCATGGTTGATCTGACTCCTCAACAAAAGTATGAAAGATTTTAAATGAATTCTTATGTTCCTCATTATTCATTCTACTTCATGATTCTTGATAAGCTATGAAGGTTAGGGAATATTTGAAAGATAAGAACTTCTTTGAAAAGAAGTTGAGAAGAAGAGTAAGTTAAAATTTCGAGGATGAAATTCTGTGAAGAAGGGGGGTGAATGTGATATCCCGAAGGATTGACAATTATGTAAGAAGAAATGAATGTTGAGGTTATTCAATATATAGGGGAAAGGGTAGGAATAAAACCTTTGCTAAAGGTTGTAAGGATAAAGCATCCGGGTATAGATGTTGTTGTAGAAATTCCGAGGATGGAATTTTTATAAGGGGGGAAGAATGTGACAACCCGGAAAATTGGATTGTCCAGAATTTAAGTTTAAAGAATTAGTTATTAATAAAATGAATTTTTATTAATAAGATTATGTGTTATGTGTTTTTTTAATAGTTCTAGAACCTAGGATGATTATAATACGGGAGGATTCTGGCTATGAGCTAGACTGAACGAGTAAGAATTTTCAAGACGAAAATAAAATTTTTCTGAGAACAAAAGTATTTCTGAGGAAAAAGACGAAATATACACTATTTACCCGACGAAACCTTAAGGGTTAGGTTTGAATAACCTAAGCCTTTCCAAGAGTACGGTATGTCGAAATGACCTTTCGTTGAGAGATTTTACAATAATATATCGTGAAAAGTTAAGTAAGATGATAAAAGTTTTTCTCAAAAAACGTACAGAAATTGGACGAAATAAAAATGATGAAAAGTATTGCTATGTACTTTTCATTCGTTTAAATACGTTAGGGGAAAACGTGAGGGGAAAGCGTGAAGGAAAAAGCTTATCATCTAGAAGTGTTTTTCAGTTTTTCGATATTCCGAAGAATGTGTAAAAGTTAATATATAAAGGAAAGACGAAATATACAAAAATATTTGGATTCCGAGAATCGTAGTTTTCTAAACTGTCAGACGAATTCCACAAGACGGAAGCACGAAGCTTCCAAGAGAAGCTTCATGAATAGTAAGGAGGTGTGAATAATAAGGAGGTTTGCCAAATGATCAAAATACCCCTAGCCTTGGTTTCCTATAAAAAAGAACCTTAGCTCATTTGTTGGTGATTTTGAAAATCACCAACACTTGAGAGAGAGGGAGAATTCGGATGTGGAGGAAAAGTAAGAGGAATAGCTAGCCCGTGTGCAAACTTTGTCCGACGGAAGAGGATTAAAGAAGAAAGGTAATCCAAAACCTAGTCTAATTTAAATTTTCCTTATGTTTTCAATGTTAATATACATAGATTAATGAAAATAGAAGAAGAAGATGTTAAGAATGATTTCATATGGTTGAAATCATAAGAAAATAAAGTATGAAGAATTATAGATTTATTTATAAAAGCTTTCTTAAGGAAGTATGAATTTCGTAATGAATTTGAACGATCCGAATGAATCATGTAACGACCCCAAAATTCATACAATTTAATTCTCGATTTTGGTCGTTAATAATACATTCAACCTCTAATTTTACATCATTAAACGATAATACAACCATTGAAATTTGTGAATAATTAAAATTTTCTATTACAAACTATCCTCGTTCCCAAAACCTTCAACCTTTACATCTAAATATCTCAGAATCATTCTAATACTACAATAGTTTACATCGCAAAACATTATTACAATTCAACATTTATACATTATTCGGAACCTTAAACATTGTTCAGATAATAATAACTCAGCCAAAGTATATAATTCTTCAAGTATCACATCTGACTCATGTCTTTCAAGTAAGACATAACTTTACCTTGAATCTTGAACCTGCAAAAGTGGTTATTTGCAAAGTTGAGCTCAACAGCCCAACAAAATCTAACAGTTTTCATGCATCACGTAGCACATAATAACATGCTCAATATATATCTCATAAACAATTATAAAGATTGAGTTCCTTAATCAATCAACATGCTTTAGTCAAACAACGTAGTCATAAATTGACTTTAACATTTCATACATTCAACATATAAATAACACATCATGCTCTTTGCAATAAAGATATAAAACAATCAAATTCACATAGAAAATAGGAATTGAAAGACTTTCATTGATCGTTGTTTACCAATAACAGTTTAACAGCTTACAAATATCTGCACTTCACGTGCCCTACACAATTATATAATCATTCACATCAACTATTAGTCACATAGCAATGCATAGTAGTTGTAATGTAAACTTTAATCTACATCCTATAACCCTTCCTATTAATCAATACATAATGTTCAATTTGATTGTGTTAACTTTAGACTTATAACTCACTATATTTCATATTCGAAGTTCATTAAAGTGCTTAAGTCTTGCTAGGACTACTTATTGGTTTTATATTAAATCCATTTCATATCTTATAATATTCATTTCAATTGAATTGAAACACTTTTTAAGTTTATTTACACTTGGCACAGCGTTTCGACGTTCATTCATCACACACCTGATTCGTCTCTCTTGTGTGTGCTTAGTATGCTTATACAACTTATCTAATACATCATTTATTAATGTGAAGTGTCATTATATTTCATAATATTCATGTTCTATAACTTAGAACAACATCTTTTATCGTCAAGAGCACTACACTTGCATACGTGCATGCCCGACGCCCTCCGATTGTCCCCGAAAACACAACAGTCCTACAAATGACCATTTTGACCCTTCCTAAAGACCTCAAATTGAAAAATGTAAAGAATTAAAGTTGTAGGACTATTCTTCCTTATTCTGGATCATCTTGAATCACCTCAATCGGAGTTTGTATGAAAACGTTATGGCCATTTTACTACAGGAGGTCAAAATTGTCTGACCCAAACCATAATTCCAATGATGAAGAAGAGGCGAGTGGTATTTTAAAGGCGCAATTCTAGCATTGGGGAGCGAACTTCTGGCCTATTTTTGGCGCTAGGGCGTGAAATTTGGCGCTGGGGCTCCAAATTATAGAACACCCAAAACCAGAAACAAAACCAAGCTACTGTGTCTTAATTTCTAACACCAATTAATATGTGTAATCCATGTAAAGCACACATAAATATTACCAAGCATATATGTACCAATTTAAACAACTTAAACAAAAATTTTAGTAAACTAAAATTCTTGAAACCATAGTTTAAAACTCAAAACTCCATGTTTGATATTTCTTGACACAGTGAGCACTGTAAATGCTAATGATAAACTAATTTGATGCCTTTAAACTATGTTCTTTGTATTTCTTACCCAATTAACGAATTCAAAGTTAAATTTTGCAATTAGTATACACCTCAACCACCAAATTTGCTACTGTCATTATCCATGTATAAGAACATACACTAAGAAACAGTTTGTCTTTCTTTTTAAACGAAATCAACACAATAACTCTTGTTTAAAGACTTTTCTTACATCAGGAAACCATATAATCACCATAGTTCAGTTATATCACAACAATTATAGAAAATTTGTAAAAACTTTTTACTATTGTTCGAACACAGAGACTTCAAACTATGTCGTAAAACATATTAACGCATATATGTAAATATAACATTAAGGTTATTGGAAAAATACCTTTTGTTGCTTTGAAAATCCTTGCTAATCCTCTGAGAATAGCTTGAAGAACTCAAAACTTTCTCTTGTTTTTCTCTCTCAAGCCTCTGACAAACCTTTCTTCTATTCTTTTCTTAGACTTAAACCAATTACACTATACGTAAAATAAAAGCACAACCAACGTACGATTTTTAAAAGCGTAAACTAACGCTTATACTTAATATACTAATAAATTATCAGTTACGAAAATAATATATATATATATATATTATATTTATATTTTATTTATTTATTTTATTTTGTTATAATTCAAAATTCAAAAGAAATCCAAAAGTCATAAGGCTCCGTTTGCCAAAACCCTTTTAAAATTAAACACCTAATAGTTTTAAGCCTTGTTTGGATAAAACTAACTTAAACTCCTTTAATTTATTTTAACAACTCCTTTATAATATAGTTATTTATCACACTTTATTTAATTAAGTTTTTATACTTAATTTAATTAATTCTAATAACAATTTATTGAATAAATCATTTAATCATTATAAACTCTCTAACTTAATTATTAAATTAAATTAGAATATTATCTCAAAACAATTAATTTCCTTAACCCATTAATTATTTATTAATCAAATAATTAACCAAATCAAATCAAATCAAATCAAATTAAACAAATATATATTCAACAATAAACACATCAATTAAATATTTATATAATTCAATAAATAATTATAATTATAATTAAAATTCTGGATTGTTACATTAATCATATCGTAATAAGAATTTCAATTATTAAATTCTTATTTTAATAACTTATGAAAATTCGGGTTGTCACACCCTTCCCTCCTTATAAGGATTCCGTCCTCGGAATCAACGAAACCTCCCTTACTCAGTTTTCACCAAATCTCTTTTCAAAAATTTATCGTTGAATATTTTCAACACAATACCTTAATATAGATTTTATATTTTCTACTACATTCATTACTTCAACAAATTCTAGGTTTTACTTCATAACTTTCATTTGAACTCAATTATATTTTGAGTATTATATACTCTTTAACCCATTCATTTCTTTTACTAAGGATCGTTATCATAAACACTCGGGATATTACAAATCATATGAACGATTCGATGAAATATGTAAGGAATGGTGTTTCATAACACCAAATTCCAAGAAAAAGTGAAATTGTAATCAAAATATCGATTAAAAATGAAGAACAAACGAAGAATGCGAAAAACACGAAGAATGTTGTTGATGGACAAATTTAAAACCATCGTAGATGGAACATGTTGTTGATGGACAAGTTTAAAACCATCGCATATAAGTTAGTTGCTTATTACTTGGTTAAGAATGATAGAAACGTTCATGAAGAATGGATTGAACTTAACTATAACGAAGTTATGGCAAAAATTTCGTAAAAGACAAACGAGAAGTAGAAAGTATGTAAATGGACCCAAATGTGTAGGGTTTCATAAAAATATAAGAGAACTTAGAAAACATGAGTCGTAGACTCAAGAATGAATGAATTCCAAGTTCGAATGACCGAATTACGGACGAACGAACGAAGAACGTGAATAATGTAAAACGAACGAAGGTTGAAGTTTAAGCCAATTGAATGGTATGTTAACGAATTCAGAATGAAATTCTATCTGAGAGAAGTTAAAGTATGTAATGAGATTAAGAAGATGGATTTGGAACGACCTCGTTCCGTGTTATGAGTCATGGACTCAAGAACGAACGAATTCCGAGTTCGAATGACTGAATAACGGACGAACGAACGAACGAAGAACGTTAATAACGTATAACGAACAAAGGATGAAATTTAAGCCAATTGAATGGCTTGTTAACGTATAAAAACCTGACAAGATCGACAAAAGAGTTATGTTGATCTTCATGAAAAGGACGTGGAATTCAATGTTGGAGATCATGTGTTATTACGCATTGCTCCATGGAAAGGAGTTACAAGATTCGGAAAGAGAGAAAAGCTCAATCCTCGATTCATTGGCCCATTTGAAATCCTCGATCGAGTAGGAACTGTGGCTTATAGACTCGTCTTACCGCCAAGTATGTCTCGTGTTCATAACGTTTTTCACATATCAATGATATGTAAATATGTGGAAGACCCGAACCACATTATTGAGTTAAAACCAGACAAGATAGTGGGAGATTTAACGTATGAAGAGTTACCTGTTAAGATCTTAAATAAGAAGAAGAATATTCTACGCTCCAAGGTTATACCTCAAGTCAAAGTTTTGTGGAGAAACTATGATGTTGAGGAAATGACCTGGGAGTTATAATCTGAAATGAAATCAAGGTATCCTCACCACTTCGACATACCAGGTACATACCCTAATTTCGAGGTCAAAATTTCATAAGAATGGGAGGTTGTAAGACCCCAACTTTTATGAATAAAGATGAATTTTTCTCAAAATATCATTTTGAATATTAAGGTGTGAATTTGTTATAATTTTATAGTTGTGGGTAATATTTACAAATTTTGCAAAGTATGCAAATTGTTATAAAATATTCGATTTTTCAGGGAATATTTTTTTTAACAGGGAATATTCGTATGACGGCACAATCATTGGTGGACCCCACAACGGAATTATTGTCGGAGTTAGAAAATGATAGAAATATCTTTTTATAAAAATAACGGCGAAAGTTTTACCATAAACTGTTGAAATATGCGGTGATAAAAAATAAGAATGTCTGGCATGGTTGCAAAAGTAGCACTACAGTATTGATTATTGATGATTACGTGAGAAGTCACTCGATTATACTCAATTATTATTACGATAATTCTTTACGATAGAGTATCTCAGATTATTTGATTCAATTATTGTCAATATTTAATATTATTAAATCAATAATTGAGATGACAAGTTATTCATATTATTATTTGCATTATTGATAATGTTTAGAAAATTCTGTCGAGAAAAGGGGTTTGGTCACCTAATTGCGCGTCAATAAGGAGAAATCCCTATCGAAAAGCCCCCTCTTTTCTGGGAATGATCTAGTTATTAATATTGCAAGTTATATTATTGATGAATAAATGTTGTTAAAAATATTGAGGGAATTTTTATGAAGTATTTGTTATAAGTTTGGCGTATTATTTGAACACCCACTTACCCATTTTTTAAAATAATCGGTAGAAAGTTATTCTGTTCATATATATATATATATATATATAAATTGGTGGGGGCCCACGTATGGATGACTTTTGGGGGGGGGGGGGAGGGGACAACCTAATGTTTGTCATGGGTGTACGAATTTATTATATATATATATATATTAATAAGTTTTGTTTTTTATGAAAGATATAATATATTATATTTTATTATGCATAGTATTTGCATAGTATCTGTATAGTGTTTGCATAGTGACTGCATAGTAAATCATGTGAATTTTCAGAAATCGTCCGAATTTCAACTGTGTGTTTGTGATTTTTTTCCTTACTGTGCATCCAAATAGTATCTTTCCATTCTCCTATAAATAAGATGCTTAGTTTAGAATTAAAAATCACACCAGAATTAGAGAATTCTTCTTCTATAATATTGAGCGTATTTCTTTCGAGTTTTAGGAAGCTTTTAGTGTAGAAAATAGTGAAAGTTTTCTTCAAGAATATCCCCGCTATACCAGTTGGAATACTCTTCTTTTTAAGATAATGGATATTATTTTAGTTCAATATTCATATGAAATAATATTTTCTTCCATACTCTGTAGTATATAAGTAATATTATTTTGTTTTAGATTCCGAATTATACACTCATTTTGTTAAAGTATGACTTATATACTCCTTGAGATTAGTAGAATATCCTTGAAATTTGTGCTTCTTCTAGTATCTTGTCATGGAAATATTATTCTGAGCATTCTTGATAATTTTTAATATTTTCATGTCGGGGTACTATTCATGGGGTACTATTCCTGAAGTACTATTCATAGGGTACTATTCACTTGGGTACTATTCACCCAGGGTACTATTCATGGCAAAAAAATTGATTTCTTTTCGGTCCAAATCATTTTTGATACAATATTATTCTTGAATTTTACTCCACAAAGCAGTATCATGTTGACAATTTGGACATTATTGAATTCATGATAAATTAAATTATAAATCTTTAAAAATGTATCCTTTGTTTTCTTTTAATTGAATTCTTATATCATTGTCATCATCCTCATGCTTATATTGTGATGAAAGTCATCTTTGGCCCGTAGTACATAGATGGACTGTTGATTGGTATGATTATGACTAGGATTATTCGGTATAATCATGACCCGTAATGTTACAAATGATGTGATAAAAGTCCTCATTAGCCCGTAGTACTTTGATGGACAGTTGTTGGCATGATCATGACCATTGGTGATTACACGAATATCCTTGGCCCGTAGTGCATGGATAATTCGTGGACGTGATACTAATGAATATCATTGGCCCATAGTGCATGGATTATTCAGTGATGTGGATTATTTATTGAGCTGAGTCTCAGCGATAAAATGGATGATAAACTTTTTAAATCATAGAAGATAGTAGATATCATGCTCTACTTAACTCTTCTAATAGATTGCATGTTCTGCTGCAGTTAAACTTGATGTTTATTATATTTTAATCTGTTTAACACTGTTGAAGGCTAACGATAATTTTTCTGTATTATCTTAGTCATAATATTTCTTATTTGGCTAGTTGAGCTCACCCTTTTTCTTTCATTGTTCTCTTCAGGAAATGAGAACGTAGCCGGGACTAGTCGGGGAACGGAGTGATGGTCCGAGATGGTTGCTATAGTAGTCCTCACTATTCTATGAAATAGTGTGATAATAAATGTAATGGGGACTCCATTTGAGTTTGGATATTGTCTGTAAGACAATATTCGTGTAAAAACTCTCAGCTCATGTTGTATAATTAAGTTTGTATTTGTATTTTGTATCATGTATTTGGCGACTCAGAATGGGTAATGTATACCTATTTTGGGGGCGTCAAAGTTCGTATCAAAGCTTAGGGATATGATCCCTGGCTGAGATGTGAGACTAGAACTAGGAAGGGAGAGACGGGTAAATCTTTTGCTAGTATGACCTACCTAAGCTTATTTGTTAATTAATTGGCCGGTCAGAATATAGCGGTATTATGTGGCAGTATTTGAAAATCACATCTGAAAATGTTGAGATAAGCAATGGAGCACAGGAGACCGTTAAGACACCACAGATCAATAACCAGGATAATGTGCATCAGGAAGGCAAACAATCCTCATGTAAACAACAACACCAACCAAATGATGAACGATGGGATGTTCAGAGGCTTTCTACAATTCATGCAACATCAGGCGAGAGAGACTCCTGTGCAAAATGCTGGTGGAAACACTGGAAACTCTCGATGGTCACCGCTAAGCAGTTCAAAGAGCTGGGACCACCGGAGTTTTTCGGAAAGCCAGAACCACTTAAGGCAGAAACGTGGATAAAGTAGACCACCATGATATTTGATGTCTTGGGATATTCTAAGGAGAAAAAGGTTCCCTTTTCCACCTTCATGTTGCGAGAAGAGGCAGATTACTGGTGGGAATCTGTAAAGCGTACTCAGCTTGCCACACTGAAGATGTCTTGGGAGAAGTTCCAAGAACTGTTCAATGACAAGTACTTTCCCGAAAATATTCCTCATATGAAGGAGGTGGAATTTATCAAGCTAGAACAAAACAATATGATTGTATCGCATTACGAGGCTAAGTTTGCCGAGTTGTCCCGATTTGCATCCCATTTGGTTGATAATGAGAGAATGACGTGAATGTTTCTTTGAGGTTTAAAACCCAAAATACGTCAATACCTCATTTCTCACAAACTGTGTTTGTATTCAAATGTTGTAAATAGGGCTCAGTTATAGGAGCGCGATAATGAGTCAACCCAACCAAGAGAGAGTAGCCGACAAAATAATAATACTAGTGGTAGCAGTCATCAAAGCGGTGACAACAAACGTGGAGGGAATTAACATGCAAGAAATGGTAACCACTTCGGTGGTAATCATGGCCAAGATAATAGAAGTTGAAATTTCAAAAAGAGGAGATTTAACAATGATGGAAAGATGTAAGCACCAACACCCGTTGTTAAGGAAGAAGAACGACCACCAATCATATGCTTCAAATGCAGCACATTGTCAGTCAATGTCTGTATCAAAGACCAAAGCGTGTTACAATTGCGGAAGAGAAGGTCACCTAGCTCGATTTTATCATGCAATGAAGCTATATCCAGTTGGGATGGTGACACCAAATGCCGTCCCAGACAAGTCAAAGCTGGTAGTTCAAGGGAGAGCGTTTGTCGTGACCTCCCAAAAAGCAATGAACTTGAACGAGGTCATCACGGGTAAGCTAATCATAAACTCTTGCGAAGTCTATACCTTATTTGATACTGGTTCTACCCATTCTTTTATTTCTCCTACTTACACTCAACGTTTAAATTTAACTCTGGAGAAATTAGACTTTGACTTATCTGTTGAAACTCTGTTGGGAGAAACCTTCATTACATCCATTGTTTATAAATCTTGCTTGATTCAAATCGGCACCCGCACATTACTTGTTGATCTTATCTCTTTGAAAATACTTACATTTGATGTGATTCTAGGGATTGATTGGTTAACTATTCATCATGCTAAAATTGATTATTTTCGTAAGGTTGTTAGCTTTCATATTCCTTACCAACCTATTATGCGAATTCAAGCAACCACTACAAAAAAATGGGGCTTCAGCAACAACCAATTTTCGTTGCTAAAGGAGCCAAATTTCGTTGCAAAAGGATTTTGGCAACGACTTTAATGTCATTCGTCTTTTCGTTGAATGAAAGCGTTATAATAATTGTTCAAGAACGAAGCGTTTTTTTTCGTTACCAAAAGTAATACATTTTGCAACGAAATTTGGCTTTCGTACAGAGACATCGATCCTTTAGCAACAAAATGTAGTGTTACAGAATAATTAAAATTTCGTTGCTAAAAACCCCATTTTGTTGCAAAAGCCTGCTAATTGGCAACGAAATGAAATCTTTTTTTTTGCAATGACCATGCATTTTCGTTGCAATTGACATCATTTTGCAACGATATTTTTCGTTGCAGTAAATTATGAAAATTGTTGCCTAATCTTGCTTTTGTTGCGGAATGTAAACTTTTTAGCAACGATTTTCATTGCTGATTATATTATTTGGCAACGACATTATACTGAATCAGCAACGAAAATGTTTGTTGCTAATTATTTTTTAATAGCAACGAAAGTCGTCGATTAGCAATGACAGCATATGTTGCCGTTTCTTTATATGTACAACGAAAGTTGATATGATTTGCAACGATAAAAATTATTGCCTTTTATGTTAGTATTAGCAACAATATCCTCTCCGTTGTTATTAGGTTAATTTTTCATTGCCAAATATTATATTTTTAATGCCATTAGCAACAAAAATTTGTTGCTAAATGTATAAAAAATTGTTGCTATATTAAAACTTGTTCGATGCTTTGGTAACGAATTATATTGTTGTCAAATCAAAATTTGACATTTTTTTTGTGTACCTGACTGGCTCAATGTTTCCATAGCAAATAATAACAAAAATACAAAAAACTAAAATATTATTAACTTAATAAAATCATCCACTACATAATCATTCATTATCTTTACAATTAATCATCTAAAGCTACCACAGTTCTTCAATCAAAGTATATATCTACATATATAGAGAGAGTACACTTCATAATTTTGTCCCTTATCTTCCGTAAACGTAGCACGAAAATTTGATACCCAGTATTGTAAGGCATGTCGTAGAAGCAGTCTTCCTGCACATATTTAAAAATAATAATAGGTCAGGAAAATGAAGCAAATAGGTTACCAAAGGCACTTAGTGCCAAAATTAATACACAAACACAATAGAGTTGCTACGTGGTACTAATATTATTAAACCAATAGACTACCCACAATATTTATTAAATGGTTAAGCATATAGAAAGATTCCAGTGTCCTTCAACTGACTAAATAAAATCCCTTAATTTTTCCTTTTCTTTTCTTTACTAAGAATAAATTTAAAACTTTTTTTTACTCTTTTCTCTACTTTTACTTTTCTTAATGTGTCCAAATTGTCTTTGTTCATCCTTTTGGAGACGGAGGGAGTAACTTACGTTGTTTAATTTCTCCATCATGGTGATTGGTGTGGGTATTATCCATCCTCTAGGATGCTTCATCTCCGTGGTCTCGAGCACAAGTTCTAAAATGTTCATGAATCCATTGCTTTCGACTTGGCGGTTCCTAGAGTGCAGTTTGTGAGTTAACTCAGACTTGAATGAAATTTCTTTCATCATTGTTTGCGAGAATCTAACCACGATAATGAGCTAAAGTCCTATTTGTTCATGTTCTTTAGAAATGAAGGACCAATATATTTATTACATTAATAACAAAGAGAAATTAGTACAATGACGCTCATCACGCCTACTATGTTTTATTTGTTCAAACACATTTTGATCATTATTGATGTGCGGGAAGCAATCATCTGGCGATCAACTACTTCCTTCTTCTCTGAAATTGCTATTTAGCTTTTTTATGTTGCTTTCGACAAGCTACTTACATTTGGCCTCATTTTCAATCCATCGCTGATACTCCAAAGTTTCTTCAAGCTTTCTTTCCTCTGCTTTAAGCTCAATCTTCCTTTGTCCAAGTTCTTCTTCCTGTTGATTTAAGTCAAGGCCGCTCCCAGTAACAATAATTCCTGAATCTGGATGGTCTCCATCAAATGTAACCACCAATGAGCTTGATAAGTGGGTTTTATACTTACTTATTGAATACCAATTCACATGAATTATGCCCATCTCAAGTACATTTTAGTGTGTTTTTAGTTGCATTTCATGTTATTTTGCATTGCATTACTTAAAACTCCTTTTGGTGAAAAAGTACAGGAAACGACCTAATTTGGTAGTATTAGAGGGCACAAGGCTAATGGACGCATGAAGCGAGGCACAAGCTGGGAGATGCGTGGCATGAGGATCAAGTGGAGCAGAAGACTAAGCATGGATGGACAAAGGAAGGAGCAACCGAATAGATCAGTTGCAACAGCAGAACTAGAATTCAAATTTGCGAAGCAGAAATGCGTATGGCGGCAGACAAGCTTGGGGACGCCTTGGCATGCATGAAAGCACCCGTGACCGACAATATGACACACTGCAAGTCACGTGCCCGCGCGAGGATTATATTGGAGAAGCGCGCGTGGCATGCGATGCTCAAGTTCTTGATTTGTTTTATTTTAATTTTTAATTAAAAGGGTTGTAATTTGATTAAAACGATATCTGACTGGTGTCAGACATATCTTTGATTACTTTTTACGTATTTTGATAGTAGGAACTAGGGTTTACACGTTGAGGGAGATTCCAACATAGAACGAGGCTTAAACGCCTACTTCTCTAATTCTTCTTGGGATTTTCTACCATTGTGGATTATCATTGTTATTTTGCTGGCTTCATATGAGGATTTGAACGTTAACTTTGGTCTATAATCAGCAATTGGGTTTGATCATTTCTATCCTTCATTTTTTAATTGTTTGCTTATTAACCATGTTTAGCTTTGATCCCATAATGGCTTTTGGTTCAGTCATGAACTAAATTCCATTATGGGATTCTAATGGATTTTAATATGTAGTTTAGTTGCATGCTTGATTGCTGGGGTTGATTTACATATCATATAGAAATTCTATCATGATTATTTTGCATGTATGAATGCTTAATCACCATTCGTTTCATTACTTGTATGGAATTGACAATGAACATGCAAGTATGGATTGTAATCATGATAGCATACGTATATGGGGTTGTTCTATATGGCTTGTGTATTTCGTGAACCAGATAGACATATACTATTTCACCGTATGAGTTAAAATAAGGGCTTGTGCTTAAATTTAATATGATTGCAATTTCACATAGACATATAGTGATTTTGGTTATATTGATGATTACATGGAGTCTATCGTCATGGATTTGTGTAAGTAGGTCATAGTACATTGAAAAATGGCTATGACTCTATTAGTGCTCTTGGCTACTTTCCTGTGATATGTGAACAATTCTTGAATGATAGTGGTAATTAGATGAAGTATTAAATGAAGTTAGGATCCCATTATTTCCAGATTTGGTTTATTCCATTATTATTCTTGTTTTAGTTGTTATTTGCACTTAGATTAATTCACCAATATAGTCATTAGTTTAAGCATATAAGTATATTGATTTAATTGATGCATGGTAGTTTAAATTTGACAACTTTCTCTGTGGGATCGATACTTTACTTACTCTGTATTACTTGTTGACACATGTATGCTTGCATGAGTTAGAGATCTTTTATCAGAACTGAAAAAGAGGCAACAAGTTTTTGGCACCGTTGCCGGGGAAAGGCGTTTAATGTAAATAATTATCATCAGTTTCAAGCTATATTGTATGACTTAGATAATTCTGATTGTTTCTCATTTCTATTTTTATTTTGTTTTTGGTTTCAGGTACTTATAGATTTTTATACACACGTGATCATCCAACTCAGAATTAACACCAGCACAGGATAACATTAACGGAAGAGGTTGGAAAGCTAGTGTGCGAAGAAATTTGCAAGCTCAATTAGAAAGTACTACAATTAGTATGGCAGAAGAACAGAGAATTGAGCAAAGAGAAGAGTACCGAGCTCTAAGGGACTATTCCATGCCAAATATAAATGGACTACAGTCTAGCATAGTCAGACCAACGATAGCAGCCAATAATTTTGAGATTAAACTGGGCACTATTCAGATGGTGTAGAATTCGGTGCAGTTTGGGGGTGCCGCTACGGATGATCAGAATGAACACCTGTTGAGTTTCATCAAGATTTGTGATACATTCAGATACAACAGTGTGACGGAGGATGCTATCAGACTTAGGCTATTCCCATTCTCATTGAGGGATAAGGCTAGAAGTTGGCTACATTCTTTGTCGCCAGGGTCAATCACTACATGGGAGGACTTAACATAGAAATTCTTAGCCAAGTTCTTCCCAATGGCTAAGACTGCAAAGATGAGGATGACTATCTCTCAGTTTGAGAAACAACAGGGCGAGTCCTTATATTAAGCACGAGAGAGATATAAAAAGATGCTGAGGAAGTGTCCGCATCACGATATGCCAGATTGGATGGTGATCAACTCATTTTACAATGGATTGGGATGACAATCGAGACCTATTGTGGATGCAGCTGCAGGAGGAGCATTATGAGCAAAGAGCTATGACGAGGCTTATTCACTTATCGAGACTATGACTACAAATGATTACCAGAATCCTACATCTCGGTTGCCACAGCCCAAAGTTGCAGGTGTGTTGGAGGTAGATGTTATTACCCAGTTGTCGGCACAGATGGCAGCGATGGCGAAGAAAATAGATACACTGGCAGAAAGCAAAGTGAAAGCAGTTGCCTTCGTATATGAGATTTATGCGGGGTCACACTCGACAGATCATTGTGCTATTAGCTCGGAGTCGGTACAGTATGTGGGCAATTATAGGAAAGATCAAGGACAGTTTCAGAACACATACCACCCCAACAACCGAAACCATCCAAACTTTAGTTGGTCAAATAACCAATGAAATAAGTAGAATCGGTTTAATTTGAACCAACAGCCAACCACGATCATCTCTCTACGGTAGCCATCAAAACCACCGTTTCCACCGGGATTTTCTCAACAACAACAACATCACACTCCAGCTGCACCACAACCAAGAAAGAAATCAGAAATGGAGGAGATAATGTTGAAATACATGGCAAACATGGAAGTTATGATTAAAAGCCAAGTAGTGGCTATCAAGAATCTAGAGACTTAGATGGGGCAAATGGCGAGCATGCTCAATAATAGGCCCCAGGGTTTATTGCTAAGTAATACAGAGACAAATCTAAGAGGAGACGGGAAGGAATAGTGCCAAGCGATCACATTGAGATATGGTAAAAAAATTGCAGACTCTGCAAGTCGCGCGCCCACGCCTGATTACACTAAGGAAGCCATTATATCGACTGCCCATGAAAGTGAGCGGTGAATGCTGAGGAAGAAAATCTGGAAAATTCTGAGGTTCCGCAGGAAGAGAAAGATAAAGCAGGTTTAGAGGAGAAGCTCAAGAGTTCAGTGCCACCAATTCACCCTCAAGTACCATATCCGCAGAGATTAAATAAGCAGAGGGAAGATAAACAATTCAGTAAGTTCTTGGAGGTATTCAAAAAGCTGCAGATCAATATACCGTTCGCCGAGGCATTGGAACAAATGCCAAGCTTTACAAAGTTTATGAAGGGTATATTTTCAAGGAAGAGAAGACTAGATAAGTTTGAGACAGTGGCCTTGATAGAGGAATGTAGTGCAGTACTTCAGCATAAACTACCTCCAAAGCTGAAAGATTTGGGCAGTTTCACAGTTCCATGCACGATCGGAAAGATAAACTTCGAAAAGTGTTTATGTGATCTTGGGGAAAGTATTAATCTGATGCCTTTGTCAGTGTTTAATCAGTTGGGATTGTCGGCTCCAAGGCCGACAAACATTTCTTTGCAGCTAACTGACAGATCCATCACGTATCCACGAGGAATTATTGAAGATGTATTGGTGAAAGTGGATAAATTTATCTTTTTGGCTAACTTTATCATCTTAGATTATGAGGAAGACAAAAGTATACCGATTATACTGGGGAGACAATTCTTAGCCACAGGAAGGACTTTGATAGACGTGCAAAAAGGGGAACTCACTATGCGTGTACATGATCAGGAGGTCACATTCAATGTCTTCAAAGCCATGAAGCTCCCAACAGATGAAGAAGAATGCTTCTGGGTGGATTTAGTGGATCGGGTTTCAAATGATGGAGTACAATGAGTAGTGGGTTATGAACCAGTGAGAAGTGTCATTTTTGAAAATTCAGATGTAGAGGATGAGGAATTAAATGAACTCGTTCAATATCTGAACACCACTCCACAGTATGGAACCATTGCAGTATGTGATAAGTTTTCGAATGAGCCTTTTAAAGTGAATGGACAGATATTGAAGCATTATTCTGGTGGTGAGGTAGATAGAAAGAAAGTCACCTCGATTCTATCTTCAACATGAGAATCAGAGACAGTCAAACTAATTGACTATAACTTAGCGCTTGATGGGAGGCAACCCATTGTTTCTATCTTAACTTAGTAGTTATTCATTTTAAGTTGCTTTTGTTAGCTTATTTTCATTTTTCGTTAGGATAGTGTGAGTCTCTTTACTTAATTGTCATCGTAGCTGAATCGCATAGGAGTGCGTTTGTGCTTTGCATTGAAATAAGGGTGATAGAATAGGTACTCATTTTTATTTAGTAAATCATGTTGTGACAAGATCTATTGATGTTATTGCAGATGTATTGGAGTACATGCCTCCCTATCTTCCAGTCCTGAGAATAAAAGTTAGCAGTGCAGATACAAGGATCACGTGGCTGCGCGACAATTTCAGCACAGACCCCCGTGCCCACGTGATAAGCTTTCCAGACTATGATTGCCACTCACGCGACCACGCGTCCAGCCATTAAAAACTCGCGCGGCCGCGCGCGACATCAGACGTGGAATTTTTTTAAGTTTAAAAACGTGATTGAGATCATTTGGACTCTCATTTGAAACCATAACAACAGCGTAATCATCTCAGTCTCCATAACGCACGTCTCCTTCTCTCTATCAGTTACAAATCAAAGCCATTAATCTCAGCACATACCCACGATTCTCTCCACGATCAAGGCTCAAACCCACGCTCTCATCCACTGCTATAAAGCTAGGGTTTTAATTGGGAGTGCAGCAATGAGTTTGGAGATATTGTCATCAGCCGCTCTTAGTCATTATCAAGAATATCATTCTCAGTTCTTTCTCAAAGCAAATGGGTCCTAAGCGAGCTCGTTCCATTTTATCTTCTTCATCATCTTCTTCCGGCAGTCAAGGGGAAGATATTGTCGACCACAACAAATTTCTGAATTTGGAAGCTTAACAGGAGTATTATAGAATTGTGGTGAAGACATTTGTCAAAGAAAGGGGATTCAAACTGAAAGGACAAGATGGTCAGTTATGCGCCATGATCCACGAGAGAGGCTGGGGTGGACTGACTACCTCTCCCACGCCCATTCCGATGAGCATAGTCCGAGAGTTTTACGCCAATGCCAAAGTCACCATGAGTGGTATTGCTATGGTTTGAGATTTCAAGATAGACTACAGACCTACCGCCATCAGAACCATTTTCAGACTCACCGAGACACCACCAACAGGGGCTGCTAATTGGATCACAGGGGCACATATGGAAACTGACTTGGAGCTTGTTATTGCTTAATTATGAGTGCCAGGCACAAAGTGGACTTACAAAAGTCGGTATGAACCAGCCTCGCATATTCCCAGGAGCCGCACTGAATCGATATGCCAAGGCGTGGAATTTGTTCATATGTGCCAAGCTATTGCCTTCGTCTCATCAGCATGAGATCATGGCGGAAAGGGCCATAATTCTGTGGGGTATATTTACGGGCAAGTATATTAACGTGGGTCATTTGATTCACCAAAATATTTTGAAGTATCTGCGGGGAAGCACTACAGGGAGTATTCCCCACGCCTCAGTGATAGTTATGCTATATACTCATCAGGGTTGCAATTGGGGCAATGAACAGATGCAAAACCCAAGTTAGGACATCAAACATGCCACCATTGCGAAATTTAAAGATTGGGAAGGAGGTGAACCACACCCGTGCAGACGAGGATTTATTTTCCGACCCACATTTCCAGACCCATCACAGCAGCCCCCTCAGACAGATGAGGCAGGCCCGTCCATGCATGCACATGCGCCTCATGGTGATCGCCAGCTTCGAAGGTTGGAGCGAAAAGTCGATGCCATGTATGATAATTTTGGAGCATTTGCGACGGGACTCACGAGGGCCTTAGCCAAGGATTTTGTATAGCAGGGAACAATGCTAGAGTGGCCTCAGTTTGGGATAGCAGTGCCATACCCACCACCAGATTCACCACCCGAGGAGGGTGATACAGCCGATCATTAGGGGAGTTTTCTGTACCCTTTACCTTCATTCAATGAGGCATTGAATATTATAAGTTTGGGGGTATTGGGGTAGTAGTATAGTTGCATATAGTTTCATTTAGTTTTTACATGTTTAGTTTCAATTTTGCATGTTTATGTGTTAGATAAAATTTTGCAGAAAATTTTAAAATTTTAGTTATTATTGCTTGTGCTAGTATGTTTTAGTTTACATGTCTCACAATGTTTAGCTTTATGGAAATTTTGTCTAGCCAATGATGATAGTGAATTTTGAAACATTCTTGAGTATTGTGGATAACATGAGTTGAGATATAATGTTTTACATGATGAAATTTATATTGCTGTTTAAATACTTTCGGTTTGCACGAATGTGTTCATAATCACTTGTAGGTATAAAAAGTATATGTTGCATTTCTCGATAGAAAATGTAGTTTTAAAAAGAGAAATATGTGGAAATTGATCTTAACTTTTATGAAACATTGATATTTAAACTTTTGGAAAACATGGGTATGCTATGTATAAAAAAAAAGAAGAAAAATCAAATAGCAGTAACGTGGCTAGTCTTATTTCGGGGCCCAGCTACTTGAGTAAAAACGCTCGAGGGGATTGTCTCTACACCTAAGCGCCTAAGGTCTTTCATGGTGCAGGGAGTCGTTGGTTGAAAGCTCGCTAAGAAGCAAAGCGGTGTTGCCTAATGGAATAAGACATTTACGCAGTCGTATGAAAAAAAATAGCAATAAACACCACTGGAAAGAGCAAAAATCGCCCTCATGAGTAGCAATAAAGTAGTTAAACCCATTGTTGAACCTTAGTTTGTGTTGATATGTTGAAACAGTCTATGTTGCATGAGTATACATGAGTTTTGATTTAGACTATAATTTTCTATTTTGAGCAATGTAACATATGTATTCTTTGCTTAAGTCAAGTTTTGGTGAACACCACACACACACACAGCATCTCTATAGCATATATGAATTATCTGAGTGTATGATATTATGCCTATAGTTTGGTTTGAAATGTAAATCTTGAATCTGGATACTTCAACGAGGCAATTTTGACCGAAATTGCATAGAGCCGGAACTATGTGAGACTAGTTTGCATCATAGCTTAGTCAGATAGTATTAGAATTTGCATTCTCATTGTTCATTAGTATGCATTGCTTGAGGGCAAGCAACAGTTCAAGTTGTGGGTTTTATACCTACTTATTGAATACCAATTCACGCGAACTATGCCCATCTCAAGTACATTTTAGTGTGTTTTTAGTTGCATTTCATGTTATTTTTCATTGCATTTACTTAAAACTCCTTTTGGTGAAAAAGTGCAGGAAACGACCTAATTTGGTGGTATTAGAGGGCGTGAGGCTAATGGACGCATGAAGCGAGGAACAAGCTGGGAGATGCGTGGCATGAGGATCAAGTGGAGCAGAAGACTAAGCATGGATGGACAAAGGAAGGAGCAACAGAACATATCAGTTGTAGCAGCAGAACCAAAATTTAAAGTTCAGCGGAAAGCCATGGCATACTGTGCAGACAAGCAAGCGGGGACGCGCGCCTCGCCGCGTGAACACCAATCGACACAACATGACTGCTTTCGCAAGTCGCCGCCGCCGAGGATTACACTAGAGAGGCCTTGACCATATGCGATACTGAAGTTCTTTGATTTGTTTTATTTTAATTTTTAATTAAAAGGGTTATAATTTGATTAAAACGATATTTGACTGGTGTCAGACATATCTTTGATTACTTTTTACGTATTTTGATAGTAGGAACTAGGGTTTACACGTTGAGGGAGATTCCAATATAGAACGAGGCTTAAACGCCTACTTCTCCAATTGTTCTTGGGATTTTCTACCATTGTAGATTATCATTGTTATTTTGCTGGCTTTATATGAGGATTTGAACGCTAACTTTGGTCTATAATCAGCAATTGGGTTTGATCATTTCTATCCTTTATCTTTCAATTGTTTGCTTATTAACCATGTTTAGCTTTGATCCCATAATGGCTTTTGGTTCAGTCATGAACTAAATTCGATTATGGGATTCTAACGGATTTTAATATGTAGTTTAGTTGCATGCTTGATTGCTGGGGTTGATTTACATATCAAATGGAAATTCTATCATGATTGTTTTGCATGTATGAATGCTTGATCACCATTCGTTTCAGTACTTGTATGGAATTGACAATGAACATGCAAGTATGGATTGTAATCATGATAGCATACGATACAAGTATGTTTCTATGGCTTGTGTATTTCGTGAACCAGATAGACATATACTGTTTCACTGTATGAGTTAAAATAAGGGCTTGTGCTTAAATTCAGTATGATTGCAATTTCACATAGACATATAGTGATTTTGGTTATATTGATGATTACATGGAGTCTATCGCTTGTGGATGTTGTGTAAGTAGGTCATAGTACATTCAAAAATGGCTATGACTCTCTTGGCTACTTTCCTGTGATATGTGAACAATTCTTGCATGATAGTGGTAATTAGATGAAGTATTAAATGAAGTTAGGATCCCATTATTTCCAGATTTGGTTTATTCCATTATTATTATTGTTTTAGATGTTATTTGCACTTAGATTAATTCTCCAATATAGTCATTAGTTTAAGCATATAAGTATAGTGATTTAATTGATGCATAATAGTTTAAATTTGACAACTTTCTCTGTGGGATCGATACTTTACTTACTCTGTATTACTTGTTGACACATGTATGCTTGCATGAGTTAGAGCTCTTTTATCAGAACTGAAAAAGAGGCAACAGACCTGCAGGAAGATAGACATCAACAAAGAATTAAATAACATAACATTGGACAGGTATGAAATACCCACATCTATAATTGAGGATTGTCACAAGAATGGGCACATGAATGTGAATTGTGAGAGAAAGTGGGCATACGTATTTTCAAAAGTCTCATGGTGAAGCATATGCAACTCATTGCTACCAGTAGCCTGCAAAAGATGTATAGTAATTAGAACTACGTAATCCTGCAATACATAACTACCAATAAATAAGACATGACAAAGTAAGATTATATATTTCATACTTTAAATTCCTTGGTCTTTCTATAGTCCTTATTTTTCTTCTTCTCCTTAGACTTCTCATGGAGATGTCTTGAAGTATCAGTTCCCCCACAAATAACCATTTTAGAGTCTAGAGCAAGTTCTCGCTAAAATGCTTCTCTAGCGATTGTCGATTTCGTGTGGCATCTTTTTTGACTAGATCCTCCAAGCTTGCCCGAGATGAACACTTTTAAAAAAGAATTAACTCAAAAAAAGGTGTCAAGGCAACAAGGAATACATCATACAAATAAATACAAGCAAATACGGACCCGCATGAATGACTTTACTAGGGGTACTAGTATTGATTGATAATCGTAAGTGGATCTGGGGCTCAAGCTCAACTTCCAGCTGCTGCATCCCAGAAACATTATGCATAATTCGGGCATCAATTTTGATGAGCTGCATTACTTAAGAAGTGAGATAGTGTGGAACAAGAGTGCACAATTTTTTGGAAAAGGTTCGCAAACTGATATACAAACCTCAATAGACAACTGCTCTTTTGGTCTCTGGATTGCAACTTCAATGCAAGAGTCCACTTGATGCAGATAGTCTTTTGTTCTCCAGTCATCTTCTTCACTAGATTCCAAGTCATATGGATGGGAATTCACACTACTATAAGTCTCTTCAAATCAAAACTGGTTGACATTTAAAGAGTTTGCTTCTTTTAGAACATTAGAAATTGCATCCAACTCAAACCTATTACTGATAAACATTACATCATTGTCACTTTCAATGAACTCTCTCGCCGCCGCTTAGTAAGATGGACTCATAACTTCATGAACAAAATCGGTGACATGATCCCATCTCTTACCTTCCTCAAGGCAGATATCCTCAAATGCGTGTAATGCCTCCTCATAGCTTGACGCCACATTTTCTTTCACACAAGCTTTGTAGATGGTAAAATTCCTTCTCGAGTATCTCAAGAATTTCCATCCTTGATGTGCTTTTTCTTTTTGTGCTGCGGCTCAGAGAGCCAACTGTTCCCCACTAGTGGAATCAGTAAATATCCAGACAACAAAGCATCGGCGTACGAGAACAACTCCATTCTCAAGAGCAACACTAGCAGTAAAGCTGTTATAGTTACCATGTCCTCTGGGGAAAAGGCACGACCCTCTCACAATAAGAACAACCTCCAAAAACTAATAGTAATTTTAATAATCAAGATAATATTAGAGTTATAACTAAGCAAGATAAGAATGCTTGAACGAATGTGAGATGAGCACCGAAAGTTATTACCTCCTCGTGTTCTATAGTATGGGCAGAGGCAAAATGACACAGCTACCGGGAAATCCACCGAGGTTTGGCACAAGGAACAACATAAGGACTTGCTTTCAGAGATGCAAAGGCGTAAGCATCAACCCCATAGTCGACCCACTCGAACGATGTTCCTCGTAAAATGAACAAGCAAAGCAAGGGGCACATCCAAAGATAAGACCCACGGACACATGGCAATGTAGATGAAAAACTCGACCATCAAATGTAGATATCGGGGGCTTAACTAGAGGAAATATTATACATAGCTAGGTCAAGATCAGTGATGACTACCACTCTCATGGTTTTGGAAAGTACTTGAAGAATCATTGATGCTTTTACGCACAGTAAAAAATCAATGAAAATAAAGGCTTCATTTGGCTAACAAAAAATACAAGTAGTTCTTATTAGTTAAAACTAACTTATTGATTAAAAAAATCCAAAGCATTAAACCTAAAAAGAAGAAGCAAAAGACATAGGAGAAACAGGAGCACAACAGTTATAGTTCATAGACTCCAGCACCAAAAATAAACTAATATAAAACTAAACAAAAGATGTCCTTTTAACAGCTACAAAACATACCAATAACAGTTGTCACTTGCAGTTATTAGTCCTGAGCAGGACTTTACAAAAGTTTGCCCTTTTAACAGCTACAAAACTATTTTGCAAATAATGAAAACATGCTTGTTTGGTCTTTTGACATGCAAAGTTAGGGAGCAAGATGCAATCATCACACAAAATAAGTCAATGATTAATAACACCTACAGAAGCCCAGATAACATTAATTAACAAGCTGCTGAACGCAAAATAAAACTTCTGAAGACTATAGCTAAATAAATTCCAAATTGCAGGCCCTTACCAATCCCTTACAATACGAATTAAAAAGGAGGGACACTTGTTTCATAATATGTAAGACCCCAAATTTTATGAATAAAGATTTAATTTTCTCAAAATATTTTTTTTTAAATTACGGTGTGGATTTGAGATAATGTTATACTTGTGGGTAATATTTAAAAATTTTGAAAAGTATGCAAGTGGTTATATAATATTCGATTGGTCGAGGAATATTCTTTTTGTCGGGGAGTATCCGTATGACGGCACAATCCGAATGAGAAAACGACAGAAATATTTGTATGAAAATAACGGCAGAAGTTTTACCGTTAAAACTGTTTAACTACCCGGTAGTAAAAGTACAATAATACGCGTGGTTGCATAGTAGCACACGATATTGATTATTGATACTTACGTGAGAAGTCACTCAGTTATATTCAATTATTGCTACAGTAATTGTTGCATCATATCTCTCATATTATTGATTTGATTATTGTCACAATATCATCTGCATAATATTTTATATATTATTAAATCAACAATTGAGATGATAAAGTTATTCATATTATTAAATTGCAATATTTACAATGTCTAGAAGTTCTGTCAATGAGAGGTTTGGTCATCTAATTGCGCGCCAATACGGAGAAATCCTTATCGAAAAACCCCCTCTTTCCTGGGAACGACCTGGTTGTTAAATATTATGAGTTATAATATTAATGATGAATAAGTTCGCGTTAATTAAAGATGAATTTGATAGTTCCATTGTGTTGGGATTATTAGTGTTAGTGGAAATTGACATCTATTCTGATGAGAATTGATGTCTAGGGGTTATATTGATAAATCGGGTAATTAATCGGATAAATGAGCAATTAATTACTACTAATTCACATGCTTATATAACTATTGATTCACATGATTGTACTATTAGTTCACATTATTTACTATTAGGGGAGGTGGTGCAAGTTTGATAATACTTGCAGGACTAAATTAAATATGAAAGAAAAGTTGAAGGTGTTATATTGTAATATTTTGAGCCCCAAAACGTGCAATTATTGAAACTATATTTTCCTATAAATAGAGGCTCATCCTTTCTTCATTTCTCACCAATTCACTAAAGCTGTAGAGTAATTATTATAGAGAGAAATTATAGAGAGAAAGAAGAAGAGAAGTCTGCTACCTCTCTACACAAGTATCCAGTTTCTTTCTAAGGTAAGGGGTATTATTTCTTTCGTATTCATGAAGAGAGCTATTGTTATTCCATTCTTTATTATTATGTTGAATAACTGCCTATGCATGGCAATACCGCATACATGGTGAAATTCTTCGTTATTCCATTCTTTATTATTATGTTGGAATAACTTTGTCTATCAAGGCACCGCATACATGGTGAAATTCTTCTATTATTTCATTCTTTATTATTCTGTCGGAATATCCTGTCTGTGCATTTACGCATGACCTGGTTCCATCCTTTATTATTCTGTCAGAATATCCTGTCTGTGCGTTTATGCATGACCTGGTTCCATTCTTTATTATTCTATTGAGAATAACAAGTTTGTGTGGTCTATCGCATGCATGGTGAATTCTTCTGTTATTCCATTCTTTATTATTATGTTGTAATAACTTGTCTATGTGGATTACCGCATGCATGGTGAATGATCCTTTGTATTCGTATGAATAGTATTTTCATTCAAAAGGGGTTTTGTCAAGGGCAGTTTTGTAATTTTTCTGACCCTCAAAAATTTGAAATGATAATTTGATGAGTTTTCTAGATTGTGTCCAAAAATGGCGATTTTTGGATGTATAGATTAAGAGTTATGGATTTTATGGGAAAAGACTATTTTAAAAGTAAACCCTTATAACTCTATGTGGTTAACTCCAAAATTGGTGAAATTTTTATTGGGAGTACATATATATAACAGGAGTATACCTTGTAAATTTCAGAATTTTTGGACAAAAGTACAATTTATGATAAATGTCTAAATATTCGGCAGTTTTGGCCATATGAAAGATAGTAAATGAATTTTAAAAATTCCGAGAAAAATATATGTTCAATATGGGACTATATTCTGCTAAATCCTAGAAAAGAAATATTTTTGGGACTGATTTGGTATTTTTCATGAAAATGAACTAGTTATGAGTAAATGAATTAAATAAGTTATGTGAAGTAACAAAATTGGAAAGTAGGATTTTATGGTTGGGAATCCTATATAGGGTATATGCAGATTTTTTATGAGGGATTTGATCATTGGTGATGAAATCTTATGAGTATGACATTTTTGAATGATTAAATGCATTATTTGGTAAAGTGTAAACAATTGAAATAAATTGTTTATAAGTTTAAGAAGTGATTAAAATATTGTTATAATATTAATAATATTAGATTATGAGTTTATTAAGTGGTTGATAATATTTGGATAAATTTAAAGTCTTTAATATTTACCATTGTTTTCGTTTGATTAATGCTTATATCATTGTCATCATCCTCATGCTTATATGGTGATGAAAGTTATCTTTGGCTTACGTGCAAAGATGGACTGTTGATTATTTAATTGTATATCTTTGGCTTACGTGCAAAGATGGACGGTTGATTATTGATTTTATAGTTGTATATCTTTGGCTTACGTGCAGAGATGGACTTGGTATGATTATGGCCAGGGATCATTCGGTATAATCATGACCTGTAATGTTATAAACGATGTGGTAAAAGTCCTTAGTGGCTTGTAGTGCATTGATGGACGATTTTTGGTATGATTATGACCAGGGATTATTTGGTAGTCATGATCATTGATGATTTAATGAATATCCTTGGCCCATAGTGCATAGATGATTCGATGATGTGGTTTATTTATTTAGCTGAGTCTCAGTGAAAAAAATTGATGAAAGCATTTTAAATTATAGAATATAGTAGATATCATGCTCTACTTGACTCTTATAATGGATTGCTTATTCCGCTGCAGTTAAACTTGATGTCTATTGTATTTTATCAGTTTAACATGGTTGAAGGCTGATGATAATTTATTCTGCATTATCTTAGTCATAATATTTTTCTTTGGGCTAGTTGAGCTCACCCTTTCTTTCACTTTGTTCTCTTGAAATGAGAACGAATGGGACTAGTCTGGGAGCGGAGTGATGGTCCAGATGATAGCATTAGTAGTCCTCACTATTCTGTTAAATAGTATGAAAATAAATGTAATGAGGACTCTATTGAGTGTGGATATTGTCTAGATGACAATATTCTTATTAAAACTCTTAGATTATGTTTTTTTCGTATTTTACACGACTATTGTATAATTAAGTTGTATTTGAATTTTGTACCATGTATTTGGCGACTCAAGATGGGTGATGTATACATTTTGGGGCGTCACGGTTGGTATCAAAGCTTAGAGATATGATCCCTAAATGAGATGTGAGATAAGAACTAGGAGGGAGAGGCGGGAATTCTTTTCGCTAGTATGGACCGACCTAAGTTTATTTGGTATTTAAATTGGTCGGTCAGAGTATAGGGATAATATGTGATATGTTAATTAACCCTTGTTTTGTGGCAGTATTTGAAAATGGCATCCGAAAATGTTGAGATAAGCAATGAAGCACATGAGACCATTGAGTCACCACATATTAATACCCAGGATAATGTGCAACAGGAAGACAATAATCCTCTTGAAAACAACAACGATCAAATGATGAACGATGGGACGTTAAGAGGTTTTATGCAATTCATGCAACATCAGGCGAGAGAGACTCCTGTTCAAAATACAGGTGGAAGTAATGGCAACCCATGGCTGGTCATTGCTAAACAGTTCAAGGAGCTGGGACCGCCAAAGTTTTTGGGAAAGCCAGAGCCACTTAAGGCGGAGACGTGGTTAAAGCAGATCACCAAGATATTTGATGTCTTGGGATGCTCGAGGAGCAAAAGGTTCCTTGCCACCTTTTATGTTGCGTGAAGAGGCTGATTCTTGGTGGGAATCAGAAACGCACTCCACTGATGCGATCAAGATGTCTTGAGAGAAGTTCCAAGAGCTTTTCAACGACAAGTACTTTCCCGATAGTATTTGTCACATGAAGGAGGTGGAATTCATCAAGTTGGAGCAAAAAAATATGACCGTGTTGCAATACGAGGCTAAATTTACGGAGTTATCCCGGTTTGCATCCCATTTGGTCGATAATGAGGAGTGAATGACGCGAATGTTTCTAAGAGGTTTGAAACCCGAAATATGTCGATACTTCATTTCTCATAAATTGTGTTTATATTCAGATGTAGTGAATAGGGGTCAGTTATTGGAGCGCGATAATGAACCAGCCCAACCAAAAGGCAACGATAATAATCGTACCGGTGGCAACGGCCATCGGAACAATGATAACCATCGTGGGGGAAATTATCATGCCAAGAATGGTAACCACTTCGTTGGTAATCATGACCAAGATAATAGAAGTGGAATTTTCAAGAAGAGAAGGTCACCTAGCCCGATTTTTTTGTGCACCAAAGTCAAGTTCAGCTTGGACGGTGGCACCAAAGGCAGATACGGACAAAACAAAGTTGGTGGTTTTAGGAAAAATGTTTTTCGTGACTTCTCTAAAAGTTAGCAACCCGAACGAAGTTAGCACGGGTTAGTTAATTATAAATTCTTGCGAAGTCTATTCCTTATTAGATACCAGTTCTACCCATTATTTTATCTCTCTTGCTTGCGTTCAACGTTTAAATTTGACCCCAGAGAAGTTAGACTTTGACTTGTTGGTTGAAACTTCGTTAGTAGAAACCATCACTTCATGTGATATCCAAGTCTTGGATGAGAGTCACAGTTTATAAATGATATTTCTATCATTAATAAATTTCCTGAAGTATTCTCAAAGAACTTCTTAGCTTACCCCTAGAGCGTGAAATCGAATTTTGTATTGACCCCAGTACCAAACCCATTTCTAAAACCCTCAAATATTTCTTTACCTAAAACGATCGTATAATGTGCCAAAGACGTTGGCTCAAGCTGTTGAAGATTACGATCATACCATTCAATATCATCGTGGAAGAGCGAATGTGGTAGCTGACGCGTTGAGTAGAAGATCGTATGCGTTTACGAGTGCAATGTTGTTAGCATAAAAACCCATTTCGTATAACTTACAAATGATGAAGATAGAGTTAAATACTCTAAGGACCCACGTGGTGATATCAAATATACGAGTAGAATCGACTTTAATCGATAAAGTTAAAGTCGTGCAAGCTACATAACCGATGCTAATGAATGTGAAGAAGAAGGTTCAAGAGGGCGTTATTCTAGAAGCAAGAGTCCATGAAGAGAGGAAATCTCAACCCTCAATTTAATTGGCCCATTTGAAATTCTCGATTGAGTAGGAACTGTGGCCTATAGTCTCGTTTTACCGCCAAGTATGTCGTGTGTTCATAACATTTTTCACGAATCGATGTTACGTAAATATGTGGATGACCCGAACCATGTTATTAAATTATAACTAGAAGATATAGCAGAAGATTTAACATATGAGGAGATACGTGTTAAAATCTTGGATAAGAAGGATCGTATTCAACACTCAAAGGTTATACCTCAAGAGTTAGAATCTGAAATGAAGTCAAGGTATCCTCACCTCTTCGGCATACCAAGTACGTACGTAAATTTCGAGGGAGAAATTTCATAAGGAGGGGAGATTGTAAGACCCTAAATTTTATGAATAAAGATTTTTTTTTCACAAAATATTTTTTTTCAAATATGGTGTGGATTTGAGATAATGTTATAGTTGTGGGTAATATTTAGAAATTTTGAAAAGTATGCAAGTGGTTATATAATATTCGATTGGTCGAGGAATATTCTTTTTATCGGGGAATATCCGTACGACGGCACAATCATTGGTGGACCCCACAACGGAATTATTGTCGGAATGAGAAAATGACAGAAATATTTTTATGAAAATAACGACGGAAGTTTTACCGTTAAAATTGTTGAACTACCCGATAGTAAAAATAAAGATGTCTGGCGTGGTGGTTGCGTAGTACACCGGTATTGATTATTGATGCTTACGTGAGAAGTCACTCGGCTTATATTCAATTATTACTCTGATGAATTGTTGCATCATATCTCTCATATTATTGATTCGATTATTGTCATAGTATCATCTGCATAATATTTTATATATTATTAAATCAATAATTGAGACGACAAAGTTATTCATATTATTAAATTCCAATATTTACAATGTCTAGAAGTTCTATCATGGAGAGGTTTGGTCATTTAATTACGCGCCAATAAGGAGAAATCCTTATCGGAAAGCACCCTCTTTCCTGGGAACGACCTGATTATTAAATATTGTGAGTTATAATATTAATGATGAATAAGTTCGCGTTGATTAAGATGAATTTGATAGTTCCATTGTGTTGGGATTATTAGTGTTAGTGGAAATCGAAATTTATTCCGATGATAATTGATGTCTGGGGGTTATATTGAAAAATCGGGTAATTAATCGAATAAATGAGCAATTAATTGCTACTAATTCACATGCTTATATAACTATTGATTCACATGATTGTACTATTAATTCACATTATTTACTATTAGGGGAGATGGTGCAAGGTATTATATTGTAATATTTCGAGCCCCAAAACGTGCAATTATCGAAACTATATTTTCCTATAAATAGAAGCTCATTCTTCCTTCATTTGTCACCAATTCACTAAAGCTATAGAGTAATTATTATAGAGAGAAATTGTAGAGAGAAAGAAGAAGAGAAGTATGCTACCTCTCTACTCCAGTATCCAGTTTTTTTCTAAGGTAAGGGGTATTATTTCTTTCGTATTCATGGAGAGAGCTATTGTTATTCCATCTTTATTATTATGTTGGATTAACCTCTCTATGCGAAGTACCGCATATATTGTGAAATTCTTCTGTTATTCCATTCTTTATTATTATGTTGGAATAACCTGTCTATGCGAAGTACCGCATACATGGTGAGATTCTTCTATTATTCTATTCTTTATTATTTTGTCAAAATATCGTATCTGTGCGGATTACGCATGACCTGGTTCCATTCTTTATTATTCTGTCGGAATATCCTGTCTGTGCATTTACGCATGACCTGGTTCCATCCTTTATTATTCTGTCAGAATATCCTGTCTGTGCGTTTATGCAAGACCTGGTTCCATTCTTTATTATTCTGTTGAGAATAACCTGTCTGTGCGGTCTATCGTATGCATGGTGAATTCTTCTGTTATTCCATTCTTTATTATTATGTTGGAATAACTTGTCTATGTGGATTACCGCATGCATGGTGAATGATCCTTTGTATTCGTATGAATAGTATTTTCATTTAAAAGGGGTTTTATCAAGGGCAGTTTTGTAATTTTTTTGACCCTCAAAAATTTGAAATGATAATTTGATGAGTTTTCTAGATTGTGTCCAAAAATGACGATTTTTGGATGTATAGATTAAGAGTTATGGATTTTATGGGAAACGACTATTTTAAAAGTAAACCCTTATAACTCTATGTGGTTAACTCCAAAATTGGTGAAATTTTTATTGGGAGTACATATATATAATGAGAGTATACCTTATAAATTTGAAATTTTTGGACAAAAGTACAATTTATGATAAATGTCTAAATATTCGCGTTTTGGCCATATGAAAGATAGTAAATGAATTTTAAAAATTCCGAGAAAAATATATGTTCAATATGGGACTATATTCTGCTAAATCCTAGAAAAGAAATATTTTTGGGACTGATTTGATATTTTTCATGAAAATGAACTAGTTATGAGTAAATGAATTAAATATGTTATGTGAAGTAACAAAATTGGAAAATAGGATTTTATGGCTTGGGAATCCTATATAGGGTATATGCAGATTTTTGATGAGACATTTGATCATTGGTGATGAAATCTTATGAGTATGGCATTTTTTGAATGATTAAATGCATTATTTGGTAAAGTGTAAACAATTGAAATAAATTGTTTATAAGTTTAAGAAGTGATTAAAATATTGTTATAATATTAATAATATTAGATTATGAGTTTATTAAGTGGTTGATAATATTTGGATAAATTTAAAGTCTTTAATATTTATCCTTGTTTTCATTTGATTAATGCTTATATCATTGTCATCATCCTCATGCTTATATGGTGATGAAAGTTATCTTTGGCTTACGTGCAAAGATGGACTATTGATTATTGAATTGTATATCTTTGGCGTACGTGCAGAGATGGACTTGGTATGATTATGACCAGGGATTATTCGGTATAATCATGACCTGTAATGTTATAAATGATGTGGTAAAAGTCTTTAGTGGCCTGTAGTGCATTGATGGACAGTTTTTGGTATGATTATGACCAGGGATTATTCGGTATAGTCATGATCATTGATGATTTAATGAATATCCTTGGCCCGTAGTGCATGGATGATTCGATGATGTGGTTTATTTATTTAGCTGAGTCTCAGCGACAAAAATTGATGAAAGCATTTTAAATTATAGAATATAGTAGATATCATGCTCTACTTGACTCTTCTAATGGATTGCTTATTCCGCTGCAGTTAAACTTGATGTCTATTGTATTTTATCAGTTTAACATGGTTGAAGGCTGATGATAATTTATTCTGCATTATCTCAGTCATAATATTTTTTACTGGGCTAGTTGAGCTCACCCTTTCTTTCATTGTTCTCTTCAGGAAATGAGAACGTAGCCGGGACTAGTCGGGGAGCGGGTGAGCGGTCGGATGATAGCATTAGTAGTCCTCACTATTCTATTAAATAGTGTGAAAATAAATGTAATGAGGACTCCATTGAGTATGGATATTGTCTAGATGACAATATTCTTATTAAAACTCTTAGATTATGTTTTGTCGTATTTTACACGACTATTGTATAATTAAGTTGTATTTGAATTTTGTACCATGTATTTGGCGACTCAAGATGGGTGATGTATACCTGTTTTGGGGGCGCCATAGTTGGTATCAAAGCTTAGGGATATGATCCCTGGCTGAGATGTGAGATAAGAACTAGGAGGGGAGAGACGGGGAATTCTTTCGCTAGTATGACCTACCTAAGTTTATTTGGTATTTAAATTGGTCGGTCAGAGTATAGGGATAATATGTGATATGTTAATTAACCCTTGTTTTGTGGCAGTATTTGAAAATGGCATCCGAAAATGTTGAGATAAGCAATGAAGCACATGAGACCGTTGAGTCACCATGCAGTTAATACCGGGATAATGTGCAACAGGAAGACAATAATCCTCTTGAAAACAACAACGATCAAATGATGAGTATTTGGGACGTTAAGAGGTTTTATACAATTCATGCAACATCAGGCGAGAGAGACTCCTGTTCAAAATGCAGGTGGAAGTAATGGCAACCCATACGGTAGTCTTTGCTAAGCGATTCAAGGAGCTGGGACCATGGGAGTTTTTGGGAAAGCAGAGCCACTTAAAGGCGGAGATGTGGTTAAAGCGAGATCACCAAGATATTTGATGTCTTGGGATGCTCCGAGGAGCAAAAGGTTCCCTTTGCCACCTTTATGTTGCGTAGAGAGGCAGATTACTGGTGGGAATCTGTAAAATGTACCCAGCCTGATGCACTCAAGATGTCTTGGGAGAATTTCCAAGAGCTGTTTAATGACAAATACTTTCCCGATAGTATTCGTCACATGAAGGAGGTGGAATTCATCAAGTTGGAGCAAAACAATATGACCGTGTTGCAATACGAGGCTAAATTTGCGGAGTTATCCCGGTTTGCATCCCATTTGGTCGATAATGAGGAGCGAATGACGCGAATGTTTCTAAGAGGTTTAAAACCTGAAATATGTCGATACCTCATTTCTCATAAATTGTGTTTATATTCAGATGTAGTGAATAGGGCTCAGTTATTTGAGCGCGATAATGAACCAGCCTAACCAAAAGGCAATGATAATAATCGTACCGGTGGCAACGGCCATCAGAACAATGATAACCATCGTGGGGGAAATTATCATGCCAAGAATGGTAACCACTTCGTTGGTAATCATGGCCAAGATAATAGAAGTGGAATTTTCAAGAAGAGAAGGTCACCTAGCCCGATTTTGTCGTCCACCAAAGTCAAGTTCAGCTTGGACGGTGGCACCAAAGGCAGATACGGACAAAACAAAGTTGGTGGTTTTAGGAAAAACGTTTTTCGTGACTTCTCAAAAAGCGAGCAACCCGAACGAAGTTAGCACGAGTTAGTTAATTATAAATTATTGCGAAGTCTATGCCTTATTAGATACCAATTCTACCCATTATTTTATCTCTCTTGCTTGCGTTCAACGTTTAAATTTGACTCCAAAAAAGTTAGACTTTGACTTATTGGTTGAAACTTCTTTAGTAGAAACCATCACTTCATGTGGTATCCAAGTCTTGGATGAGAGTCACAGTTTTTAAATGATATTTCTATCGTTAATAAATTTCCTGAAGTATTCTCAAAGAACTTCTTAGCTTACCCCTAGAGCGTGAAATCGAATTTTGTATTGACCCCAGTACAAAACCCATTTCCAAAACCCTCAAATATTTCTTTACCTAAAACGATCGTATAATGTGCCAAAGACGTTGGCTCAAGCTGTTGAAGATTACGATCATACCATTCAATATCATCGTGGAAGAGCGAATGTGGTAGTTAACGCGTTGAGTAGAAGATCGTATGCGTTTACGAGTGCAATGTTGTTAGCACAAAAACCCATTTCGTATAACTTACAAATGATGAAGATAGAGTTAAATACTCTAAGGACCCACGTGGTGATATCAAATATACGAGTAGAATCGACTTTAATCGATAAAGTTAAAGTCGTGCAAGCTACATAACCGATGTTAATGAATATGAAGAAGAAGGTTCAAGAGGGCGTTATTCTAGAAGCAAGAGTCCATGAAGAGAGGAAATCTCAACCCTCGATTTAATTGGCCCATTTGAAATCCTCGATTGAGTAGGAACTATGGCCTATAGACTCGTTTTACCACCAAGTATGTCGTGTGTTCATAACATTTTTTACGTATCGATGTTACATAAATATGTGGATGACTCGAACCATGTTATTAAATTAGAACTAGAAGATATAGCAGAAGATTTAACGTATGAGGAGATACGTGTTAAAATCTTGGATAAGAAGGATCGTATTCAACACTCAAAGGTTATACCTCAAGAGTTAGAATCGAAATGAAGTCAAGGTATCCTCACCTCTTGACATATCAAGAAATCGCACGTAAATTTAGAGGCTTAAATTTCATAAGGAGGGGAGATTGTAAGACTCCAAATTTTATGAATAAAGATTTAATTTTTCTCAAAATATTTTTTTCAAAATATGGTGTGGATTTGAGATAATGTTATAGTTGTGGGTAATATTTAGAAATTTTGAAAAGTATTCAAGTGGTTATATAATATTCGATTGGTCGAGGAATATTCTTTTTGTCGGGGAATATCCGTACGACGGCACAATCATTGGTGGACCCCCAACGGAATTATTGTCAGAATGAGAAAATGACAGAAATATTTTTATGAAAATAACGGCGGAAGTTTTACCGTTAAAATTGTTGAACTACCGGTAGTAAAAGTACGATGTCTGGCGTGGTTGCATAGTAGCACACGGTATTGATTATTGATGCTTACGTGAGAAGTCACTCAGTTATATTCAATTATTGCTACAGTAATTGTTGCATCATATCTCTCATATTATTGATTCGATTATTGTCATAGTATCATCTGCATAATATTTTATATATTATTAAATCAATAATTGAGACGACAAAGTTATTCATATTATTAAATTCCAATATTTACAATGTCTAAAAGTTCTATCATGGAGAGGTTTGGTCATCTAATTGCGCGCCAATAAGGAGAAATCCTTATCGGAAAGCCCCTCTTTCACAGGAGCGATTTTGGTTGTTAAATATTGTGAGTTATAATATTAATGATGAATAAGTTCGTGTTGATTAAGATGAATTTGATAGTTCCATTGTGTTGGGATTATTAGTGTTAGTGGAAATCGACATTTATTCCGATGATAATTGACGTCTGGGGGTTATATTGAAAAATCGGGAAATTAATCGAATAAATGAGCAATTAATTGCTACTAATTCACATGCTTATATAACTATTGATTCACATGATTGTACTATTAATTCACATTATTTACTATTAGGGGAGATGGTGCAAGGTATTATATTGTAATATTTTGAGCCCCAAAATGTGCAATTATCTAAACTATATTTTCCTATAAATAGAAGCTCATTCTTCCTTCATTTGTCACCAATTCACTAAAGCTATAGAGTAATTATTATAGAGAGAAATTATAGAGAGAAAGAAGAAGAGAAGTATGCTACCTCTCTACTCCAGTATCTAGTTTTTTTCTAAGGTAAGGGGTATTATTTCTTTCGTATTCATGAAGAGAGCTATTGTTATTCCATCTTTATTATTATGTTGGAATAACCTCTCTATGCGAAGTACCGCATATATTGTGAAATTCTTCTGTTATTCCATTCTTTATTATTATGTTGGAATAACCTGTCTATGCGAAGTACCGCATACATAGTGAGATTCTTCTATTATTCCATTCTTTATTATTTTGTCAAAATATCCTATCTGTGCGGATTATGCATGACCTGGTTTCATTCTTTATTATTTTGTCGGAATATCCTGTCTGTACGTTTACGCATGACCTGGTGTCATCCTTTATTATTCTGTCGGAATATTCTATCTGTGCGTTTATGCAAGACCTTGTTCCATTCTTTATTATTCTGTTGAGAATAACCTGTCTGTACGGTCTATCGTATGCATGGTGAATTCTTCTGTTATTCCATTCTTTATTATTCTGTTGGAATAACCTGTTTATGTGGATTACCGCATGCATGGTGAATGATCCTTTGTATTCATATGAATAGTATTTTCATTCAAAAGGGATTTTTGCCAGGGGCAGTTTCATAATTTTTTTGACCCTCAAAAATTTGAAATGATAATTTGATGAGTTTTCTAGATTGTGTCCAAAAATGGCAATTTTTGGATGTATATATTAAGAGTTATGGATTTTATGGGAAAAGACTATTTTAAAAGTAAACCCTTATAACTCTTTGTGGTTAACTCCAAAATTGGTGAAATTTTTATTGGGAGTACATATATATAACAGGAGTATACCCTGTAAATTTCAGAATTTTTGGACAAAAGTACAATTTATGATAAATGTCTAAATATTCGGCAGTTTTGGCCATATGAAAAATAGTAAATGAATTTTAAAAATTCTGAGAAAAATATATGTTCAATATGGGACTATATTATGCTAAATCCCACAAAAGAAATATTTTTGGGACTGATTTGGTATTTTTCATGAAAATGAACTAGTTATGAGTATATGAATTAAATATGTTATGTGAAGTAACAAAATTGGAAAATAGGATTTTATGGCTTGGGAATCCTATATAGGGTATATGCAGATTTTTGATGAGAGATTTGATCATTGGTGATAAAATCTTATGAGTATGGCATTTTTTGAATGATTAAATGCATTATTTGGTAAAGTGTAAACAATTGAAATAAATTTTTTATAAGTTTAAGAAGTGATTAAAATATTGTTATAATATTAATAATATTAGATTATGAGTTTATTAAGTGATTGATAATATTTGGATAAATTTAAAGTCTTTAATATTTATCCTTGTTTTCATTTGATTAATGCTTATATCATTGTCATCATCCTCATGCTTATATGATGATAAAAGTTATCTTTGGCTTACGTGCAAAGATGGACTGTTGATTATTGAATTATATATCTTTGGCTTACGTGCAAAGATGGACTGTTGATTATTGGTTTTATAGTTGTATATCTTTGGTATACGTGCAGAGATGGGATCATTCGGTATAATCATGACTTGTAATGTTATAAAGGATGTGGTAAAAGTCCTCAGTGGCCTGTAGTGCATTGATGGACAGTTTTTGGTATGATTATGACCAGGGATTATTCGGTATAGTCATGACCATTGATGATTTAATGAATATCCTTGGTCCGTAGTGCAGGGATGATTCGATGATTGGACTTCTTGTTTGTATGCCTCACTATCATCTGTGGGTGTGCCTGTTTGCCCGTTGTTAACTCCGGGTCTCAGGTATGAGTGCCTCGGCAGGAGGTCTGAGCTTGAAGCTGATCGCATGTATTTGAAACAAGCATTTCTGGAGTTATCGCCGGAACTGCAATGGCATCCCTTGGGGCTATCACCAAGGATGGAGTCGCTACTCCCAGTGTTGTTTCTAGGACTAGAACTGAGAGTCGCGGTGTTATTGCCAAGACAGAACTGTCCTCTCCGGTGTTGTTGCCGGTTTTTTGATCTGTGTACCTCGGGGTTATCTCCGAGATTGGAAATGACATTCCCGGTGTGTGTTACGGGTTTGAGATGAAATTCCCGGTTTGTGTTCCGGGTTGGAACTGAACTTCCGGTAGTATCCGGAATGGATGTAAGCTGTCTTCCAGGGTTATCACTGAAAGACGAATCTGCCCTCCTGCAATGTTAGTAATAGGCGTGCAGAAAATTATGAGTGTCTACAGATGCCCCTCTTTATCATATTCATGCAATGCAAGGCATGGATAGGATAAAGAATCCTAGGCACTTGAAATGCAAGTGAAATAAACATGATGCTATGTGCAGTAACATGATGCAAATGTATGATGCATGATTGTCAGGTAATCCTGTTGGGATAACAATCAGTGATGGCTTGGACATGCGATCCAAGTCTTCAAGGATGTTGACGTTGGGGCTATCACCAAAGTCTTAAATCCTAGACATTGGCTTATATTCCATAGAGGTACCTCTTGTGTGTAAGAGATTTGTGGGTATAAAGCTTTGTCTGATTGAGGATGTGTATAACATATTCCCTCATTCTGTCGGAGTTACTGCCAACAATTTTGTTGATGTCAGGGTTGCCCGACCTTCGGTGATGTGTGTATCACCGGATAGATCCTTGCTGGGTTCATTGTCAAGGTTGCTTGACCTTCATTGATGTATGTGTCAATGGTCGCATTGCGTTGTAACCCCCGTCGGGGATACGTGGATGAGTTTCTTCGATGGGTTTACTTGCCATCGGTTGACATGACGTCAAGGTTGCTTGACCTTCATTGATGTGTGTATCAATGGTTGTATTGTGCTGTATCCCCCACCGGGGATATGTGGATACTTGAAAGATGTACGTTGTGACCCCTGTCGGGGATACTTGGATACTTGAAAGATGTGCATTGTGACCCCCACCGGGGATACACAATCATTTGATAACTTCGACGTTGTAACCCCCGCCGGGGAGGTTTGATATTTCGTGGTTTTGCGTTGTAACCCCCGCTGGGGATGTTTAGGGTTGTGACCCTGCAAATGACAACATCAGACCTTTGTGGGGTATTGCCGAGCATGACTTGTGAAAGCTGAGCTCATTGGTATAGTATACCCTACATTCAGGCGAATACCATTGAGACGACGGGAGTTTAACTCTAACCAACAAGAAACCAGGATTTCCGGCTATTCCGCTCAATCGCGTAGAATTTTTATTCCTGATTTGGCCTTTTCAGCTTGTGAGACCTCCTTTGCAACTCTAACTGGAGCGAGCCGAAGGTGTGGGACCCATGTAGAAGTGTTGTAGATACACCTGTAAGAGCCGTAGGTGAGCCTGCGGCCAACCGTGCCTATGTATAGGCGAATGGTTGCTTTCATAAGTCATTTTCAAGTTGCACAGCGAATGAAATCTGAGAGCTCTTCTTCAGATCTGGTGAGTTCGGGCAACTTTCTGCATATTCTGTCACCGTACAAGCATTCTTCACTGTCCTGGTAACGTATGCATGTATTTTTTTCCAGTTTCTATCCGTTGGAAAATGGCTTATCACATGAAATACATTTAGACACATAGTAGTGAATATGCATGCTGATATGACTTGTTAAAAATATTCAACATAGCAAATGTTAGTATTAAACCATGCTAAACATAATGATGTGAAAAAGTTAACTTTTGAAACAGTCAAATTGACACCTTTTACTGTCATTTGTTATCCTATCTGAGGACAAATGAGTAAAGGTAAGAAAGCAAAATAATCCTGGTAATTAGACTACACTTAAGGATTTTTTACTGTGATGTAATTAACGCATGTAGGATATATATGATTGTGTATAGGTGTGCTACTGAATGGCCACCTAGTCATGCCTATGTGCATGTGGATAGTCCCATTTACAAAGGGGGCTATGGAAAAATTTTCCCAAAATGTAGGTATTGGGTAGTCATGCATTTTTAACTCTACTGTGGATGTATGTTAAAACAATGCATGCATGCATGTAATCATAAAATGCATTTTGAAAAGCTCCAGGTAAGAATTTATCACACCCTTTCTGAGGTGATTTGGAGATTTATTGTCCAGATAATATGGATCCAGATCAGCCGCGTAGTTCCCGCAAGACCACTTCTGGTGTACGGAGGAGAGCTTCTGAAGAGCCTCAACACCGCTCTGTCAGACAGCCTCGTCGTTTAGTGGAGGCGATAATACGTCTTATTCGGGTTGAAGTGCCGAATGTTGAGGACAAGGAGGAGGATTTACCGATCGAGGTTCCTGCTCCTGCTGTACGTAATCCCCATAGGGAATTGCCAGGTATTCAAGTGGCAAACCCAGATCTTCTAGGTGACTTGAGTAGGCATCCTTCAGTATACCTGCACGCAAACGAGGTATAAAGTTAGATCTTTAATCTTCCTTATTTCCTATTGATGAGGAGTCAAGGATTCTGATGTTGATCTGCATTTGATGTAGGTTCCTGACTTCACACAGCCTCGAGGGAACTGGTTTAGCATCCACTTTATGTATCAGGCTTTGTATGATGACTACAAAGTGATCGTCCATGTCTGGGGATTTGGGATGTTCTTCTCCATTCTACCCCATCGCTGTCCTTGGGTTACCTTTGTGGTATTATTCGGCGGTGGTTTCACTGCACTTCGATCACTCCATTTCTTTGGATCTGTGAGGTGATGATGACACCAATGGATTGGCGGTTTATCACAGGTATGGAGTTTGGAGAGGCACCGGTGCCTTGCACGGCAGATATTAACCCTACTGCCGTCAGATCCTTGTTGGGAGTTTCTGCGGAGGCGCTCAAGGGCATGACTGTTCGTATGGGTCCTTTGAGCGTAGATACTATGAGTGGGGAACATTGGTGAGCCCATGCAGATGATGTGAGAGTCGCATCGCATTCTTGACGATTGTTTCGATGATCATTAGGGGTCGCCATAGCGAGATAATTCCTCTATGGTGTCCTTCGCTTTGATCATTTGCTTTCGACACGTGGACCGTATAGGAGAGTATGATTGGGGTTCCTACACCTTTGCCTACTTCCTCAGGGGAATGCGCATATGATCGCAGGGCTTGACTGAGGCGTGGTTAGGATTCTACCCGTTTCTACTGGTGAGTGTTTCTCTTATCTTTTCCCGTGTACAGGTTAAGAGTGTTGACTGATAGCAAATGTTGCCTTTGTGTTAGCAGTTTTGGGCTTATGAGAGGCTTCCATGTTTGCATCCTGTGAGCATGTTAGGTTTAGACACCTATCCACGAGGACGGAGATGGCATCATTCCATACTGGCGGAGGTCCCATTCATCGAGGGTTTGACTCATTGTACGCCACAATTTGGAGTTATTAATGATGGATGTCATCACATGGATTCCCTACTCTGGAGAGCATTTGGGAGTTGGATTTGGGAGTTGGATTTGAGGATTGTACAGATGCTGCATCGTGGTCATCTTTCCTGGCAGGGATTAGGGATCCATTTGCCATATTACTATGTTTAGGGCTTAGTTCACCCTACAGCTTCATTACTCATGCTCTGGGAATGGATTATCTCCCTCTGGCTGGATTGAGGGGCAGGATTACTTACCACCCACTGGCCGTGATGTGTCAGTTTGACCAGTTTCAGGATTTTCATCCTTATGAGGGGGCAGTGAGTCAGTGCTTCGCTTCACACCGTTTATCAGCGGAGGATAAATCCAGGTTGTATGCCTATTGGGATCAGCGAGAGCTGTCTATATTTTATGTCAGTCATCCTAGTTGTTCTGCAGAGTATTCTGCATGGATGGAGACAGAGACTGCATCAACTGCGGTAGTATCCACAGTGCAGGGGACTGATTCTGACGATGAGGAGCCTATAGAGGAGGCTGACATTCCCATCGATGACTTGATTTGCTAAGTCGCCAAACATTTGTGATGGATTCTCCCACCCGAAGTGCCATCAATTACTCGATTATTCAAAGACATTATTTGGATCAGAACTTACATCTGATGACCTATGAGGGAGATCAGGCTAGGGCCGCTATGTTGACAACTCTTGATGAGAGAGACACCGCTCTGTTAGAGAGGGATGAGGCTAGATCAACCAGGGATGCATTGATTGTGGAGCGGGATGCCGCCTTATCTGCTAGGGATACGGCTATTGCAGATAGTACTTCAGTTAGATCCCAGATGACTGTCAGTCTTGCCGACATGAGCACTTGCATTGATGAGCATTATGCCACCATACAGTTAGCCTCTGATCTGCTAGCTCGTGTAGATACCCTTGGGCAGGAGCTTGCAGTGCTACCTCCGTCTTCAGAGAGGGATGCCATGTTAGATCTGATAGTCCTCATACACACAGATCTGTAGATAGCTTTGTATTTTCACCGCACGGACTAAGCTTAGCCATTTTTTCATGTCACAAGAGATATGTATATATCAAGCGATATTATGTATGGCGTGGAAATATATTTTGATTCACTTCCCTTTTAGTTATGACTTGATACTTGCTTGATATTTGCCTGTTTCTTCAGGGCCTTGTGATCTTGATGCATTCTGAACTTATCCTTGATAGATGGACATTGAGACATCTCAAGATCTCTCAGAATGGATCATTGATTTCTGTATATCCCTACCATCTTTGGTGTCTTAGGACTAATATCTGTATGGAAAAATGGAGAGGAGGGTGGTTTTTTCCTCTCTGAGATTGACCGCACCACAGATGGTCGCCATTACTTCTATTTGTGAGAAGCCTAGTTAATTCCATCTCTTATGGGTTGGTATTTCTCTTTGAGGCGCGATCGCAGCTTAGATGGTCACTAAATCTTCTATTTGTGAGAAGAGGTTGGGTAATTCCATCCCTTTGATCTGAAATAGATGAAATGTGGTGAATTGAAGGTTGATCCCAGTACCATGTGACAAATTTTTTTTGTTCTGGTAAGGGTTAGACTAAATCATGAATGGCTGCCTACGTACTCCTATTGAAGAGGAGATCAAGTCTGCGTAGTTCGAACCTGGTGTAAGAGGTTCAATGCTGAATGTGAAAGGCAGATAGGAGTAGAAGTTGTTTTTGTTGTTGTTTTTTTTTGTGAAGAAATGGTAGAAATGTTTTTGTTGTTTTTTTTGTTGCGACCGGGCCATATAGCATATCGTTGCCTATGTACTCCTATTGAAGAGGAATTGCAGATGAAGACGAATCGCAGATGAAGAGAAATGTGAATCCCATGTGCAGGCTATACTACGGGGAGAAGAAAGTTTGATCACATAATAGGGACAAACTGCAGGTGTGTAAAAAGTTTGATCCCATCTTTAGGACAAACTGCAAGCGTAGAAATGTTTGATCCCATCTTCAGGATAAACTGTAGGTGAAAAAGTTTAATCCCGTCTTCAGGATAAACTATAGATGTGAAAGGTTCAATCCAGTCTTCAGGATAACCGAAATTGTGAAAGGTTTGAACTGAGGTAAAACTAGGCTGCTAGCTTGAAGTGTATGTTTCCTTGAGGGGCAGAAGAGTATATAAAAAGGAGAGGGTTCAAAACCAGAATGACTGGTGATTTGATGACCAAAACCAGGATGTTTGTTTGATGGTAACCTTAGACATAGTACCATTTCACGGTGTCCGAGTTGATAAGTTATGGAAATTCATGGCCATCCATTTCCTGCAATCTGAGAGCACCTCCTGTCAATACCTCCTTGACAATAAATGGGCCTTCCTAGTTAGGAGCGAATTTTCCCTTAGATTGATCTTGGTTGTCAATGATCTTCTTTAAAACCAAGTTATGTTGTTTGAACTGCCGTAGTCAGACTTTTCTGTTGTAGGATCGTGCGATCCTTTGTTGATATAACTGACCAGGGGAAGATAGCTGCGGTTCGCCTTTCGTCTATTAGAGACAATTGGTGATACCTGTCTTGTACCTATTGGTCTTCACTCAACTGAGCATCCATCAATACTTTGAGAGATTCCATTTCCACCTCTATGGGGAGCACTGCTTCCATCCCATAGGCTAATGAGTAGGGGGTTGCCCCAGTGGAAGTTCGCACGGAAGTTCTGTAGGCTAATAAAGTCAGAGGCAAGAGGTCAGGCCATCCTTTGTGATTGGCGGATATTTTCTGTATGATCTTTTTGATGTTTTTATTAGCCGCTTCAACAGCACCATTCATCTTTGGACGGTAGATAACGGAGTTGAGGTGTTTGATGTGGAATTTTCTGAATAACTCCTCCAACATTTTGTTGTTGAGGTTCTTAGTATTGTCTGACACAATGACCTCTGGTTGTCCATATCGACAGATGACATTGTTTTTGATGAAAGAAATGATAATTTCTTTAGTAACCCTGGGGAAGGAGGCTGCTTCTACCCATTTGGTGAAGTAGTTGATCATGGTGAATATGAATCTATGTCCATTACCGACTTTGGGCTTGATGGGCCCGATCACGTCCATTCCCCACATTGAGAAGGGCCATGGCGAACTCATATTGTGGAGTTCCCTTGGAGGGGCGTGGATAGCATTCCCATGAATCTAGCATTGATAGCACCTCTTGACGTGATCATCACAATCAGCTTTGGGTGTAAGCCAATAATGCCCTGTCATGAGGATCTTCTTGACAAGTAGGGGTCCGCTCATATGAGGGCCACATACTCCACCATGGATCTCATCCATGAGTCTCTGAGCTTGGTCTTTATCTAGACATCTGAGGAGACCTAATCCAGCATCTCTTTTGTAGAGTGCATCTTCGCTCAGGTAGAATTTCATAGCAAGTCGATGAATCCGCCTCTTCTCAGTTAGGCACGCCTCAGCGGGTGTAGATTCATCTCGTAGATACTCCTTGATGCATTGATACCAAGGGTTATGGATGTGAGGTAATTCATCTGATACTTCTCCGACATAATTCCCATAGACTAGGGCTTTTTTCAGAGCAAACGTGATGCTTGGCATGTTTTCCTTGTCAAGTATGTAAACCAAGGAGGACAACATTACTAATGCATCTGCAAAATCATTCCTATTACGAGGAATGTATAGAAAGGAGATTTCTTCGAACTCCAAAGCCATCTGTAAAACTTGCCGATGGTAAGGCAGCAAATGTAATTCTTTGGTTTGATAGATTCCTGTGGATTGTCTGATTACCAATTCGGAATCCCCAAAGATAGTTAACCGCCTGACGCCCATTGAACGGATAAGTTTTAGCCCCATGATACAACCTTCATACTCAGCTGTGTTGTTAGTGCTGACAAACTGCAATTTGACAGCGACGGGATACTGCTCCCCCGTACCACATATTAGAACTGCTCCAGCTCCAGAGCTTTCTGCGATAACAGCTCCATCAAAATACATTTTCCACGTATGTCATGTATATCATCGATGATGCAAATTTGAATGGCTATTACCCCCTCATCGAGGAAGTATGTTTCAAGGGTTTATAGTCCCTATGTAGAGTGCGGTGGCGATTGATCCGCAATTCCTTGACCTTTGATAGACTTCTTCATCACGTAGACGATATCAAATTATTGTAGGATCAACTGTCATCTGGATAGTCGACCATTCAATATGGGCTTCGACCCGATTCAAATTTTATGATTTAATCCTTTATTATTAAAATAGACACTTGGTTGAATTATTTATTTTATAAATGAGATGGTTACTTTTGGGCATGAGAGAACTCAATTTTATGATTTAAATTAAAAAAATTGAATTATTTATTTTATAAATGCTTGATGATCGATTAAAAGATAGGTTGATCGATAAGATAGGTTCATGAAATGTCTTGTGTGACACAATGATGGACTTAGTGAAGGATGATTAAGTATTTGCATGTTTAAAGTCCAAATAATAAATTGGGAGTCTAGCCCAATAAGTTAATTGATGGATCGTTAAGTTAGCCCAATAAACTTGGGATATTTAGAATCCAATTCTAACCCAACAAAATAGTTAACTGAGAGTACAAGTATTGGTTAAATTAAATGTATGTGGGCAAGGGGCCCGACCGACCAGCCCCTTGTCTATGTCTCGAGATCCGTTCTCTTGTCCCCAAATTAGGGTCACCAAGTACAAAGAACAAGAGCTCAAACTCTCTTTACACAAATTTTCAAGTCGCTAATCCTAGGCATGCATGGCTAGCTAAGTGGTCGGTATGGAGTGATTGAACAACTCCTTAAATAACCATTGTTCATTTCTATTGCACCATGAATCCCAACATTGGGTAAAGCAAGTGTTTGGTCCATGTTTTCTCTTTAAATACAAGCCACTATTAGGGCGTACTGTTTTAAATGACAAGAGTGTTGGAGAAATCGAGTAAAGAATTCTTAGTTGCTAAGCATTACCAAATCAAGGTGTGAGATATCAAGGTTAAAGCTCGAGAAGGTATAATTTCTACTCCGCTCTTAACTCGAGTCTTGTTGATTCTCGCTTTTTTCGATTAATAGGTCAAGTATGATGAATTAGCATGATATAGGTGTTTAGAAAGTTTACCTTCGTGCATGAATACGTTAAAATTGTCTCGAATCAAGTTGTGACTACTCGCAAAGCAGAGCATGTTCACCGCTTCGAATCCATGGGTGCAAATGCACCGCATTTAGGAACCAATCGATGGGTTTTGGCCATGTTAGACCATGTATTAAGAAATTCCCTTAGGTTGTATGCATATAGTAAAGTCTTAATGAAAATTAACCCGACGAACTTAAACTTTGTCAAAGTAGTGTGGACCAAGTCTCTCAAGGAGCCGCTTCGGACAAAGCGTGATGTCTTGGACAGAAAGCGTAATGTCTTCTTGACAAAGCACGATGTCTTTGGACAAAGTGATGCGTGATGTCTTCTTTGGACAGAGCGTAATGTCTTTGGACAAAGCGTGATGTCTTTGGACAAAGCGTGATGTCTTCTTGGACAAAGCGTGATGTCTTTTGACAGAGCGTAATGTCTTTGGACAAAGCGTGATGTCTTCTGGACAAAGCGTGATGTCTTCTTGGACAAAGCATGTTGTCTTCTAACAAGTCATAATATCTTCTGACATGGCGAGATGTCCCGGACCTGAGACAAAGATCATAACTTGATATGAGGATGGATTAATAACTACTCCTATACTATTGTAAACTATTAGTACACGAATAAGTTCTAAGTGGAGAGTTGTACCAACTTCGGGAAAATAAATCTAATACTTGCAAACATGCGTAGAAGAAGGTCGGTGGGATTAATAGACGTTATGGTCTACTTAAAGCAATGAACCTCTTAGAACTTCGAGGAAGAAAGATTATGAATAAGCTAGCAAAGGGTCAATAGTATGAGCATGTTAGTGTACCGTTATGAGTTTTGATGGGTACAACAGATAGAAAGAAAGATGTGTTATGTGTACATGTTATTGATATATATCAAGTGTGTTTGGCTAATAAATACCTGTACTTACATGAATAGGACAGATATAGTTCGTTGAGGTGATTTTCGCTATTAGTAGTAATCAACGCTAAAGGCAAGTTCCTATCCCTAAAAAAACTTGTTACTTATATCATGCAAGTTTTCTATCCCTAACTTATTGTTATTGTTAAGCAAGTTCCTAACCTCACTCAAATTTACATTGAGCAAGTATCCCAACACTATTATTATCAGGTTGCAAGTTCCTTAAATTCACACACTTTATACGCTGAATTGTTGTCATATCAATCATATTTTATCAAGCAAATATCCGCTTCTATTCAAAATCACTTGTAGATACCTCGACGTTGTTGTAAGCATTGGACTTATCATTCCTAAATGCATGATGAAAACCTGCCTAAGCCCTTGATCTGGCTTAGACTATTATTATGAGTTAAAGAGCTATCCAAACCGATTGATTTGGTGCGGACTATCGTAAATCTATCGAGATGAACAACCCTCATGAAGGGGAAATTATATATTGTTTGGGAACCGACGCGTGCAGACATGAGTATGATTAAATGTTATGCATAACATAGGGTACTTTAGTCGATCACCGATGTACTCGTGGATGTTGGATTACGATGTAATATCGCTAATTCTAGTAAGAGTTCTTGGTCCTTAGTGACCGTCAAGACTCCAATTATGTTGAACCTCTCAAATGAGTAAATCCTCGAAATTTTGTTGATATCCTTCATCCATAGTGACACTTATTGAATACTCTTGGTATTCTTGATATCCTTGAACTATCAATTATTATTATACCCATGAAAGATTCAAATGCTATAACCGCTTGTTCTTCTAGCTATATTACTTGTCGGGCAAATTTGTTGCTCATTCTTGCTTCCTAAAACATTATAGTTAAAGGCAAGAGCAAGGCAAGTATTTCAGAAAGGACAAGGGAAAGGGCAAGGCGTAAGTAATAACTTAGTCCTTAAGACTAGAAGTATTATTATTATTGTTATGATTATTATGATGTATTCAAGAATGATTAAGCTATGTTAAGCTAATCACGTAATTGTTGTAGTAATGGTTACTTGCACTGGGACGTGAATATTTATATTACATCAATGTAAATTATTCTATTATTTCGTTGTTAATGATTTTGTAAGATATTCGTAGTAGTAGTAGCGTGATGCACCAAAATTCGAGATATGAGTGTCTCAAATTTTGGGGCGCCACAAAGTTGGTATCAAAGCCATAGTTATAAACCTTAGGAGCGAGAGCCCTTAGATTATAAACTTAGGAGAACTCGTAAGATAGAAAGGGATGAAACTCATATGTAGTTTTCATAGAGATGGACTTAGCGCAGTTACGTAATATAACTTCATTTTATACAATGAACTTATGATTCTAATGGAGTTGTTGGTGGTTGTTTTGTCTTGTGTCGATGATTGTAGGATGACCGATATGGGAGGACCTAGCCGAGTAGTAGAAGAGGAGCCGCTGTGACATACACGTGGTATATGAGGCACCATTGATAAGCAGAGCCTATATCAATCTGTAGTTCCTATCGATGATGATGACGAGGAAGAGGAGATAGAGCCAACACCAAGAGTCTCGATCCGCAGGAGGAGGACAGATGGTGGATGAGCCCATGGGGACTCCGACGAGGCTACTTTTGAGGATGGGATGTTGGGGAGTATGAGGAGCAGATTTTAGAGTTAGGGGTGCAGAGTTGAGAAGTTAGAGGCCGAGGCCAAAGACAGAGAGTCCGAATTCCAAAAGTCAAGGACTAAGACCACCAGAGAAAGTTAGTGATGCAGAGATGGAAGTAGAGATTGCTCACCGTAAGGAGGAGGTGAATCCAGATGGGGGCTTTGTTTCACAAGGCGGTGGCTAGGAATGTAGAACTGGCAGGAAGTTGGAAGAGATGGAGCAGAGGGAGTTGAGCGAGGGGATGAGAAGGAAGCTATCCGCACTCGCTAAGGATGGAAGTAATGGATAGGATCCATTTCAAGAAAAGTGGAAAGGGGCCAATGGTAGGGCTAACGATCTAGAAGATGAAGTGAGGTGCAAAAGGAGGAAGATGAATAGATGAGCTATGCATGCATGCACGGCCATGGAGGGACCGATTGATGGGGTAAATCACTACCCGACAGAAAGCAGGATGCACTCCAGACACACCATAAGCGAGAGATGGTGGTGCATTTTTCGTAGAGGGAGTACCAGAGCTACTGTGGGAGCGCGGAATGATAGATTAAGTCTAGCGCTAAAAGTTATTAGTCAGTAGTTCATTGTGTAGTGTATTATCCGTTGTTGTAATCTTTATGTAGAATATGAGATGTTGTAAACCCCAAACTTTTTGAGTTATGTTAGAGGGGTAGTATGTTAATGGTTGTCCCCATCTTTTGTGATATTAGGGGATAAGTTGTGTCATTTATGTAAGTATGCCGAGATAATCATGTAATGTAACAATTTGGCATATGAATATAAATGATCTTGTTCTCAAATGTATTCAAATCTTATTCATTTTATGGAGAATTGTTTAAGTAATATAATTAGATAATAAAATGGGAGTGTCATAATGTAGGAAAATGTCACCAGACGTAGATTAACCGCCGTAAGAGTTTCAAGTTAATGATGAGAGAGGACAAGTAGATCCCATTCAGAGGCTTGTAGATTTGTTAGGGGAGGCTCTTAGGGAAGAAATGAACAAGTACCACCTGCTCCCCAAGTAGTCTCTGGCCGCAAACTTCAAGGACTTCAAGAGTGTAGACCTCCTAATTCATAGTACTACCGATCCTATCGAAAGCGCAAACGTGGATCAAGGAATGGAGAAAGCCTTCGCCATTGCTCAGGTGGGCGAAGACCGTAAAAACCGTGTTCACGATATATGATGAGGGGTGAAGCAAACCATCGGTGGGAAGCAAATCAACAGAGAGCGGGAGAAGGGACTATAACCCCGAAAGGTTTAAGACTTTGTTCTTCGAGAATTACTTCTCAAGAGCATGAAGAATAGGATGGAGGTAAAGTTTCTAGAACTAAAACAAGGAGAGATGATAAAGGCTCAAGATGCTGCCAAGTTCAATGAACTCGCACGATTCGCAACACATCAAGTAGACATCAAGAAAGGAAATCTCGACGCTCAACTTGGACTAAAACCTGGTTGTTCAACAAGGTGTTGGCCCTTCAAATCGACTCTTTCGCCACATTATTGGAGAAGGCGATAATTGTCAAGGAGGTAGCGAGGCATTGAGCCAATACAACAAGGAGAAGAAGAACAAGAATGCCGGAGGAGAGACTCGTGGAGGAGAGTAAGAAGGTGGAAGTTATTTGGGAAAGAGGAAATGGGATAACCGCAACAACGACAACAACACCAACCAATCAAGCATCAACCAAATGTAAAATTATCAAGGAGGATTTAAGAAAAGAAGCTTAAGCTTGCTCAAATGTGGGAAAACCATCAAGGGAATGCTGGAAGGGCGCAAAGATCTCGCTACAATCATGCCAAGAAGGGCACATTTCACCTAATCGCCCAATCCAAAAAGGAGCAAGGGATGTTTCGCGTGGTGGCTCAACCGAGCATCAAATCAAGGATTGCCCAAAGAAAGGGAGCAACGGAGGAAGCGGCCAACCGGAGGGGGCAAAGAAGTCGATGATCTACGGACCAACGCAATCCAACCACCAATTAACGCCTCAACCTTTAACACGATCGTCCGAGACGCAAGTGAATGAAAGGGACGTGGTGTCGTATTCTCCCAATCAATAATATAAATGCCTACATGTATTATTTGATTCGGTGCTACCTATTCCTTTGTGTCTCAAGAATTTGCTAATCGACTAAACATACCTCCCTAACGTTTAGAAAACTCATTGAACGTAGAAATTTGTAATAAGGAAGTAATTCTATAGAATTTGTTTATCAAATCATTGTGCAAACATTAGAGGTCATTTAACTAAACGTAGACTTAATTTCGATTAAACCGGGAGAGTTTGATGATATTAGAATGGATTGGTTATCCACCACGCCGCGATAATCGATTGTCGAAGAAGAGTGTGAACCTTCGCACCTCAAATCGCCTAAGGTAGTGTTTTACGGTAGCTCATCGCTCAAGCAATCGTGTTGCTTACGATGATGATGCAAAGCCAAGAAATTGTTAAAGAAAGGATGTGTAGGTTATTTAGCCTATATAGTGGACATTCATCAAAAGAGAATAGAAATGAAAGATATATTAGTGGTAAAAGATTTCCAAGACGTGTTTCTAAACGAACTGCCCGGCCTTCCGCCAGACAGAGAAATTGAATTCATAATAGACTTAGCACCGGAACCGCACTAATTTCAAAGCCCCATATCATATGGGCGCCAAGAGAAATGAAGGAATTGATGATTCAATTGCAAGAATTACTAGATAAGGGTTACATTCGCCAAGTGTGTCTCCTTGGGGAGCACCAAGTTGTTGTTTGTAAAGAAAAAGGATGGATCGATGAGGCTCAGACGATTATCTGGAGTTGAACCGAGTGACAATTAAGAATAAATATCCATTGCCAAGGATAGACGACCTTTTCGATCAACCAAGGGAGCAAAGTGTTTTTCCAAGATAGATTTACTTAACCAAGTTATCATCAGCTTGAAAGTGCGAGAGGAGGACGATAAAAGACTGCTGCTTTCAACTCGCTATTTTGGACATTACTTAATTTTTAGTGATGTCATTTGATTAACCAATGCTCCTAAAAGATTTATGGGCTTGATGAACCGAAGTTTTCAGCCATACTTAGATAAGTTCGTAGTAGTATTTATCGATTTACATTTTGATTTATTCAAAGACGAAGGAAGAGCACGCCTAACACCAAGATGGTATTGGAAGCATTGAGAAGGGAAAAGATGTACGCTAAATTTTCAAAATGTGAATTTTGATGGAAAGGGTCCAGCTTAGGACACGTGATAGATCAAAATGGAATTTCCGTGATCCCGTAAAGGTGGAAGGAAGGTAAGTAATCGGAAACAACCAAGACGCCAATGTGGTTAGAGTTTTTAGGTTTAGCCGGGTACTATCAAGATTTATCCAAGATTTTTCTAAGATAGCAACCTCAACGACCAATCTAACGAAGAAGACAGAGAAGTTTGTATGGATCGACAAAACGCGAGGAAAGTTTCCAAGAATTGAAGAGGAGGTTGAGTGGAGGCGCTCAGATTATCATTACCAGATGATACGGAGGATTTGTTGTGTATAGTGATGCATCGATAGAGGACTTGGTTGTGTGCTAATGCAACATGGCAAGGTCATTGCATATGCCTCACGACGCTTGAAAGATTTTTGAAAAACGATACCCTACCCATGACTTGGAGTTAGCTACATGTAGTCTTTGCATCAAGATTTGGAGGCACTATTTGTATGGAGAAAATGTGAGATATATACGGATCACAAGAGTCTCAAATATATCTTCACACGTAATGAGTTGAACATGTGAAAAGGAGATGGTTGAATCGATCAAGGATTTCGACTGTGAAATTCTTTATCACCCGAAAAGCAAACGTCAGAGCCGACGCTTTGAGTAGAAAAGGAAGGAGAAGTTATTCAAATTGACAACTCAAGAGGATTTAATAAGAGAAATGGAAAGGTTGGAAATAGAGGTGGAGGAACCAAGAGAAGCGGAAGGAAGATTTCATGATGAGAGCTCACCCGACGTTATTGGATAAAATAAAGGAGGCACAAGAGAAAGATGAAGAATGTGAGAAGATAAAGAAGAGAATAGTAGAAGATAAGGAAGAAAGGTTCAAAGTAGATAAGGATGGTATATCGAGATTCGAGGGTCGAGTATGGGTGCCACCAGAATCGAACCAAGAGAGGAAATCCTACACGGCACACAATACGACGTATTCAGACATCCAGAGGCACAAAATGTACCGGATCTTCGACACCATTTTGGTGGCCTAATTTGAAAAGAGAGGTTGCAGAGTGTGTTAGCAGATGTCTTACTTGTCAAAGAGTCAAAGGTAACACCGTGAGGCCAAGTGGACTACTTCAATCACCGGAAATACCGTAATGGAAATGGGAGCACATTACGATGGATTTCGTGGTTGGACTTCAAGCATACGTAAGAGTTACGATGCCATTTGGGTTATTCAGGACCAACTAACAAAGACAAATTTCATTTTCTACCCATCAAGATTCGATTCAATTTGAACCAGCTTAGCAAATTTGTATGTAAAGGAAATCGACGCGACATGGAGTGCCAAGTGTCGATTGTCTCCGATCGAGACCGCGTTTCACGCCAAAAATTCGAAAAGTTTGCAGAACGGATGGGAACTCAATTGAGATCGAGTATCGCCTTATCACCCTCAAACCGACGGGCAGAGTGAACGAACCATACAAACGTTGGAGGACATGCCGAGAGCTTGCGTGATGGACTTCAAGGGAATTGGGACCACCATTTACCATTAGTAGAATTCTTATAATAATAATAGCTATCATGCGAGTATCCAGATGCCGCCATATGAAGCTCTTTTACGGAGAAAGTGCAGGACGCCATTATGTTGGGATGAAGTCGAGAACCACGACTTTTGGGACCGTAATTAGTCCAAAGAAACTACCGACGTGGTAGCAACAACAATAAGGGCAAATTGGTAGCACTCAAGATCGCTAAAAGAAGTACGCCGACTTGCATCGCCGTAACCTAGACTTTGAAGTCTGTAGTTTTGTGTTTTGAAGGTATCTCCTGGAAGGGAAAGATCGATTCTAAAGAAAGGAAAATTGAGTCCGAGGTTCATAGGCCATTCGAGATATTGAAGCGAGTGGGCTAAGTGGCATACAAAGTTGCTTTTACAATTTAATTGGAACACATCCACAACGTGTTTCACATTTCCGCATTTTACTACCATACAAGTTCCGACTATAAGCACGTAATTTCCTATGAGCCCATTCAAGTAGAGAAGAATCTGGCATATGAAGAAATTCCTGTTCAGATAATAGATAAGAAAGAACAAATGCTAAGAAACAAAGTTATATCTTCTGTAAAGGTTGTTTGGCATAAACCACGATGTCAAGAGGCCACACGGGAATTAGAAGATAGGATGAGGAGAGACTATCCCCATCTTTTCGTATAACCTTGTATCAATTCCGAGGACGGAATTTTTATAAGGGGGAGAGGATGTAATACCCGTAAATTTTATGATTTAATTTTATTATTAAATAGAGCCGGTGAATTATTTATTTTATAAATGCTTACGTGGCATGAGGAGAGTAACTCAATTGAATTAAAATTGAGCTGTTGATGATCGATAAGATAGGTTCATGAAATGTCTTGTGTGACACAATGATGGACTTAGTGAAGGATGATTAAGTATTTGCATGTTTAAAGTCCAAATAATAAATTGGGAGTCTAGCCCAATAAGTTAATTGATGGACTGTTAAGTTAGCCCAATAAACTTGGGATATTTAGAATCCAATTCTAACCCAACAAAATAGTTAATCTGGAGTACAAGTATTGGTTAAATTTAAAATGTGGCGTGGGCAAAGGGGCCCCGACCGACCAGCCCCTTGTCTATGTCTCGAGATCCGCTCTTCTTGTCCCCAAATTAGGGTCACCAAGTACAAAGAACAAGAGCCTAAACTCTCTTTACTTAAATTTTCAAGTCGCTAATCCTAGGCATGCATGGCTAGCTAAGTGTGGTGGTATGGAGTGATTGAACAACTCCTTAAATAACCATTGTTCATTTCTATTGCACCATGAATCCCAACATTGGGTAAAGCAAGTGTCCGGGTCCATGTTTTTCTTTAAATACAAGCCACTAGGGCAAACTATTTTAATGACAAGAGTGTTGGAGAAATCGAGTAAAGAATTCTTAGTTGCTAAGCATTACCAAATCAAGTGTGTGAGATATCAAGGTTAAAGCTCGAGAAGGTATAATTTCTACTCCGCTTTCTTAACTCGAGTCTTGTTGATTGATTCTTTTTTCAGATTAATAGGTCAAGTATGATGAATTAGCATGATATAGGGTGTTTAGAAAGTTTACCTTCGTGCATGAATACGTTAAAAATTGTCTCGAATCAAGTTGTGACTACTCGCAAAATGCAGAGCATGTTCACCGCTCAAAATCCATGGGTGCAAACACCGCACTGCATTTAGAAACAAATCGATGGGTTTGGCCATGTTAGACCATGTATTAAGAAATTCCCTTAGGTTGTATGCATATAGTAAAGTCTTAATGAAAATTAACCCGATTTAACTTAAACTTTGTCAAAAAAGTAGTGTGGACCAAGTCTCTCAAGGAGCCGCTTTTGACAAAGCGTGATGTCTTTTGACAGAGCGTAATGTCTTGACAAAGCGTAATGTCTTGGACAAAAGCGATGATGTCTTGACAAAGCGTGATGTCTTGGACAAAGCGTGATGTCTTCTGGACAAAGCGTGATGTCTTCTGGACAGAGCGTGATGTGTCTTGGACAAAGCGTGATGTCTTCTTGGACAAAGCGCGATGTCTTCTGGACGAAGCATGTTGTCTTCTAACAAGTCATAATATCTTCTGGACATGGCGAGATGTCCCGGGACTCTGAGACAAGATCATAACTTGATATGAGGATGGATTAATAAATACTCCTATACTATTGTAAACTATTAGTACACCTAATAAGTTCTAAGTGGAGAGTTGTACCAACTTCGGGAAAATAAATCTAATACTTGCAAACATGCGTAGTAGAAGAAGGTCTGTGGGATTAATAGACGTTATGGTCTACTTAAAGCAATGAACCTCTTAGAACTTCGAGGAAGAAAGATTATGAATAAGCTAGCAAAGGGTCAATAGTATGAGCATGTTAAGTAAACCGCTATGAGTTTTGATGGGTACAACAGATAGAAAGAAAGATGTGTTATGTGTACATGTTATTGATATATATCAAGTGTGTTTGGCTAATAAATAATTGTATTTACATGAATAGGATGTATATAGTTCGTTGAGGTGATTTTCGCTATTAGTAGTAATCAACGCTAAAGGCAAGTTCCTATCCCTAAAAAACTTGTTACTTATATCATGCAAGTTTTCTATCCCTAACTTATTGTTATTGTTAAGCAAGTTCCCTAACCTCACTCAAATTTACATTGAGCAAGTATCCCAACACTATTATTATCAGGTTGCAAGTTCCTTAAATTCACACACTTTATACGCTGAATTGTTGTCATATCAATCATATTTTATCAAGCAAATATCCGCTTCTATTCAAAATCACTTGTATACCTCGACGTTGTTGTAAGCATTGGACTTATCATTCCTAAATGCATGATGAAAAAGCCTCAAGCCCTTGATTCGGCTTAGACTATTATTATGAAGTTAAAGAGCTATCCAAACCGATTGATTTAAAAGGACTATCGTAAATCTATCGAGATGAACAACCCTCATAGAAGGGGAAATTATATATTGTCTGGGAACCGACGTAAGATACATGAGTATGATTAAATGTTATGCATAACATAGGGTACTTTTAGTCGATCACCGATGTACTCGTGGATGTTGGATTACAATGTAATATCGCTAATTCTAGTAAGAGTTCTTGGTCCTTAGTGACCTTTCAAGACTCCAATTATGTTGAACCTCGAAATGAGTAAATCCTAAAATTTTGTTGATATCCTCTCATCCATAAATGACACTTATTGAATACTCTTGGTATTCTTGATATCCTTGAACTATCAATTATTATTATACCCATGAAAGATTCAAATGCTATAACTGCTTGTTCTTCTAGCTATATTATTTGATGGGCAAATTTGTTGCTCATTCTTGCTTCCTAAAACATTACAGCTTAAGGCAAGAGCAAGGCGGTATTTCGTGAAAGGACAAGGGAAAGGGCAAAGCTAGCAGTAATAACTTAGTCCTTAAGACTAGAAGTATTATTATTATTGTTATGATTATTATGATGTATTCAAGAATGATTAAGCTATGTTAAGCTAATCACGTAATTGTTGTAGTAATGGTTACTTGACCTTGGGACGTGAATATTTATATTACATCAATGTAAATTATTCTATTATTTAAGTAGTAGTAGCGTGATGTTAATGATTTTGTAAGATATTCGTGCAGTAAAGTGGAAAAGAGCCATCATAGATGCATATGCCCAAATTCGAAGATACGAGCAAAAGGTTCCGAGGTGTCTAAATGTCCTCTTGTATGTCCATCAAGTCTCGAGTCCAACTTTGCATCAAAGTTACGACCCTTATAGAGAAGATACCTCATCGCGAAATACAGCACATCTAAATTGAGTCACTGAAACAAAATATGCTTTCACTTAATATATGCAAATTGTTTGATCATACAAAAGTGTTAGCATGTACTTGATAAAATAAATCGCTAGTATCTTGTAAAAGGAAAGCAAGCAATTAAAGTTATCTCTGAGGCGAGTGATTTTTTCGCCCATTTTACCCTTTGTCGACCAATGCATGGAGTGCTGCTCCAATTATCGAGGGCAAAGTCCTGATGGACTGCAATGATGGAAGGATCGTCATTGTCCTCCTTCTCCCGAATGATAACCATGACATCTGGGAAATCATCGTCTAGGGTGTATCTTTTTGTATGTTCATCATGAATAATGACGCGTATTCCTGCCATCATCAAGGCAATGTCATGTTTACATTTTCGTTCCTTTTCTTCCACTTCGGGATCAGGAATCAGCACCTCTTTTGCTTTGATTGGTACTGGTTTAGGAAACAGCATGACCACAACATGGGCCGGCACCTTTACTGGAGACTGCATTAGCTCATGGGGTAAAGGTATAGAAAATCGTCGTGCGGTGGAAGCTTGAGGAACCGACTTGTGCTTATAAGGATTCTTGTGGATGGAATCGCGAGAATAGCCTAGTTCTATTTGTTCCAATTTAATTTGGACACTTGGATAGGGTGCTTAATACCCTGCTTATCTTTACCGAGCCCTTGTCCAGGTTGATAACCCAATGACATCATTTCTTGAGTGGTCGATAAAACCTCGACAGAAATCTTGGGTATGGGAAGTGGCGCTCGAATAGAATGGTATTGCGTGGTATTCACTTACAGAGTATGAAAACTGGCCGGTTCAACTTCTGAATTGATACTGATGATTGGTAGAGTTCCTTGTTCAGGACATTTCATGGCCGTTGATGGTGAGTGACTAGGATCGTTGTTGATAATGTATTTGAGTTATTGATGTAGTGTGGAGGGAACGACTCCAGCCATGTGTATCCATGGTCTCCCCAATAGCAAGTTGTATCCTGAATCTATCTTAAGGACGTGGAAAGATACATTGAATGTATTTGGACAAATCTCAATTGGCAATTCAATCTTTACGACAGAATTTCGTCGGGATCCATCAAAAGCTCTAATAATCGTATGGCTGCTTTGGATCCGCTTGAGATTGACATTCATCTTTATCAAGGTGGCATAAGGACAGATATTTAGAGATGAGCCTCCATCTATCAGAACTCTAGCTGGCATATACCCGGAAGACAAAACTGTAATATACAATGGCTTGCAATGGACCAGGTCCTTCTTGCAGGCGTATATAAATCATCGATGAAGGATATCACATTGTTGTTGAAAATGTGATCAACCAAATATTGAAATTTTTCCACATCCACCGATTTTGGCAAGTAGGCTTCTTCCAAAACCTTGAAGAAGATCTTAGATGATCTTGGAAGAAAACCAAGTCTAGTATAGATATCTGGTGTGGAGCTTCTCGCAAGCTTAAAACCACTTTGGCTTCATTGTGGCCCATAGTGCAGAGGAATTTTTCAATCTTCTCCATGGGAATCTTCCCCTTTTCTTCGCAAGTAGGTTTCATAACCCATTGAGGAAGATACAGTGGATTTAACTTCGACACTATAGCAGTAGTATGAGACATGGATCCTTCAGCTTCTCCATAATTCCATGGAACTTTGTGTAAGCTGAAAACAGGATATTGTTGTCTGAAAGGTAAGGAAATTGGCTTTGGTGTGGCCACTTTCAAAGGATTGTCAGCTCCTTTGAGTTGAATTGGTTGTATGGGAAATACTTTGACAGTCTCATCATCCACTTTGAATATAACTGTTATTGATCCTTCCATTTGGTAGGACATGCATTCCCACCCTTAAGTTGCACAGTGTAATCATCTGCTATTTGTAGGACACCGCTATCAATAAGATTCTGAATGAAATGGCGGAGTGGCCAACATTCTTCTGTGTTATGACCACGAGAATGTGAATGATATTGACACACTTCATCAGAATTCAAATGTCCTGAGCGGGGATTGATTGGAGGAAGAAGGAAAGTAATTCTTCCTTCGTTGATCAACATCTGCAATATCTCCTCCATAGATTGGCCCAAATAGGTAAATTCCCTCTGATTGGCAAAATCCCGACGGGCTTTAGCATTGCTCTCTTCGCAACCTTATCCTCCATAGCTTCACTTTCTGAAGGTGGTGAGGAGGCATTCATAACAAAAGGAAGGAGATAGGCATGCTCCTGCCTGATTAATTGGCGTGTGACTTGATGATGGTGGGTCACCAGTTCTACCAGTTGCTCAATTTGTTTGCAAAGAGCTTTCATCTTTTGTTCCATTATAAATTGGAACTTTGCATAATCCCATTTATCAACACCGTCTTTGATGGTTTGGGATGACTCGCCATTAGAATTGGAACCCTGTCTAGTGCTCCAATTGATCATGTTGACCTCTTCTGCTTTGTGTTGAGGAAGAGGGTTGTCTTACACATGAGGTTTATCTGGTTTGGTGACCACGATCTCACCGTTGTCTATTAAATCTTGGATCTTGTGTTTCAAGGCCCAACAATCTTGAGTATCATGTCCAGGTGCTCCGGCATGATAAGCACACTTCTGAGTAGCATTAAAACCCCTCCCATTAGGGTTGGCTGATGGAAAAAGATGTGTAATTTTCTTCTGAGCAGTCAGAAGAGCAAGAATATTCTCGAGCGAGTCCCTTAAGGGTATGAACGTTCGAGGACGCTTTGCATCTCCACCTTTAGGTAATGGAGGATTTGAAGATTGTGATTGAAAAGGGGAGTAGTTTCTCCTCTACATAGGCATGCTTTGATTGCCTTTTTGACCTTGTAGTATCAAGGAAACATCATCCTCTTTCTTTTTATGGACCCTCCAGGGGTTGTTTCCATAAGATCCGGACTGGATGTGCTCAGAAATAGCTTTAAGAGCGGCTAGGTCTTGAATTCTTCCAGACTTCAATCCCATTTCAGCCATCTCTCTGTGCTTGATCATTTCAGAGAATGGTTTGCCAATACCAGCTAAGACTCTCTCATAGAAAGGAGCTTCCTGTACATCTATGAACGTCATGACCATTTTCGATTGATCATGGAAGGAATAACTTGGCGACAAAGGCGCCGCCCACATTTGAGCATACTCTCGAAAGACTCATTAGCATTTCTTGACCTTGGTAATTTGATCTTGATCGAGAGCCATCTGAGATTGAAAACTGTAATGAGTGAGGAAGGCGTGAGCCAGCTCTTCCCAACTATGGATCTTTGAGTTGTCTAATCTAGTATACCATGAACGGGCTTCTCCAGTCAGACTTTTTTAAAACAGCTGCATTATGAGCTTTTCATTTTCTGCATATGACCCAAGTTCTCCGATGAACACTTTCAAATGTGTATAAGGATCCCCTAATGTAACGCCCCTATATCTATATTCCCATGGTATCTGATATGGTGTTTACAGAAAATCAACATAATGCTTTTAAATCTATACACCCATGGTATCTGATTATAAGATTACATTAAATAGAGGGACTAGCAGATATAATTCCCATAGATCCAAAATTCACAGTATCCCATAATAAATGTCAATTCTCAAGAGAACTTTTATTGTGTTTGGATACCCTCACTTGGATATATGAACTATATCTGTGACTAGAGTCTATCTATCTGAAATTCAGAGTATATGCAATAACATGAGCAGTCCATATTACTAATACCCTCACCCAGATGTATAGTCTAAGCCAAACAAATTTATACTTTATCGTATCGATAGTAACTATCTATCAAAATCCGAGTATCAATAACAACATGAGCAGGTCCATGATATTAATACCCTCACTCAGATAAATAGTTCCCAAGGATCTCAACTAGATTCGAAGAAGTCTAATTTTACATCTATATATGTAAGAAAACACGGTTGCGAAAATAAAAGATGTTATATATATATTATAATATTAAGATTCGATTACATGATTCTCATAACGAGTTCTTATTACAGGGTATTCAAACAGACAAGAATATAATCTAATATATGTAGGGACGCTTCCCTTTATCTACTCTAGAAGTTCCAGGATTACCGTCTAAAACTGCAAAGGGAATAATTTGTAAGGGTGAGCTATGGCATGCTCAGCAAGTTGTGTATTTATAACAATATAGGATTTGAAGAAATATAATGATTCAAATTTGATTGATAGTTGTACCATTTACGGATTTCTATTTATTTCAACCATTTTGGAATTTTTCTTTATTTACATCGGTCCATGGACTTAGAAATTTTGTTCAGATGTGAGATAGGGGATCAACCTATTCAACATCTTAGGAGTATGCATATCATCCTAACAGTGCTCAAAATACACTAAATGTCAATATATGAATTGACTAAATTTCAATCCCTTACGGGATACCCAACTTCAGTATAAGATGTCTTACCAAAAAAATTTGGTTTGACACAACAGTTTATGCTCAATAAACATTATCATCTGAATAAACAATTTATTTTTGAGTTATGTTGAATCTATAGCAATAACTTTACAATAATTTGACAATTCAATTGTAGGATTGGTATAATATAACAAAGACAATTCAAGATATCAAGATATAAAGGTAGGGTTTAGGAAACTTGCTTTATAGAGATTAAAGGATAGAGAACCTGCTTTATAAGAGATTTAAGGATAGAGAACTTGCCTGAGCGTAGATCAGTCAAGTTATGCTATTCAATCGTTAATAAATACCTACGAAGTTCATATTTATAAATCTAACATGTTAGTATTGATAACAATACTCAATTATAACATTAATATAATATCGGGTTAGATTAATAGGGTTTGGTGTTTAATACCTTTGATAAATGGACTAAATTTTATTTATAAAATTTAATTATCCTTTATAATATTTTTTTTAGAAATTTTAAAGTATTTAAAAATTTATTTATCTTTAAAATGATTTTTAAATCATGTATTTCTATTTATAAGTAATTATTATTTACTTAAAATTTTACAAAAACATTGATTATTATTTTTAAATAATTTATATTCATTTATTATAATTTTATATCATTAATAATATTTTTCCATAATTATTTAGTGTTTATAAATAATTTATTCTAATTTCTTTATTAATAAGTTAATTATTAATAATATCAAAATAATATAAAATAATTATTAAATTTATGTAAAAATATCGGAATTTATTTATAATAATTTAATATAATTTTCAAAGCTGCTTTTTATATTTATTTATTAATTATTTCTAATTTTAATAATTTATTTTAGAAAAATAATTTATATACATCGCTAAAGCCCTTGATGTGGAAGTGTTCTTTTGTAGGTGTTCTTGGTTTTCTGGGCAGCAGTTTGGTCATGGTCGAGTGACTAGTTTGACCACTAATTAAAATGCTATTGATGATGATTTTTTGGTTTGTTCAAGAGTTGATGTTGTAGAACTAATACAGTAGTATAACATGAAACAAATTTTAGACTTTAACCTATATATAACAAGAAGTTATAGAGGCTCAAAGTCACTGTCAGAGTTGTTCTTGAGTTTCCGGGTAACCCGAGCGATGAGTAAATGGCCCATTCAACGGTTTTTGTGGCTTAAATATCTTTGATTCTGTGTATTAGATGTGTGTGATGTTTATTGTAACAAATAGTATATATGTTAGGGTACATATATATAACATTAACATGAACAAAGCACAATTCAAAAGGTCTCTAATTATGCTGGTCAAAGTACAGCCAAACGTTGTTCTTTGTGTTTTTCAATTTTCTGGAAAACCCAGAAAACTTGGTTAAGCTCGGTTAACGACTTTTGACCATTAATTCCAGTAAACCTATACATTGTTTGTTTAATTAAAGATCATAGATATGTAGTATATATAACAGAGTATTGATCTATAACAAAAACATACAAAAATCACAAACAGAAGACGATTAAACAGGTTGGTCAATGTAGTGGTTCGATTCGCTTCTTGAGTTTTTAGGTAACCCAAGCGCAATCAAGTAAGCGGTCAACCCACTTTGACTGCTTATAACTTGAAATTTATGGTTCAAATGAACCTGTTTTTTCTTTTTCAGATTAAAGACCTACTAACAGGCTACAAATACCAAACAATTAACGGACCAAAACATAAACACATATGATTCTATAAGCCACGACATTCATTTATGTATTATAGTTTTCAAAATTTCCAGATTTCTTAAAACACTTAATTAAGGCATCTAGATGTTATGAAAATGTGTTCTACCAATCTAACATACTTTCTAACATACTAATACATAATTCTAAACATCTAAACAACAAATCTAACATAAGATCATAGAGCTAATTATGAACTAGGGTTTGTACCTTTTCTTGAACAATTTTTGATTCTAGCTTCTGATGTTGTTGTTGCTATCACCCAGGCTTGATTTGGTAGGTTTATAAGTGTATCTAGGCTTAGGAGTTTTGTGAGTTTGCTTAGCCCTAAGGTTCCTATTTATAGAATTCTTCAACTTGGCTTTTTGGTCATTTTTGAGCAACTTGCCTCTACAAAGATCTGATCTGATGACTATTGTCATGCTTGGGAGTTACAAGCATGTCATGTACAGCCTAGGAACTTGCAATGGTGACACCTAACCTACTTGTGAGCTAGTTAGGTTTGTTTAGTAGCTTAATTAGGCTTTAATCTTCACTAATCTTGATTAGGGTTTTGTTTCTAATGATTAGGAATGTTAAGTAATGTTAATTAGTAACTAATTGAAGTTTACTAACCATGATTAGGTGTTAACATAAGCTAATTAGAGTTAGTTTAGCTAATTAGGGTTAGGTTTACAAATTAGGGTTAGGGTTTTGCTAATTAGGGTTAGGGTTTATTAATCTAGGGTTGTTAACCTAAATTTCTCACTAATCCTAACAAGGACAACAAAGCGTTTTGTTAGTGTAAGCACGACAAAGCAACTTGTCAAAATAATTTTACCGAAAAGTCCGATTATAGAAAAAAAATTAAGCACGAGGTGTCAAGCACGACGTTTTTCGGACAAAAAATTATTTGGTCAAATTTGTCAAACCAAGTATATATTAACACATAACACATTCAGAACAGAGAAATTTTATTTATATAACGGGATTTTATACATACAAGTCTTATTAGGGTTTTTGGTTTTTACATTCACCCCTACTAATAAGAATTTCGTCCTCGAAATTACAGTAAAAGTTAAGTAAATAATTGAGGATAATTCTCGCGCATTTTATCTTCAAGCTCCTATGTAGCTTCTTCAACGTTCTGATTCTTCCAAATTACTTTAACCGATGCTATCACTTTATTTCTCAGGACTTGCTCTTTACGGTTGACGATCTGCACAGGTTCTTCTACATAAGAAAGATCTTCCTCTATTTGGATTGGCTCATATTGTATAATGTGTTTATAATCAGGTTTATATGGTCGTAATACGGACACATGAAACACATTATGAATATGATTTAACTCAGGAGATAGTGTTATTTCATAAGCAACTTCACCAACCCTTCTCAAAATTTCAAAAGGTCCAATGAACCTCAGACTTAATTTTCCTTTCTTGCCAAAATGTATCTTGCCTTTCCAAGGAGATACTTTCAAGAATACATGACTTCCTACGTTAAATTTTCATTGTTGACGATGTGGATCAGCATATTTTCTTTGTCGATCTTGAGATTCTTGTAATCGTTGACGAATAATTCTGATAGTTTCAGTTGTTTGTTGAATTATCTCAGGTCCTAACATTTGTCTTTCCCCGACTTCATCCCAACATAAAGGTGTTCTACACTTATGCCCATATAAAGCTTCATAGGGTGGCATACCTATGCTATCATGATAACTATTGTTGTAGGCAAATTCGACTAAAGGTAATTGATCTTCCCAACTTCCTTTGAAGTCTATAATACAAGTTCTCAGCATATCCTCTAATGTTTGTATGGTTCTCTCACTCATCCATCGATCGAGGAGGATGATAAGTTGTACTCAATCTTAGTTGTGTTCCTAAGTGTTTCTGAAGGCTTTTCCAAAAATTAGAAGTAAATCTTGGATCTCGATCTGATACTATGGAAATAGGTACTCCATGCCTAGAGATAATTTCATTGATGTACAATTTGGCAAGGCAATCTAGGTTATGAGTAATCTTAATAGGTAAAAAGTGAGCTGATTTTGTTAAACGGTCAACTATTACCCAAATGGCATTATGGCCCTTTTGTGTAGATGGAAGACCAACAACAAAATCCATAGTTATATGTTCCCACTTCCACTCAGGAATCGGTAAGGGTTGAAGTAAACCACTCGATTTTTGATGCTCAGCCTTAATCCTTTGACACGTGAGACATTTACTTACCCATTCAGCTATTTCTCTTTTCATGTTCGACCACCAAAAGTGTCGACTTAAATCCTTATAAATTTTTGTACTGCCAGGATGTATGGCAAATTTAGAATTATGAGCTTTGTTTAAAATTTCATCTTTTAAAGCTTGGTCTAACGGAACCCAAATTCTATTTTCATATCTTATTATTCCATCCGCATCTATTCGAAATTTATTATACTTATCATGTGTTGAATTAGATTTAAACTTTTGACATTCTTCATCCTTTTTCCTGTATCTCTTTAACTTTATCTCTTTAACTTTTTCAAAGTCTTTTATTAACCTATCATTAGTAGTTACTACATTCAATTTTTCCTGATTCTTTCTACTTAACGCATCAGCTACAACATTGGCCTTACCGGGATGATATAAGATTTCACAGTCATAATCCTTTATCAGTTCTAACCACCGTCTTTGTCTTAAATTTAATTCCCTTTGTGTAAAAATATATTTCAGACTTTTATGATCTGTTTATATCTCGCACTTCTCCCGGAACAAATAATGTCTCCAAATTTTTAGAGCAAAAACCACTGCGGCTAACTCTAGGTCATGAGTAGGATACCTCTTGTAGCGCCCCCAAATCCGGGTATCTTCTAACTCGACAGATGGTGCCATACTGTACATACATTCATACATTCATTCAATTGAAAAGCCTCAAAAGAACGAATACCTCTTATATATAATCAAAATAATATTTACATTCTCCTAAGTTCTAAACCCATTACAAAGGTTCTTTGTAATAATATCATTTACATTATAACATTAAACCTATACTATTACATAGACAGATTAACGATCTGTCTTAGCTTTTCCTTTATCCTTATTCGATCCTTCGGGACGTTCAGTCTTAGCTGCATTCATATGGTTTAAGCAAGAGTGAGCATAACTAGCTCATCAAGTATGACAATTTCAATAAATAACATGCTTGACACATAAGAATCGTATATCTTCAATAACTGAACAATAGTTATGAAGTAGTATTGATGATTCAAAATAGCACTTCATCTTTCTTTCAAAATATTTTACAATAATAACAATATTCAGTAAAACATTCACTCCGGTCAGAGACCTTGAGCATTTCATTCTTCTTTGAAAAGGACAACCCGGAACTAAGTGTAGTAAGCCGAATATTACTTACGAGCACTTCTAGGTGATCAGCCTATTGTACTCTATGTTGATCAACACTACATTCATTAAACGTATGTACGTTTAATTGTGGCAACCTCACGTGCCTGTCGTTTACCGATAAAACATTTGTTTAATATTTCAGTCTTCTTTTGAAAACCATAACAATTAGTTGACAAAAGATAACAATATTTGATAACAGATGAATAGATTATCAATAATCCACTCAATATATCAAGTCCAGCCAAAGGAATTGGCTTTAACTTCATTGTACATCAATTCATGCGTAAGGATACATGAACTTCAAAAACTTTTTCAGATTGAACTGAGACAAGAGTTAGAATACTTGCCTTTATCATCTACTACGGTATAATTACTTTAATGATTGAATCTTTCAAGTCTCTACAACACATGATCACATAATGCCTCATATTAGGTCATATATAACCAAGTATGTATATGACTATCTTACCCTTCATCTCAATCTAATTGTGTATTAGATTCATTTTCTATCCATTCCAGCTTATCATTAAACTCGCATTCATATTTGACTAGGTTATCTCAACCTTTATACAACATCCTTAAGGTTTAACATAGTTTTAACAATGTTACTTTATGTTCCTTAAAGTAAGTTTACTTTGAAATCAATCACCTTCCTTTCTTTGTACTTATAAACATTCATCACCATCTTTGTTCAAGGACTGGCGCTGCGGTGCCAGTCATAAGCCTACATCTCGTGCTGCGGTGCGAGTTAACAGTGGAGAGGTCCCAGACTTGGCATTTGCTGGCCATGAGTCCTTACTCGATGGGCAGCATTTGTGTGCCACCACTGTAGTAGGTCTGGCACATTCATGGCGCTATGGCGCCATCATTTGTACTATGGTTCGCGCTACGGCACAAATTTCTAGTGTGCTCGGACAACATTTGCATGACGTGGCGCCACCCAAATAGCCTAGGGTTTGGCCCATGGCTTCAACTCTGCACCAGAAAATTTTTACAAACTTTGAATTTTGTGAACTTCCCGGACGCATAATTTCTTCGTTATAAGTCCGAATTGGCTCGTTCAAAAGCCTACGGTTCACAAATTACGTACTCTACACGTTCATGTAAGAATTTTATCTATTTGACTTTGTTTGCTAAAAATTCACCTATTAGTTCATTTTTAACGTAAACGATAAAGCGTTAAATGAGCGTTGATGCTCGCTTTCTTCGTTATAAGTCGGAATTCGGTCATTTTTGAGTCTGCAACTCTAGAATGCCAAATATGACTTGTCTCCATCAAAAACCAACGTTTCTGAGTTCAAACACAAAATTTGACTTCTAATCCGGGAGTTTCACGAATTCGACGATTATCGATCGATCGATGCAATTTAAAAGCAAATCTTCATTACTTATGATTTGTTCATTACTTCAAATGCATTCAATTTATTCTATGAACATCTCAAAATACTTAATACAACAACTTATATTCATTGTTGGATTTTAACTTATTCATTCATGAGTTTATAACTTATTAAAGTATAAACAACTTATAGCTTCATTGTTCATAACTTATGAAAGTTAAAGTCTTTTAATCATCATACTTATATGTTCTTAACCTATAATATCATTCATGTTTACATGATACAAATTCATATAAACCCTTAACTTTTCATACTAACATTCAAGGCTAACTTATAACAAGTTCCTAACTTTTATAAGTTCAAATGACTTATTTCCAACTTATATGACTTAAGTTCATTGCTTACTCATTCTTCTTACTTCTTAACATTCATGTTCCTTAACACAACTTTTCTTATCAACCTATCATGATAGAGATAGAAGATAATTTGGAGAAGAAGTCGTACTCTTGAAGTATTTGCAAAGTAGTCTTCTTCTTCTTCTTCTTGCTTATAGAAGTAACTTATTTGTAGCTTAATCTCCCTAACACTTAAGCACTTTGTAATAGTTTGGATTGTTTGAACAAGTGATAAATGGCTAGCAAGCCTTCTCTATTTATAGAACTCACAAGGTTAGGGTAATTTAGTCATCAAATCACCCACCTCCTTAAGCCACCTCCTTACTATTCATTACTTGTTTAGCACAAATCATATCCTTTGCTTGGTCATTACTCCTAACACTTGGTCATTATATTAACTTGGTCACCACATTAACTTGGTCACCACACATAAAACTTGGTTACCAAGAGTAACCATATTAATATGGTTTGCCCCATGGTTTAATTAAGCCATTGGATTCTAGCTTGGGCTTAACTTAACTTAAACTTTGGGCTTTGCATTAACAAACACTAACTTGTTTATTAATTCAATAGTTGGGCCTCACACTTAATTCACTTGGGCTTGTACAAAATCCTAACCAATCTTTACAAGTCCAATATCATTACTCAATACATATACATATAGTTTATGTATCATTCTCATATTTAACTCGTATATAAATTTATTATATACATTAATCCATCATTCGTCCAAACTCGTATAATACTTCATATTATACTCATTCTCATTACCTTGTACAATACATAAGTATCATACAATTATTACTTACATAATAATACTTCGCTTTCCTTAATATTCATAATTTAAGTCCACAAGCGAAATATTACGTTTTCCATAACTAGATTTTTATTACATAATCCATCTTACCTTGATATTCTATCATTACGTATTTCTCAGAAATTCAAAAATAATTCCCGAGTAAATATCGATGAATAGTGTTTTTCGGAAAATTTCCCAGAAAACTTTTATTTTCGTCTTGGAAATTCAAACACTTTAATTCCATCACATAGCTAAAATACTACGACATTCCAACATCAATAGGTTATAGAATGACAACCATCTTGATATCACATAAAATATAATATTATTATTATTTAATTTAATAAAATCATTTTACAATAGAATCCGAATTTCTCGGTTGTTACATCATTCCCCCTTATAAAGATTTTGTCCCCAGAATCTCGTCTTACTTTAATTAAATAGATGAGGAAAATTTTTCTTCATCTTTTCTTCTAATTCCCACGTCGCTTCTTCGACATCATGGTTCTTCCATAATACCTTTACTGATGGTATTACTTTGTTCCGCAGAACTTGTTCCTTTCTATCAATGATTTGAATCGGCGATTCCTCATAGGTTAAGTCCTTTTCAATATGAATCGGCTCATATTCAATTACGTGCTTATAATTCGGTTTATAAGGACGTAATACATATACGTGAAACATGTTATGTATTCTTTTTAGGTCTGGAGGTAATGCTATCATATAAGCTACCTCTCCCACCCTTTTTAATACCTCAAAAGGTCCTATAAACCTTGGACTTAACTTTCCTTTCTTTCCAAAACGTATCTTTCCTTTCCGAGGAGATACCTTTAGAAACACTGTCTGAGCCTACTTCAAATTCTCAATTTAGTCTATGCGAGTGATGCATACTTCTCTTACATCATCATTCCGAAGTTTGTAACAAGACGCATCTGAATTAACTTTATTACATCCGATGTCTGCTGCACCAATTCTGGTCCTAGCATCCAGCATTCTCCCACTTCATCCCAATACAATGGTGTTCTGCACCTTCTTCCATACAAAGCTTCATAAGGCGGTATGCCTATGCTTGCATGATAACTGTTGTTATACACAAACTCTACAAGTGGTAGGTGATCATCCCAACTACCCTTGAAATTCATGACGCAAAACCTCAACATGTCTTCTAACGTCAGAATTGTCCTTTCGCTCTGCCCATTAGTTTGTGGATGATACGTTGTACTTAACTTCAACTGTGTTCCTAACTATTCTTGCAAACTTCTCCAAAAGTTTGATGTGAATCGTGGATCACGATCTGACACAATCGATACTGGTACTCCATGTTTGGAAATAATTTCCTTAACATAAAGTTTAGCTAACTGGTCTAAGTTATACTTGACCCTAATTGGTAAAAAGTGGGCCAATTTCGTCAACCGGTCTACTATTACCCAAATCGAATCGTACCCTTTGGTCGTTGTCAGAAGTCCCACCGCGAAGTCCATCGTGATATGCTCCCACTTCCATTCTGGAATCTCCAATGACTATAAGAAGCCACTTGGTCGTTGATGTTCAGCTTTAACTTTTTGACAAGTTAAGCATCTACTCACGTACTCAGCTATTTCTCTCTTCATGTTTGGCCACCAAAAACTCTATCGAAGGTCTTGATACATCTTAGTGCTACCAGGATGTATCGAGTACCTTGAACTATGAGCTTCTTGTAACACTTGCTCCTTTAATTCCGTCTCATTCGGAATCCAAATTCTTCCTTCAAATCTTAATAATCCCTCATCATCAAGACTATAGTTAGTATCTTCTTTATCGATTAACCGCTTCTTCATTTGGTTACACTCAAAAATCTTGAGTTGTACCTCTTTGACTCTCTCTACTATGGTAGATTGCATCTCCATCATAAAAAGTATCTTCCTCGAATCACTTGGCATCTTTACTTCTATTTCCATCCTAGCCATCTCTGTTATTAACTCATCTTGAGTTGTTAACATAGACAACTTTTCCCAACCCTTCCTACTTAAGGCGTCGGTAACTACATTGGCTTTTCCAGGGTGATACAGGATTTCACAATCGTAATCCTTTATCAACTCTAGCCTTCTTCTCTGTCTCATATTCAACTCCTTCTGAGTGAAGATATACTTTAGACTTTTATGGTCCGTATATATCTCACATTTTTCCCCATAAAGATAATGTCTCCATATCTTTAGGGAAAATACTACCGCAGCCAGTTCCAGATCATGAGTAGGATAAACTTTCTCATAATCCTTCAACTGTCGTGATGCATACGCAATGACTTTGCCATGCTGCATGAGCACGCAACCAAGTCCTCTATGCGAAGCATCGCTATAAACTATAAAATTTCATGTATCATCGGGTAATGACAAAACAGGGGCTTCACTTAACCTTTTCTTCAGTTCTTGAAAACTGTCTTCACATTTATCCGTCCACACGTATTTTACCATCTTCCTTGTCAGGTTAGTCAACGGAGTAGTTATCTTCGAAAAATCTTGGATAAATCTTCAATAGTATCCTGCTAACCCTAAGAAACTCCGCACCTCAGTCGGCATTTTTGGTTGTTCTCAGCTCATCACTACTTCTACCTTCGTTGGATCCATTGAAATCCCTTCTTGGTCAATGACATGACCTAAAAATTGTACTTTCTCCAGACAAAATTCACACTTAGTGAATTTCGCATATAACGTTTCCTTTCTTAGTGTCTCCAACACTAATCTTAGGTGTTCAGCATGATCTTCTTATGTCTTAGAATAGACTAGAATATCATCGATAAACACAACAACGAACTTGTCCAAATATTGTTTGAGCACTCTGTTCATCATATCCATAAATGCAGCTGGTGCATTCGTCAACCCAAATGACATTACCAGAAACTCGTAATGACCATAACGAGTCCTGAATGTTGTGTTTGGTATGTCTTCCTTTCTAACCTTCAATTGGTGATACCCCGTCCATAAATCTATCTTAGAAAAATACTTTTCCCCTTTCAACTGATCAAAAAGATCATCGATCCTCGGCAATGGGTATTTATTCTTTATCGTTAACTTGTTCAACTCTCGATAGTCTATACAAAGCCCTAACGATCCATCTTTCTTCTTGACAAACAATACCGGTGCCCCCCACGGGGAAACACTCGGTTGAATGTACTTCTTATCCAATAGTTCCTGTAACTGAACCAATAGCTCTTTCATTTCCACAGGCGCCATACGGTACGGTGCCCTTGAGACTGGTGCCGCTCCTGGCACAATGTCTATTACGAATTCGATCTCCCTATCCGGTGGTAAACCAGGTAATTCACTTGGAAACACATCCATGAATTCGTTTACTATAGGTATTTGTTCCATGGTTGCTCCCACTCGTTGGGTGTCAACATGGCACAGATAACCTACACATCCCTTCCTTAAAAGTTTTCTAGTTTGTGTTATCGTAAGACAATACGAGCGTCCCGGCAATTTATTCTAAGTAAAATACTACAGGAGGTTGCTTCAGCGTCTTAATACTCACATATTTCTTACGGCGATCTATAATTGCTCCATGGTTAATCAACAATCCATTAGAAATTACATGAATTCTCCTAACTTTATCAGTATTAAATCTACCAATAATTTACAACCCCGTATATCTACGCAACAATTCCTATGAATATCTTCAACAGGAATTATTTCTTCGTTTGCTACCTTAATAATCAAAGGTATAAGCAACTTTTCGGAAAGTAATTCTAATCGTCTAGCAAAATCACATGCTATAAACGAACAAGTTGCACCCGAATCAAATAGCACATAAGCATTTATGTTATTGATCGGGATAATACCTTCAACTACATCCCCTGATGCCACCGCATCTTGGAACGTCATATTAAAAGTGCGGGCCATTGATCTACCCGGCTGAGCTGGACCACTAATAGATAACTTACCGCTATTAGTGCCCTTATTTCAATCTATCCCCTTCTTTGGGCAGTCATTTGCTATGTGGTCAGTTGATCCACATACAAAGCATCCATGGTTTTTCTTCGAATTTGGACAATTAGGAGAAATATGCCCTTCCTGCCCACAATTATAACATACTGCTTTTCCCTTGAGACAGACTCCTAAATGAGTCTTCCCACAGGTTTTACAAGCCTCCATCCTCCTCTTAGAATCCCCTTGTTTTACTCCGGTATTCCCAGAGTTAAAACCCTTCCTCTTTTGACCGTCGCCACTACCATTGGCTCCCTCGGTCCTAATTCCCCCATCAACTTTTCCCTTATTTTTCTTATCCTTGTGGTACTGGCTAAGAGCCTCATTCCCACATTCGGCAATTATTGCCTTCTCTAATATGGTTCCAAAGGAAGTACTTTGAAACACAGAAATTCGGCTATAGAGCCAGGGTTTCAAGCCCTGCTCGAACCGTCTAGCTTTTCTCACTTCTGTGTCCACTTATTGTGGAGCAAATCTTGCCAGTTCATTAAACTTGGCAGCATACTGGGGAACTATCATATTCATCCTTCCTTGCATACTTGTGGGAAAGTAGTTCTTGAAGAAACTCTCCTTGAACCTCACCCACATTAGATTTTCTATCCCGACCCTAGCCTGGTTTGCCTCCCACCAGAAATTGACCTCCCCTTTCATCATATAAGTTGCAAAAGTAACCTTTTGACCTTCTTCAACATTTGCTATAACAAATGCTTTCTCAATCTCTTTCACCCAAGTTTGGGCTTCTATAGGGTCCGTAGTTCCTTTGAACTCCGGCGGACCGACACTTTTAAAATCCTTAAAAGTAGTAGCTCGTACTACCCCAGGATTTATGGGTACATTAGCCCCAATTCTATTAAAAGCTGTCGTTAAAAGATTAACGAACTCTTGCATTGGATTAACCGGACCTCCCTCCAGTTGGTTAACATTAGAATCTTGATTTCGTTGTCTCCTTCTTGGCGGCATTTTGCTGTTAGGAAAACAACACGTCATTATTACTTTCTTCTTGTTGGTTAGTTATTATTTGTACTGAAACAATAACTCATAATCATTACTCAATATGTTCCATAAAAAGACTTGGCGCTGCGGCATGAGTTAACAGTGGAGAGGTCCCAGACTTGGCCATGGCATTGAGTCCTTACTCGATGGGCATGACTGCGCTTACTCTATGATGAGTCTTGGCTTTGTTTCGGCAATACTTGACGCCTTCATTTGTACTATGGTTCGTCTTTGTGGTACATGAGTTTCCGATGTCTTTCGGACACTATTACTGACTACTGGCTCCACCCAAATGTCCTAGGGTTGGCACCGCGGTGCCAACTCTGTGCACCAGAAATTTTTTACAAACTTTGAATTTTGTGAACTTCCCGGACGTATAATTTCTTCGTTATAAGTCCGAATTGGCTCGTTCAAAAGCCTACGGTTCACAAATTATGTACCCTACGCGTTCATGCAAGAATTTAATCTATTTGACTTCGTTTGCTAAAAATTCACCTATTGGTTCATTTTTAACGTAAACGATAAACGTTCATGAACGTTCAATACTCGTTTCTTCGTTATAAGTCGAGATTCGGTCATTTTCGAGTCCGCAACTCTAGAATGCCAAATATGACTTGTATCCATCAAAAACCAACGTTTTCGAGTCCAAACACAAAATTTGACTTCTAAACTGGGAATTTCACGAATTCGACGATTATCGTCCAATCGTGCAATTTCTGGCAAATCTTCATTACTTATGATTTGTTCATTACTTCAAATGCATTCAATTTATTCTATGAACATCTCAACATACTTAATACAACAACTTATATTCATTATTGGATTTTGACTTATTCCTTCACGAGTTTATAACTTATTAAAGTATAAACAACTTATAGCTTCATTGTTCATAATTTATGAAAGTTAAAGTCTTTTAATCATCATACTTATATGTTCTTAACCTATAATATCATTCATTTTTACATGATACAAATTCATATAAACCCTTAACTTTTCATACTAACATTCAAGGCTAACTTATAACAAGTTCCTAACTTTTATAAGTTCAAATGACTTATTTCCAACTTATATGACTTAAGTTCATTGCTTACTCATTCTTCTTACTTCTTAACATTCATGTTCCTTAATCCAACTTTTCTTATCAACCTATCATGATAGAGATAGAAGATAATTTGGAGAAGAAGTCTTACTCTTGAAGTATTTGCTAAGTAGTCTTTTTCTTCTTCTTCTTCTTGCTTATGGAAGTAACTTATTTGTAGCTTAATCTCCCTAACACTTAAGCACTTTGTAATAGTTTGGATTGTTTGAAAAAGTGTTAAATGGCTAACAAGCCTTCTCTATTTATAGAACTCACAAGGTTAGGGTAATTTAGTCATTAAATCACCCACCTCCTTAAGCCACCTCCTTACATTCATTACTTGCTTAGCACAAATCCTATCCTTTGCTTGGTCATTACTCCTAACACTTGGTCACCACATTAACTTGGTCACCACACATAAAACTTGGTTACCAAGTGTAGCCATATTAATATGGTTTGCCCCATGGTTTAATTAAGCCATTGGATTCTAGCTTGGGCTTAACTTAACTTAAACTTTGGGCTTTGCATTAACAAACACTAACTTGTTTATTAATTCAATAATTGGGCCTCACATTTAATTCACTTGGAAGCATGCAAAATCTAACCAATCTTTACAAGTCCAATATCATTACTCAATACATATACATATAGTTTATGTATCATTCTCATATTTAACTCGTATATAAATTTATTATATACATTAATCCATCATTCGTCCAAACTCGTATAATACTTCATATTATACTCATTCTCATTACCTTGTACAATACATAAGTATCATACAATTATTACTTACATAATAATACTTCGTTTTCCTTAATATTCATAATTTAAGTCCACAAGCGAAATATTACGTTTTCTGTAACTAGATTATTATTACATAATCCATCTTACCTTGATATTCTATCATTACGTATTTCTCAGAAATTCAAAAATAATTCCCGAGCAAATACCGATGAATATTATTTTTAGGAAAATTTCCCGAAAAACTTTTATTTTCGTCTTGGAAATTCAAACACTTTAATTCCATCACATAGCTAAAATACTACGATATTCCAACATCAATAGGTTATAGAATGACAACCATCTTGATATCACATAAAATATAATATTATTATTATTTTATTTAATAAAATCATTTTACAATAGAATCTGAATTTCTCGGTCGTTACACCTCTTCTCATAATCTTTGAGTTGTCGTGATGCATAAGCTATCACTTTCCCATGTTGAATCAACACACATCCTAAACCTCTATGTGATGTGTCACTATATACTACAAGTCCTCCTGTATCATCTGGTAAGGATAACACTGGAACCATGCAAAGTCGCTTCTTCAACTCTTGGAAGCTTTCCTCCCATTTATCTGTCCAGACGTATTTCACCGTCTTTCGAGTTAAATTGGTTAATGGGTTTGCTATTTTGAAAAATCTTTTATAAGCGTCGATAATAACCCGCTAAGCGGAGAAAACTTACATTATACATTGGAGTTATTGGTTGTTCCCAATTCACAACCGTTTCGATCTTAGTTGGATCTCTGAGATATTCCATTCTTATCAATTCGTGACCTAAAAATTGAACTCTCTTCAACCAAAATTCACACTTGAAAACTTTGCATAAAGTTGTTCCTTTTCGTAATATCTCAAAACAACTCTCAAGTGTTGATGTATGCTCTTCCGTGTTTTTGAATATACGAGAATATAAATCAATAAACACTACAACAAATTTTTCCAAGCATGGTTTAAACACTCGATTAATTAAATCCATAAATGATGCCGATGCATTTGTTAATCCAAAAGACATTACAAGACACTCATAATGTCCATAGCGTGTCCTAAACGCTATTTTCGGCACATCCCCCTTTCTTACCTTTAATTGATGATAACCTGTTCTAAGGTCAATTTTTGAAAAATGTTCGGCCCCTTTTAATTAGTCAAACAAATCATCAATTCTTGGTAAAGGATATTTATTTTTAATAGTTAACTTATTTAGCTCCCTATAGTCTATACATAGTCTCATAGTTCCATCCTTCTTCTTTACAAACAAAACTGGTTCTCCCAAGGGTGAAACACTAGGTTGTATGTACTTTTTATCTAAGAGCTCCTGTAATTGAATAAGTAACTCATTCAGTTCTATAGGTGCCATTCAGTACGGTTCCTTAGAAATGGGTGTCGTTCCTGGTGCAACTATATAGGCCAAATATCCTAAACAACCCTTTCTAAGTAATCTTTCTGCCTGAACTATAGTCAAACATCGAGATTGCTTAGGTGAACAACTACCGTTGAACACTACCTTTGACTTTGAAGCGATCGAAAAAGATTTTATCGTTTTGATGACAATCAATCATCGTGTTATGATTAACTAACCAATCCATTCCTAGAATTACATCAAATTCTCCCAACTGAATTGGTATTAAATCTACCTTAAAATTTTATCCTTTTATTACCACACTACAGTTTCTGTATATGGTCTCAACCGGAATCCTTTCATTATTAGCAATTTCTACGCAAAATGGTTTGTCTAGATTTTCACAAGGTATATTTAAGTTTGTAGAGAAATTTCTAGACACAAAAGAACATGTAACACCAGAATCGAATAACACATATGCATTTAAAGTGTTGATAGGGATGATACCTGTCACCACGTCTTGTGAAGCAACTTGACATCCTCATCGACATATTAAATGTTCTCATGGTAGAGTGGATTACGAACCCCAACTGCAACTCTTGTTGATTGATTATTCTACGGTATTCTAACCCTTTTCCTCCTTGATTCTTAGGTTTGGGACAGTTCTTTGAAAAATGGTCTAATGAACCACAATTAAAACATTTATTTTTCCTTGGAAGAGGACACTGTGGATAATAATGTCCCGACTGTCCACAATTAAAACATTTGTTATGAAGGCATTCTCTTCTATGTTTCTTACCACAATTAGGACAAGGTTTAATATTATTATTATTACTAAAGTTGTTATTAGTATTTTCTATCTTTTTCCTTGGGTTGCTAGAAAAAAAATTATCCTATTTACGTTTGTTATTAAACCCACCTGAACTGGGTTCTATCCTAATTTTTCCTTTTTTATTCTGACTTCTCTTGTCCTGATGAAACTTAACCAGGCATTCATTCTCACTTTCAGCTATAGTGGCCTACTCTAGTCTCTCAGAGAATGTTTTTATTTGAAGCACTGACAATCTACTCCGAATCTGAGGTTTTAAACCTTCTTGAAACCTACGAGTCTTTCTAAGTTCAGTGGTTACTTGATGAGGAGCAAACCTGGATAGTTCATTAAACTTAGTCGTATACTGGGTTACAGTAAGATCTCCTTGTTTTAAGTCCATAAATTTTATTTCCATTCGGTCTTTCAGGGATTGGGAAAAATAGTTTTCAAAGAACAACTCTTTAAATCTATCCCAAGGAATAATTTCAGTTTCTACCCGACCTTTAGTTGATTCCCACCAATAATTAGCCTCACCCTTCAAGGAAAAGGTTACAAAAATTGTCTTTTGGTTATTATTAACATTAGTTACTAGGAAAAATTTCTCTATCTCAGAAATCCAAATTTGTGCATCTATAGGTTCTGATGTACGTTTAAACTCAGGTGGTCCAACTAATTTAAAGTCTTTAAAAGTTGTGTTTTGGTTCATAGGTTTATTTACAACTCCTAGCATAAGGTCTACTAACTGCTGGGTAGAATTATCATCATTCATTTCTCTTTGGGGTCTTCTGGTTGGTGGCATGATTCTATATAAACCAATAAAATTCACATAAGAATTTGAGTAACACAACATATTGTTTATTTTATATATCACAATAGTACTACACAACAACTTCATAATTAAACATACTACTATCTTACAAAGTACTGATTACATTACAAACTTTGAATGCTTCTTTATTGTAATAATATAAAGCTTTCAACCACCTATACTACCCTCTAGAATTCATTGATATCATCAAAGGAATCCTGAATTATGTGACAAACCACAGATCGATCGATGAGATAAGTCGTCTTCTTCTCCTCTAACGGATATCAAACTACACGGCGCTGCAAATTATTAAAAGTATCTCGAACACCTAGAGATGTTTTAAGAAGCCTTGACTGAATTTCCTTTCTGCCCCTCTGTTCATGGTGCAGTTGTACTTTTAGTCGTTGACTATGTCCTCTCTCATACTATAGCATTCCTTCAGCTATATCAGCCCTAAACCTCATCTTATTACCCTCATATTCTGTTGTCTTCAACAATGATGCCATTGCCTCATCATGCTCATCTATTCTCATTAAATGTCCTGCCACTGGATCCTCTTCTTCCTCAGCATCTAACAGTTGTTGATCATGAAGCAATTCCTCATCTTCTACATCACTGGCTATGTATGACTCTATTTGTGGTCGATTATTGGCTATTACCATTTCCTCAGCATTGGAGTTGGCCATCTATAAAAGAAAACTCCTTTAAATACTGTATAGAAATTTACACAACATAATAGTTTTAATGTAATATTTTATATATACTTTTAAAATTTTTACGGACTCGAAGACTATATACTAAGATTTCTCTTCCTTATATCTATAGCCTTAACAACTTTGATACCAAAATAGTAACACTCATGGTACTTTTAACCATAGCACCTTACAAAGGTACCTATCAATTTGCCACCGACTCGCTCGGCGTCCCCTATAGAAAGTCTGGCTTCGGTGCATTCCCTTAAAGGGATGTCACCAGCAAAAGGCTCGGGGCTCTTTGCAAATTCATTCTTATAGCTTTGATACCAAAATTGTAACGCCCCTATATCTATACTCCCACGGTATCTGATATGGTGTTTACAGAAAATCAACATAATGCTTTTAAATCTATACACCCATGGTATCTGATTATAAGATTACATTAAATAGAGGGACTGAGCGTAGATCAGTCAAGTTATGATATTCAATCGTTAATAAATACCTACGAAGTTCATATATATAAATCTAACACGTTAGTATTGATAACAATACTCAATTATAACATTAATATAATATCGGGTTAGATTAATAGGGTTTGGTGTTTAATACCTTTGATAAATGGACTAAATTTTATTTATAAAATTTAATTATCCTTTATACTATTTTTTTAGAAATTTTAAAGTATTTAAAACATTTATTTATCTTTAAAAATGATTTTTAAATCATGTATTTCTATTTATAAGTAATTAATATTTACTTAAAATTTTACAAAAATATTGATTATTATTTTTAAGTAATTTATATTCATTTATTATAATTTTTATATTCATTTATTAATAATAATTTTACCGAAAAGTCCGATTATAGAAAAAAAAAATAAGCACGAGGTGTCAAGCACGACGTTTTTTGGACAAAAATTTATTTGGTCAAATTTGTCAAACCAAGTATATATCAACACATAACATATAATCAAAATGGAGAAATTTTATTTATATAATGGGATTTTATACATACGAGTCTTATTAGGGTTTTGGGTTTTTACACCTAATCCGTCATACTTTTCAAAATCAGGGGTTTTGAATTTCTTTGGATAATGAACACCAGGAAATATGCAAAGATCTGCATATGAAACATTGCCATATGTTCCAATCCCTTTGAGAACACAGATAGATTCCTCCATTTGAAGGACCTTCTTCCTGATATCACCGGTGTTTGGATCTCCTCTGAGATGTGTGTTTTCAGGGTCTTTGTTGGTCGTATCCAACTGAGGTTCTGGAATTGTTTTTTCAAGACCTTGAACTCCTCCTTGTGTAGAGGATTTTGTATGTGTAGGTATCTTCATACCCTGAGTGGACTGGTGCAATTCTTTTAGTAGAAAAACCAAGTCTGTAATTTGTTTACTCAATCCGTCAAATTCTTCTCGGGAAACAGCATTAGAATAGTCAGAAGAAGACATGAGTGGTTGTAGGCCGTGGCCTTTTTGGATTTTTTTGAAGCGAATGTGAGCCCAATTGCTTCCCTACAAAAGACTTATGTAGTTTAGTCTTAGGGTAATGTGAATGTTATCGTAACATGTCCGTTTTAGGAATTTTGTCCTGCAAAATCGGTTGTTAATTGATAACATGTCATGCATGCACTTATATTCTTCATATTTTCCATTACATATAGATGAACATGGAATAAAATTACAAGTAAATGCTTTTACAAGTAATTGAAAATGGAAAATATGAAGAGACTTTCCTCCGCGTTTGGTTTATCAAAGGTTGACCTATCTTAGGGTTACTCTCGCGACTTTTTGTCATGAAGGTTCCCAGATCATCGCAATTTACTTGACGAGAAGTTAATCCGGTCTGTCAAATGGAGCAAATCTGGGTGGTGCCTTTCCTGAGCCTCGCTGGAATTATTCTTCATGCGAGTCCAGTAATCAAACACCGACAGGATAGCCTCCTGATGGAGGAACCACACAACATACATTCACATACAACGTGTCTCACCGTTTATGAAAATGATGACATGTGCGAAGCATTAATATCACAGATAGATATAGTATAGTGCAGTAAGTAAAATGCGTTCATACACATTCATCAGAAATGTAAATGCAACATTCACAAACAAGCATATAATAGTTTTAAAAAGCTTGTAATAGTGGCTTAAGCCCTCTTCTTTGGAGTCCCCGTGAGTCGCGCCACGTCGATCGTCGGGATTCTTAAGTGTCCTTTCGTTACTTACTTGTTCTTTGGTGTTCTCATATTAATGTGAGATTTGTTTTAAAAAATAAGTGAAAAAGGTCCGACATGTATAATGTCGATGATTTGACTTTAAGAGTAAATCGGTTGGTGTATTTAATTGGTTGCACCAGCTGGCCGAAAAGGTTTGCACATTGACCCGATGATGTGACAACTTTAAAAGCAGTGCTGTGAAACCGAGATTCATTTTGGGTCCAGGGGCTTGATTATGCAGAGGGAAGGTTCTAGGCACCCCCCGACATCCGTGTTACCACGGTGACCGCCACTTTTTAAAGAAATTGTTATATGAATGTGTGTGTGTGTGTGTGTGTGTGTGTGGATCAATGTGCAATTATTTAGAAGTAGTGTTGTACCTCGTTCGAACATATATATATAGGGTTTGAATTTTATAGAAAAATTTAGTTTTAAACAAGAAATAGCAATGAAGTTTTGTAAAAAGAGGTTTTTCAAACCCTATGCTCAAGAGTAATTGAGGCCTTTGATACTTCCATTTTATTATTAAATGTTCGGCTTGTTTGCTTTTATTTTCGAGATGCGAAGCATTCTCGAGAAAATAATATACAGTAGTGCCAAACTCCTCACGGGCATGACAACCATCCAAGGAAATTCAGACACTGTAAATAATGTACAAGCTGCTCACAGCTGAAAAATGTCCATCATGGGAAAGAATCTAGATTTGATGGTGAATATGTGATCACATGATTCCTAGGCTCACATGATACTACGGTTTGTATGGAAAGCGATAGCGATTATATATATAAAAGCTATAAATATATATATAGAGACATGATCAACCACTGCGAAGCAACTCCATGGGGATCGAAAATGTAAATATATAAAAGCGGTAAATATATATATATATATATATATATATATATATATATATATATATGGACATGATCAACCACCTGCAAGTAAACTCCAGGTGGGACGAAATGTAAATAAAGCTATAAAAGCGATCAACTGCCACGAAGTAAAATCCAGGCAGGACGAAATGTATATAAAGCAGTAAAAGTGATCAACTACCACGAAGTAAACTCCAGGCAGGATGAAATGTAAATAAAGCTATAAAAGCAATCAACTTCCGCGAAGTAAACTCCAGGCAGGACGAAATGTAAATAAAGCTGTAAAAGCAATCAACTGCCACGAAGTAAACTCCAGGCAGGAAGAAGTGTAAATATATATATATATATATATATATATATAATTGTTGTCGGACATATCCGATGAGCCTGGATTTACATCCGGTGGGTTTACTGCTTTTATATATATATATATATGTATATATATAGAAGTAAGTAAATGCTCCAGATATAAAATCCAGGCTCATTAGATATGTCTGACAACAGATATATATATATATATATATATATATATATATAAGCAAATAAACGCTCCAGACCTAAGTCTAGGCTCAATCGAGGCATAACTCAATAATGTTAGTCCATATACAAAATATAAACATATATAAGTATATATATACAGACAGAAATGAAAACCATGGACCGAAGTAAAGGCAAGCGCACACAACACGACTCTCAATGTGTATAACGGTGTGTGCTAATATGAGAAGAAGACTTTATAAAATGTGAGAGAAGGCTACGGTGGGGTGCCAAAGTAGACTTCTATGACTTTATATGGATAAACACTCGGCTCCGTCGGATAAAAAAGATAGCTATATGTGAGCTAATGAGATGTTTATAGAAGAGGAAACACTCGATAGGGGTGTATCTGAGTAAAATGGATTTGGGCTTCCTCGCCTTTTCTCTCCTTCTCCTCCTCAAATAAATGACCCCAAGGTTCATATTTATAGACTAATGGTAGCGGTACACTGCGACGACCCATGATTATACTGAAAGTCGGGTCGTGGTGCATCCAAGACCTTAATGGGTCCCGTCATCTCGAAGTACTGCACTCATTACCTTTGTAATGTCGCTCGAACTTGCAGAACTTCAATCAGAGCATCCGAATGAGGTATATCGACCTTCTTGGATTGCTTGTGTCGAGAGATTCTGTGATGACATGGATTAGAGGTTGTACAAAGTCAGGAAGAGGGGTCCATGTGAAAGTAATATGCACATAAGCCAATCATGTTTGATGATAAAGCATATACTTTGTAACAATCTTATTCATTTATTAATAAAAAAATATTAATTTATTAAAGGCTCTTAATTATCTACATGATGTTGTTTTATAATATGTGATAAACCCATAGTTTTAAGCAATGCTTTTAGAATAATGATGATGATAATTCTAATGAGATCTAAATTCTTAGAAAGCTTAAAACTAAAATAGTTCCCAATCGTTGGATTACTAAATTGGGGATTAGTAAATCCGGATAGATTGGTACATACATTGCTTGCTCATTGGATGAGGATGATTGATCTCATGATCATTTGTGTGGAGACACTAAAGCAAGTATGTAGGTGCTTATTATAGAATAAGTTCACTGAACATGGCTCGCTAAGGTATAGTCAATGGAGTTTTACTTGCCTGTCAATAGGAATTCCTGTAGTGATAGTAGTACAAGTGATCATTGGACTTGAGATCATCATAGTATCTTGTGTATGATGAGTTATACTTTGACTTATTCCTTAAGACCCTTAGGGTATATCAAAGGATATGCTTGGGTATAATAAGTTGTGCATGGAGATAATGTATGATCAATAAAGAATCTACCACTTCTAGTAAAAGAAGAGAAATGTCCTATGTGATTCGATAAATGACAACCCAGTAGTCCTTGGCCAAGGAAGAATGAAATTAGAAAGGAGTTTCTAATTTGCATTATTTGGTGTTGTGCATTTAAGAGTCGAAATACATATAATTAAATAAAATAAGACTTGACAGTAATTCCATGTCTTATATTTAATTGGGACATTGTATGGTGGAAGGATTGAATTGTACGATAACTATTTACTCAAAGGTTCTTTTATGATTAATGTTGAAATCTAAATTATCTGGAAAGTCGTTGATCGCTAGGGAGGCTTATCCCTATTGTAGAATAAATATTATTTATTTAAATAAATTAATAATTTAATTTATTTTTTTAAATAAGATTAAAATTGTTCTAATTGATTTATTCACAACCGATTTAATATGGAGAACCTAAAGGGTCACACCATAAAAGGAAGAATAATTATTTAAGAAGTAAATGACATAATCGTAATAATAAGTTAAGTATATTTAATTTAATCTATGGTGATAGAATAAATTAAATAGCTTAATATTATTATTTAATATTTTGGAAATGTTAAATATAAATTAATAAGAGAGTCTTATTATTATTATTATTACTATTATTATTATTATTATTTAATTCCTAAAGGAGTTTGGGAATTAATTAATAAAAAGTACTCTCATATATTCCTAATAAGATTAGGAGGTAAATTAATTAAAAGATTTTAATTAATTATTCCTAATAAGATTGGGAGCATAATTAATTAAAGTAATTTAATTAATTAAAATAAAACCCAATTCCTTAATTGTTAAGGAGGGTTTCCCACATCTATAAATAAGAGGAGTCTTATTATGGGTGAGGAGGTGGTTGACACTTTCACAAAACACGTAAATACGTAATTTCATTAGTTGGGAGAGTACGCCCTTTTCTATGAGAGATAGAAAAACTAGGGATTTGCCAAACACCCTTCTTCTTGAATATTTTTTCTTCCTTGGTGGATCACCTCTAGAGGCCAAACACTGGGGTGGCTAACGTTGATCAAAGGAAGGAACCAAACCCGGTGGATTCAACTTGAACGCGAAAAAGATTGGAGGTGAGCTTGTACCTGAGGAAGCTCGAATCTTCAAGGGTATGATTCTTGTTCTTTCTTTTTCATTTAATTAATAATTGTGCATAAAGGGTGATCTAGGTATATGGTTTGTAAAATTTTAAACTCTGATTTTTACACGTTTCTGCTTTATTTGTGCAATTTGATTGCATTCTTGAATATTACAAACCTAACACCATGCCCATGGTCTTCAAGCTTCAAATTCTATCCAAAGTACTGTCATGCATAATAGTCACTCGGGATTGTTACTCCTCGGTTCTTGTGGGACATCGTTGGATTGTATGTATGTATGAAGTGTTGAGGGCGGCCTTGTGAAGTGTTGAAGGGGCAAGATAGCGTTTGAGTCTTGGCCAAGGGGTTATCGGCGGTTTGAGTTGAAAGTGAGGCGTTGCTCGAGGGTTACATCTGAGATTGGACTACTTGTTTGTATGCCGCAATATCATCTTGTGAGAGAAAACATTGAGGCGGTAAGATGACGTTTCGACTCTTCACCGGGGTCATCGCCGGTTTGAGCTGAAAGTAGACGTTGCTCAAGGTTATATCTCGAGATTGGACTTCTTGTTTGTATGCCTCACCTTTGTCATACGTGGTGTGTGCTGTCACGCCGTTGTTAGCTCGGTGCGAGGTATGAGTGCCTCGGCGGGAGGTCGAGCTTGAAAGGCGATCGCATGTATTTGAATCAAGCATTTAGGAGTTATCGCTTAGGAGCGCAATAGCATCCTTAGGGCTATCACCAAGGATGGAGTCGCTACTCGGTGTTGTTTACGGGACTAGGCTGGCGTTGCGGTGTTATCGTAGAAGACAGAAGCTATCATCTCGGTATTATTATCGGTATTTTGATCTGCGTACCGCGAGGGTTATCAAGAGATTGGAAATGACATTCGGTGTGTGTTTCGGGTTTGAGATGAAATTCTCGGTTTGTGTTAGAGTTGGGCTGAACTTACGGTAGTATCGAATGGATGTAAGCGATCTACCGGGGTTATCTCCAGAAAGGCGAATCGCCCTCTATGATGTTAATGTGAGCGTGCGAGAAAATTTGAGTGTCTACATTAGTATTATTATTATTATTATTATTAGTACTACTACTATTATTATTATTATTCTTTATTCTTTATTATTATTATTATTATTATTATTATTATTATTATTATTATTATTATTATTATTATTATTATTATTATTATTATTATTATTATTATTATTATTATTATTATTATTATTGTGACGCCCCCAAAATAGGTATACATCACCTATTACGAAGTTAGCAAATACATAGTACAAAATACAAATACAATCTTAAATATATATAAGAGAAGTTTGTGAGTTTTAATACAAATATTGTCTTCTAGACAATATCCACTCTCAGATAAGTCATCATTACATTTATTGTCACACTATTTAAACAGAATAGTGAGAACTACTAATGCTATCATACGGATTTGTCAAATAGTTTCTCATTTCGTCCCATCTATATTCTCATTTCCTGAAGAGAACAGTGAAGGAAAGGGTGAACTCAACTAGCCCAGTAAGAAATATTATGACTAAGATAATACATATCATTAGTCTTCAACAATGTTAAACTGATATAATACAATAGACATCAAGTTTAACTGCAGCGGAACAAGCAATCCATTAAAAGAGTCAAGTAGAGAATAAAATCTATTATCTTTTATGATTTAAAAGTTTTTCATCACTTTTATATTTGAGACTCGACAATAAATAATCCACATCATCAAATCATCCCACTTTTCTCTGGGGCCAAGAATATTATTTAGTATCACGACCACGAATTATCCATGCACTACGGACCAAAGATAATCGTGTTTTCATCAACGGTCCTGATCATGCCATAAAATAATTCATCTTTGCACCCTTGGCCAAAGAGAATCCATAGCCATAATCATATCAAAAATTGTCCATCAATGCACTACGGGCCAACGAGGACTCTTTCCACATCATTTGTAACATTACGGTCATGATTATCTAGAATAATCACAGTCATAATCATACCAAGTCCATCTATGCACTTCTGAGGCCACAGATGACTTTCAACAAAATATAAACATGAGGATGATGACAATGATATAAGAATTCAATAAAACAAGTTCAAAATTAAATTATTCGAGGAACTAATAACCTCAATTATCGACATGATACTTCTTTGTAGAGTAAAATTCAAGAATGCTCGGAAGAATATTTCCATAAAAAGATCTTGGATGAAAGCGCAAATATCAAGGATATTCCACTAATTTCATGGAGTATAGAAGTCAAAACTTTAATCGGTGAGTATAATAAAGAATGGAATAACAAAAGAAATCACCATGCATGTGGTACTTCACATAAGCGAGTTATTCCAGCGAGAATAATAAATAACGGAATCGGTCAGGCGTAAAGCGCATGCGAGACGAGGATATTCCAGCGAGAATAATAAAGGCGGAACGAAGTCCGACATAAAAGCACTAAGCGAGGATATTCCAACATAATAATAAAGAATGGAATAACAACAGAAATCACCAAGTATAGGGTAGACCCCGTATACAGGTTATTCCAACAGAATAATAAAGAATGGAATAACAGAAGTTCTCTTCATGAATATGAAAAAAATAATACACCTTACCTTATAAAGAAGAGTACTCCGACGGTAGGGCGTGGATATACTTGAAGAAACTAGCACTACGCTCAAAGCTTTCTTAAATGCTAAAGAATTACGCTCAAGATAGAAGAATAATTCTCTCTGCAGTTTCTCTCTCTAGAGTTTCAGTGAATTTGTAAGAAATAATGAAGGAATGAGCTTTATTTATAGAAGAATAGGCGAATAGTAACCAATCCATGAGCGGTCGGATCGACTTACTTTAAGCAGACGGTCGGATTGGTTTATAATAAAATATAATATATTCTATTTATAATCTAATAAAGCGAATAACTTTTAAAAAGATTTTACTATATCTGAAACACTATGTCAGGGCACTATGCAAAATAAAATATAATCTAATCTAATTATTGTCTAATAAAAAGCAGATAACTTTATAAAAGTATTACATTTTATATAAAAGATATTTACTATTAGCCTAATAAAACCAATAACTTTATAAAAGTATTTTGTTTTTATAAAAAGATTTTACATTTTATTACATTAATAATACTAATAAAACAAAACTTATATATATATATATATATATATATATATATATAACAATCAACAATAATTGAATCAAATAGCGTGAGATCTTGTAAACGAACTCTCATGGCAATAATTGAACAAAAGCTGGTGACTTCTCACATAAGCATCGATAATCAATACCGCGTCTTCTTATGCGACCCGTGTATTCTTTGTACTTTTACTTAAAAGTAGTTCAACGGTGATAACGGTAAAACTTCGTAGATTATTTTCATAAAAATATTTTTATCGTTTTTCTCAATCAAATGATAATCATTTGTAGGGTCCTGATGATGATTGTGTCGTTGTGCGAATATTCCTGTTAAAAGCGAATATTCCCAGAGCCAATCGAATATAATACAACAACTTGCATACTTTTAAAATTTATAAATACTACCCACAACTATAACATTATCTCAAATTCACACCATAATATTAAAAAAATATTTTGAGAAATCTTTATTCGTAAAATTTGAGATTTTACAATTATTATTATTATTATTATTATTATTATTATTATTATTATTATTATTATTATTATTATTATTATTATTATTATTATTATTGTTGTTGTTATTATTATTATTATTATTGTTATTATTATTATTATTATTATTGTTGTTGTTATTATTATTATTATTATTATTATTATTATTATTATTATTATTATAATTATTATTATTATTAGTACTACTATTATTATTATTACTATTATTGTTATTATTATTATTAGTAGTAGTATTATTATAAATCATTATTATTATTATTATTATTATTATTATTATTATTATTATTATATTAATTATTATTATTATTATTATTATTATTCTTTATTATTGTTATTATTATTATTATTATTATTAGTACTATTTTTATTATTATAACTATTATTATTATTATTATTATTATTATTATTATTATTATTATTATTACTATTATTATTATTATTATTATTATTATTATCATTATCATTATTGTGAGACCCCAAATTTTATGAATAAAGATTTAAATTCCTCAAAATATTTTTTTTTGAATATTATGGTGTGGATTTGATATAATGTTATAATTGTGGGTAATATTTATAAATTTTGCAAAGTAAGCAAGTGGTTATATAATTTTAGATTGGTGGGGAATATTCGTTTTAATTGGGAATATTCGATATTTGACTTACACAATCATTGTGGACCCATACTTGAAAGTATTGTCATAGTAAAGCGACATAATTATCTTTTATAAAAATAAGGTCGGAAGTGTTTCTGAATTAAAAGCTTGTTGAACTACCCGATAGTAAAGAAATACGATGTCTGGCGTGGTTGCATAGTAGCAGCACGATATTGGTTATTGATGCTTACATGAGAAGTCACTCGGTTATACTCAATTATTACTTTCGAGAATTGATGCATCATATCTCTCATATTATTGATTCGATTATTGTCACAAGTATCATCGTATAATATGATATATTATTAAATCAATAATTGAGGCGACAAAGTTATTCATATTATTAAATTACAATATTTATAATGTCTAGAAGTTACATCGAGGAGAGGTTTGGTCATCTAATTGCTTGCTTGATAAGGAAAAATCTTTATCAGAAAGCCCCATCTTTTCTAGGTACGACCTGGTTGTTAAATATTGTGAGTTATAATATTAATGATGAATAAGTTCGTGTTGATAAAAGATGAAATTGATAGTTCCATTATGTTGAAATTATTAGTGTTAGTGAAAATCGATATTTATTTCGATAATAATTGATGTCTGGAAGTTATCGGGTAATTAATCGGATACATGAGGAATTAATTGCTATTAATTCACATGATTATAACTATTTGTTCACATGTGTGTACTATTGATTCACATTCATGTACTATTAGGGGAGTTGGTGCAAGATTTATAATACTTGCATGACTAAGTTAAAGATGGAGGTACTATATTGTTATTCGTATTTTCACATGATTATAACTATTGAATCACATGATTGAACTATTGAATCAAATGATTGAATTATTGATTCACATTATTTACTATTAGGGGAGGTGGTGCAAGTTTGATAATACTTGCAGGACTAAATTAAAAATGAAAGAAAAGTTGGATGTATTGTATTGTAATTTTTCGAGCCCCAAAACGTGCAATTATCGAAATTATATTTTTCTATAAATAGAAGCTCATTCTTCCTTCATTTCTCACCAATTCACTAAAGCTATAGAGCAATTATTATAGAGAGAAATTATAGAGAAAGAAGAAGAAATGCTGCTACTCTCTATTCAATTATCGACTTTATTCTAAGGTAATGGGTATTATTTCTTTCATTTTCATGAAGAGAGCTATTATTATTTTATTTCTTATTATTATGTTGGAATAACTTTTATCATCTAAGTACCGCATACATGGTGAAATTCTTACATTATTCCATTCTTTATTATTACATTAAAATATTCTATCATGCGTATTACGCATGACACAGTTCCACTATTTATTATTACATTAGAATAACACATACATCTTGATACTATCGCATGCACAGTGAATTCTGTTGTTATTCCATTCTTCATTATTACATTTGGAATATCACATGCGTATGGATTTCGCATGACTGGTTCCATTATTTATTATACATTGGAATAACTCGTGCATGCGTTGGTCTAATGCATGCACTGGTGAATTACATTATTATTTCATTCTTTATTATTACATTTGGAGTATCACATGCATGCGGATTCGCATGACTGGTTCCATTCTTTATTATTACATTGAGAATAACTTTTATGCGTGTGGTCTATCGCGTGCATGGTGAATTCTTACATTATTCCATTCTTTATTATTACTGTTGGAATAACCTTTTATCTATGTAGATTACCACATATGCGGTGAATGATCCTTTGTATTCATTCCTTATTAAATTGTTGAAATGATCTGTCTACGTGGATTACCGCATGGCGGGTAAAAATCCATTTGTAGGTTCATATATTCTATTATACTCAGTTGGTTAAAGTTTTGGCTTCTATACTCCATGAAATTAGTAGAATATCCTGGATATTTGCGCTTCATCCAGTATCTTTTCATGGAAATATTCTTCTGAGCATTCTTGAATTTTACTCCACAAAGCAGTATCATGTTGACAATTTGGACGTTTTTGAGTTCAGGATAAATTAACTTATAAATCTTTAAAATTTAATTCTTGAACTTGTTTTATTGAATTATTATGTCATTGTCATCATCCTCATGTTTATATTATGTTGAAAGTCATCTGTGGCCTGTAGTGCATAGATAGACTTGGTATGATTATGACCAGGGATTATTCGGTATAGTCATGACCGTAACGTTACAAATGATGTGGTAAAAGTCCTCATTGGCCCGTAGTGCATTGATGGACAGTTGTTTGCAAGATCATGATCATTGATAAAAACACGAATATCCTTGGCCCGTAGTGCATGGATAATTTGTGGTCGTGATACTAATGAATATCCTCGGCCGTAGTGCAGGGATGACGTGGTTTATTTAATAAGCTGAGTCTCGGTGATAAAAGTGATGAAAAACCTTTTAAATTATAGAAGATAGTATATTTTATTCTCTACTTGACTCTTCTAATGGATTGCTTGTTCCGCTGCAATTAAACTTGATGTCTGTTATATTGTATTAGTTTAACACTGTTGAAGGCTAACGATAATTTATTCTGCATTATCTTAGCCATAATATTTCTCATTTGGGCTAGTTGAGCTCACCCTTTCTTTCATTGTTCTCTTGGGAAATGAGAACGGCATGGGGACTAGTCGGGGAGCGGAGTGACGGTCGGATGATAGCATTAGTAGTCCTCACTATTTTGTTAAATAGTGTGACAATAAATGTAATGAGGACTCCAATGAGTGTGGATAATGTCTAGATGTCAATATTCTTATTAAAACTCTTAGATTATGTTTTGTCGTATTTTACACGACTGTTGTATAATTAAGTTGTATTTGAATTTTGTATCATATTTTTGGCGACACAAGATGGGTGATGTATACCTATTTTGGGGGCGTCACAATTATTATTATTATTATTAATATTATTATTATTATTATTATTATTATTATTATTATTATTATTATTATTATTATTACTTTTATTATTATTATTATTATTATTATTATTATTATTATTATTATCTTAATTTAAGGCAACATGTTAATAGTCGTTGCAAAAGTTGTATAAAATATGCAACAAAAAATAAAATTGTTGCCAATGAATGTGGTCCATAATTAGGCAGCGAAATATAGCAACAAAAAACTTTTCGTTACTTACGATGAGGAGAAATCAAGTGGTTAGAAATTTTTAGCAACGAATTTCTAACGAATTTTGTTTTCAAATTTTGCAACTACTTATGAATTTCGTTGCAAAAAGTAAAAGACTAATACAATCTGCAACGAAGGACAAGTTTTGTTGCTAAACATATACTTTTAGCAACGACTTATAAAGTCGTTGCCTGAAAAATCGTTGCTAAAGACCTATTTTTAGCAACAAAAAAACTTTCGTTGCCCATGATGACGGGAAATCAAGTGGCCAAAAATTTTGCAACCAATTTCTAACGAATTTTTTCCATAATGAATTATAGCGAAATTTTGCAACGACTTATGAATTTCGTTGCAAAAAGTGAAATCAGCTGAAACAATCAATCTGCAACGAAGGACAAATTTCGTTGCTAAACATATACTTTTAGCAACGACTTATAAAGTCGTTGCCCGAAAAATCGTTGCTAAAGCCCATTTTTTTGTAGTGAACCAAACCACTAAAGTTAATCATTGTCGTATCAAGAAATAAAGCTATTCATTTATTAAAAAATGGATGTCAAGCTTTCTTATCCCATGTCACAGATTTAAACAAAAATACATCAGATTTGAATGATATTTCTATTGTTAATAAATTTCCTGACGTATTCCCAGAAGAACTTCCTGGCCTACCCCCAGAGCATGAAATCAAATTTTGTATTGACCTTGAACCCGGTACAAAACCCATTTCCAAAGCCCCATATCGAATGTTTCCTATTGAACTTCAGGAGTTAAAAACCCAACTACATGAATTTTTAGACATCGATTTCATTCGTCCTAGTACGCCTCCTTGGGGTGCTCTTGTTCTATTTGTAAAGAATAAAGATGGAAGTATGCGACTTTGTATTGATTATCGGGAGTTGAATCATGTCACCATCAAAAATAGGTACCCGTTGCCTTACATTGATGACCTGTTTGACCAGTTGGAAGGCGCCAAATTCTTTTCAAAGATCGATCTTCGTTCTGGATATCATCAGTTAAAGATTAAAACCAATAACATTCTAAAGACTACTTTCAGAACTCGGTACAGGCATTACGAATTCCTAGTCATGTCTTTTGGACTCACTAAAGCTCATGTTGCCTTCATAGATATGATGAACTGAGTATTCAAGGAATATTGGATCATTTTGTAGTCATCTGTATTGATGACATCCTCATATACTCCAAAAGCCATGAAGATCATGAGCAACACTTGAGGCTGATACTCCAAAAGCTTCGTGAAAACAAGGTATATGCCAAGTTGAAGAAATGCGAGTTCTAGCTTAAGGAAGTAGCATCCCTTGGGCACGTGATATTAAATCATGAAATATTTGTTGACCCGACAAAGATTGAAGCAATTCAAAGCTGGGAGCAACCTAAGTCAGTGACCAAAGTATGTAGCTTTCTTGGCTTAGCTGGCTATTATCGGAGCCATTAACTCAGCTGACTCAAAAAGATACAAAATTCGGTTGGAGCGAGGAATGTAAGAAGAGTTTTCAAGAACTCAAGAGGAGACTCATTTCAGCTCATGTTCTTACAATACCATCTAGTTCAGAGGGATTTGTCATCTACAGCGATGCTTCAAGCAGAGAGTTAGGATGTGTTCTCATGTAACATGGGAAAGTCATAGCCTATGCCTCAGGACAACTTAAAGAATATGAGAGGAATTATCCTACTCATGATCTAGAGTTAGCAGCAGTCATTTTTGCGCTTAAAATCTGGAGGCATTACCTGTATGGGGAGAATGTGGAGATCTATATGGATCATAAAAGCCTTAAATATTTCTTCACCCAAAAGGAACTCAACATGCGGAAACAACGTTGGCTCGAGCTGTTGAAAGATTACGATCATACCATTCAATACCATCCTGAAAAAGCGAACATGGTAGCTGACGCATTGAGTAGAAGATCATATGCGGGTACGAGTACGATATTGTCAATGCAAAGGCCCATTTGATATGACTTACAAAGGATGAAGATAGAGACAAAGACTCCAGGGACCCACGTGATAATGGCAAATATATGAGTAGAACCAACTTTAATCAATAAAGTTAAAGATGCTCAAGCTACAGACCTGGAGCTGATGCGTATGAAGAAGAAAGTGCAAGAAGGTGCTATTTCAGAAGCAAGAATCGATGAAGAAGGAATACTTCAAGTCAACTCTAGACTTTGTGTTCCTAATAACTCTGATTTAAAGTATAAAATCATGATGGAGGCGCAGAACACACCGTTTGCAATCCATCCTGGGAGTACCAAAATCTATCGTGATCTTCGACATACATTTTAGTGGAGCAATATGAAGAGAGAGATCGCAGAGTTTATCTCAAGGTGTTTAACTTGTCAACGTGTCAAGGCGGAGCATTAAGTGCCAAAAGGACCATTGCAACCACTTAAAATTCTAGAATGGAAGAGGGAGCACATTACCATGGATTTTTTTACTGGTCTTCCCAAGGTTTCTCAAGGCATAGATGCGATTTGGGTCATTGTTGATAGATTGACCAAGTCTGCTCATTTCTTACCTATACAAGAAACTTATTCACTTGAACGTCTTGCTCGTATATATATAAATGAGATTGTAAGAATACATGGTATGCCAGTATCCATAATTTCTGATTGAGACCCAGGATTCACTTCACGATTTTGGGTTAGTTTGCAAAAAGCTATGGGCACGGATTTACGATTTAGTTCTGCTTATCATCCTCAAATAGACATGCAGTCGGAGAGGACTATTCAAACTCTTGAAGATCTATTAAGACTCTGTGTCCTTGATTCCAAAGGAAGTTGGGACTAGTTTTTGCCATTGGTGGAGTTTTTCTACAATAATAGTTATCAAGCAAGTATTGGCATGGCTCCATTCGAGGCGTTGTATGGACGCAATTGTTGTTCTCCAGCATGCTGGGATGAGGTGGTTGAAGCAACATTACTGGGACCGAAATTGGTACGCATGACAATGAAAAAGATTTAAATGATTCGATAACGTATAAAAACCTCACAAGATCTACAAAAGAGTTCTGATGATCTTCATCAAAAGGACATGGATTTCAATGTTGGAGATCATGTGTTATTACGCGTTGCTCCATGGAAAGGAGTTACAAGATTTGGAAAGAAAGGAAAGCTCAATCCTTGATTCATTGGCCCATTTGAAATCCTCGATCGAGTAAAAACTGTGGCTTATAGACTCGCCTTACCGCCAAGTATGTCTCGTGTTCATAACGTTTTTCACATATCAATGTTACGTAAATATGTGGAAGACCCGAATCATATTATTGAGTTAGAACTAGACAAGATAGCGAAAGATTTAATGTATGAAGAGATATCTGTTAAAATCTTAGATAAGAAGGAACATATTTTACTTACCAAGGTTATACCTCATGTCAAAGTTTTGTGGAGAAACCACGATGTTGAGGAAATGACTTGGGAGTTAGAATCTGAAATGAAATCAAGATATCCTCACCTCTTCGACATACCAGGTATGTGCCCCAATTTAAATGTCAAAATTTTATAAGAAGGGGAGGTTGAAAGACCCTAACTTTTATGAATAAAGATGAATTTTTCTCAAAATATCATTTTGAATATTAAGGTGTGAATTTGTTATAATGTTATAGTTGTGGGTAATATTTACAAATTTTGCAAAGTATGCAAGTTGTTATAAAATATTCCATTGGTTGGGGAATATTCATTTTAATAGGGAATATTCGTATGAAGGCACAATCATTGGTGAACCCCACAACGGAATTATTGTCGGAGTTATAAAACGACATAAATATCTTTTTATAAAAATAACAGGAAAAGTTTTACCGTTAACATTTGAAATACGCGGTGATAAAAGTACAGTAATATGCGTGGTAGCATAGTAGCACACAGTATTGATTATTGATGCTTACGTGAGAAGTCACTCAGTTATACTCAATTATTGCTCTGATGAATTGTTGCATAGTATCTCACGTTATTTGATTCAATTATTGTCAATATTTTATATTATTAAATCAATAATTGAGATGACAAGTTATTCATATTATTATTTGCATTATTGACAATGTCTAGAAAATTCTGTCAAGGAAAGGGTTTGGTCACCTAATTGCGCGTCAATAGGGAGAAATCCTTATCAAAAATCTCCCTCTTTCCTAGGAATGATCTGGTTGTTAATATTGCAAGTTATATTATTGATGAATAAATGTTGTTAAAAATATTGAGGAGATTTTTATGAAGTATTTGTTGTATGTTTGGCGTATTATTTGAACCCCCACTTACCCATTTTTTTAAATAATCGGTAGAAAGTTATTATGTACATATATATATATATATATATATATATATATATATAATGGCGGGGTCCACATATGGATGACTTTTTGGGGGAGTGGAAAACACGATGTTTGTCATGGGTGCACGAATTTATTATATATATATATATATATATATATATATATATTATAATAAGTTTTGGTTTTTATGAAAGATAGAATATATTATATTTTATTATGCATAGTGTTTTCATAGTGACTGGATAATAAATCATGTGAATTTTCAGAAATCGTCCGAATTTCCACTTTGCGTTCGTGATTTTTTCCCTTACTGTGCCTCCAAATAGTATCTTTCCATTCTCCTATAGATAGGATTCTTAGTTTAGAATTGAAAATCACACCAGGATTAGAGAATTCTTCTTCTATAATATTAAGCGTATTTCTTTCGAGTTTTAGGAAGCTTTGAGTGTAGAAAATAGTGAATGTTTTCTTCAAGAATATCCCGGCTATACCTATTGGAATACTCTTTTTATTAAGGTAAGGGATATTATTTTTGTTCAATATTCATATGAAATAATATTTTCTTCCATACTCTGTAGTATGTAAGTAATATTATTTTGTTTCAGATTCCGAATTCTACACTCATTTTGTTAAAATATGGCTTATATACTCCTTGAAATTAGTATAATATCCTTGAAATTTGCGCTTCTTCTAGTATCTTTTCATGGAAATATTATTCTGAGCATTCTTTATAATTTTTAATATTTTTATGTCGGGGTACTATTCCCGAAGTACTATCCATAGGGTACTATTCACTCGGGTACTATTCACCCATGGTACTATTTATGACAAAAAATTGATTTCTTTTCGGTCAAAATCATTTTTGATACAATATTATTCTTGAATTTTACTCCACAAAGCAGTATCATGTTGACAATTTGGACAATATTGAATTCACGATAAATTAAATTATAAATCTTTAAAAATTTATCATTTGCTTTCTTTTAATTGAATTCTTATATCATTGTCATCATCTTCATGCTTATATTGTGATGAAAGTCATCTTTGGCCCATGGTGCATAGATGGACTGTTGATTGGTATGATTATGACCTGGAATTATTCGGTATAATCATGACTCATAATGTTACAAATGATGTGATAAAAGTCCTCATTGGCCCGTAATGCTTTGATGGACAATTGTTGGCATGATCATGACCATTGGTGATTACACGAATATCCTTGGCCCGTAGTGCATAGATAATTTGTGGACGTGATACTAATGAATATCATTGGCCTGTAATGCATGGATTATTCAGTGATGTGGATTATTTATTGAGCTGCGTCTCAGCTATAAAATTGATGATAAACTTTTTAAATCATAGAAGATAGTAGATATCATGCTCTACTTAACTCTTCTAATGGATTGCTTGTTCTGCTGCAGTTAAACTTGATGTTTATTATATTTTAATCTGTTTAACACTATTGGAGGCTAACGATAATTTTTCTGCATTATCTTAGTCATAATATTTCTTACTGGGCTAGTTGAGCTCACCCTTTTGCTTTCATTGTTCTCTTCAGGAAATGAGAACGTAGTCGGGACTAGTCGGAGAATGGATTGATGATCCGAGATGATGGCTATAGTAGTCCTCACTATTCTATGAAATAGTGTGACAATAAATGTAATGGGTACTCCATTTGAGTTTGGATATTGTCTATAAGACAATATTCATGTAAAAACTCTCAACTCATATTGTATAATTAAGTTTGTATTTGTATTTTGTACCATGTATTTGGCGACTCAGAATGGGTGATGTATACCTATTTTGGGGGCATTACATAAGATATAAATTATGTAATGTAAAATGCTTAATGCTATGAACGCATAACATTAACATTTAATGATCGTTCTGAGTATATAAAAGATTGTATGACTTAGACGATAAGGAATAAATCTTGAGGTATGGCATTTAGTTTCCAGAAAGCCTTAAGGAATGAGAAAACAACTTAACGAACATTATAGTTTTAATGGTACAGCTGAGTTAAGTTAAGTTTAGGTTGTCGTACAATCATAATCTTTAATGGTTGACATATGGGAGCTGGGCTAAACAATTCCTTCAGAGAGCGGAGGTATATACAAAACTGGCAACTGATCTAACTCACTGTGAAAGACAATGTAGACGAGACGGGAAACTAGTTTGCTGGTTGTTTGTGGGAAACCACTTAGAGTACCATATGGACTACTAGTAGAGACGTGATGTGTCCTGAGTCCTATAAGAGTTGTAAGAAGAAGATAAGAATGTAAATCATCAAATATGATGATCGTATGAGTAAGACATCCCCGTATGTCATAACACCGTAAAACAGTAAAGAAAGTCGGTCGCATAAACTTAGATTGTAAGGACGCGAGCCCTAAGAAGTAAAGTTAAGTTTAAACCAATACATAAGTCAAAAATATGACTAATTGGTGCATGTTATTCCTTATGTGATATATAGGGATTGCGATGAGTAGTTCAACGTAAACTGTAAGATGTAGCTATGCGTAAGACAAGTTTCCTAACTTTATTCATATTTTTAATGAATGCTAGTTTCTTAAACTTTCTCAGATGTTGAACTTGAGAAATTTTGTCTATGTGCAAATGTGTGATATTTGTACAAGGTGGTAGAATGTATGAGGCCTTGTGCCACAAGTTTAACACGTCGGTGTTTCTATAAGATGATTTATTCTATGATTGAACTGTTCAATATGAGAATGTTCTGTTTATATAGGATCCGTTATTGTTAAGTATGTTCTAATGATTCTAGCCAGACAGAATGTGTATGGAAAAAGGTGGAAGAAAGAAGGTATTTCAAAGTGAATGTGACTAATGTTTTAAAATGATAGGAATCAAAGTTTATTCCTATTATTCAAGCTACTTCATAACCTTTGTTCAGTTATTGAAGTCTTAAAAGAATGTTTAAATTCTTGAAGTTGTTTATTCAACTGCTATGACTTGCTGAGCAATTGAATGCTCACACTTGCTTTAAATGAAAAAAAAAATTCAGCGTACGAGTAGAAGAACTTAAGGATCCCATAAAGATCAAGCTGATCGGTATCCAGAAGAAGTGTCATTCAGTATATGAATGAACGTGAAGATCAAGCCAAGACTTGTAATGTAGAATAGTATAATTAAATTGTAAAATAGTTTAATGAACTGTTATGTATCCTTGGTGGCGGATGAAAGTCACTCTTGTAAGATGATAAAGAATAATGTAATTATCATTATTTGTAATGATAAAGGTTATAAGGTATTAGAACCTGGGATTAGAGAATGTATGTTGTTATATTTAGCTATATAATGATGTATGTTTGGAAGAAGATAGAACCGTGACGTACGGAATCAGCGTGTTAAGATAGAACGAATTTTGGGGCGTTACATTTTCATTAGTAGATCCAAAGATAATGTCATCTACATATATTTTAACTAATAAGACTTTATTTTTGTGCTTCCTAAGAAATAATGTTGTATCTACTCTACCTCTAGGGAAGCCATTTTCAATAAGAAAGTTAGTTAGTGTTTCATACCATGCTCTAGGTGCTTGTTTAAGTTCATATAAGGCTTTGTCTAATCTATAGACATAATTAGAGAGAGTTGGATTGATGAAACCTGGAGGTTGCTCCACATATATTTCTTCTTGAAGTTCACCATTTAGAAATGCACTTTTAACATCCATTTGTAAGACTTTGAACTTCATGTGAGAAGCAAAAGCAAGGAATATTCTGATGGCTTCTAATCTAGCAACAAATGCGAAGGTCTCGTCGTAGTCGATGCCTTCTTCTTGGGAATACCCTTTGGCTACTAGTCTTGCCTTGTTCCTTGTTATTATCCCATCCTCATCCATCTTGTTTTCTGAAGACCCACTTGGTGTCAATAATTGGGTGGCTTCTTGGTCTTGGAACCAATCTCTATACTCTGCTTCTTTCAAACTGATTTATTTCCTCTTGCATGGTTTCTGTCCAACTTGAGTCTTTCATAGCATCCTCTATCTTCTTAGGTTTCATTTGTGACAGAAATCTTAGATAGAAGCACTCATTCTGGGTGGCAGATCTTGTCTTGAATCTTGCATTTGGATCTCCAATGATTAGGTCTTGAGTGTGATCTCTTGCCCATCTGGTTCCTGTTTAACCATATGTCCTGATGATAAGTAGGTTTTATACATATTTATCCGGTATCTGTTACTTGAATTAGTTGCTTATACTCATGTTTCTTAGTTACTTTTCATGCATTTTGTGTTCATTTTGTAGATCTTAAGCTTGGGAACGATGTGAGCGATTATTGGTATGAAAACGCATGGAAAAAAAATCTGGGAATCGTTTGGGCTTTCATGTTCATTTTATGTTCTTGGCTTAGAACTTGGATTATGTTGTAGAGTTTCTTCTTAGATTTCCGGAACATCTTGAATCATTCCAATCGGAGTTGGGAAGCAAGAGTTATGATCTTTGTACCAACGAACGTTGAATGTCACTGTTTTGGGTGGCCATTTGCGTAGCTGTCACTTCCAACCAAATTTCAGCCTTCATCCGTCCATTATTTCTCACTTATCAAAGAAAGAAAGTTGTAGAGCTCGTCGAGAGCTTCGATTTGATAGGTGGAAGGCCTCGTAAATCTTTCCGGATCAAAAGTTATGGCCATTTCCGAATCAAAAGTTATGGCCAAGTTGAAGAATTCTATAAAAGGAGACCCAAGCTCAGTGCAAACTCACGAAAATTATAGGCCTACACACTCTTACAAACATACCAAATCAAGCATGGGTGATAGCAACAACCAATTCAGAAGTTAGAATCCAAAATCAAGCAAGAAAGGTACAAACCCTAATTCATAGCTAGATCTTTGATGCTTTGTTAATTTTGTTGTTTAGATGTTTAGAATTATGTATTATTATGTTAGAAAGTATGTTAGGTTGATATAATATGTTTTCATAACATCTAGATGCCTTATATAAGTGTTTTTAGTAATCTGGAAATTTTGAAAATCAAGCCTGACAATTGAATGTCAGAGCTTGTAGATTCATATGTGTTAATAGTTAGGTATGTTAATTGTATGTTATTTGTAGCCTGTTATGAGGTCTTTAATCTGGAAAAGAAAGTATGTTCATTAGAACTATATATTGCAAGTTATAGGTGGTCAAAGATGGTTAACCGATCACGAGTTATGTTTTACGGGTTACCCAGAAAACTCAAGAACAGTTTGAGCCGGATACTTTGACCAACCTTTTGATCGCTTTCTGATTGTTGTTCTTGTAACGTTTTGTAATAGATTAACACCTTGATATACATACTACATATTTATGATCTTAAATTTCTTAAACAACTCATAGGATTACTGGAATTAATGGTCAAAAGACGTTGACCGAGCTTGACTAAGTTTTCTGGATGACTTACCAGGTTTACCTCCAGATAGGGAAATTGAGTTCGTCATTGATCTTGCACCGGGAACGACACCAGTTTCCAAGGCACCATACAGAATGGCACCTATAGAACTGAAAGAGTTACTCATACAATTACAGGAACTCTTAGATAAAAAGTACATACAACCTAGTGTTTCACCCTGGGGAGCACCAATATTGTTTGTAAAGAAGAAGGACGAAAGTATGAGGTTATGTATAGACTATAGAGAGCTAAATAGATTAACCATTAAGAATAAGTATCATTTACCAAGAATTAATGATTTGTTTGACTAATTAAAGGGGGCCAAACATTTTTCAAAAATAGACCTTAGAGCAGGTTATCATCAATTAATGGTAAGAAAGGAGGATGTGCCGAAAACAGCGTTTAGGACACGCTATGAACATTATGAGTTTCTTGTAATGTCTTTTGGATTGACAAATGCACCGACAACATTTATGAATTTAATGAATCGAGTGTTTAAACCATGCTTGGACAAATTTGTTGTAGTGTTTGTAATAATCTAGAATTTCAAATTGTAATTTTAAATATTTATTGAATTATATAAATATTTATTTGAGGTGTTTATTGTTGAATAAATATTTATTTATGTGATGGTTGTTAATAAATATTTATGAATCTAAATTTATTAGATAATATTCTAAATTAAATTAATTTATAATTTAGAGAGTTGTAATATGACATGAGGTGTTATATTGTTGATTAATAATTTAAAGTGGTATATTAAATTATTAAATAAAATTATAATGTTTAAGTGGAATATTTATTTAAATATAGTGTGTATAATTAATTTATTTGATTAATGTTGGATATGGAAATCCAAATAAATAATATGTGATTATAAATCATAAACTAAATTGTTTATTAAAATAAATTAAAGGAGTTTAATTTAGTTTGTCAAACAAAGTTTAATATATTAAGTCTTTATTTTAAAGACTTTTGCCAAACAAAGCTTTATGGCTTTTGGACTTTTTAGATTTTTGAATTTTTAAATAAAATAAATTAATTAAATTAAATAATAAATATAATATATTTATAACATATCGTTAGATGTAATGGCGATATTATGATTAGTGTGCGTATTAAGGTTTATCGGTTTTTATTTTTACGCATTTGGTTATCAGTTGGTCTTACGCCTTATTTGCTAAGCCTAGAGAATACAGAGAATTGAGAGAGAAATTGAGAGAATTGAGAGGAAATTCTGAGTTTTTAAAGCAAATTCTGTGGTGTTAGCAAGGATTTTAAAGCAACAAAAGGTATTTTCCATAATCTCCATGCATATATATATAGAGTTTACGACAAAATTTTATATATTATGTGAATTTCAAATTTGTTGAATTGTTGCTATACAATGGGTTACTTGTGATTATACGTATTATGATGGTTTAGTTTGTATGTAAACAAGAATTTTCTATGCTAATTACAGTTAAAAAGTAGAAAAATAATGAAAGTATATATATTTTCTTATATGGCTTGTGTAAGTACAAGTTTTAGTGGTCAATTGGTATGATAAACTGTAAATTGAATCTTGTTTATGCTAGTTCATTAAGAAACGAAGAGAACGTAGTTTGAACGAAGTGATTCGGTGTAGAATTGTAATCACAGTGAAGAGTTTTGTAAAGGATGTCAAAAAATGGAGTTTTGTGTAAAAACATGGAATTTGAGAAATTAAACTAGTTTTAGTTGTTGTTAAATTGTTCTAATTGGTTGAATATGTTGGCAAACATGTTTGTAATAGTTCTATATCAATTGTATGTGTTAATATCACTGTTTGGTGGGTGAAATTCGTGTTAGTTGGGCTAAAAATTAAAGCTCTTTATTCATCTTTGTCTGCAGTTACTGCATGCGTACCTTTGGCAAAGCTACTGTTAGGTCTTAAGGCGAAAAGTGGTCTTAGGCTTGGCGATCGAGCTTATGTATGCATGCAATTTGTACATACAATCCGAGACGATTAGTTTTCTTTATTACTGCAGACCTTGAAGCACCCCTATAGCTTGGTCTAAGGTTGTGTTAAGGTGTCAAACATGGAACAAGGAGGTTAATTCAGTACCGTGTCATGTCATTGATAATTTCAACTTTGTAAAATGAATTATAAGTTATGAACGTGATATGTTAGAACTTAGTGTATATAATGAATAGTAAACAAGTGTTGTGAAGGTTAACACTTGAAATTTCTGATATTTACCTAGTAGCATAAGACTTGTACTAAATTAATAAGTTTAGCTAGAAATGTATATGTTATGGTATGTTAGTATATCTAATAGGTATTGTGGTTCTAATACAATGTGTAGGTGAACTTGAGTTTAATATTATAGCTTACGCTCAAGGCAAGTTTCTAAACCTTATCTTTTTACATTGAGCAAGCTTTCTAACTCTACAATTTCGTTGAGCTAGTTCTATTATTACGTTGTGTAACTTTATTCTTATGATTGAGCAAGTTTCCTATCTTAAACTGTTATTGAACAAGTTATTTGTTCCTAAATTTCATTTGAGCAAGCTTTAACTCTAATTTTATCATTATGGTTGATTCATTTTAGCTTGTTTATAGTTAAGCAAGTTTCTTAAGTTCTATTCCTATATAATGAACACATTTTTTGAACTCTCGTCCCTATTATTGAGCTGTTTTATTACTTTGCATGAGTTAATACCATGTTGAGCAAGTTTTTAGTTTTCAGCTTGCTATCAGTTAATGTATGTTTATTAATTTCATTTCTAATGTTATAACCTTAGCTTATTATTGTTCAAGCAAAGGTTTATCATTTTATTCAATACTTATGCACTCTAGTTATTTTCAAGCATGAGTTTAATATACAGTCAGTTCACCTATAATTCTCAATTATTCTATGTTAAGTTGTTAGTAAACAACTGCTGTGTTATCAAACCTTATTGATTCAACTAGTCCCCTAATTGATGATCGTTATATTTTAAATTACCCTTGAAAGCTTATCCAAACCAAACTTTCTTTGCTGCAGACTTGTACTCTAAAACTGAGAAGAAAAACCTTATTATAAGGGGTACGCTATGCGTTTAGATGTTTGTGCACAATACATGGTACGAAGGGCTGATCCCCCTTAAGTACGAGGAGTCCTTATAGTCTTATGACTGTTAAAGTTGAAGTTGAAAGATTACTTACAACTATGGACATAGTTCGTGGTCTTATGACCCTTAGATATATATATTCCATATTTTGGATTCTAGTCTTTGGTTATCATTGATAGAGTATTATTCAGTTTTGATGAGCCTATTCACTGGCAGTTATTATATTCTTGTTGGTTCATTGTTATATCTAGAAAGCAATTGTTTTGCTCACTCTTGCATAAATATTATTATGGCAGCTAAAGTTAAGAAGGTAGATGAGCCTTCAACTAGCAAAGGAAAGAGAAAAATGTGCATGTGATGAAGACTTGTAACTTTTATTTATTGTCATGAATGATAGACTTTATATTAAATGATGTAATGTAATTTCCGCACATGATTGATGTTAAGGTTAGACAACCTGGGATGTTTTTTTTGTAATTAATGATGTAAGCCTTTTATTGGGAGGATTTATGGTTTAATTTTATTATATTTGGGTAGATAGATTTAAGGAGATATTCTTCAAGGCCTATTTTCTAGAAAGTTCAAAGAATCAGATGGAGGTGCAATTTTTGGAACTGAAGCAGGGCACCATGACAGTGTCGGAGTATGTCACGAAATTCTACGAGTTAGCAAGGTTTGCGCCATATCAAGTGAATACGGATGAGCGCAAGGCAAGGAGATTCGAGCAAGGACTGAAGCCATGGTTGTACAGCTGAGTCTCTCTGTTCCAGCTATAAACGTTTGTAACGGTGCTTGAAAAGGTGATTCTCGCTGAAAGTGGAGGCGAAGCTGTAACAAAGCACAACCAAGAGCAGAGAAAGAAGAAGAATGAAGGTGAAGTTAAGAATGCTGGTGGTAATAGTGGAAATGGCAACAATAATTTGAAAAGGAAGTGGAATGCAAATGTGGGAGCTGGAAATCACTAAGGTAACCAGTAGAAGAAGAAGATTGATGCATGTGCCACATGCGGGAAGTTTCACTCGGGTATGTGCTTAAGGGGAAAGCGGGTATGCTTTAACTGTGGCCAGGAGGGTCACATTGCCCCAAACTGCAATCAACCCAAGAAGAATGCATGCTACACCTGCGGGTCAAAGGACCATTTTGCTCGCAAGTGTCCAAAGAAGAAATTCGGTGAGACAAATGGAAGCAAGGGAAATGCTAGTGGAGGTACACTGACTATTGCTGGACCAACATCAACAAATAAGCCCACATCAAGAACTTTCAACATGACGGTGCAGGACGTGGTGCAGTCAAAAGATGTCATGTCAGGTATTATCAAAATCAATGATATTAATGCATATGTATTATTTGATTCGGGTGCTACTTGCTCGTTTATATCTGATGAGTTTGCTAAGAAGTTAGAAATACCTGGTGAAGAGTTGAATTTCCCTTTAAACATAGAAATTGTGAATAGAGAGGTAATTCCTGTTAGATTCGTATACAAGAATTATAGGGTGAACATTAAGGGGAATGTTATGAAAGTAGATTTAATCCCAATTAAACTTGGAGAGTTTGACGTTATATTGGGAATGGATTGGTTATTCAATTATGGAGCGATAATTGATTGCCAAAAGAAGTGTGTAAACCTAATGACTCCGTCAAAGGTAGTTTTTCATGGTAGCAAATCGCCTAGACAAATGAGGTGTCTGACGGTTATGCAGGTCCAGAAGTTATTGAGTTAGGGCTATGTAGGGTACTTAGCTTACATAGTCGATACTCAAAAGAATGAGGGTATAAAATTGGACGAAATACCAGTAGTTAGGGAATTCGTGGACGTGTTTCTGGAAGATTTGTCAGGACTTCCGCCTGACTGAGAGATCGAATTCGTGATCGACTTAGCGCCAGGAACTGCTCCAATATCGAAGGCCCCGTACAGAATGGCTCCGGTAGAGATGAAGGAACTGATGGTACAACTTCAAGAACTATTAGATAAGAAGTACATTCAACTGAGTGTATCACTGTGGGGAGCACCGGTGTTATTCATGAAGAAGAAGGATGGGTCAATGCGTCTTTGCATTGATTATAGAGAATTAAACAAAGTCACTATTAAAAACAAGTATCCGTTGCCAAGAATAGATGACATGTTTGATCAATTGAAGGGTGCTAGATATTTCTCGAAAATAGATTTGAGGAGTGGGTATAACCAACTAAAAGTAAGGAAGGAGGATGTACTGAAGACAGCATTCCGAACTCAGTATGGACATTATGAATTTTTGGTGATGTCTTTTGGTTTGACAAACGCCCCTGCAGCGTTCATGGATTTGATGAACATGGTGTTTAAACCATTTTTAGACAAGTTTGTGGTGGTATTCATCGATGATATTCTGGTGTACTCTAAATCCCAAGAAGAACATGTGGAACACTTACGTCTGACGCTGGAGACGTTAAGAAAAGAAAAGTTGTACACGAAATTCTCTAAATTTGAATTTTGGCTAGAACGTGTACAATTTCTTGGGCATGTAATTGATAAGGATGGGATTTCAGTAGATCCATCAAAAGAAGAAGTTGTGATAAATTGGGAACAACCAAGAACTCCGTCAGAGGTAAGAAGTTTCTTAGGATTGGCAGGTTATTACAGACGGTTTATCCAGGATTTTTCCAAGATTGCTACTCCGTTGACAAATTTGACGAGAAAATCTGTAAAATTTGTTTGGACGGAAAAGTGTAAAGAAAGCTTTAAGGAACTGAAGAAGAGACTCAGTGTGGAACCTATGTTGTCATTACCAGATAATACAGGAAACTTTGTGGTGTATAGTGATGATTCACACAAGGGATTGGGTTGTGTCCTTATGCAGAACGACAAAGTCATCGCGTATGCATCAAGGCAATTGAAAGACAACAAAAAAGGGTATCCAACTCATGATTTAGAGTTGGCGGCAGTTGTGTTTGCTTTGAAAATATGGAGACACTATCTCTACGGAGAGAAGTGTGAGATCTACACAGACCATAAGAGTGAAGTATATTTTCACACAAAAGGACCTAAACATGCGTCAGAGAAGATGGATGGAACTGATAAAAGATTATGATTGCGAAATCTTTTATAATCCGGGCAAAGCTAATGTGGTTGCAGATGCCTTGAGTAGGAAGGGCAGAGAAAGGTTGATGTTGTTAACCGATAAGGAGGAGCTCATTTCAGCAATGGCAAAGCTAGAGTTGGAAATCCGATTTCCAAAAGAATTCGATGAAAAATTATACCAGATGGAAGCTAGTCCAACTTTGGTGGACAAAGTGAAGAACGCTCAATTACAAGATGAAAAATGCAAAAAAATAAAGGAAAGTGTGGTCGAGGGTAAAAAAGTGAAGTACAAGGTTGATACTGAAGGAATGCTAAGATTCGTGGGACAAATTTGGGTTCCAGCAGTACAGGATATTAAAGAAGAAATCTTAACAGAAGCTCATAATTCAAGATATTCGATTCATCCTTGGTGGCCAAATATGAAAAGAGACGTTACAGAATGCGTTGTAAAGTGCTTGACATGTCAAAGAGTGAAGGCAGAACATCAAAGGCCAAGAGGATTACTCCAACCATTAGAAATACTGGAATGGAAGTGGGAGCATATCACAATGGATTTTGTGGTAGGCCTTCGAACGACTTAGAAAGGGTATGATGTGATATGGGTGATAGTGGACAGACTGACAAAATCAACACACTTTTTGCCAATAAAGATTAGATTTAATCTTGATCGGCTGGCAAAACTATATGTCAACGAGATCGTGTCGAGACATGGAGTTCCAATATCAATAGTGTCAGATCGAGACCCGAGGTTCACATCAAATTTCTAGAAGAAATTACAAGAATGCATGGGAACGCAACTGAAGATGAGTCTGACGATATCATCCATAACCGATGGGCAAAGCGAACGAACAATTCAGACGCTAGAAGATATGTTTAGAGCATGCATCATAGATTTCAAAGGAAGCGGGATGATCATCTACCGAGATTGGTGGAATTTGCATCTGATAATATGATTACCATGCAAGCATTGGCATGCCGCCATACGAGGCATTATACGGCAGAAAATGCAGAACTCCACTATGCTGGGATGAAGTTTGTGAATGTCAACTGTTAGGACTAGAATTGGTACAGCAGACCGCTGAAATTATCAAACTTATAAGAGCAAGACTAGTAGCTGCTCAAGATCGACAGAAGAAGTATGCTGATCAACACAGGCAGAATCGTGAATTTGAAGCAAGAAATTTCGTGTTCCTGAAAGTTTCTCCTTGGAAGGGGAAAATTCATTTCGGCAAGAAAGGAAAGCTAAGCCCAAGGTTTATTGAACCTTTCGAAATACTACGCAGAGTGGGAGAAGTAGCTTATGAGGTAGCTTTACCTCCAGAATTAGAACATGTTCACAACGTTTTTCATGTGTCGGTCTTACGACCGTATAAACCCGATTACAGGCATGTGATCGAGTATGAACCGTTGCAGTTCAGTAAAGATTTATCCTATGAAGAGATTCCTATCCAGATAGTCGATAGGAAAGAACAAGTGCTCAGGAATAAAGTGATACCTTCTGTGAAGGTGATATGGAGGAACCACAATGTCGAAGAGGCTACGTGGGAACTCAAAGCTAAAATGATGAAGAATTGCCCTAAGTTATTTGTTTAGTCTGTGTCTTTGATTCTGGGGACAAAATCTTTGTAAGAAGGGAAGAATGTGACGATTTGATTATTTGAATTGTGATTTTGGGGACAAAATCCTTGTAAAGAGGGAAGGATGTAACAATCTGAAATTTCAAATTGTAATTTTAAATATTTATTGAATTATATAAATATCTATTTGAGGTATTTATTGTTGAATAAATATTTATTGATGTGATGGTTGTTAATAAATATTTATAAATCTAAATATATTAGATAATATTCTAAATTAAATTAATTTATAATTTAGAGACTTGTAATATGACATGAAGTGTTATATTGTTGATTAATAATTTAAAGTGGTATGTTAAATTATTAAATAAAATTATAATGAGATTATAATGTTTAAGTGTAATATTTATTTAAATATAATGTGTATAATTAATTTATTTGATTAATGTTGGATATGGAAATCCAAATAAATAATATGTGATTATAAATCATAAACTAAATTGTTTATTAAAATAAATTAAAGGAGTTTAATTTAGTTTGCCAAACAATGTTTAATATATTAAGTCTTTATTTTAAAGACTTTTTGCCAAACAAAGCCTTATGACTTTTGGATTTTTGATTCTTAGATTTGTGAATTTTTAAATAAAATAAATAAATTAAATTAAATAATAAATATAATATATTTATAACATATACGTTAGATGTAGTAACTGATATTATGATTAGTGTGCGTATTAAGGTTTATCAGTTTTTATTTTTATGCATTTGGTTATCAGTTGGTCTTACGCCTTATTTGCTAAGCCTAGAGAATACAGAGAATTGAGAGAGAAATTGAGAGAGAGCTTGAGAGAATTGAGAGGAAATTCTGAGTTTTTAAAGCAAATCATGTGGTGTTAGCAAGGATTTTAAAGCAATAAAAGGTATTTTCCATAATCTCCATATTATATATATATATATATATGCATATATGAGTTTACGACAAAATTTTATATATTATGTGAATTTCAAATTTTTTGAATTGTTGCTATACAATGGGTTACTTGTGATTATACGTATTATGATGGTTGAGTTTGTATGTAAACAAGAATTTGTTATGCTAATTACAGTTAAAAAGTAGAAAAATAATGACAGAATATATATTTTCTTATATGGCTTGTGTAAGTACAAGTTTTAGTGGTCAATTGGTATGATAAACTGTAAATTGAATCTTGTTTCTGCTAGTTCGTTAAGAAACGAAGAGAACGTAGTTTGAACGAAGTGATTCGGTGTAGAATTGTAATCACAGTGAAGAGTTTTGTAAAGGATGTCAAAAAAATGGAGTTTTGTGTAAAAACATGGGATTTGAGAAATTAAACTAGTTTTAGTTGTTGTTAAATTGTTCTAATTGGTTGAATATGTTGGTAAACATGTTTGTAATAGTTCTATATCAATTGTATGTGTTAATATCACTGTTTGGTGGGTGAAATTCATGTTAGTTGGGCTAAAGTCGAACTCTGTTCATCTCATGCTATCTCTGTTTACATGCATTTAATTGCGCATTTGCTACTATATAAAAAAAAAAATGGTAAATTGCCGGTCCCGAGCTTTGTATATGGCGCATTGCGCCATACCCTGTCATGAGATAATTAGTTCTGCTGCTACTGCATACCTTGAAACACCCCTATAGCTTGGTCTAAGGTTGTGTTAAGGTGTCAAACATGTAACAAGGAGGTTAATTCAGTACCGTGTCATGTCATTGATAATTTCAACTTTGTAAAATGAATTATAAGTTATGAACGTGATATGTTAGAACTTAGTGTATATAATGAATAGTAAACAAGTGTGGTGAATGTTAACACTTGAAATTTCTGATATTTACCTTGTAGCATAAAACTTGTACTAAATTAATAAGTTTAGCTAGAAATGCATATGTTATGGTATGTTAGTATATCTAATAGGTATTGTGGTTCTAATACAATGTGTAGGTGAACGTGAGTTTAATATTATAGCTTACGCTCAAGGCATGTTTCTAAACCTTATCTTTTTACATTGAGCAAGATTTCTAACTCTACACTTTCGTTGAGCTAGTTCTATTATTATGTTGTGTAACTTTATTCTTGTGATTGAGCAAGTTTCCTATCTTAAACTGTTATTGAACAAGTCATTTGTTCCTAAATAACATTTGACCAAGCTTTAACTCTAATTTTATCATTATGGTTGATTCATTTTAGCTTGTTTATAGTTAAGCAAGTTTCTTAAGTTCTATTCCTATATAATGAACACATTTTTTGAACTCTCGTCCCTATTATTGAGCTGTTTTATTACTTTGCATGAGTTAATACCATGTTGAGCAAGTTTTTAGTTTTCAGCTTGCTATCAGTTAATGTATGTTTAGTAATTTCATTTCTAATGTTATAAGATCCAAACCTTAGCTTATTATTGTTTAAGCAAAGGTTTATCATTTTATTCATTTTGTTCAATACATATGCTCTCTAGTTATTTTCAAGCATGAGTTTAATATACAGTCAGTTCACCTATGATTCTTAATTATTCTATGTTAAGTTGTTAGTAAACAACTGATGTGTTATCAAACCTTATTGATTCAACTAGTCCCCTAATTGATGATCGTTAAACTTTAAATTACCCTTGAAAGTTTATCCAAACCAAACTTTCTTTGATGCGAACTTGTACTCTAAAACTAAGAAAAACAACCCTATTATAGGGGATACACTAGGCGTTTAGATATTTGTGCACAATATATGGTACGAAGGGTTGATCCCCCTAAGTACGAGGAGTCCTTATAGTCTTATGACTGTTAAAGTTGAAGTTGAAAGATTATTTACAACTATGGACATAGTTCGTGGTATTATAACCCTCAGATATATATTACATATTTTGGATTCCAGTCTTTGGTTATCATTTATAGAGTACTATTCAGTTTTGATGAGCTTATTCACTGGCAGTAATTATATTCTTGTTGGTTCATTGTTATATCTAGTGAGCAATTGTTTTGTTCACTCTTGCATAAATATTATTATTGCAGCTAAAGTTGAGAAGGTAGATGAGCCTTCAACTAGCAAAGGAAAGGGAAAAATGTGCAAGTGATGAATACTTATAACTTTTATTTATTATCATGAATGATAGACTTTTTATTAAATGATGTAATGTAATTTCCGCACTTGATTGATGTTAAGTTTAGACAACCTGGGATGTTTTTTTTGTAATTAATGATGTAACCCTTTTATAGGGAGGATTTATGGTTTACTTTTATTATATTTTGGCAGATAGATATGAATGAATGACAAGTGAACACCAAATCTTGTGGGAATGAAGTACCTTGATTTGGGAGTGTCACAGTTTATCGATGATATTCTGGTATACTCGAAAACACGAGAAGAGCATTCTGAACACTTGAGGGTTGTTTTTATTATGAAAGGAACAACTTTATGCAAAGTTTTCTAAGTGCGAATTCTGGTTAAAGAGTGTTCAATTTTTAGGTCATGTAATTGACAAGAATGGAATATCAGTAGATCCAACTAAGATCGAAACGGTTATGAATTGGGAACAACCAACAACTCCAACAGAAGTAAGAAGTTTTCTCGGTTTAGCAGGTTATTATCGACGGTTTATAAAAGATTTTTCAAAAATAGCAATTTAACTCGAAAGATGATGAAATACATCTGGAAAGATAGATGTGAAGAAAGCTTCCAAGAGTTGAAGAAGCAACTGAGCATGGCTCCAGTATTGTCTTTACCAGATGATACAGGAGGCCTTGTAGTAGATAGTGACGCATCATATAGAGGTTTAGGGTGTGTGTTGATGCAACATGATAAAATGATTGCTTATGCATCACGACAACTCAAAGATTATGAAAAGAGGTATCCTAATCATGACCTAGAGTTAGTCACGGTATTCTTTACTCTAAAAATTTGAAGACACTACTTGTAAGGGGAGAAGTGTGAGATATATACAGATCATAAAAGTCTAAAATATATTTTTACACAAAAGGAACTAAATTTTAGGCAGAGAAGGTGGTTAGAACTGATAAAGGATTTTGATTGTGAAATCTTATATCATCCCGGTAAAGCCAATGTCGTAGCTGATGCGTTAAGTAGAAAGAATCAGGAAAAGTTGAACGCAATAACCGCCAATGATTGGTTAATAAAAGATTTTTAAAAGTTAGAAATTGAGGTGGAATGTCCAACTACCTCTACCCAAAAGTTATTTATTATAGAGGGAGTTTCGTCTCTACTTGATAGAATCAAAGAGATGCAGGAAAAGGATGAAGAATGTCAGAAGTATAAGTCTAATATAATTCATATTAAGTATAACAAATTTAGAATAGATAAGGATGGAATAATAAGATATGAAGATAGAATTTGGGTTCCATTAAATCAAGCCTTAAAAGATGAAATTTTAAACGAAGCTCATAACTCTAAGTTTGCCATACATCCTAACAGTACTAAAATGTACAAGGATTTAAGTCGACACTTTTGGTGGTCGAATATGAAAAGAGAAATAGCTAAATAGGTAAGCAAATGTCTCACGTGTCCAAGCGTTAAGGCTGAGCATTAAAAGCCGAGTGGTTTACTTCAACCCTTACCAATTCCTGAGTGGAAGTGGGAACATATAACCATGGACTTTGTTGTAGGCCTCCCAACTACACAAAAAGGCCATAATGCCATTTGGGTAATAGTTGACCGTTTAACCAAATTAGCTCACTTTTTACCTATTAAAGTTACTCATAACTTAGACCACCTTGCCAAGTTGTACATTAATGAAATCATCTCTAGGCATGGAGTGCCTGTTTCTATAGTATCAGATCGAGATCCACGTTTTACTTCAAATTTTTGGAAAAGCCTTCAGAAACACTTACAAACATAATTAAGATTGAGTACAGCTTATCACCCTCAAACTGATGGGAAAAGTGAGAGAACCATAAAAACATTGGAAGATATGTTACGAACATGTATCATCGATTTCTAAGGAAGTTGGGAAGATCAATTACCTTTGGTAGAATTTGCCTATAATAATAGTTATCATGCTAGCATAGGTATGCCACCCTATAAAGCCTTATATGGGAGAAAATGTAGAACACCTTTGTGTTGGGATGAAGTCGAGGAAAGACAAATGCTAGGACCTAAAATAATTCAATAAACTACTGAAACCATCAGAATTATACGTGAACGAATGCAAGCATCTCAAGATCGACAGAGGAAATACGCTGATCCACATTGTCAACAATGAAACTTTAGCGTAGGAAGCCACGTATTCTTGAAAGTATCTCCTTGGAAGGGCAAGATACGTTTTGGCAAGAAAGAAAAACTAAGTCCGAGATTCATTGGACCTTTTAAAATTTTGAGGAAAATAGGTGAAGTTGCTTATGAAATAGCACTACCTCCTTAGTTGAACCACATTCATAATGTGTTTCATGTGGACTTACGACCATATAAACCTGGTTATAAACACGTTATAAATTATGAGCCAATCCTAATCAAAGAAGATCTTTCTTATGTAAAAGAACATGTACAGATCGTCGATCTTAAATAGCAAGTCTTGAGAAATAAAATGATAGCAACGGTCAAAGTAATCTGGAGGAATCAGAACGTTGAAGAGGCTACATGGGAGCTCGAAGATAAAATACGAGAGAATTATCCCCAACTATTTACTTAACCTGTACTGTAATTTCGAGGATGAAATTCTTATTAGTGGGGGTGAATGTAAAAACCCAAAACCCTAATAAGACTCGGATATGTAAAATTCAGTTATATTATTAAAATCTCTCCGTTCTGAAAGTATTATGTGTTCATTTATACACTGTTTAACAAAGTTGGTCAAATAAAATTTTGTCCAAAATTGACGTGCTTGACACCTTGTGTTTAAAATTTTTCTTTCAAAAATAGACTTTTTGGTATATTTGTTTGGACAAGCTACTTTGTCGTGCTTACACTGACAAAAAGCTTTGTCGTGCTTGTTAGGATTAGTGGAAAATCTAGGTTAGGAAACCTAAATTACAAACCTTAACCCTAATTTATAAACCCTAACCCTAATTAGCTAAATTAACCCTAATTAGGTTATCCTAACACCTAATTATGATTACTAAACTTCAATTAGGTACTAAGAAACATCATTAAGCAACAACCCTAATCATTAAAAACAAAACCCTAATCAAGATTAGGGCATAATTAAGCTACTAATTTGGTCAACAAGCTCACAAGTAGGTTAGGAGTCATCCACACAAGTCCCAAAACATCACATGACATGCTTCCAAACTCCCAAGCACCAGGAGAGTCACAGATCATATATTTTAGGAGGCAAGTAGGTGGAAAAATGACCAAAAAGTCAAGTTAAAGAATTCTATAAAAGGAGACCCAAGCATAGTGCAAACTCATAAAAATTATAAGCCTAGACACTCTTACAAACATACCAAATCAAGCCTGGGTGATAGTAGCAACCAATTTAGAAGTTAGAATCCAAAATCAAGCAAGAAAGGTGCAAACCCTAATTCATAGCTAGATCTTTGATGCTTTGTTAATTTTGTTGTTTAGATGTTTATAATTATGTATTAGTATGTTAGAAAGTATGTTAGGTTGATATAACATTTTTTTCATAACATCGCCTTAAATAAGTGTTTTTAGTAATCTGGAAATTTTGAAAATCAAGCCTGACAGTCGAATGTCAGAGCTTGTAGATTTATATGTGTTAATAGTTAGGTATGTTAATTATATGTTATCTATAGCCTGTTATGAGGTCTTTAATCTGGAAAAGAAAGTAGGTTCATTAGAACTATATATTGAAAGTTATAGGTGGTCAAAGATGGTTGACCGATCACGAGTTCTGTTTTCTGGGTTACCTAGAAAACTCAAGAACAGTTTGAGCTACTTTGACCAGCCTTTTGATCGCTTTCTGATTGTTGTTTTTGTAACATTTTGTAATAGATTAACACCTTGATATACATAATACATATTTATGATCTTAAATTGCTTAAACAACTCATAGGATTACTGGAATTAATGGTCAAAAGTCGTTGACTGAGCTTGACCAAGTTTTCTAGGTTACCCAGAAAACTGATGAACACGAAGAACAGTTGTTGGCTGTACTTTGACCAGCATAGATCGAGACCTTAGAAATATGATTTCTCCAAATCAGTGTTATATATATGTACCTTGACATATATACTACATATTATAACAAACGCAACACAAATCTATTACACAGAATCAGAGTTATGAAAGCCACAAAACCGTTGACCAACCATGACCACTGTTCTGGGTTACCCAGAAACTCAAGAACAGCTCTGACAGTGACTTTGAGCCTCTATAACTTCTCGTTATATGTAGGTTAAAGCACGAATTTTGTTTGATGTTTTACTACTGTAAGAGTACTAGAATCATAATAAGTAGCTAGTTAGATCGTAGTCAAAGTGGTCCTCGACTTACGTATTTGACCGCCTGTAAGCTCAAGAACACCTATAATGACACTTCTCGTCACTACTATAGGGCTTTAAATGACAGATAGAAATTTTTATTTTAGAAATTAATTTATAAAAATTAGAAATAATTAATAAATAAATATAAATAAATACAAAAACAGTTTTAAAAATTATATTAAGTTATTATAATTAACTTTTGATATTTTTACATAAATTCAATAAATATTTTATTTATTTTGGATATTACTAATAATTAAGTTAATAATAAAGTAATTAGAATAATTACTTATAAATAATAAATAATTATTGAAAATAATATTAATGATATAAAAATCATACTAAATGGATATAAATTATTTAAAAATAATAATAAAAGTTTTGTAAAATTTTAAGTAAATATTAATTATTTAAAATAGAAATAAATGATTTAAAAATCATTTAAAGGATAAATAAATACATAAAAATTATTATAAGCTTCTAGAAATTATGATAATAGATATATAAATTATCTAAATATATAATAAAGCTTTTAAATAAAATTTAGTCGATATATCAACTTATTTAATACTCGGTAAGGTCTTTAAACACTGAAACCATGGGTGTATAGATATAAACATATAATTAGATACCATGGGTGTATAGATTTAAATGCATTATATTGATTCGTAGTAAGCAACATATCGTATACCGTGGGAGTATAGATATGAGGGCATTACACTTGTCACAGAGCTGGCCTATACTCAGAAGATTGTGTTTTGATCCTTCCACATAGGCTACTTTGCTGAAGGACACTGCACCATTCCCAGCTAAGCCATAACCTCTTGTTTTTCCAGAGCCATTGTCTCCAAAGATGACTGTTGGACCCTCTTTCTCTATTAAGTTGGACAGGAGGGCTTTGTTCCCAATCATGTGTCGTAAGCATCCACTGTCCAGGTAACAATTTGTAATCGTGGAGCTCTGTTCCTGCAGTGAGATTTAAGCTCTCATTTTGGTAGCCATACTTGCGTGGGTCCTATCTTGTTAGTACCCTTGGGAACCCAAATCTGCTTGACATTGGGTTTGATATGCATAGGATTATTGTAATATATTGCAGCCTTATGACCAATTTTAGTGCATACAAAACATCTAGCATGATGCGATATGTGGATGCATGCTTGTGAGTGTCTATGGATTCTTTCTCCATTTGAACTTATGTGGATTTCTGGCAGTCCTTCCTTTATACTGATTCTTTTTTTTCAATGTGTTCTTGTGATTCATGATTTATGAAGAGTGTAACTTAACTTTACTATTCCCACCTGGTTGGTTCGTGGAGTTGATTTTGCTCGACTCTACGATCCTTTGAGGTTGGAGAGTAGTGACTAAGTTACTCTTCTCTTTTCTGAACCCTAGGCTAACATAGGATCAGTTATGCCTTGTAACATAGATTGGATCAGAAGAGAAGGGATGGACTGATTCTTCCTTCCGTGAGGATTTCACAAATGCAATGCTTCTATTGATGTTTGAAGCATTGCTGATGTTAGTTTCCTTTGACTTTTCCATATGTAATTTTGAGGAGGATTCCCCAAAACCTAAACCTGTTCTGTGAGATGCACTTCTCTGACTTGATATCAGGGAGTCCATGGATGAAGAGGATCTATTCCATGTTAAGATTGTCTTTTCTAGTTCCTCAAACTTAGAGGTTAGATTTAACTCTCTTTGTGCATTAAGTTCATTGGTCTATCTTAAGAGTTTATTCTTAGCTTCAAGTTTAGAGAGGGAGTTAGCACTTAGAAGAGCTATTTTCAGTTCTTCTTGAACTTTCTCTTTTTCTTTTTGAAGAAGAGAATAATCTTTAGACAGAACTCTGAACCATTTCATGTATTGATGCAGATCAGACGTTATGCTATATAGTGCAGTTCTTAAATAATCAATATCTACATCAGGAGAGTTAAGGTTAAATACCTCATCGATACTTACTTTATGATTATGAGTGCTTTTCTTAGCATTTGCATTTTTGGCCATTAGACACAGATTTTCTACTTGAGGATCTTCATCATCTCTAGACTCAGGAGTTTCATTATCTGAGTCACTCTATGATCCTTTGGCTACAAGACCTCTATCTTTTTTCTGGAGCTTCTTGTTGACTCTAAACTCTTTCTTTGGATTTGTTTTTCTTTTCAGTTCTTCTCTAAGAGGTTTGTTGCAGTTTTTAATGAAATGGCCAGGCTTCTTGTAGTTGTAGCATAAGTCATTGATTTGCTCCTAGCTGTTGGTGTTGTTAAATCTCTTAGGTTTGTTGCTTTTACCTTTACACATGAACCTCTTGAGTCTTCTTACCAGCATTGCAATATCCTCGTCATCATCTTCCTCAAAGTTAGAGTTATTTTCAGTGTTAGCTTTGGAGATGGCATCTATTGCTTTGAGAGGAACTCCTTTGTCCTTCTTTCTTCCTTTAGATAGAGTTTCTGCTCGTTGAGTCAACTCAAGTTCATAGGTGACAAGGTTACCATAGAGTTACTGAACAGTCATTTCATGGAGATTCTTTGATTCTCTGATGACAGTGGTTTTGGCATCCCACTTGCTTGGTAAGGTTCTCATGAATTTTATGATCAGATCTTTATTTGGGTAGATTTTTCCAAAGGCTCGAAGAGAGTTGAGCAGAACATTGAATCTTTCATAAGTGGAAGTGACATTTTCCCCTGGAACATGGGCAATCATTTCATATTATTGAGTCAGAAGAGATTGTTTGTTTTCTCTGACTTCTTCAGTTCCTTCGTGCATAATGAGAAATGCTTCCCATACTTCCTTGGCAATTTTGTTGTTGACCACATTTTTGAACAGATCATCTTCTAAAGATTGGAACAAAATGTTCTTGGCCTTTTTGTCTAGTTGGACAGCTTTCTTTTTGTTGTTAGTCCATTAAGTTTTAACCTTTATTTGGACTCAATTTGGATCTTCTGGAGTTGGTGCAAGCTTTGTTGGAATGTAAGGCCCATTCATGATAGTTTCAAATAGCTCTTCATCTATTGAGTCCATGTATGCTTGCATGCAAACTTTCCAGTTGGAAAATTTATCTTTATTACACATTGGTGGCTTGCTGCCTCCTCTAGTCTTTGATTCGCTTATCAGATGTGCCATTGGATCTACTCAAGCTTTGTACGCTAATTGAGAGAACCTACTCTGATACCAATTGTTAGTTTCTATAGGCACAATAGTTATCTAGAAAGGGGGGGGGGGGTTGAATAGATATTTTAAACTTTCTTTTCAAAATACTTTGTCCGATTTTGTTAATCAATTTCAGCGGAATATATGATTTGTTTGTTCCCCTTTAAGATAAATGGAGTTAATCGTTGACGGGCAATTATAACAAATAAAGCAGTTAAAGTAAGAATATAAAAGACACATAGATTTTAAATGGTTCAGAGCACTCAAGGCTCTTAGTCCACTCTTTTACTCCTCGAGTAGGAAATCCACTAAGGATGTCTTTACAATCTTTGAATCTCACAAATTCCTTCAAGACCAGCAGTCTTGGAGCTTCTTAGTTCACTTAGAACTCTTCAAGTCTAGCAGACTTGAAATACACTTGATGAGAGTTGAGTTCTTTGAGTTGTGCTACTTAGTTGCTGTTAAGCATGTGTTCTAAAAAACTGAGTAGCTAAGCAAGCTTTCTTTCTAGATCGTAGAGTTGAGCGTTGAGTGTTCTTCAGTTTTTCGTTATATGCTTACTTGCTCTTGCATCTGCATCTGATTTGTATATAAGGTACATTTGAAATATGTCCGTTTGAAGGCATCCATTAAAGAATTAATTGTATTTGACATTTCTGAGCATTGATGGTGGCTTCCTGAAAATCTTCTGTCAAGCCGTCTGACCCACTGACATAGTAGACTGTTATCTCACCTAACACCTAAAAAGGTGTTTTCAGCTGACATGTAATACTTTTCTTAGCTTCTTCGATACGTTTCTTTATTATATACTAAGAATGAGTGTTGTGTCATTGGATTCCCGAGAGTTTCAACGTCTAGAATCCATTCCACATTTTTTGTAATTTATATTTAAACAAATGGACAAAGCTCGATGCTTCTAATGTAGACAGATGATGCACTACGATCATGATCGTGGTGTCTTACCACATTCATGCTTGATCCGGACTGATAGAGGAGAACACTACGATAACTTTTAAGTACTGGTAGACTACGATCTTTGCTTGCTTGATTTGTAGACTACGATTCCGAGAACAGACTCCGATCCTTGATTTTGCTTGGCAGACGTTTGGACCACTCTATGATACTGGGAGAGGCCCTCCAAAAAAGACAGACTATGATTCTCGATGCTCTACGATTGTGCTCTATTTTTTGTAAACTCTTCGCTGTCTTGACAGACTACGATTCTGTTGAAACCTATCTATTACATCTCAAAAATAGATCATCCTAACAACTTTGATCTTTTCTTCTATACATTCATTTACAGAATGATAAACATAAAGCACAGATCAATCTAACAATTTTGATCTATCATCTAAGTCCTTGTACATATGTTCTTTGAAGGACTTTACATATAAGCATGACTATTTACTTTCAACATCAAATTTAATTATGCAATACCCAACAGTCTGGGAAAACGGTAAAATATTGCATGCTATGTAATGTATCCATTTAGGAGTGTTTTAATGTTCTCCTGCAAAACGGATGTCAGTCATTTTGATAACAGGATAGCATGACAGGTCTTGATATGAAATAGGAATGCATGTTCACATACTCATTTATATTTTCCATTACATTAAGATTGACATGGAAATGAAATTACAAGTAATTAAAATTACAGGTAATTGAAATGGAAAGATATGAAGATACTTCCCTCCGCATTTGGTTTATTAGAGGTTGACCTATCTTAGGCTACTCTCGCGGCTTATCGACATGAAGGTCCCCAAATCATCGTAATTTACTTGATGGGAAATTAATCTAATCTTTCAAATAGAGCGAATCTAGGTGGTGCCTTTCTTAAGCCTCGTGGAATTAGTCTCCCGACGAGTCCAGTAATCAAACACCGTCGGGATAGCCTCCTGGTGGAGGCACCACACAACATACATTCACATACATCGCGTCTCACCATATGGAAATGATGACATATACGAAGCACTAATATCATAGGCAGATATGGTGCGAAGCACTAAGTACGATAAATAAAGTATTAGTACACATTCATTCAAATGTAAATGCAGCATTCACACATAAGCAGATAAAAGTTTTGAAAAGTTTTGAATAGCAGCTTAAGCCCTCTTACTGGAGTCCCCAACAGAGTCCCCACCTGTCGACATTGGGATTTTTATTTGTCCCTTTCTGTGATTGTCTTTTGGTGTTCTCATTTTAGGTGAGTTTTGTTTAAAAAAACAAGTTTGAAAAGGTCCAACATGTAAATGTCGATAATTTGACTTTTAGAGTCGCTAGTTGGTAGATTTTAAATGGTTGTACCAACTCAATCGAGAAAAGATTTGCACAAAGACCCAATAATTGGACACTGTTTAACTGGTCTTGGAAACCAAGATTCGTTAGGGTTTGAGGGTTTGATTAAGCGGAGGAAAGTTTTTGGAACCCCCGACTTCCATGATAACACGGTTAACACCACTTTTCATTAACTTTTATCTACGTATGTGTGTGTGTGTGTTGGGCCTATGTGCAGTTGTTTGGAAGTAGTAATATGCCTCGTTTGCACCTATATACAAATGGTTTGACTTTTGTATAAAAGTTCAATTTTAACAAGATATAGCAGTGATGTTTTATAAAACAGGTTTTTCTAACCCTTGTGCTCAATAGTAATTTAGGCCTTTGATACTTCTATTTTATTAAGTGTTCGGCTTGATTGCTTTTATTTTTGAGATGCAAGGCATCTTCGAGAAAATAAGATACATAACATATATATATATATATAAGCTGTAAACGCACCGGATATTATATCCAAGCTTAATCGAACAAAGTTCGATAATAAGATATATATATAAGTATTTATATATATATATATATATATATATAAGCTATAAATGCACCGGATATTATATCCAGGCTCAATCGAACAAAGTTCGATAATAAGATATATATATATATATATATATATATATATATATATATATATATATAAGTGCATTTATAGCTATATATATATATATATATATATATATATATATATATATGTATAAACGCACCAAATATTATATCTAGGCTCAATGAACAAAGTTCGATAATAAATATATATATATATATATATATATATATATATATATATATATATATATATATATAAGTATTTATATATATATATATATAAGTAGTGCTTGCACTGAGATATTATATATCCATTAAGGAAGTATATATATATATATATAAGTATTTATATATATAAAAGCAAGAACGCTCTAAATATTATATTTCAGCTCAATCAAATGTAGTTTTATTACAAGATATATATATATATATATATATATATATACGCTCTGAATATTATATTGAGCTCAATCAAGCAAAGTTTAATAATATATATATATATATATATATAAGTATTTATATATATAATCAATAAAAAGCCACGTATCGATGATCCGGGCATACCCACACAACGCGACTCTCAACGTTAGTAGATATATATATAAATATACAGAAGTGATAAAAAGCTTAAAATTTTGAAATATCTTACAGTGGGCTGCCAATAAGACTTTTGATAGCTTTTAACGCCTGAAAACTCGGTTTCCATCAGTTAAATTTTAGTATGTTACAAAACACGAGCTTGCAAGTGTTTAGAAAAAAGAATCACGTAGTTTGGAGCACTCTAGAAGAGGTTACAGGCTGAAATGTGCATAGTTTTCTCTTTTTTCTTCCTTTTTATGGCTGATGGGGGGTCAATTTATAGACCAAAAGTGTCGCGGGTCAACTCGCGATAGCAGCGGGTCTACTCGCAGCTATCCAACCTGCCTCGGGCATGGCGGGTCCGGTTGTCTCGAAGTACGTGCCCTCGAATGATGCGATGTCTGTTCTAACCTTCATAACTTTTAATCTGGGAGTACGATGGAAGCGTGCCATACAATTCCGGAAAGTTATTCCTAAGAGATGCGCAATGACATAGGGCTTGCCCTTTTGTGAATTCGGGAAGATGGGTCCTTGACCAAAATAACATTTTTGGGTCTCTGTTAGGCAATCTAATGAGCTATTTTGCGTAGTTTGCGCTCGAAAGTTAAGATATGATTCTTGTGGGACTTATTTTGAAGCAGTTTGAGTTGAATTGAGTTAATTTTATTTGAGTAGAGATTGAGTTAGAAAAATGACCATTTTGCCCCTCCTGGGGTTGTCTCCAACTTTTATGATTGTAGCGATCTTTTCCCAAGTTTATCTCGAGATTGCTTCGCTCTTAAACTCGCCCTCGTGGTTATCGAGGTTGGCCCTGTTGACGACGGGCTATGAACTTGATCTCCCGAGGTTATCTTCGGGGTTGGAACTGACTTTCCCGGGGTTGGGAACTAATTTCCCGGTGTTATATTTGGGGTTGGAAACTGGATCTCTCGGGTTTATCTCCGGTGTTAGAACTGATGTTTTGGTCTTCCAGGTTTATCTCGGGAGTGTGAAAATTATATTTTTGCCCTCTTGTATAGTTAGTAACAGGAAAATGAAATTTTGAGTGTCTACAAGCCCAATTAATTAAAGGAGTTTAATTAAATAAATAATACCATAGGGTTACCTAATATCTTTATAAGATGAGTCTTATATCAGATATCAAATATACGTGATTCAAAAAGTTGGAGAGTACGCCCATTTTTTCTGTAGAGATAGGAAAAACTAGGGTTTGAGCCAATACACCATTCATCTTGAAAATTATTCATCCTTGATGGATCACCTGTAGAGGCCATACAATTGGGTGGATAACATTAATCAAAGGAAGGAATCTACCTGGAGATTCAAGGAGATCGCAAAGAAGTATGAGTTGAACTCGTACCAGTGGAAGCTCGTATCTATAAGTGTGAGACCCCAAATTTTATGAAATGAAAGTATTCAATTTTCCTATAATTATTCTATTTAGTAAATGGTTAAATTGATAAAGGTTAAAGTTAAAGGTGATATTTGAAAATTTTGCAAAGTATGCAAGTTGTTATAAAATATTGAATATTAGATTGTCGAGGAATATTCGTTTTAACAGGGGAATATTGCGATGCGAAGGCATAATCATTGGTGGACCCCACAACGGAAGTATTGTCGTAGTTAGAAAATGACAGAATTATCTTTTATAAAAATAACGCCGAAAGTGTTACCGTTAAAATTGAACTACTTAGTAAAGAAAAGAACGATGTCTGGCGTGGTTGCGTAGTAGCATACGGTATTGATTATTGATACTTACGTAAGAAGCCACGATTATACTCAATTATTGCTATAATGGTGCGCATCATATCTCTCATATTATTGATTCAAATATTGTCACATTATCATCGTATAATATGTTATATTATTAAATCAATAATTGAGGCGACAAAATTATTCATATTATTATTTACAATATTGACAATGTCTAGAAGTTACAGTAAAGGAGAGGTTAGATAATCTAATCATTGCATGATAAGGAGAAATCCTTACCGTAAAAGCCCCCTCTTTCACGGGAGCGACACGATTATTAAATATTGTGAGTTATAATATTAATGATGAATAAGTCTGTGTTGATTAAAGATGAAATTGATAATTCCATTGTGTGGGAATTATTAGTGTTAGTGGAAATTGACCTTTATTTATAATAATTAATGTCTGGAGGTTATATTGACCAATCGGGTAATTAGCCGGATAAATGAGCAATTAATTGCTATTAATTCATATGCTTATAACTATGTGTTCACATGTGTGTACTATTGATTTACATGATTTACTATTAGGAGAGTTGGTGCAAGTTTGATAATACTTGAATGACTAAGTTAAAAATGGAGGTATAGTTAAAGGTACTATACTATAATTAATTTTTTTACATGTTTAGAACTATTGAGTCACATGATTTAATTTTGATTCACATGATTTACTATTAGGGAAGGTGGTGCAGGTTTGATAATACTTGCATGATTAAATTAAAAATGAAGGAAAAGATAAGGGTATTATACTGTAATATTTTGAGCCCCAAAATGTGCAATTATGGAAACTATATTTTCCTATAAATAGAAGCTCATTCCTTCATTATTTTTCACCAATTCACTAAGTCTCACAAGAGCAATTATTATAGAGAAATTATAGAAAGAGAAACTATAGAGAGAAAGAAGAAGCAAAGTCTGCTACTTCACTATTCCAGTATCCAGTCTTCTTGTGAGGTAAGGGATATTATTATTATACTAAGGGGTATTATTATTTCGTATTCATGAAGAGAGTTATTTTCTTTCAATACTCGTAAGGGTTGTTATTCCATTCTTTATGATTATGTTGGAATAACTTTTGTCTGTACATCAATCACCGCATACATGGTAAAATTCTTCTGTTATTCCATTCTTTATTATTCTGTTGGAATAACCTATCTGCGCGGTCTATCGCATGCTTGGTGAATTCTGTTGTTATTCCATTCTTTATTATTCGGTTAGAATATCATGTTTGTGCGGATTACGCATGACCTAGTTCCATTCTTCATTATTCTATTGGAATATCCAGTCTGTGCAAATTACGCATGACCTGGTTCTATTCTTTATTATTCTGTTAGAATATCCTATCTGTACGGATTACGCATGACCTAGTTCCATTCTTTATTATTCTGTTGGAATATCCTATCTGTGCGGATTACGCATGACCTGATTCCATTCTTTATTATTCTATTGGGAATAACCTGTCTGTGCGGTCTATCACATGCATGGTGAATTCTTCTGTGATTCCATTCTTTATTATTCAGTTAGAATAACATGTCTATGTGGATTACTGTATGCATGGTGAATGATCCTTCGTATTCATTCTTTATTAAATTGTGGAAATGATCTGTCTACGTGGATTACCGCATGGCGGGTGAAAATCCATTTGCAGTTTCGTATATTATATTATACTTGTATGAGGTATCATTTCTTTTGTACTCGTCATGGAATATCATTTTCTTTGGTATTTTTTTTTATGAGTTACTATTTATGGGTTACTATTCACCTGGTTACTATTCACTCTAGTATTATTCACTCGGGTATTCGGGATAATTTTAATGTCGGAGTACTATTCACGAGTTACTATTCACCCAAATTACCATTCACTCGAATATTATTCACTTGGGTATTTGGGGTACTTTTCATGCTGAGGTACTATTCCCGAAGTACTATTCATAAGGTACTATTGTGGGGTACTATTCACCCAAAAAATATATTTCTTTTCTGTCCAAATTATTTTTGGTATATAAATATTATTCTTGAATTTTACTTCACAAAGCAGTATCATGTTGACAATTTGGATATTTTTAAACAATGGATAAATTTAAAGTTTTTAATATTTATCCTTGATTTTGTTTGATTAATGCTTATATCATTGTCATCATCCTCATGCTTATATTATGATAAAAGTCATCTTTGTCTTATGTGCAAAGATGGAATTTGTTGATTATTAGTTTCTGAGTTGTATATCTTTGGCTTACGTGCAAAGATGGATTTGTTGATTATTAGTTTTCTGATTGTATATCTTTGGCTTACGTGCAAAGATGGGCTATTGATTATTGGTTTTATAGGTTGTATATCTTTGGCTTACGTGCAAAGATGGATCGTTGATTATTAGTTTTCTGATTTGTATATCTTTGGCTTACGTGCAAAGATGAACTATTGATTGATGAGTATTTTTGGCTTATGTGCGTAGATGAACTGTTTAGTAGTATGATTATGACCAGGGATCATTCGGTATAATCATGACCTGTAATGTTATAGATGATGTGGTAAAAGTTCTCATTGGCCCGTAGTGCATTGATGGACAGTTATTGGTATGATAATAAATAGGGATTATTCGATATAATCATGACCATTAATGATTACATGAATATCCTTGGTCGTAGTGCAGGGATGATTCGATGATGTGGATTATTTATTAAGCTGAGTCTCAGCAATAAAATATTGATTATACACTTTTAATTCGTAAAAGATAGTAGATATCATGCTCTACTTGACTCTTCTAAAATACAGTTGTATGTCTTTGGCCTGTAGTGCAAAGATGAATTGTTAATGAATATCTTTGGTCGTAGTGCAAAGATGAATTTATTAGTATGATTATGAGCAGGAATTGTGATTTGGTATAACCATGATTTTTGATGTTTTAGGTGAAGATAGTTGATGAAAATTATCTCCGTCCTAGGTGCAAAGAGGAATTTAGAATCACAATTATGATTATGAGTTATTCATATGATCGTGGACAGGAATTGCTGATTGATGTTACAGGGATAAAACATTATTGGTGGACTTTTAACATGGAGAAGGTAATAGATCTGATGGTCTATTTGACTCTTCTAATGGATTGCTCGTTCCGCTGGAACTATTGTTGAAAAGTTTTATCATCTACAATATGTTCTAAATCTCTGATTTATTACTGATGAAGGCTATTGATGATGTAAATTATCTTTAGTCATGATATTCTTTACAAGGCTAGTTGTGCTCACCCTTTTTGCTTCACAATTCCTATCAGGTAATAAGAGTGTGTATTTGAATTGAAGCGGGGAGTAATGAGGAGAATAAAAGCGGTGGTCTATAGTTGTTGAGGTTCTCCTTAAACAGTATGGAAATAATTTTATTGAGAACTTTAGATAAGTGTGTCGTATTGTATACGTCATTTGATATTTAATTTTGGTGAACCGAATAGGGTGAGGTGAACCCCACTTTGGAAGGGTATTTTGCCACTATCATACCAGATGTCTAATGACATACAACCTCGTGTTATCATAAGACAGGGTTGTGCACATCCACTTGCTGAGTATATCTACAAGCACTACCTATATGATCTTGGAGTTTGGTTGAAATATAATTTTCAATTGCAGACAGTGGAGATAGTTATATGTCAAGAGAAGACTCACCATTGGAAAGAACATGATAGTAATCTTCTCATTTTTCTTTGGGGTCTATTGGGTCAACCAAGGATAATTCTGTGGACATATGATATCTATCATAACCTTGACGTATGGCCTCCTATGTACGAAGGTTTCCTTAAGCACTTCCCAAAGTTTTAATTTCTAAAATAGTTTTTGACTGTACTTTTATGTAAAGTACAATTATAAGGTGTTGTGGTCGAGGCACCATGAGAGTTACTTATATTTGTATTATAACTCATAGCTTATCTGTGTCGTATATTACGCATTGACAGGTTCAACGATTGTATAAATGAAGTTTATATTTGATTTTTATAGTATGATATCTGGCGACTCGAGAATGGGTCGTGTGGACCTATTTCAAGCGTCACAAATTGTATATCGGAGCTTAGGGTTATGGTCATTAGCGGAGATATGAGTCTAGAACTAGGAGAGGAGGCGAGTAATATACTTCGCTAGTGTGTGACTTACCTAAGCTGAAATTGTTTACTTGATAAGTTGACAAATTGTGATATGTCAATTAATCTTTATTTTGAAGATATATTCTAGAATGATATCTAAAATACAGGAGATGAGCAATGGGAAAATCATGATACAGAGGAATAACCGGGAAGGTACAATCCAAAAAGGAAGCAAGGTATTCTCATCTCTTCGAACTACCAGGTACATAAATTTCGAGGGCGAAATTTCATAAGGAGGGGAGATTGTGAGACCCCGGATTTTATGAAATGAAAATATTCAATTTTCTTATAATTATTCTATTTAGTAAATGGTTAAACTGATAAAGGCTAAAGTTAAGGGTGATATTTAAAAATTTTTCAAAGTATGCAAGTTGTTATAAAATATTCGTTGTGTCGGGGAATATTCGATTGGTCGAGGAATATTCGTTTTAACAGGGAATATTCGTACGACGGCATAATCATTGGTGGACCCCACAATGGAAGTATTGTCGTAGTTAGAAAATGATGTAATTATCTTTTCATAAAAATAATAAATGAAAGTGTTACCGTTAAAAGCTGTTGAACTACTGGTAGTAAAAAGTACGAAGAAAACGGCGTGTGGTTGCATAGTAGCACACGGTATTGATTATTGATGCTTACGTGAAGTCACTCGGTTATACTCAATTATTGCTCTGATAATTGTTGCATCATATATCTCATATTATTGATTCAATTATTATCACATTATCATCATATAATATGTTATATTATTAAATCAATAATTAAGACGACAAAGTTAGTCATATTATTATTTGCAATATTGATAATGTCTAGAAGTTACATCGAGGAGAGGTTTGATAATCTAATTGTGCGCTTGATAAGGAGAAATCCTTATCAAAAGCCCCCTCTTTCACAGGAGCGATTGATTGGTTGTTAAATATTGTGAGTTATAATATTAATGATGAATAAGTTCATGTTGATTAAAAATGAAATTGATAATTCCATTGTGTGGGAATTATTAGTGTTAGTGAAAATCGACATTTATTTTGATAATAATTAATGTCTGGAGGTTATATTGACCAATCGTGTAATTAACCGGATAAATGAGCAATTAATTGCTATTAATTCACTTGCATATAACTATGTGTTCACATACGTGTACTATTGATTCACATGATTTACTATTAGGGGAGTTAGTGCAAGTTTGATAATACTAGCATGACTAAGTTAAAAATGGAGGTATAGTTGAAGTTACTATACTATAATTATTTTTTCACATGTTTAGAACTATTGAGTCACATGATTTACTATTGATTCACATGATTTACTACTAGGGAAGGTGGTGCAAGTTTGATAATACTTGCATGACTAAATTAAAGATGAAGGAAAAGATGAGGGTATTATACTGTAATATTTCGAGCCCCAAAATGTGCAATTATGGAAACTATATTTTCTTATAAATAAAAGCTCATTCCTTCATTATTTTCACCAATTCACTATGTCTCACAAGAGCAATTATTATAGAGAAATTATAGAGAGAGAAGCTATAGAGAGAAAGAAGAAGTGAAGTCTGCTACTTCACTATTCCAGTATCCAGTCTTCTTCAGAGGTAAGGGATATTATTATTATAGTAAGGGGTATTATTCTTTCGTATTCATGAAGAGTGTTATTTTCTTTCAATACTCGTAAGGGTTGTTATTCCATTCTTTATTATTATGTTGGAATAACTTGTCTATGTGAAGTACCGCATACATGGTGAAATTCTTCTGTTATTCCATTCTTTATTATTACTCGTTGGAATAACTTTTGTCTGTCATGATCTATCGCATGCCACGGTGAATTCTCATTGTTATTCCATTCTTTATTATTACATTGGAATATCACATGCATGCGGATTACGCATGACTAGTTCCATTCCATTCTTTATTATTCTTTTGGATATACATGCATGCGGATTACGCATGACACGGTTTCATTCTATATTATTCTGTTGGAATATCCTATATATGCGGATTACGTATGACTGGTTCCATTCTTTATTATTACATTTGGAATATCATGCATCCGAATTACGCATAACTGGTTCCATTCTTTATTATTGTGTTAGGAATAGCACATGCATGCGATCTATCGCATGCATGGTGAATTCTTCTATTATTCCATTCTTTATTATTACATTAGAATAACTTTTGTCATGTATGTAGATTACCGATGCATGGTGAATGATCCTTCGTATTCATTCTTTATTAAATTATGGAAATGATGCATCTACGTGGATTACCGCATGATGGGTAAAAATCCATTTGTAGTTTCGTATATTGTATTATACTCGTATGAGATATCATTTCTTTTGTACTCGTCATGGAATATCATTTTCTTTGGTATTTTTTTATGAGTTACTATTCATGGGATACTATTCACCAGGTTACTATTCACTCTAGTATTATTCACTCGGGTATTCGGGACACTTTTTGTGTCAGAGTACTATTCACGGGTTACTATTCACCCAAATTACTATTCACCCAAATATTATTCACTTTGGTATTTGGGGTACTTTTCATGCTAGGGTACTATTCTCGAAGTACTATTCATAGGGTACTATTGCGGGGTACTATTCACCCGAAAAATATATTTCTTTTCTGTCCAAATTATTTTTGGTACATGAATATTATTCTTGAATTTTACTTCACAAAGCATTATCATGTTGACAATTTGGATATTTTTAAACACTGGATAAATTAAAAGTCTTTAATATTTATCCTTGATTTCATTTGATTAATGCTTATATCATTGTCATCATCCTCATGCTTATATTATGATGAAAGTCATCTTTGGCTTATGTGCAAAAATGGACTGTTGATTATTGGTTTTACAGTTGTATATCTTTAGCTTACGTGCAAAGATGGATTTCGTTGATTATTAGTTTTCTGATTTGTATATCTTTGGCTTACGTGCAAAGATGGACTTTTGATTATTAGTTTTCTGATTTGTATATCTTTGGCTTACGTGCAAAGATGGATTGATTATTAGTTTTGATTTGTGTATCTTTGGCTTACGTGCAAAGATGAACTATTGATTGATGAGTATTTTTGGCTTATGTGCATAGATGAACTGTTTATTGGTATGATTATGACCAGGGATCATTCGGTATAATCATGACTCGTAATGTTATAGATGATGTGGTAAAAGTCCTCATTGGCCCGTAGTGCATTGATGGACAGTTATTGTTATGATTATAACCATGGATTATTAGGTATAATCATGACCATTGATGATTACATGAATATCCTTGGTCGTAATGCTGGGATGATTCGATGGTGTTGATTATTTATTAAGCTGAGTCTCACCGATAAAATATTGACTACACTTTTAATTCGTAAAATATAGTAGATATCATGCTCTACTTGACTCTTCTAAAATACAGTTATATGTCTTTGGCCTGTAGTGCAAAGATGAATTGTTAATGAATATCTTTGGTCGTAGTGCAAAGATGAATTTATTAGTATGATTATGAGCAGGAGTTGTGATTTGGTATAACCATGATTTTTGATGTTTTAGGTGAAGATAGATGATGAAAATTATCTTCGTCCTGGGTGCGAAGAGGAATTTAGAATCACAATTATGATTATGAGTTATTCATATGATTGTGGACAGGAATTGTCGATTGATGCTACAGGGATAAAACATTATTGGTGGGCTTTTAACATGGAAAAGATAATAGATCGGATGGTCTATTTGACTCTTCTAATGGATTGCTCGTTCCGCTGCAACTATGGTTGAAAAGTTTTATCATCTACATTATGTTCTAAATCTCTGATTTATTACTGATGAAGCCTATTGATGATGTAAATTATCTTTAGTCATGATATTCTTTATAAGGCTAGTTGTGTTCACCCTTTTTGCTTCACAATTCCTTTCAGGTAATAAGAGTGTAGCTGGGTCGAGCGGGGGTAACAGGAGAATAGAACGGTGGTCTATAGCTGTTGAGGTTCACCTTAAATAGTATGGAAATAATTTTATTGAGAACTTTAGATAAGTGTGTCGTATTGTATACGTCATTTGATATTTAATTTTGGTGAACTGAATAGGGTGAGGTGAACCCAACTTTGGAAGGGTATTTTTCCACTATCATACCAAGATGTCTAATGACATACAACCTCGTGTTATCATAAGACAGGGTTATGCACATCCACTTCTTTGAGTATATCTCACGAGCACTACCTATATGATCTTGGAGTTTGGTTGAAATATAATTTTAAATTGCGAGCGGTGGAGATAGTTATATGTCAAGAGAAGACTCACCATTGGAAAGAACATGATAGTAATCTTCTCATTTTTCGTTGGGGTCTATTGGATCAACCAAGGATAATTACGTGGACATATGATATCTATCATAACCCTTGACGCATGGCCTCCCATGTACGAAGGTTTCCTTAAGCACTTCCCAAAGATTTTAATTTCTAAAACGGTTTTTGACTGTACTTTTATGTAAAGTACAATTGTAAGGTGTTGTGGTCGAGGCACCATGAGAGTTACTTATATTTATATTATAACTCATAGCTTATCTGTTGTCGTATTCTGCACGACAGTTCAACAGTTGTATAAATGAAGTTTATATTTGATTTTTATAGTATGATATCTGGCGACTCAGAATGGGTCGTGTGGACCTATTTTGGGGGCGTCACAAATGGTATCAAAGCTTAGGGATATGGTCGCTGGCGGAGATATGAGTCTAGAACTAGGAGGGGAGAGACGAGTAATATACTTCGCTAGTGTGTGACTTACCTAAGCTGAAATTGTTTACTTGATAAGTTGACAAATTGTGATATGTCAATTAACCTTTATTTTGAAGATATATTCTAGAATGATATCTAAAATACAGGAGATGAGCAACGGGAAAATCATGATACAGAGGAAATAACCGGGAAGGTACAATCCAAAAAGGAAGCAAGGTATTCTCATCTCTTCGAACTATCAGGTACATAAATTTCGAGGGCGAAATTTCATAAGGAGGGGAGATTGTGAGACCCCGAATTTTATGAAATGAAAGTATTCAATTTTCTTATAATTATTCTATTTAGTAAATGGTTAAACTGATAAAGGCTAAAGTTAAGGGTGATATTTGAAAATTTTGCAAAGTATGCAAGTTGTTATAAAATATTCGTTGTGTCGGGGAATATTCGATTGGTCGAGGAATATTCGTTTTAACAAGGAATATTCGTACGACGAAATAATCATTGGTGGACCCCACAACGGAAGTATTGTCGTAGTTAGAAAATGACAGAATTATCTTTTCATAAAAATAACGGCGAAAGTGTTACCGTTAAAACTGTTGAACTACTCGGTAGTAAAAGTACAGTAATACGTGTGGTTGCATAGTAGCACACGATATTGATTATTGATGCTTACGTAAGAAGTCACTCGGTTATACTCAATTATTGCTACGAAGAATTTCTTGCATCATATATCTCATATTATTGATTCAATTATTGTCACAGTATCATCTGTATAATATGTTATATTATTAAATCAATAATTAAGACGACAAAGTTAGTCATATTATTATTTGCAATATTGATAATGTCTAGAAGTTCTGTCAAGGAGAGGTTAGATAATCTAATTGTGCGCCAATAGGGAGAAATCCTTATCGAAAAGCCCCCTCTTTCCTGGGAACGACCTGATTGTTAAATATTGTGAGTTAAAATATTAATGATGAATAAGTTCTTGTTGATTAAAAAGGAAATTGATAATTCCATTGTGAGGGAATTATTAGTGTTAGTGGAAATCGACATTTATTTTGATAATAATTAATGTCTGAAGATTATATTGACCAATCGTGTAATTAAACGGATAAATGAGCAATTAATTGCTATTAATTCACTTGCATATAACTATGTGTTCACATACGTGTACTATTGATTCACATGATTTACTATTAGGGGAGTTGGTGCAAGTTTGATAATACTAGCATGACTAAGTTAAAAATGGAGGTATAGTTGAAGTTACTATACTATAATTATTTTTTTCACATGTTTAGAACTATTGAGTCACGTAATTTACTATTGATTCACATGATTTACTATTAAGGAAGGTGGTGCAAGTTTGATAATACTTCCATGACTAAATTAAAAATGAAGGAAAAGATGAGGGTATTATACTGTAATATTTCGAGCCCCAAAATGTCCAATTATAGAAACTATATTTTCTTATAAATAGAAGCTCATTCCTTCATTATTTTTCACCAATTCACTATGTCTCACAAGAGCAATTATTATAGAGAAAGTATAGAGAGAGAAGCTATAGAGAGAAAGAAGAAGCGAAGTCTGCTACTTCACTATTCCAGTATCCAGTCTTCTTCTGAGGTAGGGAATATTATTATTATAGTAAGGGTATTATTCTTTTCGTATTCATGAAGAGAGTTATTTTCTTTCAATACCGTAAGGGTTGTTATTCCATTCTTTATTATTATGTTGGAATAACCTTTCTATGTGAAGTATTGCATACATGGTGAAATTCTTCATTATTCCATTCTTTATTATTCTATTGGATTAACTCCGTGCATGCGGTCTATCGCATGCCTAGTGAATTTCGTTGTTATTCCATTCTTTATTATTACATTGGAATATCACGTCATGCGCGGATTACGCATGACCTAGTTCCATTCTTTATTATACTGTTGGAATAACTTGTCTTTGGCGGATTACGCATGACACGGTTCCATTCTTTATTATTCTTTTGGAATATCCTATATATACGGATTACGCGCATGACTGATTCCATTCTTTATTATTACATTTGGAATACCCACATGCATGCGGATTACGCATGACACAGTTCCATTCTTTATTATTCTCATTGGGAATAACACATGCATGCGATTACATCGCATGCATGGTGAATTCTTATGTTATTCCATTCTTTATTATTCTATTAGAATAACCTGTCTACGTAGACAGATCATTTCCATAACTTAATAAAGAATGAATACGAAGGATCATTCACCATGCATGCGGATAAAAATCCATTTGCAGTTTCGTATATTCTATTATACTCGTATGAGATATCATTTCTTTTGTACTCGTCATGGAATATCATTTTCTTTGGTATTTTTTTATGAGTTACTATTCATGGGATACTATTCACCCGATTACTATTCACTCTAGTATTATTCACTCGGGTATTCGGGACACTTTTCGTGTTGGAGTACTATTCATGGGTTACATGAATATCCTTGGTCGTAGTGCAGGGATGATTCGATGATGTGGATTATTTATTAAGTTGAGTCTCAGCGATAAAATATTGATTATACACTTTTAATTCGTAAAAGATAGTAGATATCATGCTCTACTTGACTCTTCTAAAATACAGCTGTATGTCTTTGGCCTGTAGTGCAAAGATGAATTGTTAATGAATATCTTTGGTCTTAGTGCAAAGATGAATTTATTAGTATGATTATGAGCAGGAATTGTGATTTGCTATAACCATGATTTTTGATGTTTTAGGTGAAGATAGATGATGAAAATTATCTTCGTCTTGCGTGCGAAGAGGAATTTAGAATCACAATTATGATTATGAGTTATTCATATGATTGTGGACAGGAATTATTGATTGATGTTACAGGGATAAAACATTATTTGTAGACTTTTAACATGGAGAAGATAATAGATCTGATGGTCTATTTGACTCTTCTAATGGATTGCTCGTTCCGCTGCAACTATGGTTGAAAAATTTTATCATCTACAATATGTTCTAAATCTCTGATTTATTACTGATGAAGGATATTGATAATGTAAATTATATTTAGTCATGATATTCTTTACAAGGCTAGTTGTGCTCACCTTTTTTGCTTCACAATTCCTTTCAGGTAATAAGATTGTAGCTGGGTCGAGCGGGGGTAACAGGAGAATAGAACGGTGGTCTATAGCTGTTGAGGTTCTCCTTAAATAGTATGAAAATAATTTTATTGAGAACTTTAGATAAGTGTGTCGTATTGTATACGTCATTTGATATTTAATTTTGGTGAACCGAATAGGGTGAGGTGAACCCAACTTTAGAAGGGTGTTTTGCCACTATCATACAAGATGTCTAATGACATACAACCTCGTGTTATCATAAGATAGGATTATGCACATCCACTTGCTGAGTATATCTACGAGCACTACCTATATGATCTTGGAGTTTGGTTGCAATGTAATTTTCAATTGTAGACAATGGAGATAGTTATATGTCAAGAGAAGAGTCACCATTGGAAAGAACATGATAGTAATCTTCTCATTTTTTTGGGGGTCTATTGGGTCAACCAAGGATAATTCTGTGGACATATTATATATATCATAACCTTGACGCATGACTTCCAATGTAAAAAGGTTTCCTTGAGCACTTTCCAAATATTTTAATTTCTAAAATAGTTTTTGACTGTACTTTTATGTAAAGTACAATTGTAAGGTGTTGTGGTCGAGGCACCATGAGAGTTACTTATATTTGTATTATAACTCACAGCTTATCTGTTGTCGTATTCTGCACGACAGTTCAACAGTTGTATAAATAAAGTTTGTATTTGATTTTTATAGTATGATATATGGTGACTCAGAATGGGTCGTGTGGACCTATTTTGAGGGCGTCACAATAAGGGTATGATTCCATAACTTCTTATTCTTCATTTTAATTAATAATAGCATAAAGGATGATCCGGTAATTGGTTTGTGAAAAATTTTAAAATCTTATTTTTTTTCTTCCGCTAATTTTGCAATTTAATTGCTAATTTGATTTTCATAAAACCTTACAGTGATATCAGAGCCAAACTTTATGCGAATTAGTAATTGTTTTGATTTATATATATATATATATATATATATATATATATATATATGTGGGTATGTATTTAAAATAATTTATTGGGCATAATTTGTTGTATAAAATTTATTTTAAAAAAAACAAAAAACAAAAAATGTTACAATTCTGAAAGCCTGTTATTATTCGTGAGCTTCCCTGAGCTGAATTCTTGATTTACGTTCTTTGACTTATTTTTTTTCAAAAGGCGGATCTCGATCATTATATATATATATATATATATATATATATATATATGATATTAACAGTTAATGTATATATATAATTTGTGATTCACGTGATTCGTGACATTCAAAGTTATATATATATAAATAATATTCTTAATAATTTTATAATTAAAATAAAGACTTTATTCTAATCTTGAAATTGGATTTCATGTAACTTAAAATTGCCCATTAAATGATAGTCATATATATATAGAATGATTTTATTTATTGATATATCTAATAAATGAGATTGATTATGGACTATTGACCAATGTGATTGGATTTATTTTTGTTGGATGTTCGAATGAATGAGTTTTATTAAATGGGGTCTGCGTACCTCGTCTTTTCTGGTTTTCTTCTTGATGTAAATTATATCTCTCTCATATGTACTTCTCCTTGACTGCTGATCAAGGTTTCTATTTAAATTAAATAGTTTATGTAATAGGATTAGTTAGAATTTTTTCAAAGAACCGGAGATAGGAGCGTTCAAAGACCCGTTTTGTAATGGAGCCTGGGTTGAAATGTAATAGTTATATTTAAATGTTTATTCTTGCACCCTAGGGTTTGACCTTTTGGTTCACTTGGTGGCTCTAGTGAACCAAACTAGGATAATAGTCCATAATCAATCAAGGTAGAATATAGTATTCTATATGTGCATGCTAGTATTATATATATATATATATATATATATATATATATATATATATATATATATATTATATTTTTCGCAAACATGCTTCGTATGTTTAATAATATGATGCGTATTTTATATACATATTTGCATGCGCGCTAAACAAAATGAGACTAATACTTACAAACCCCTCAATAAATTATATTAAGTTGTAATGTTCAAAGATATTTGGAATATCGAGCGTTGCCTTCTAGCATGATAAAAATAATAGAGCATTGAATATTTAATATGAGTTTGTTGTGCACACACAAGGCGAGTATTTAATATTTGAGATGTTATTTTTATTACATAGTGTTTATAAGGAATTGAACATTACCGCTTTGTTGTGCACATACAAGGGCTATATTTTTCTCTTCACTTATATGGAAATGTTGGGTATGACTTAACTTAAATCATCTTAGTTCGGATGTGCATACACTTGACCATTATGATTTAAGAGGCAAAATATAAGGAGTTACATGATGACGTAATTTACAAGATTTGTTTACCTATTTATTTATATATAGTTTGTTGTGCACACACAAGGCTATATACATTTGAAATGGGATCCTTATTTTCACTAGCAAATCTTTAATTAGATATTGCCGAACTATATTAATGAGGGTAATATAATTTGAAGAAAATAGTGAGAAATACCAATATAAAATAAGACCTAATTTATTTTGGTAAAATAAATTAATAAATAAATGTTTGCTAAAATATTGTCTATTTTACATGTAAAATTTGAAAATGTCACATTCACTAATTTCACTGTGTAGCATACTTGAGGCTAACAAACTGATCGGACCAAATTACACGGACTAGTTAAGGAATCTGAGAATTGTTCTCACTGCTGAAAAGATTTCTTATGTCCTAAATTTTCCCGTACCTGCAAAAGTTGTAGAGATAGCCTCTGAGGAAAAGATTGCAACTTTTAAAATTTTGCAAGATGATGCATATGTGGCTCAATGCACCATTCTCGCATCCATGAGTAATGAGCTTCAGCGTCAGCATGAAACCATGGATGCTCCTACTATGCTACTGCACCTGTAAGAGTTGTATAGTGAGCAAAGTAGGACTGCTAGATATGAAATATCTAAGGAGCTCTTTCGATCTCGGATGACTGAGGGAACTACTATTAAGACTCATGTCCTAAAGATGATTAATTTGATTAAACGTCTTGGACAGCTTGGGTTCGTCATGGATGGGGAGTTGAGTCAAGATTTGATCTTGCAGTCACTCCTTGACACCTTCTCACAATTTGTTGTGAATTTTCACATGAATAAGTTGGACGTCAGCTTGCCTGAGTTATTTAACATGTTGAAAATTGTTGAAGGTCACTGCCCATCCAAGAAGAACCATATCTTAATAGTGGATGATTCTTCTAAGAAAAGGAAGAGGCCCAAGGTATCTTCTCAAAAGAAGAAATCCAAGAAGGTTAAGGGTAAGGCGAAAGTGAAGGATCAAAAGAAACCTGATCAAGCTAGCAAAGGAATTTGCTTCTATTGCAACAAGTCGGGTCACTGGAAGAGGAACTGCAAGGATTATATTGCAGAGCAAAAGCAGAAGAAGCTTAGAATCCTAATCAAGGTTTGTTTATGATTGAAATTAATTTTCTAAAAGTCAATCTTCTACTTGGGTATTGGATACCGGCTGTGGTTCTCACATATGTAATAATATGCAGGGACTGGTCAGAATTAGAAAGTTGAGCAAGGATGAAGTCCTCCTACGAGTGGGAAATGGAGCAAAGGTTGTTGCATTAGCTGTAGGGACTAATTGTTTAGCATTGCCTACAGGACTTATTGGATATGGATGGTTTTAACATTATAATAAAGAACAACAATTGTTCTATTTATAATGATAATGTTTTATATGGTGTTGGTAATTTGCGAAATGGACTTTATATATTTAACTTGCATAAAAATACACTTCAAATTGAACAAACTAAGAAAAGGAAAAGAGATGATGTAAATTATACCTTCATGTGGCACTATAGACTCGGTCATATTAATGAAACAAGATTATCCAAGTTGCATAAAGATGGGCTCTTAGAGCTATCTGATTACGAATCATATCTAACTTGTGAATCTTATCTCATGGGCAACATGACTAAATCTCTTTTTAGTGGAAAAGGAGAAAGACTTACAGAGTTGTTAGCGTTGGTTCACATAGATGTATGTGGACCTATGACAATGAATGCACGAGGAGGGTATTCTTATTTTATTACATTCACTGATGATCACTTAGGATTTGGATATGTGTATTTAATGAAAGACAAATCTGAATTATTTGAAAAGTTCAAAGAGTTTAGAAGTGAGGTAGAGAAGAAAACTGGCAAGATTATTAAGATTCTTCGATCAGATTGAGGAGGTGAATACTTAAGCAGTGAGTTTCTCAATTGTCTCAAAAATGGTATAATCTCACAATGGACTCCACCAGGGACGCCACAGCTAAATGGTGTATCTAAAAGGAGAAATCAAACACTGTTGGACATGGTTCATTCCATAATGAGTTTTACCGATATTCCAGTGTTATTCTGGGGATATGCCCTAAAAGCGGCTACATATCTACTAAAAAAGGTTCCCTCGAAATCCGTCCCTAAGACTCCATATGAGATGTGGACAGGGAGGAAACCTAGTCTTAAGCATATTTAGATTTGGGGATGTCCAGCTTATGTGAAAATATTTCTGAATGATAAGCTTGGGACAAGATGTGATAAGTGTACTTTTGTGGGATATCCTAAAGAAAGTTTAGGATATTATTTCTACAATCCTATTGAACAAAAGGTGTTTGTTTCCAAACATGTTGCCTTCTTGGAAAAGGAGTTTATCCTTGAAGGGGCCAGTGGGAGGAAAATAGATATTGAAGAAATTCAAGAACTATAAACCACTACAGATCAAATGGATGAACCTATCCAAGTAGAGATACCTTCTGTACAACACCCTATTCTTAAATTTGGAAGAGTACCGAAGATACCTGATAGTTATGGATTTGTCATAGAAGATGACAATGAGGTACGCATCATAGATGATGATGATCCATTAAATTACGAACAGGCTATGAGTAGTAATGATTCGGAGAAGTGGCAAGAAGTCATGAAATCCGAAATGGACTCCATGTATGAAAACCAAGTATGGACTTTGGTTTCACCACCTGAAGGTATTAAACCTATTGGATGTAAATAAGTCTTTAAAAGAAAGACTGGAGCAGACGACAAAGTAGAGACCTATAAGGCCCAACTGTTCGCAAAGGGTTTCAAACAAAGACAAGGAGTTGACTATGATGAAACCTTCTCACCAGTAGCGATGCTCAAGTTCATTCAGATTTTGCTTGCGATTGTAGCTTACCACGACTACGAAATCTGGCAAATGGAAGTGAAAACGGACTTCCTCAATGGGAAACTTGAGGAGGATGTGTATATGACACAACTAGAGAGATTTGTTCCAACGGTTGGAACAAATAAAGTTTGTAAGCTACAACGATCCATTAATGGATTAAAGCAAGCTTCTCGTAGGTGGAATATCCGTTTTTGATGAGACAATCAAAGAGTTTGATTTTATCAAAAATGAGGATGAACCATGTGTGTACAAGAAGGTTAGTGGGAGCACTATTTTATTCCTTATATTATATGTTGATGATATATTACTGATAGGGAATGATATTCTTATGCTTCAATCGATTAAAATTTGGTTATCTAAACACTTCTCCGTGAAGGACTTGGGTGAAACATCCTATATTTTGGGGATAAAGATTTATAGAGATAGATCTAAAAGGATGCTTGGCTTATCCCAAAGAACGTACATTGACTCGATGCTAAAGAAGATTCCAAAAGAGGTCTCATGCCGATAAGCCATGGAATACATCTCTCCAAGAAACAGGCCCCAAAGACACCTGAGGAAAGAAACTGTGTGAGTAAGATTCCTTATGCTTCAGTAATAGGATCTATCATGTACTGTATTATATGTACTAGACCGGATGTCACTCATGCACTTAGTTTAACAAGCAGATATCAGTCTAATCTAGGAGAAGAACACTGAAAGGCAGTCAAAAATATCCTAAAGTACTTAAGAAGAACTAAGGATATGTTTCTTGTCTACGGTGGGTCTGAATTGAAACTAGAGGGCTTTACGGACTCAAGTTTTCAAATGGACCAAGATGACAGTAAATCCATTTCGGGGTATGTGTTTACCTTGAAAGGTGGCGCAGTGAGTTAGAAGAGTTCCAAATAACAAATAGTTGTTGATTCAGTGATAGAGGCAGAGTACATAGCTGCAAGTGAAGCTGCAAAGGAGGCTATTTGGATGAAGAAGTTCATTACCAAACTTGGTGTGGTTCCTAGCATTAGAGGACCAATACATTTATTCTATGACAACACCGGAGCTGTTGCGCAGGCTAAGGAACCCAGGTCTCATCAGACGTGTTGCGGCGATTTTATTTGATCAAAGAAATCATTAAAAGAGGAGATGTTACCCTGGAGTGTGTGGACTCTCAAGTCAATATTGTAGATCTATTTACTAAAGCGTTAACACAATAATAGTTCGCTCGTCACTTAGAGAAGATGGGTATAAGATACCACGATGATTGGTTTTAATGCAAGTGGGAGATTGAAAGTAGTATGCATACAAGCCAATCATGTGATGATAAAGCATATACTTTGTAATAAATCTTATTTATTTATTAATAAAAAATTAATTATTAAAGGAATTTATTATCTACATGGTACTATTTTAATAATATGTGATAAACTCATAGTTTTAAGTAATGATTTTAAAATCATAATGATATCATGCTAATGAGATCTAAATTCTTAGATAGCTTAAAACTAAAATGTTCTCAATCAATGGATTACTAAAAAGGGGATTAGTGAATCTGGATAGATTGGTACATACGTTGCTTGCTCATTAGATGAGGATGATTGAACTCATGATCATTTGTGTGGAGACACAAAAGCAAGTATGTAGGTGCTTATTGGAGAATAAGTTCACTGAACGTGACTCGCTAAGGAATACCTAATAGAGTTTTACTTGTCTGTCAATAGGAATTCTTATAGTTATAGTACGTCAAATGATCCTTAGACTTGAGATCATCATAGTATCTTATATATAATTAATTACACTTTGACTTATTCCTTAAGACTCTTAGAGTATATCAAAGGGTATGCTTGGGTGTAATAAGTTATATATGGAGATAATGAATGGTTAATAAAGAATCTACTACTTCTAGTAAAAGAAGAGAAATGTCCTATGTGATTCGATAAATGACAACCCAAGAATCTTGGCCAATGTGGAATGAAATTAGAAAGTAGTTTATAATTTGCATTCATTAGGAGTTGTGGATTTAGGAATCGAAATACAAATAATTAAATAAAATAAGACTTGACAGTAATTCCATGTTTTATATTTAATTGGGACATTGTATGGTGGAATGATTGAATTATACGGTAACTATTTACTCAAAGGTTCTTTTTTTATTAATGTTGAAATCTATATTATCTGGAAACTCATTAATCGCTAGGGAGGCTTATCCCTATTGTAGAATAAATATTATTTATTTAAATAAATTAATAGTTTAATTTATTTATTTAAATAAGATTAGAATTGTTCTAATTGATTTATTCACAACCGGTTTAATATGAAGAACCTAAAGGGTCATATAATAAAAGGAAGAATAATTGTTTAGGAAGTTAATGGCATAATCATAATAATATGTTAAGTATATTTAATTTAATCTATGATGATAGAATAAATTAAATAGCTTAATATTTATTATTTAATATTTTGAAATATTAAATATAAATTAATAAGATGAGTCTTATTAATATTATTACAATTATTATTATTTTAATTTCTAAAAAGAGTAGGAATTAATTTATTATAAGTACTCTCATTTATTCATAATAGGATTAGGAGGCAAAACTAGTTAAAGGAGTTTAATTAATTATCCCTAATAAGATTAAAGAGCCCAATTATTTAAAGGAGTTTAATTAAATAAATAATATCTTATTTTAATTAAATAGGGTTACCTGATATCTTTATAAGAAAAGTCTTATATCAGATATCAAATATATGTGATTCAAAAAGTTGGAGAGTATGCCCCTTTTTCTATAGAGATAGGAAAAACTAGGGTTTGAGCCAATACACCCTTCTTCTTAAAAATTCTTCTTCCTTGGTGGATCACCTGTAGAGGTCATACACTTGGGTGGCTAACATTAATAAAAGGAAGGAATCTACCCGGAGATTCAAGGAGATGGTGGAGAAGTAGGAGTTGAACTCGTACCAGTGGAAGCTCATATCTATAATGGCATGATTCCATAACTTCTTATTCTTCGTTTTAATTAATAATATGCATAAAGGATGATCTGGATAATTGGTTTGTGAAAATTTTTAAAATCTGATTCTATTTTGCTTCCACTAATTTTTCATTTTGATTGCTACTTTGATTTTCACAAAACCTTACAGAAGCAAACTCCTTTGCTATCCATATCAGTTTTATTCTTATTATCCTTTGTTTTTGCCTTTCTTTATACCTTCTTTGAATTAATATTCTTTTTAGAAGATCCTTTGGTCCTCTTCTACTTCCTGGAAGAATAATCTACCAGTAGAACTTGGTCTTTTTTGGCTGGAAAGTAACTCTCAACAGTTTTCAACATGTTAAGAAAATCAGCAAGGCTGACATCTAGCTTGTTCATGTGAGAAAATTCACAATAATTGTGAGAAGGATTCTGTGAATGACTGCAAGATCAAATCTTGGCTCAACTCTCCATCCATGATAAAATCTTGTTTTCCTAATTATTCAATCAAATTGATCATTTTAGGACATATGTCTATACTGTAGTGTCATCGATCATTTTAGATCGGAAGAGCTTCTTAGATATCTAATATCTAGCAGCCCTACTTTCCTCACCATTCAACTCTTTGAAGTGCAGGAGTATAGTAGGAGTATCCATAGTTTCATGGTTAGGCTAAAGCTCGTTACTCATGGATGTGAGCATGATGCATTGAGCCAACTGTGCATCATCCTGTCACTTTCTAAAAGTAACAATCTCTTCCTTAGAGGCATTGTCTGCAACCATTGCAGGGATTGGCGTACTAAGGACATAAGATAACTTTTCAACCATGAGAATTATTCTCAAATTCCTTAACCAATCCGTTTAATTCAGTCAGGTTAGTTAGCATCCAATATGCTCTCCGTAGTAATAATAAATTAGATATTTGTAAAATTCTGTAAATGAATTTGTAATTTAATAACATTATAACACATATTCATTTTATTAATTAACATAATAAATTAGGTCTTGTTTTAAATTGATATCTCCCACTATTTTCATCAAACTATATTACCCTCAATATCTTCGACAAATCTAATTAAAGATTTGCTAGTGAGAATAAGGATCACATTTCAAATGTATATAGCTTTGTGGTGACACAACAAACTATATATAAATATATAGGTAGACAACTATTGTCAATTACATCACCATATAACTCCTTGTATTTTTTCTCTTAGATTATTTTGATCAAGTGGTGACACATCCGAATAAAAATTATCCAAGTTAAATCCAACCTAGCACTTCCATATATTTAAAGAGAAAAATATTGTCCTTCTAGTGGCACAACAAAATAACATCGTTCAATTTCTTTCTAAGCATTAAATGTGATAAAACAATACCTCAAAAAATTAAGATAAGTCTTGTGGTAACACAACAAAATTAAAATAATTAACTGATACTCTATCGTTTTATCATGCTAGAAGGTGACATTCGATATTCTAAATATCTTTGAACATTTAGAACCTAATATATTTCTTTGAGGGGCTTCGTTATTATTTGTCTTATCTTGTGTTAGCTCGCATGCACATATATATAAAACACGAGTCATATTAATTAACATGCGAAGCATGTTGTATAATATATAATATATAATATGTAATATATATATATATATAGTAAGCATGCAAATATAAAATACTATATTCTATCCGAATTGATTATGGACTTTTATTCTAGTTTAGTTCACTAGAGCCACCAAGTGAACCAAAAGGTCAAACCTAAGGTGCAAGAATTGAATTTAAATATAACTATTACATTTAAAACGGGGTTCCATTACAAATGGGTCTTCTTGCGCTCCTTGCTCATTTGTCTCTAATTCTTTAAGTAATTCTAACTAATTCCATTATATAAACTATTTACAATAAATAGAAACCTTGATCAACAGTCAAGGGAAGTACATAGAAAGGAGATAGAATTTACTTTAAGAAAAGTTAGAGAAGACGAGGTACGCAGACCTCACTTATAAAACCCATTCATTCAAGCATCCATCTAAAATAAAATGCAATCACATTGGTCAGTAGTCTATAATCAACCCCATTTATTATCATACATATCACCATATGCATCAATAAATAACATTCATCGCGTGAATAAGAAAACCATTCCATATATGCATTGATACCATTTAACGGGCAATTAAAAAGTTTAGTAGAAATCCAATTTTGAAACTAAATAAACTGCTTTATTTTAATCAAAATCTAAATCATAATAAACGTATTTATTTTATTTTATCCAATTTTGAATAAAAATAATCTCCTTTATTTTTAATCAAATTCCAAATCAAAATAAATTAATTTATTTTAATTAACATGGAATCCAATTTCAAGTACAAAATAAACTCCTTTATTTTAACTTAAAATTGCTACAAAAATAAAATTTGTTGAATCCTATTCCTTATTAAAATAAACATCTTTATTTTTAAGAAAACATGGAATCATATTCCATATGTGAATAAACTCTTTTATTCTAGAAAATATGAAATCCTATTTCAAAATTGAATAAACTCCTTTATTATAGTTAATGTGGAATCCAATTCCGAGTTAAAATAAAACTTTTATTTTTAATCATATTCCAATTCAAAATAAACCTTTAAACATAATTAAAATAAATAAAAATAAAATAAAATATTTTCAAAATCTGGTGACAGGTGCTTCCGCGACATGATTAAATTGGGAACCAGCATAACCGTGTTGCAACACTAGAAACGTTTTTTTTTTGGGTTTCATGACATCGTGTTTCTAGAATGAATCGGTAGTGACGTGGTCAGCACAAGGTCATGCAGACTCGTAAAATTTTTTTGTTGCCTAAAAAATCGATCTAATCGCATACCCATACACATATGGAATCATTATAATCGATAATTAGCACAAAGTTTGGCTTTGATACCACTGTTAGGTTTGTATATTGGTGCGAACATGCAATCAAATTACATAAATAGTGTGAAAGCGCGATGAAATCAAATTTTAAAATTTGTCATACAAACCAATACCATGATCATCCTTGTGCACAATTATTAATTAAATGAAAGAGATGAAGATATCGAATCCTAACCTCATAGATCAAAGCTTCCTTGGGTAAAATATAGATACTCAAAATTTTGATTTCCTTATACTAACCTTTCAAGAAGGTAAGAGCATAATTCTTCCCCAAAGATAACCTCGAGGAAAGACAAGACACAAGTCTACCTCGAAGACAACCCCGAGGATAGACAAGACACAAGTCTACTCCGAAGATAACCATGAGGCAATATAGGACAAAAGTCTACTCTGGAGACAACCCCGAGGTTAGACGAGGCACAAGCCTTCCCTAGAGACAACCCTGAGGCAAGACAGGACACACGTATACCCTGGAGACAACCCTGAGGATAGACCAGGCACTAGCCTTCCCCGAAGACAACCCCGAGGCAAGACCAGACAAAAGTCTTATCCAAAGACAACCCCGAGGACAGACAAGGCAAAAGCCTGCCCCAGAGACAACCCCGAGGTAAAATTAGGCACCAGATCACCTCGGAGACGACCCTGAGACCAAATAAAGACCTCAGGTAACCTAGAAGATGACCAACCTAAGTGCAAGAGCACTCAACGCACCACTTGTTCCTAATGGAGGGTTGTAAAGCTGAGGAAAAGGCCACTAGAAGCCTCCACAACAACTCCCGATCTATGAACTGCCTGAGACGAGTTGACGAGCTGTGGAAACCGGAAGATATCTTTCAGCTATCATCTTCCCAGCATCCCGAATCAGTCAAAATTAACTTAATTTTGCAGCCATCAACAGAACCTTTCTAAGATTTTTGGGTATAGAGCCCAACTTTCTCTAAAGAACGACCAAAGGACTAAACTGCAACCCTATGGGACCCACATGAGCCAGATGTGGGGTCCCACAGGGTTGCAGTTTAGTCATTTGGTCATTCTTCAGAGAAAGTTGAGCTCTATACCCAAAAACCAGTTACAAGGGGGCAGCAACTTTAAAGAAAAGAAAAGAGTTAGATAATTTGCATCGAATTCTTGGATTTTTAGAGAGAGAGAGATAGAGCTCGGGTCTAAGCTAAAAGTAGTATGCATACAAGCTAATCATGTTTGATGATAAAGTATATACTTTAAAAATAATCTTATTCATTTATTAATAAAAGTATTTATTTACTAAAGACATTTGTGACACCCCTAAAATAGGTCCACACAACTCATTCTGAGTCTTCAAATATATGGTACAGAATCCAAATACAAACGTCATTAATACAACTGTCGTGCAAAATACGATAACACATAAGTTGTGAGTTTTAATACAAATATTATCTCGTAGACAATATCTAAACTTAAATAAAGTTCTCATTACAATTATTGTCACAGTATTTTAAAAAATAGTGACAACTACTATAATAACCATCTTGGACATTACTTCACTCCCCGACTAGTCCCAACTACATTCTCGCCTCATGAGAAGAACAATGGAACCAAAAGAAAAATGGTGAGCTCAACTAGTCCAGTAAAGAATATTATGACTAAGATAATGTAGAACAAATTATCTTTAGTCCTCAAGAGGGAAAAATCTGATAGAATACAATAGACAACAAGTTTTAGATCAAGAACTGCAAGGAAAATAACAATCTATTAGAAGAGTCAAATAGAGCATGATGTTTGCTATCTTCTGTGATTTAAAATTTTATCATCAATATTTTATCCCTGTAACACCAATCAATAATTATTTCCAATCAACGAATTATCTATGCACTACGAGCCAAATATAATCGTTTGCATCACCAGTGGTCATGATCATGTCATACACCTGTCCATCTATGCACTACGGGCCATAAAGGACTTTCACCACAAACCTTTATCAGTAACATTAAAGATTATGATTATACTAATACACAATTCTTGGTCATAATCATACCAATCAACAGACCATCTTTGCACTACGGGCCAAAGAGGACTTTCACCACAATATAAGCATGAGGATATGACTATGATATAAATAATTAATCAAGTGAGATCAATGATAAATATTAGAGATTTATAATTCAATTTATCCTGAGTTTAAGAATGTCTAAATTGTCAACATGATAACTAATTATGGAGTAAAATTCAAGAATGATATTCATGTATCAAAAATAATTTGGACAGAAAAGAAAATTAAATTATGTTGTAAATAGTACTCATGAATAGTACCGTATGAATAGTACCCATGAGTAGTATCGTATGAATAGTACCCATGAATAGTACCCCGGCATGAAAAGATAAAAATTTAATAAGAAAGTTCAGACCAATATTCCAGTGAAATGATATTAGATGAAACGCAAACCTTAAGGAATTTTTAATCATTTCAGAAATATAGAAGCAATACTTACCATAGTAAGTTTAAATTTAAGAATATAAAATAAAATAATATTACTTTCATAATATGGAGTATGAAAGAAAATGATATTTTTTACGAGTATTGAAATAAAATAACATCCTTTACGAATATGAAATAAATAATATCCTTTACCTTAGTAGAAACAACATCTGACTTGGAATATCAAATATTATCCTGAGAAAATCTTGCACAAAAAGCTACACTCAAAGTGTTCTTATACTCAAAAGAAATACTCATAATATTATAGAGGAATAATTTTTGATATTATGATGGTGTGTTTAGGATGGAGGGTTACCCTCCTTTTATAGTGCAACACGGAGGAAAGTTTAAACAATTCTGCCTAATTTTCTTTCTCTGCCTAACTTGCCTAACTTATGCCTAACTTTTCTTTCTTTTCATTGGTTGAAGGCCCACTCTTTGGAAAAGGATTTGCAGGAGAAATAACCAACTTGGAAAGAAACTTGTTCACCTCCATCCTTTTCTCACATGCTTAAATATATATTATAATAATATTATTATTTAAACAATTGTAATATATTATGATAATATATTTGAATGAATATTTTATCGGAGAAGATAATTGTGATTCTATAGAAAAATATGCCAAACTTTAAACAAATGTTTCATGTTAAATTCCTTCATTTATATCATAATTGAACCAATATCCACCACATAATAATTATTCACAATCTATATTATAAGCTCACAATATTAACAATTAGATCATTCCTAAGAAAGAGGGGGCTTTCCGATAAGGATTTATCTTTATTGACGCACAATTATATAACCTAACCCCTTTCCTCGATAGAACTTTCTAGACATTGACAATATTGCTAACTAATAATATTATTCAAATAATATAAAATATTGCACAGATGATACTGTGACAATAATTAAATAAACAATATGAGATACTATGCAACAATTACTGTGGTAATTATTAAATACTGAGTGACTTCTTATTTAAGAATCAATAATCAGAGATACTGTGCAATATCGTGTGCTACTGTGCAACCACGCATATTACTGTACTTTTATCACCTGGTATTTCAACAGTTAACGGTAAAAGTTTTACCGTTATTTTTTATAAAAAAGTTATTTTTTTCGCTTTCTATATCCGACAGTTATTCTGTTATGTCGTCCACCAATGATTGCGCCATCATACGAATATTCTCCGACAAAAAGAATAATCCCCGACCAAACGAATATTTTATGAGAACTTGCTTACTTTGCAAAATTTGCACATATCACCCATAATTATAGTATTATATCAAATCAAAACCTTACTATTCAAAATAATATTTAGAGAAAATTAAATCTTTATTCATAAAAAGTTGGGGTCTTACAACATCCCCTCCTTATGAAATTTCATCCTCGAAATTGATGTACGTACCTGGTATGTCGAAGATGTGAGGATACATTTTTTCATTTCAGATTATAACTCCTAGGTCATTTCCTCAATATCATGGTTTCTCCATAAAACTTTTACTTGAGGTATAACCTTTGAGCGTAGAATTTACTCCTTTTTTATTCAAGATCTTGACAGGTACCTCTTCATACGTTAAATCTTCCGCTATCTCATCTGGTTCTAATTCAATAATATAGTTCGGGTCTTTCACATATTTACGTAACATATATATGTGAAAAATGTTTTGAACACGAGACACACTTGGCGATAAGTCGAGTCTATAAGCCACAATTCCTACTCGATCAAGGATTTCAAATGGACAAATAAATCGAGGGTTGAGATTTCCTCTCTTCGTCGATTCTTGCTTCTTGAATAACACTTTCTTGCACCTTCTTCTTCATATTCATCAGCTTTGGGTCTGTAGCTTGAGTAGCTTTAACTTTATTGATTAAGGTCGATTCTACTCGTATATTTGCCATCTTTATATGGGTCCCTGGAGTCTTTAACTCTATCTCCATCCCTTGTAATTCATACAAAATGGGTCTTTATGTTAACAATATCGTACTTGTACCCCCATACGATCTTCTACTAAATGCGCTAGCTACCACATTCACCTTTTTAGGATGATATTGAATGGTATGGTCGTAATCTTTCAATAGCTTGAGCCAACATCTTTAGTGCATGTTAAGTTCCTTTTGGGTGAAGAAATATTTGAGGCTTTTGGAGTATATTAGGATGTCATCAATAAAGACAACCAGGAAATGATCCAAATATTTTTTTGACTATTCTGTTCATCATGTCCATGAATGCAACATGGGCATTGGTCAATCTTAAAGACATAATTAGAAATTCGTAATGCCTGAATTGAGTTCTGAAAGCAGTCTTTGGAATGTCATCAGTTTTAATTTTTAACTGATGATATCTGGAACGAAGATCGATCTTTGAGAAGAATTTATCACCATGTAACTGGTCAAAATAGGTTATCAATGCGAGGTAACAGGTACCTATTTTTGATGGTGACATGGTTCAACTCCCGATAGTCAATGTAAAGTCTCATACTCCCATATTTCTTCTTTATGAATAAAACAGGAGCACCCCATAGAGATGTTTTAGGACGAATGAAACTAATGTCTAACAACACTTGTAGTTGAGTTTTTAACTCCTGAAGTTCAATAGGAGCCATTCGATATGGGGTTTTGGAAATGGGTTTTGTATCGGGTTCAAGGTCAATACAAAATTCGATTTCACGCTCTAGGGGTAGGCCAGGAATTTCTTCAGAAAATACGTCGGGAAATTTATTAACAACAGAAATATCATTCAAATCTGATGTATTTTTGTTTAAATTCGTGACATAGGCTAAGAAATCTTGACATCCGTTTTTCAATAAATGAATAGCTTTATGGTATAATATGACAATGATTGACTTAATTGGTTTAGTTGCTTGAATTCGCATAACATGTTGGTTAGGAATATGAAAACTAACGACCTTATGAAAATAATCTATTTTAGCATGATAAGTAGTTAACCAATCAATCCCTAAAATCACATTAAATACAAGTATTTTCAAAGAGAAAAGATCAACAGGTAATGTGAGGGTGCCAATTTGAATCAAATAAGATTTATAAACAGTGGATGTAATGAAGATTTCTCCTAATGGAGTTTCAAAAGATAAGTCAAAGTGTAATTTCTCAGGGGTCAAGTTCAAATGTTGAGCACAAGCAGATGAAATAAAAGAATGGGTAGAACTAGTATCTAATAAGGTATAGACTTCGCAAGAGTTTATGATTACCTTACCCATGATAACTTTGTTCGGATTCCTCGGTTTTTGGAAAGTCACGAAAAATGCTCTCCCCTAAACCACCGACTTTGACTTGTCTGGGATAGCCTTTGGTGTCACCATCGCAGTTGGACTTGACTTCGCTGCATTACAAAATCGAGCTAAGTGACATTATTTTCTAAAATTATAACACACTTTGGGTTGTTGCGTACAGTTTTGGACTGATGTGTCCCTCCTGTCTGCATTTGTAGCATACGACTGGTGGTAGTTCTCCTTCCTTAGAAACGGGTGTTGGTTCTGCAGCCGATGTCTTTCCATTGTCATTGTTGAATCTTCTTTTCTTAAAGTTATTCCCACTTAGTTCACATCTCCTATTATCTTGGTCATGATTATGACCGAAGTAGTTACCATTTCTGGCATGATAATTTCCTCCACGATGGTTATCATTGTTTCGATGGCTGTTGCCACTGGTACGATTATTATCGTGTTGTTGGTCATTGTCTTTTGGTTGAAAAATCTCATTATCTCGCTTCAATAATTGAGCTCTATTCACAACATCTGAATTCAAACACAGTTTATGAGAAATGAGATATTGACGAATTTTAGATTTCAAACCTCTTGGAAACATTCGTGTTATTTGCTCCTCATTATCCACCAAATGGGATGCTAACCGGGATAACTCCACAAACTTGGCCTTATATTGTGATAGAGTCATATTGTTATGTTCCAGTTTGATGAATTCCACCTCCTTCATATGACGAATACTTTTTGGAAAGTACTTGTCGTTGAATAATTCCTGGAACTTCTCCCAAGACATCTTAAGTACGGAAAGATGAGTACGTTTTATAGATTCCCACCAGTAATTTTCCTCTCCATGCAATATAAAGTGGCGAAGGGAGCCTTTTACTCTTCTGTGCATCCTAGGACATCAAATATCTTGGTGATCTACTTAATCCATGCTTCTGCCTTAAGTAGCTCTGGTTTTCCCAGAAACATCGGCGGTCCTATCTCCTTGAATTGCTTAGCAGTGACCAGCCGTGAGTTACCACTATTTCCACCTGCATTTTGAACAGAAGTCTCTCTCGTTTGGTGTTGCATGAATTATAGGAAGCTCCTAAACATCCCATCGTTCAACGTTTGGTCGGTGTTATAGTTTATAAGAGGATTATTACCTTCCTAATGCACATTATCATGGTTATTGATTAGCAGAGTCTTAATGGTCTCATGTGCTCCGTTTCTTATCTCAAATACTTCAACAAAACAAGGGTTAATTAAAGAAATTGACATGACACATATTATCTTTATATTCCGACCGACCAATTAAATAACAAATAAGCTTAGGTAGGAAACACTAGCGAAGGATTTACTCGTCTCTACCCTCCCAGTTCTAATCCCAGATCTCCACCAGATATCATATCCCTAAGCTCTGATATCAACTATGACACCCCCAAAATAGGTCCACACAACCCATTCTAAGTCGTCGAATACGTGGTACAAAATCCAAATACAAATTTCATTAATACAGCTGTCGTGCAAAATACAACAACACATAAGCTGTGAGTTTTAATACAAATATTATCTCGTAGACAATATCCAAACTCAAATAAAGTTTTCATTATAATTATTGTCACACTATTTTACAAAATAGTGACAACTACTATAATAACCATCTTGGACCATTACTCCACTCCCCGACTAGTCCCAACTACATTCTCGCCTCCTGAGAAGAACAATGGAACCAAAAGGAAAATGGTGAGCTCAGGTAGCCCAATAAACAATATTATGACTAAGATAATATAGAACAAATTATCCTTAGTCCTCAACTGGGAAAAATCTGATAGAATACAATAGACAACAAGTTTTAGATCAACAACTGCAACTAAAATAGCAATCCATTAGAAGAGTCAAGTAGAGCATGATGTCTACTATCTTCTATGATTTAAAATTTCATCATCAATATTTTATCCCTATAACACCAATCAATAATTATTTCCAATCAACGAATTATTTATGCACTACAGGCCAAAGATAATCGTTTTTATCACCAGTGGTCATGATCATGTCATACTCCTGTCCATCTATGCACTACGGGTCAAACATGACTTTCACCACAAACCTTTATCTATAAAATTAAAGGTTATGATAATACTAATACACAATTCTTGGTCATAATTATACCAATCAATAATCCATGTTTGCACTACGGGCCAAAGATGACTTTCACCACAATATAAGCATGAGGATGATGAAAATGATACAAAGAATCAATCAAGTGAGATCAAGGATAAATATTAGAGATTTATATATCAATTTATCCCGAGTTCAAGAATGTCCAAATTATCAACATGATAACTAATTGTGGAGTAAAATTCAAGAATGATATTCATGTATCAAAAATAATTTGTAAAGAAAAGAAAATTAAATTCTATTGTGAATAGTACTCATGAATAGTACCTGTAGACACTCGAAATTTTCTGCACACCTGTTATTAACATTGCAGGAAGGAAGATTCGTCTTTTAGAGATAACCCTGGAAGACGGCTCATATCCATTTTGAATACTACCAGAAGTTCAGTCTCAACCCCGGAACACACCTGGAGTATTAATTCCAACCTCAAATATAACCCCGAGTTTCATCCTTGGAGATAACCCTAAGGAATGTTGTTGCAGTTTCGGCGATAACTCCAGAAATGCTAGTTTCAAATGCATGCTATCAGCTTCAATCTCAGACCTCCTGCCGAGGCACTCATTCCAAAGACCCAGAGCTAACACTGGGAAGATAGTCACACTTACAGATGACCTTGCGAAATTCAAACACTTGCAGTATTCCAATCTCAGATGTAACCCTGAGCAACGTCTGCTATCAGCCCAAATCAGAGATAACCCCAGTGAGGGGCAAAGTTATCATCTTTCCACCTCAACCCATGCGCACCGTCTCAACATTTCATACATACATTTCTACACAACAATTTCCCACAAGAGCCAAGGAGTTCCAATCCCGAGTGACTGTTATGCGTGGCAGCACACCGGATAGAATTTGAAGCTTGAAGAACATGGGTATGGTCCCCTCTTCCTGACTTTGTACAACCTCTAATCCCATTTCATTGCGTAACTCTCTACAAAGCGGTCCGAAGAAGGTCTTGTACACCTCGTTCGGATGCTCGGATTGAAGTTCTACAAGTTTGAGCGAACATCACAATGCACGAGTGCACGTGATTGAGACGCCAGACCATGGAGCTCCGGCACCCAGCAAAACCAAGTAGTACACTGCGACTCCCATCTCTATAAATATAGAGCTTAGGGTGGCCATTTGTAAGAGAAAAAGAGGCGAGGAAGCCCTGTCCAATTTGCTCTGTACACACCCCATATTGAGCACTTTCTCATTTTAAACACATGTTAGCTCACATATAGCTATATTTTACCAGCGAGAGCTGAGTATTTATCCATCTAGAGTCATAGAAGCCTGCCTTGGCAGCCCACTATAAGCCTTCTCACACTTTATAAAGCCTTTCTCTTCATCTTTGTACACACTATTCTTCACATTGAGAGTCGTGTTGTGTGTGTATGCCCAAACTTCGATCTGTAGTTTTCATTTTTTGTCTGTATATATATACTTATATATGTATATATTTATATATGGACTAACATTATCGAAAGTTATGCCTCAATTGAGCCTAGACTTATGTCCCGAGCGCTTACTTGCTTTTATATATATATATATATATATATATATATATATATATATATATATATATATATATATATATATGAATCATTGTCATTTAATTTGCTCGATGAGCCTGGATTTTATATCCAAGTATGCTTATCGCTTTTTATATATATATATATATATATATATATATATATATATATATATATATATATATATATATATATATATATATAGCAACAAATCATTTGAAATGATAAAACGCAAATGGATTGAGAAATATCCCATGCATTTACCGCTTTATATATATATGTGTGTGTGTATATATATATATATATATATATATACACATTTCTGTCAGACATGGAGTTTACTTTGAAGCCTTTTACCGCTTTATTTACATTTAGTCCCGCCTAAAGTTTACTTCGTGGCGGTTGATATTCTTTACTACTTTCTTTACATTTAGTCCCGCTTTAGAGTTTACTTTTGTATGGTTGATCATCTTTTTACTAGCTTTTTATTTACTTTTTTTGATCCCCATAGAGGTGTTTCGTGGTGGTTGATCATGTCATATATATATATATATATATATATATATATATATATATATATATATATATATATTTATATTTTCGATCCCCATAGAGATGCTTCGTGGCGGTTGATCATGTCTCAGTATATATATATTTACAACTTTTATATATATAATCGCCATCGCTTTCATATAAATGCGACATCATGTGATCACAAATTCAAGATATCAATCTAGATTCTGCCTCGTGATGGACATTTTCAAATTGTAGCGAAAGTTTTGTACATTATTTACAATGTTTGAATTTCTTAGATGGTTGTCATGCCCATGAGGAGTTCTAAGATCTTTCAGATATTATTTTCTCGAAGATGCTTCGCATCTCGAAAATAAAAGCAAAACAAGCAGAACATTTAATGACAAAATGGAAGTATGAAAAGGTCTCAATTACTATTTAGCACTGGGTTTGAAAAACCTCTTTTATAAAACTTCATTGCTATATCCTGTTTAAAACTGAATTTTTCTACAAATTCAAACCCTTTGTATATAGGTTCGAACGAGGCCTCACACTACTTCCAAATAAATTGCACATTGATCCACACACACACACACATTCATATAACAGTTTCTTGAAAAGTGGCGGTCACCGTGGCAACACGGATGTTGGGGGGTGCCTAACACCTTCCCTCCATATAATAAAGCCCCCGAACCCAAATGAATCTCGGTTTCACAGACCCGTTTAGCAGTGTTACATCACTGGGTCAATGTGCAAACCTTTTCTCAGTTGTGTTGGTGCAACCAGTTAAAACACCAACTGACAACTCTTACAGTTAAATCGTCGACATTGCACATGTCGGACCTTTTTCACTTTTTTTTCAAACAAATCTCAAATAACATGAGAACACCAAAAAACAAGTAACGAAAAGGGACAAATAAAAATCCCGACGTCGACAGGTGGCGACTCTGTTGGGGACTCCAGTAAGAGGGCTTAAGCCATTACTACAAGCTTTTCAAAACTGTTATATGCTTGTGTGTGAATGTTGCATTTACATTTATGATGAATGTGTACGAATGCATTTTACTTACTGCACTGCAATTTATCTATTTGTGATATTAGTGCTTCACACATGTCATCATTTTCATGAACGGTGAGACACTTTGTATGTGAATGTATGTTGTGTGGTTCCTCCACCAGGAGGCTATCCTGTCGGTGTTTGATTACTGGACTCATAGGGAGACTAATTCCAACGAGTCTTATGAAAGGCACCACCCAGATTCGCTCCAGTTGAAAGACCGGATTAACTTCTCGTCAAGTAGATTACGATAATCTGGGGACCTTCATGCCAAAAAGCCGCGAGAGTAAACCTAAGATAGGTCAGCCTATGATAAACTAAACGCGGAGGAAAATCTCTTCATGTTTTCCATTTTTCAATTACTTGTAAAAACATTTACTTGTAATTTTATTCCATATTCATCTTTATGTAATGGAAATATGAAGAATATTTGTGCATACATGACATGTTATCAAATAACACCCGTTTTTGCAGGATGATATTCCTAAAATGGATACATTATGATAGCATTTACATAATCCCTAAGACTAAACTACATAAGTCTTTTGTAGGGAAACAATTGGGCCTGTTACCCGCTCAAAATCTAAAAAGGCCACGAGCCTACATCCAATCATGTCTTCTTTTGACCAGTCTAATGTTGTTTCTCGAGAAGAATTTGACGGATTAAGTAAAAAAATTACAGATTTGGTTGTTCTGCTGAAAGAATTGCATCAGTCTACTCAGGGCCCAAAAATGTCCACACATACAAAATCCTCTATGCAAGGAGGGACGCAAGGTTTAGACAAAGCAAATCCAGAACCTCAGTTAGATACGACCAACAAAGACCCTGAAAACACCCATCTCAAAGGAGATCCAGACACCGGTGATATCAGGAAGAAGGTCCTTCAAATAGACGAAATTATATGTGCTCTCAAAGGGATTGGAACACATAAAAGTGTTTCATATGCTGACCTTTGCATATTCCCTGGTGTTCATTATCCAGAGAAATTTAAAACCCCTTACTTTGAAAAGTATGATGGATTAGGGTATCCTTACACCCATTTGAAGGTTGTCATTGGAGAACTTGGATCTTATGCGGAAAAAACGAGAAGCTCAGAATGTAGCTGTTCTAAAAGAGTCTGACTGGAGAAGCCCGTTCATGGTATACCAGATTAGACAACTCAAAGATCCATAGCTGGGAAGAACTAGCTCACGCCTTCCTTACTCAATACATTTTCCAGTCTTAGATGGCTCCTGACCGGTATCAGATTACCAAGGTCAAGAAACAGTCCAACGAGTCTTTCAGAGAGTATGCTCAAAGGTTGAGGCACCTTGCTGCTCAAGTTATTCCTTCCATGAGAGAATCAGAAATGGTCATGACTTTCATAGACATACATGAAGCTTCGTTCTATGAGAGAGTCTTAGCTGGTATTGGCAAACCATTTTCTAAAATGATCAAACACGGAGAGATGGCTGAGATGGGATTGAAGTCCGGTAAGATTCAAGGCCTAGCCACTCTTAAAGTAGTTGCTGAGCACATCCAGTCCGGATCTTATGGAAACAACCCCCGGAGAGTCTATAAAAAGAAAGAGGAGGATGTTTCCTTGATACTACAAGGACAAAAAGGTAGTTAGAACATGCCTATACAGAGGAGAAACTACTCCCCTTTCCAAGCACAGTCTTCAGACCGTCCATTGCCTAAAGGTGGAGATACAAAGCGCCCTCAAACGTTCACACCCTTAGAGGACTCGCTCGAGAATATTCTTTCTCTTCTGACTACTTAGAAGAAAATCACGCGTCTTCTTCCACCAGTCAACCCTAATGAGAGGGGTTTTAATGCTACTCGGAAGTGTGTTTATCATGTCGGGGCACCTGGACATGATACTCAAGATTGTTGGGCCTTGAAACACAAGATCCAAGATTTAATAAACAATGGTGAGATCGTGGTTACCAAACCAAATCAACCTCATGTGCAAGACAACCCTCTTCCTCAACACAAAGAAAAAGAGGTCAATATGATTAGTTGGAGCACTGGGCAGAGTTCCAATTTTAATGGTGAATCATCCCAGACCATCAAAGACGGTGTTGATAGATGGGATTACACAAAGTTTCAATTTGCTATGGAACAAAAGATGAAAGCTCTTTGTAAACAAATTGAACAATCAAGCGAATCGGTGACTCATCAAAGATCAAGTCACACGCCAGATTAAGTCACCAGAGCATGCCTATCTCCTTCCTTTTGTTATAAATACTCCACCATCACCTCCAGAAAGCGAAGCTATGGAGGATAAGGTTGCAAAGAGAGCAAATGCTAAAGCCCATCGGGATTTTGCCAATCAAAGGGAATTTACATACCTGGGCCAACCTATGGAGGAGATATTTCAGATGCTAATCAACGAAGGAAGAATTACCTCCCTTCTACCTCCAATTAATCCCCATTCAAGAAGGTTTAACTCCGATGGAGTATGTCAATATCAATCACATTCTCGCAGTTACAGCACAGAAGAATGTTGGGCACTCCGCCACCTTATTCAAAATCTAATTGATAGCAGTGTCCTGCAACTGGCAGACGATGACACTATGCTACTCGAGAGTGGGAATACCTGTCCTACCAAATGGAAGGGGCTAGTAGCAATTATAGCTGCTGAGGCTGATAAGACTGTCAGACCATTTCCTATACAAGCAATTCAACTCAAAGGAGCTGGCAATCCTTTGAAAGTGGCTACACCAGAGCCAATTTCTTTACCCTTCAGACCACATTATCCTGTTGTGATGACAGATTGATCGGGTCAGAATTTTTCATCAATTTATCGACTCGAGTGTCAAGTGTTCAACAAATCATTTCAAGTAATTGGGCTAAAGATTATTTAAGGGAGTACAATTTAAGTGTTATTGGGCTGACCCAATTGGTCCATTTAATTCAATCCTCTTCCAAAGGGATGCTACACTCACGTGGGGCCTACTAAATAACATGAATCAGCAGACTTGTTAGTTGAGCATATTTAGAATGGGCATACAATCCAGGACATGCAAAGGAAATTATTTAATCATGTGGGCCGCATGCAAAGGAGTTATCAGACTTAACATATTCAGCAATATGTAAAATTCAAGTGGGCTTAATTAACTTATCAGCACCATTCACTTAACATCATCAGCACTATTCACGTGGCTTTCTCATTATTATTCCTGAAGCCTATCATGCTATCTGACTCATTGGAGAAAAAGGATTTTAGTCACGCAAATCCTAAGCGGCAAAGAATTTTTATTTTATTTGGATATTTAATTTTAAATTCTATTGTAATTAGGATTTCTTTTTAAATAGGATTTCTTTTCCAAATTGACTTCTATTTCCTTATAGCAATTAAGGTTATAGTTTATAAATTCCTATTAGAATTTGGATTGTTTTGAGTAGTATAAATAGAGGTTCAAGTTGATGAAATCAAACACATTATTCATTATTCAATATATTTGTGAGGTTATTCTCTACTTTTGGTTCTTTGAAGAATTCCTAAGTATTTTCTTAGTTATTTCTTTGAGATTCAATTTGACTTATCATACAACAATTCATAGTTGTGTGTGGCGCCTTTCATCGATCAATCGCCGATTGTACAAGAGATTACCGCTTCAATATAAGCGAGGGGTCAAGGTGTCTTTGGTGTCCATTCAACGCAGTAATTAGAACGTGAGCAATTGTACCAAGATTACCATCTACATATAAAGTAGGGGTTAAGGTGTTGCAAGCAATTCACCCAACAACCGTGGTTAAACGACGGGATTTGACGACCACCTCACGCAAGCGTGTCGTGGAGTCTATCATTTGGTATCAAAGTTAAGTTTTCTAGCAAGTTACTTATCTTTAATTTTCTGTCGAAATATATATTGTAAAAAATATATATATATAGAAAAAAAAAGAAAAAAAAATTCATATTCTATTTTCATTGTGCTAACCAAACTTGTAGCACACCATCAAATCATCAAATTCCAACGAAGATTTCATACTGTTCCATCATCATCAATTCTAAAATGGAGCTATAATTTACAAATCTGAAGCATACAAGAGGAGTACAAGGCAATCGATCGGTGATTTTGTGGTATTCTGATAGTTACACCATCTATATTTTTGTTTCATGAAAAGTAATTTTTGAATTGATTAGTAAAACCAAGAATTTTGCTAGGGGAATTCAAGAAGAACCTATTAGAGAGAATATTAGAGGTAAAAGGAAAGAGTGTAAGATTATTAGAGGGAAAAAGCCAAATTTGAGTGATACACGAGTGATTCATCATTATTTGAGCAAAACACGTAAGGGAGTGTGTGAGGAAAATTTTATCTACTAACCTTTGTTTTATAGCAAACATGTATGGCTACAATTATGAAAGTTCTTATGGGTCTCGAAGGAATACTTTCCAAGGCAATATTGATACAGAGGCATATCTGAGATGGGAGAGAAAAATGGAGCGAGAATTTAACTGTCATGATTACTCCGAGAGGAGGAAGGTCAGATGGGCAGTTTAAGAGTTCTCCAATCATACAATTATATGGTGGCAGCTTAGCAAACAAAAAACACGGGGAACGTCCGTTCGAGACATGGGCAAAATTAAAAAAAATGATGAGAAAGCGGTTTCATTTCAAAGATAAAGATGACAGAGGGAGGAGTATACATCTCAAAGACATGTAGAGCAACCTTCAAGGCGATTTACATGAGACAATAATAGGAGGGTTCGCATACACAAGTAAACAAGGAAGATTATTGGATGCAACTACAATATACTTCTAAGGCTCAAAAAAAGAAACAAGATCACGGGGAGGTGGAAGAAATTATAGAATATGCAGCCCAAGGAGAGTTATTGGGTTCGAGTGTTCAAGATGAAATCCATGATCTAAAGCAAGATGGTGAACATCCGAAAGAAAGTAATCAAGGAGATGAGTTTGTAAAAGAAAATACATGTGGAAAAGATCGACAAAAAGAAATTGTTCAAAAGAATGATAATGTAAAAGAAAAAATTGAAAAGAGTGAGAATGGAAAAAAAAAGAGATTGAGAAAAAAGAGAATGAAAAGAGTGACCTTGAAAATAAACGAGAGAAAAACAAACGAGAGGGTGAGCATAAAGAATAGAGAGAAGAAATATGTGACTATAAAAAAGAGAGTGAGTTGAAAAGTGAGTTATATTTTGAAAAGCCAATGACTGTACATTCGTACATGACGGCGCTTTTGAATACTAACATTAATGATTCTTCTTTGTCTAGTTTTATTTTGTCTCTTGTACAGGTTGTTGAGGAAATACCTCGTACTATTATTCCGTACTGATCAGCTGATAGTATTCCCGACGAGATGACGGAGTTACCGATGCGGGTTAGAGAGTTGGCGAAAGTGGGTATCGTGAGAGAAGACATGAGTTCATGTGCTAATTATGAGATCATTTTACCTAAGAAGGATGAGACAACAAATTTGTGCATCGATTTTGAATTGGTAAACAAGTATCGTTATTCTTTTCTTTATTTAGATAATATGTTTGATAAATTGCATAGTTCTTATGTTTTATCTACATGTGATAATAATCATGTGATGACAATGCCTAATCAAATTAGCATGAGAGATAGTGATAAATGGAAAATTGTTTTAGCATGTGAGTTATATAGGTGGTTAGTTATTTTGGTTAGATTAACTGATGCATCTAGTGTTTTCATGAGTTATTTAAAACATGTTTTGCATGCTTCCATTGGAAAATTTATTGTTAGCTATTTTGAGGGTAGAATCATTTTTATCATAAACTATGGTGGATATTTGATATTTGTTGATTTAGTTTGTGATCATGATATATATTCTCATTTTCGATGTGCTTACTTGCATGAAATTAATTCTAGATTTTCCTATCCAAATATTGACTTAGGGTTTCATGTTAGTCAATTTTTACATGAATTGTCGTTAGTTGCAATGGTAGTAATCATGTTGTTTTGTTAGAGCAATCTTCATTGCATGATTTACTATCATATGGTTTTGATTCAAGAAGTGTATATCATCAAGATGGTTTGAGAGATGAGTTATTTGCATGTTTAGTTAGTTCACTTGGATTAGCTAAGGCATTGCATACTTCCATGGAATTGTTGAATTATATTTTGCATTCTTTCATGGAAAAATTTGTTATTCTCTATTTTGATGATATTCCGCTTTTTGTCAACACTTTGGAATTTTTTTTAGCATGTGTTGAGTTTGTTTTTGATCATCGTCAATATGCTATTGAATTTTCAACTTATGATTGTGACCTTTTTATTTCGTTGGCGCTATTATGCGATCTTGATTGTGTTAATGTCAATGGAAGGAGAAAGGCTGGTTGTGTTTTGCAGATTCGTGATAGGATCATATTCATCGAGGGAGACATGGATCTTGCAATTCAATTCAATCAATGCATTGAGAGTTTACAGGGAAGTGTTTTGAATATTGTTTTATTAGACTATGCATGTGATTTTGATTTATTTGATTCCTTTGTGATTAGACAAAAGGAACTTGTTGATTTGTTTTATTTTGTGTTTAATCCAGGGATTCAGGTGTATGGGTTTATGCGACGTGATGAATTTCAAAAGTTGATATTTGACCCAGGATCATTGACGTGGTTATGTTTGAAAATGATCGAGATCATAAGATTTCCGTTTGATCCGGGAATTCGCCATTGGGAAAATCTATCACATGAAGAGTTTTTCATTTTGATATTTGATCCAGGAGGAGTTGGAACTTTTCAAATTCTTGCTTGCATTGTTGATATTGCTTATTCATTTAAATTACCAGGTGAGACTTGTGGTTATGTTTTGTTTGGTGATTCTAATTTTGTTTATTTTGATGTAGGATCAGATTTGTGGAAAAATCTTTTTCAAGGGGAGCGGATGCCAGATTTGAGGACAAATCCTTTTGAAGAGGAGGGGAATGATGACAGATTGACCGAGTCAGAATTTTTCGTCAGTTTATCGACTCGAGTGTCAAGTGTTCAACAAATGATTTCAAGTAATTGGGCTAAAGATTATTTAAGGGAGTACAATTTTAAGTGTTATTGGGCTGACCCAATTGGTCCATTTAATTCAATCAGCTTCCAAAGGGATGCTACACTCATGTGGGGCCTACTAAATAACATGAATCAGCAAACTTGTTAGTTGAGCATATTTAGTATGGGCATACAATCCAGGACATGCAAAGGAAATTATTTAATCATGTAATGATGTAAAGGAGTTATCGACTTAACATATTCAAAGAAGATGTAAAATTCAAGTGGGCTTAATTAACTAAGTCAAGACCATTCACTTAACATCATCAAAGACTATTCACGTGGCTTTTTCATTATTATTCCTAAAGCTTATCATGCTATCTGACTCATGGGAGAAAAAGGATTTTAGTCACGCAAATCCTACGCGGCAAAGAATTTTTATTTTATTTGGATATTTAATTTTAAATTCTATTATAATTAGGATTTCTTTTTAATTAGGATTTCTTTTCCAAATTGACTTCTATTTCCTTATAGCAATTAGGGTTATAGTTTATAAATTCCTATTAGAATTTGGATTGTTTTGAGTAGTATAAATAGAGGTTCAAGTTGATGAAATCAAACACATTATTCATTATTCAATATATTTGTGAGGTTATTCTCTACTTTTGGTTATTTGAAGAATTCCTAAGTATTTTCTTAGTTATTTCTTTGAGATTCAATTTGACTTATCATACAACAATTCATAGTTGTGTGTATGCCTTCACCGCATCAATCGTCGATTGTACCGAGATTACCGCTTCAATATAAGCGAGGGGTCAAGGTGTCGTTGGTGTCCATTCAACGCAGAATTTCAAACATGAGCAATTGTACCAAGATTACCGTCTACATATAGGTGAGGGGTTAAGGTGTTGCAAGCAATTCACCCAACAACTGTGCTAGAAACGATCGGGGCGATGACAACCTCACGTAAGCGTGCCGTGGAGTCTATCATGTTGTCAGTTTACACAAAGTCCCATGGAATTATGGAGAAGCTGAAGGATCCACGTCTCATACTACTGCTACAGTGTCAAAGGAAAATCCATTGTATCTTCCTCAGAGGGTGATGAAGCCCGCCATGAAAGCAAAGGGGAAGATTCCCATGGAGAAAATTGAGAAATTCCTCCACACTATGGGCCATAATGAAGCCAAGGTAGTTCTAAGCTTAAGAGAAGCTCCGCATCAGATCTCAATACTGGACTTGGTTTTCCCTTCTAAAGATCACAGTATTGAAGGTTTTAGAAGAAGTCTACTTGCCAAAATCAGTGGATGTGGAAAATTTTCAACATCTAGTTGATCACATTTTTAACAACAATGTGATATCCTTCAATGATGACGACATACCTCCCGAAGGGACCGGTCATTGCAAACCATTGCACATCGCAGTTTTGTCCTCCAGGTATATGTTAGCTAGAGTTTTGATAAATGGAGGTTCGTCTCTAATTATCTATACTTATGCCACCTTGGTAAAGATAAACATCAATCTCAAACGGATTCGAAGTAGCCATATGGTTATCAAAGCGTTTGATGGATCCTGACGAAATTCTGTCGGAGAGATTGAGCTGCCAATTGAGATTGGTCCAAATACATTCAATGTATCCTTCCACGTCCTCAAAATAGATTCAGGATACAACCTGTTATTGGGGAGACCATGGATCCACATGGCTGGAGCCTTCCCTTCTACACTACATCAACAACTCAAATACATTGTCAACAATAGCCTAGTCACTGTCAATGCTGAGCTAGAATGTCCTGAATAAGGAAATCTACCAATCATCAGCTTTAATTCAGAAGTTGAGCCAGCCAGTTTTCATACTTTGGAAGTGAGTAACACGCAATACCATCCTATTGGAGCACCACTTCCCATACCTATGATTTCTGCCGAGGTTATGTCGGCCACTCAAGAAATGATGTCATTGGGTTATCAGCCTGGACAAGGGCTTGGTAAAGATAAGGAGGGTATTAAGCACCCAATTCAAGTGTCCAGTCAAACTGGGACATCCGAACTAGGCTATTCTGCCAGTTCCAATCGCAGGAATCCTCATAAGCACAAGTAGGTTCCTCAAGCTTCTGCCACACGGTGATTTTCTCCATCTGCACCTCATGAGCCGACATAGCCTCCAGAAGGTGCTGGCCCATGTTATGGCTATGTTGTTTCCCAAACCAGTACCATTCAAAGCAAAAGAGGTCCTAATTCCTGATCCCGAAGTGGAAGAAAAGGAGCGGAAACATAAACATGACATCTCCTTGATGATGTCAGGCATACGCATCATTGTCCATGATGAACATACAAACAGATATACCCCAGAAGATGATTGCCCAGATGTTATGGTCATCATTCGGGTAAAGGAAGACGATGATAGCCCCTCGACAATTAGAGCAGCACTCCATGCATTGGTCGACGAGGGTAAAACAAGCAAAAATCCCTTTGCCCTGTAGATAACTTTAATTGATTACTTTTCTATACAGTATTAGCAGTTATTTTATCAGTACATGTTGACACTTTTGTATGATTAAACAGTTTCATTTATTAAGTGAAAGCATATTTTGTTTCAGGACTCTGAATTTAGATGTGCTTGTACTTGCTGACGAGGTGCCTTTTCTTCACAAGGACTGTAACTTTGATGAAAAGTTTGACTCAGACTTTATGCAAATCCAAGAGGACATTGAGACACCTCAAAAGATTAAGGAATGGGTCGCAGACAAACTTAAACCCAACCTTGATTGAACCATTTCTTTCAATCTTAGAACCTTAGAAAACCCTAATCTAGTCTAGATTGGTTCAGACCTCACCCCAAACCAACGGAATGACATGGTTGCCCTATTAACCCAATTCCAGGATGTGTTTGCATGGTCTCATGAAAATATGGTGGGTTTATCCACTGACATTGTCCTTCATCGCCTTCCCATTAAGGAGGAATTTAAGCCAGTCAAGTAGAAGCTCAAGCGATTGAAACCTAAATGGAGTTTAAAGGAGAAAGAAGAAATTGTGAAACAATTTCAAGCTGGCATTATCATGGTGTCTACATATCCGGAGTGGATATCCAACATTTCTTCTTCTTTTTTTCATTTTCATTTTGTATATATATACCCCATAGATTCCCCCAAACTCAAGCTTTTACGTCATTCCAACCTTTACCGCCAGTTCACTAATTTCCTTAAATTTTAACCAAGATTTTCCCTCAGAAACAAATTATGAAACCCTTGAACCAAGTGGATTAAAACAGTTAAACTTTAAGTGCTAACCGGTTACATAAGTTTAAGACAAGCTCAGATTATCATCATGATTAAAATTATAATGCATCATCATTTATCAACACTGTTCAAGTTAACATGCAAAACCAATCTTATCATAGGCCGAGCTAAGACCACACCAACAGATCATACAGATTCATGCAAAAATATAAATTAAAATATGAAATTATACTACATGAACACATACTAATGCAACACATATATGAATATGCAAATAACTACCATGTATTATACGCAACCTAAAAAAATAGTGCTAGCATATAAAAATAACGAACTATAATGTAAATAACTAACTATATGCAATACGACACTAAAGTGCTCCCAAACTTAAACTAGACATTGTCCTCAATGGTTAAAATAGAAAAAAGTAGAGCAGAGGACTTCCCTGAAAATATAACAATCTTCCTCCTTGTCCACTAAGTTTGGAGACTATGCTAAGCACATGGAACAAATTGGGCATCTCACTTGAATTTGACTTGAATAACCTGTAAACCATGATAGACGCAATTTTATTAAATCCTAAATAAATGCAAATTCAAAACTACTAATATAAAACCTAATAAAAACTAAAAATAAAAATTAAACTTGGGTTGCCTCCCAATAAGCGCTTGTTTTATAGTCTCAGCCTGACTTCTTTAATTCTCTATCCAATTCCCCTTCGAAAATTGAGGAACCCTCCATCCATCAGAAGCAATGTCTCTTTTGGGAGGTTCCCATTAGTAATGACCCTTGAATGAAAGTCACCTAGCATGCTCTTTTGTATATATGTTCCCCATTAAGAACGTCCAAAAAACTAGGAGTTTCCTCCATTATGTCGATGATCGATTAGGGCATTGAAGCTTAATAAACATAATGGAATCTTCCTCTATCTTCTCCTTTTCATCCCACCATGACTCCACAACTGTACTAGCTCTTATGTCACAAAGAGCGTTGCCGACGACATGACTGCCAATTGGGCATGGTTTTGCAAAACTGCCCGGATTATTAAACTTTGGTAGAGGAGGCACAAGGGAAACTAATGAAATTGGTTCATCTTCGTTGAATCTTACAGTTAAATCTTCGTCGATCTCCTTTTCCTTGACTATCTCTTGCAAATCCTTTCCACTACATAGAGTCATAGCCTTGCAATGCTCATCTCTGCCCAAATTTATCTCTGTATCACTAGGGAGTGTTCCATGTGGTCGGGTGTTCAATGCATGTGCTATCTGTCCCAATTGATTTTCCAGATTCATTATCGAAGCACCTTGGCTTTTCACATTCATATCTACCTGATTCAATAACTTGTCTTGTGCATCGATCCTATTGTCCGTAACTGAAATGAATTTTTCCAAAGCTTCTTCCCAACTTGGTTTTTTCTCTGGCTGTTGTTGGGTTTGATTTTGAAATCCGGATGTGTTTTGCTATTTAGGCGCTTGAGCTTGATTGCTACTCCAAGAAAATCCCGGATGATTTCTCCAACCCGGATTATATGCGTTTTGATTCGGATAGGGTTGGGTGAAACGATTATAGCTCCCTACAAACTGAGCTGATTCAGCGTTTATGGCACATTGATCTGTAGCATGACTCCCAGCACATAACTCACAAACCATAGCTACTTGCTGCGTGGATGGTGGGCTCCATGTTTCCATTTTCTTAGCTATTATAGACACCTGTGCTGCTAATGCTGAAAGTGTCGCGAGTCCGTCAATCTCTGTTTCCATTGGTTGAGTCATGTTTGCCATCCTTCGCCTCCGTTGGGCTGCGATAACCTCCAACGTCTTCGAATTTGCCTCAATTTGTATTGGCTCTACAGAAAATGTATTAAGTCCATCAATCCATGTTTCTCTTGGTTGAGTCATGTTCATGTAGGGCCATTGACACGCAAAGTCATCCATGGTACCTGAAAAGAGAGAAATATAGGAAGAGAATTAAAAATAAAATAAAAATATTTAAATTAAGACTAATTTGATTGAAATTAATATTGGTAAATAATTATTAAATTAATTCCCTAGAAAGGGGCGCCAAAAACTTGTTGGTTGATTTCATTAATCAATGAATACGCAAAAGTATACACTTCACCAACAAGTAATAAAGTGATAAGAAAAGTATCATTCCCACGAGGAATTATTTAATAAAATTACCAAGTACTAACTCTTAACCAAATCAATTTTATTTAAACAGCTGCAAATTGTGATTTTTCTAATTAAGAAAACTAAATTAACTAATTAAACTAAATTGCTTTATAAATGAATTCAAATAAATAAAGGTTAAGACTACAATATCCCCAATTATGAACTATAAACTAATTATCTAATTATCCCAATTATTATGCCTACTAAATTGTTAACAGGAATTATCAAATGCCAAAAGTCCTTTTCCAAGTGATCAATTGACTTCTATTTAATCCAGATTAATCTTGATATATTCCTATGCAAAACAATTGAATTAAACTCCTTCAATTCCAAATCCTTATGTGTTACATGCGGTGAACAGATATTTCCATTCAATTCATGAACCTAATTATTCGCCATGCAAATAACTAAGTCACATGTTATCATGCCTAGTTCTAACCCTAGAATTCCTCTTTCAATTCCTTCTAGAGTAACAAGGTAATTACTGATCAAATAATTAATCAATAAGCATAAGATAAGATAAACAATTCACTTTGACACAAATAATTGGAATAAATTGAATAACTAATTTATAGACATAAAAGGTTCAATTGAAATCTTAATGAAAGAATTAGTTCATTGTCATTGAATTAAAATCAAGAATCCACAACTGAATTGACATTAAAAGATAAAAGTATGATAAGAGAAGAGAATAAAATATGTTGTCAGCAAATCTCCATCTTCCTCAAGCTCCTGCTCTTTTTCTTCAATGGTCTCCAAGTTGCTTCAATCTCCAAAACTAATAAAAACTAGGGTTTATGTTCTAATCTAATGGAGTGTATCTCTAATCTAATCTATGTAATCCCCCTTTATTTTATGTCTTACATCATGTATTTATAGATTACAAGTCCAATTTTTAGCTGAAGAACAAACCCAATCCAATTTGGAGTCAAAAAGGTGTCAAAATTCGCCTAAAAAACGCCCAAGCCTAACTAAGTTTTTCCCCAAATACTTCAAAGATCGGGCATGGCGTCAAGAACATTACTCCCAGCCGCTTTCCGGCGCCGAGCATAGGTTAAAATGGGCGCCTCAAGGCCGGGCCTTTTTCGAAATTTTCTCGCTTCGACATCTTTTTGGGAAAATGGTCATAACGTCTTCTTCCGAACTCCGATTTCTATGATTCAAGATGTTCCGAAAAGAGGAGACGTAGATCTACAACTTTTATTCTTTGAGTTTTTCGAAATAAGGTCCGAAGCAATGCTGAAATTAGCTTTGAAGTGACTATTGTGTAAATGGCAAGCCAAAAACGCGAATCTAGCCACCCCAAACGTCGATCCAAATAACTTTTGTCTCAAATCCTACAAAACAACGTAAAACATGCATGAATATACACAAACACTTAAAAACATCCAAAAGATTAAGCTCAAATGCACTCAATTAATGTGTATAAAACTCACTCATCACACCATAAAAGGAAGAATAATTATTTAAGAAGTTAATGGCATAATCATAATAATAAGTTAAGTATATTTAATTTAATTTATGGTGATGGAATAAATTAAATAGCTTAATATTTATTATTTAATATTTTAGAAATATTAAATATAAATTAATAAGAGGAGTCTTATTATTATTATTACTATTATTATTATTTAATTTCTAAAGGAGTTTGAGAATTAATTAATAAAAGTACTTTCATATATCCTAATAAAATTAGAAGGTTAATTAATTAAAAGAGTTTAATTAATTATTCCTAATAAGATTAGGAGCCTAATTAATTAAAATAAAACTCAATTCCTTAATTGTTAAGGAGGGTTGCCCACATCTATAAATAAGAGGAGTCTTATTATGGGTGAGGTGGTTGACACTTTCACAACACGTGGATACGTGATTCCAATTGTTGGAGAGTACACCTTTTTATATAGAGATAGAAAACTAGGGTTTTTCCAAATACCCATCTTCTTGAATCTTTCTTCTTCCTTGGTGGATCACCTTTAAAGGCCAAACACTTAGGTGGCTAACGTTGATCAAAGGAAGGAACTAAACCCGGTGGATTCAAGTTGAACGCGAAAATGATTGGAGGTGAACTTGTACTTGAGGAAGCTCGGATCTTCAAGGGTATGATTCTTGTTTTTTATCTTTTCGTTTAATTAATAATTGTGCATAAAGGATGATCCGGGTATATGGTTTGTAAAATATTAAAACTCTGATTTTTTCTACGTTTCCACTTATTTATGCAATTGGATTGTGTTCATGAATATTACAAACCTAACACAAAGAAGATAGTGAAGAAGAAGATGATGAAATAGAAATCATAGCTGTGAGCTGTGATGGGTATAGGAGAGCCAACTACAATCAGTTGTTCTCCTATCTACCCATGATGCCTTTCCATAGAGCTCAAATTCTCAACTGCTGGGAACATATATTCTGGAGCTTCAAAGCATATCCAAAGAATCTCAGGTGTTAGCTCATGGATTTCGTGCAACTTCAACTTTGCCAAAAAGCTGATCACAAATGGCCCTTCTTCAAAGAATGGGCATGAGGTACAATTTATCCCAATCTCCTTCAGAAGTAATCACTGTCCACCATCATTCTTCGACAAATTTTATGAACTGCCAAGATGGTTGGAAGTAATTCTACATCCACTTAATCAATTCCTAGTTACAAAATCCCAATATTTTGTAATTTATGAACCAAATTTGCCCAACTTTACTTTGATCCAATCTCATATCATCTCTACGATTACTGACTCAAGCTCAATTATAGAGTCACACACTCAAATCGTAGAGTCACCTCCTCATGAAGCCCGAACACTAGCCCTTCCCTCAGATATTCCTTCCTCGTCCTCAAATGAATATTTCAACCTTGATCTTGCTCTTTATACCCTGCAAGATCAATACCTTAGGGCTCCTCCTCCACACAGTCCGCAACTCATTGAACTCATCTCAGATTTGCCTACCAAAACTGAGTTGTTAGAAGCGTCCAACAAAGTGACCAAGGACATAGAAGGCAGTCTTGAAGATCACACTAAACTCGTTCAAATGAGACTGACGAATATGATCAATGCTGCCAATGCTCTCCCAGGCAAAGAGACTTAGGGAAATCATAAGAGAGATGCTTCAGAGCATAAATGATTGCGATCAGATCCATTTCCAAGCTGCTAAAAGACATAGGGATGTTGGTCTGATCTTATAGAAGACTCGGGAATCTCAGAACAACCTTATGATGAACAGCATCACAAGTCTACAAACTGCATTGAAAGAATTTCAAGAATTCTCCATGGGCCAAATGAAGCAGGCCGACAATATTCTGGCCATCCTCTAACAAAGGGAAGCTCGATCTGATGCTCTCATTAAAGAGAACCGTGAAGACATTGCTCAATCCCAAAGTCAGCTCAACGAGCTTGTTCAAGGCATGACTCACCTATCCGAAGACATTCGAACCCTTGATGCTGACATAAAGGGGGAGAATAAAGGGAGAGGAGATCAAGGTAAGGGCAGAGACAGAGGCACATTCTCAGCTCAATCATCAAGGAGTCCTCCTCCTCTAAAGCAGTCTCACCATCAGACTCCACGATTTGGCCATCACACTCAACGATCTGATAAGCAACTAATTATTATGGCTCAACCATTAAGGAGTCAAGAGCCTACTCCCAGCTCACAAGAAGTGACCACCACAGGCCTAAGAATGCCAATTGGAGATCCTGCATTCATGAATAGGCATGATCACAATGAAAGACTAAGTCAGAGTGAGCTGGAAGAAATAGCAAGGAGAGACGAAGCGCAGGAAAAGAAGAGCTGAGGAGTATGTCAACCCTCCATGAAGCAAAAGGCCGAAGAAATAGAGATAAGTTAAAATTTAATTCCTATTGATGTAACTGAACTTAAATGTAATATATATCTTCAAACATCAATAAATTCATGTTTATTCTCTAGAAATTTCAGTTGCTCACTGAAATATTAAGTCATATTTACTTTCTAGCAATTGCATCTAGAAATTGATAATCATAGCACAAATCTCATGGGTTATGTCAACATCAAATAGGGGGAGATTATTGGGAAACTGCATATTTTGATTTGATGTTTAAAGTAAATACCCATGATTTTATGTAAAGTCCTTCAAGGAATATATGTACAAGGACTTAGTGATAGATCAAATCTGTTAATTGATCTAAGCTTTTAATGTTTATCATTCTGTAAATGAATGTATTTATGAGGAGATCAAAGATGTTAGGTTGATCTATGTCTTGAGATGTAATAGATAGGCTTCAACAAAATCGTAGTCTATTGAGCTGATCAAGATTTTGTAGAAGCCAAGGAAGAATCGTAGAGCACCAAGGATCGTAGTGTGTCTGCCTTGAAGGGCCTCTCCGGAAATCGTAGAATGGTCTAAACGATTACCGAGCCAGTCAGAGATCGTAGTGTGCTCTCAAAGACGTAGAGTCTGCAAGATAAGAAAGTGAAGATCACAGTGTGCCAAGTCCTTAAGAGAAATCGTAGTGCTCTTATTTGCTAAGTATCGAATCAAGCGTCAAGGTGGCAAGACACCACGATCAGAATCATAGAGCATCATCTGCCTGTGTCAGAAGCATCGAGCCTTGTCCATTTGTTTAAGAGTAAATCCCAACAAATATGGAATGGTTTATAAACGTTGAAGGGCTCGTGAATCCCAATGACACAACAGTCATCCTTAGTATGTAACAAAACCCCGACTTTTATAAAATAAAAGTCTAATTTAATTTATGATTATTATTCTAAAACTGTAAAATGTTAAACTGATAAATGGTCAAAAGGACAATTAAATGGATAAGTGAGTAATTAAAAGAGGAGATATTAAACTTATAGAATGTGGTCACATGGGCGGATAAGGCTGATAAGGGAAGGATGATTGCTGATACTTCCAAGCCTTTCCCCAATTTCTTTCCTAAGATTTTGCTGATTGGACCATTTAATTTGTGGGACATGAGGGAAGAATAATGGCCAAATTATTAAGCCTAATAAAGCATTCTCTTCAGCCTTCTCTTGGGAGGGGATTACTCACGCACCAAGTTTCAGAAAAGAGAGAGAGGGAGGGAAGAGAAGGGAGAGAGAGAGAGAGAAGAGAAGAGCCATCAACCCTCTCCTTCATTACATCCTCCCATAGCCAATCTTCAGTAAAAGAAAAGAGAGAAAAGAGAAAAGAGAAAGAAAGAAAGAAAGAAAGAAAGAAAGGAAGAAAGAAGAAGATGAAACCATGGAAGCATGAAGGATGAATAAGAAATAAAAAGGTAAAACAAAAACTTTTCATCTCTTTAATTTTTCTAAGAGTTTGATTGTTGAAAGTTGGGTTATAGGGGATCATGATGGATCCAAAGTAATAAGGAAGTATATGATAAAGATTTTATGTTTAATCCATGTCATAATAGAATTTAAGATCAAAACGTTGGGCATATGTTTGAGGATGAACAAAAGTTATGTTGAGGACTTAAATCAAACTTGTAAAAGTGTTGATGGTTGATTTATGTGTAAAATCTGGGGAGGAGGATCTATAGATTAAGAAGTTATGGAAATATTCTAATTTGAAAGAACAAAAAATGATTTAAATTGAAGTTATGATGAAAGTTTTTGTAAAACATGTTAAACGATGAAAAACTTAGTCTTGGGGGACTTTCGAGTCAAATTTCGGACAATTAATGAATCTGAAAAATTATGAAATTATGGGGGTTTTGTAGAGCATGTTACAAGCTTTCCATAACCTCAAAAACGGACTAATTCCGATAACGGATGAAGAAGTTATGAAGATTTGAAGTATATGTGTCAAAAGTTGCAAAATCTGGAAAATTGGAGTTAAGTGCCAAAGGTCGAGTGCCTAGGCACTAGGCTCGGTGCTTAGAATTTGTTCTTGGGCACCTAGGCGCTTGCCCAATGCCAAATTTGGGCACCTAGACGCTAGTCTAGTGTTAATCCAAAATCTGTTTAGGCGTCCTTTAGTAAATTACGCATAACTTTTTCATACGAACTCCGATTGAGGTGATTCGGGATGATTCGGAAAGATATCGAGTAGACCTAAAACTTTAATTCTGAATGTTTTGAGATTTGAGGTCGTTATCAAGGCCTAAAATGGCTATTTTAGGGACTAATGTGCATTTAGAGGAAATCGTAGGACGTCGGGCATGCACATATGCAACGTGTAATGTTTTCAACGATAAAGGATGTTGTTCTAAGTTGTAAAATATGAACATTATTAAATATAATGATATTATACGATAAATAAAGACAAATTAAATGAATAATAAATTATTAGTTGGTTTGTATGTTATTAGAGATAAATATAATTTGATGTTGATCCTTACTTTTAATAAAATTTAAAGGTATTGATTTGATTCTTACGTAAGAAGCCACTCAGTATTTTATTCAATAATTGTCACAGTAGTTATTGCACAGTGATTTATATTATTGATTCTTAATTACGTAAGAAGTCACTCACAGTAGTTATTTCACAGTGACTCATATTATTTGATATGATATAATTATACCAGTTGGAAGTATTGTGGGTCTATGTTAATAATTGTGAATAATTATTGAAAGATTAAAAATGTGTAAATAATTGATGAATAAAAGGTGTTGATTAAAGATAAGTAGATATCAGATGGTTGTTCAATTATTTTCTTTTTTACAAAAGTAAGTTTGGCAGGACTTGCCGACACTCTACTTTTACTAAAGTAGTATGGACCACAACTCTATTATTGAACAAATTTTATTAAAACGTGTGCAAGTTGGTTTAATTTTCTCTTTGGTACCATAAATTCCACTACCATTATTATATACCTCATTTGGTTATTTTGTCAAAGCGAAAAAGCTAATTGGTATTTACTAAATTTTCAGTATAAATAGGTTGCCCGGTTGAGCAACTAAAAACACACCATCACTACACTAAAAATATAGAATTCTTTTACTACAATATTGTGATTATAATATTGTGAGTATTTTCTGTTGAGGGGAAGGTTACTCCAAGTGTAGATAAGGAATGCAAGCATTGTTTAAGTTGATCAATTTCACAGAAAGCAGAATCAAGTCACATGTTAAGGTACGAGATATCATTATTGTGGTAAGAGGGTATCATTTTTATGGTAAAAGAAATATCATTTTCTTTCATACTCTATGTTATGGTAAGATATTATTATTCGTTTATTCAGTTTATCATTAAATGGTGAAAAGTCCTGAAAGGATTAGAATATCCTTAATAGTTTGTGATTCATCTATTATTATGTTATCAATTTGGACTCTGGATAATTAAGTTGAAAATCACTAAGATCTATGTTATCTTATTATTTTGATGATTTATGTTTATTCATTATATATATCATTGTCATCATTCTCATGCTTATATTGTGTTGAAAGTCATCTATGGTCATTAGTGCATAGATGGACTTGGTATGATTATAACCAGGGATTATTCGGTATAATCATAACCGTAATGTTACAAATGATGTAGTAAAAGTCATCTTTGGCCTGTAGTGCATAGATGGACTTGATATGATTATGACCAGGGATTATTCGGTATAATCATGATCGTAATTGAAAACATGAATATCCTTGTCCCGTAGTGCATGGATAATTCGTGGTCGTGATACTATTAAGCTAAGTCTCATCATTATTGGTTTTACAGTTGTATATCTTTGGCATGTAGTGCAAAGTTGGAGTGTTGATTTTCTTGATAATAAATATGAATTGTGATTTAATTATAATCTATGGTGGTTCAGGTGAAGACAGGTGATGAGAGTTCTCTTTGTCTTGGGTATAACCAAGAACTGTTGATGAGTATTACAGGAATAAAATATTAACGATGGACTTTTAATCTAGGGGAGATAGTAGACATTATGATCTACTTGATTCTTCTAATGGATTGTTGATTCTGCTGCTATTATGGTTGAAAACTTTTATCTTCTACCATATGTTCTAAATATCTGAATTCTTTTGATAATTTTATTATCTTAAGTCATGATATTCTTTACTGGGCTATTTGTGCTCACCCTTTTACTTCACCACCCCTTTCAGGTAATAAAAGTGTAGCTGGGACTAGCAGAGAGAACATGGGTATAAAGTGGTGATACGAATTAGTCACAAGCCTAATCAAATTAAGAAACGGTGTGGTATAATAATTGTACTAAAAACTAAAAATGTGTGTGACATGTTTTATACATCATTTGATATTTAATTTTGGTGAACAACAACAGGGTGACGTGAATCATAATTTGGAAGCATCAAAGGTGCACTCCATTAGAATGAGGAGAACAGAAATCTTCTCATGTCCCTTCAAGGACTTGATATATTTGTTGTTGTACTTTATATGGCCTTGTAATAATTTAAATATGAATATTGTCGTATTATATACGTAACAATATTTTTATTGAAACTCACAATATATGAGTCGTCGTATTTTGAACGACAGTTGTATTAATGAAGTTGTATTAAGCTGACTGCCAGTGGGCCAGTCTGTTAATCAGAAGTTGTGCAAAAAGTTTCTATCAAAGCTCAGAAATGTCAAAAACATTTAATGCTTCAACGGATGTCTTCAACGGATACATTTCAAAGACATCTTATACACAAAGATTCAGAAGATAAAAAGAAGTAAGCAAGCATTGAACAAGAAGCTGAAGAACGCTCAACTCTAAACTCTATGATCTGAAAAAGGAAGAAAGCTTGCTTAGCTACTAAGTTCTTTCGAACAAGAGTTTAACAACAACTGAGTAGCACCAATCAAGAACTCATCAACTATCAACCAAGTGAAGTAAGAAGTTCCAAGTCAAAAGGACTTGAAGAGTTCTAAGTGAACTGTTAAGAACCAAGTCTGCTGGACTTGAAGAGTTCAAAAGTGAACTAAGAAGTGTCTAGACTGCTGGTCTAGAAGAAATCTGTGAGATTCAGAAAGTGTAAAAGACATCCTTAGTGGATTTTTTACTCGAGGATTAGAAGAGTGGATTAGGAGCTTTAAGTGCTCTGAACCACTTAAAACTGTTGTGTCTATTACATTCTTATCATAACTGCTATAATTGTTATAGCTGCTATAACTGTTATAACTACCTCACTCTGATTAACTCACCATATCTAAGAGGGTGTTCAAACAAATCTTTATTCCACTGAGTTTGAATCTTTAACAAAACTAACAAGGTATTTTGAAAAGAAAAATTTTAAATATCTATTTAACCTCCCCCCCCTCCCCCTTCTAGATAACTATTGTGCCTCCGGGAACTAACAATAAGTTATATTATGTAATATTATAATTTAATGTTAAAAGTCTTGTGTGGTAGTGGCATGATAGTAAATTGAATGAAAGGAGTAATTCACTTAAGTAAAATAGTGAATTAAGGATTATGTGTTGCATAAAGAAAATGGAAGGAATATGTTAATTTGATATTTTAAATATATTACATAGTATTGTAATATTTGAAAGATAAGTGATTAATAAAAGAAGAGGACCAATATAGTTATAAATAATTATTGGTTAGAGATGGAAGAAGTTGTCTTGGGACAATCGAATAATTATACGAATAGTGTATAATTTAAATAATTAATAGAGTAGATATTAATTATTTTAAGTGTAAAGGCTATACATATTACAAGTGTAAGGTAAGCTAGCATTGAGGTAAAGTGTGTCACACAAACTTTATATTAAAATGTGATAATGGGTTGAAAGTACCCAACTGAATGATATTTAGCCCAATTAAAATATTAATGTGGACATTATCATTAAATAGTATTACTATGTGTAATATGGAAAATGTGGGTAGTAGTAATATATAATACCTATGGCTTAAGACTACATGAAGTGTGACATTTAATTGGGACTAATGATATACAAAAATCATATGGTAAAAGTGATTAAAACATAAAGTTGATTTAAATAAGTTTTGTTATCTCATCCTATGTGATGAGATAATTAAATGTATACCCTAAAGTATAGGAGTAAATAAAGATGTATTATTAAAATATTTATTTCTATACCAATAGGTGATTAATAGTAAAAAGGAGATATTAAATTATTAGTGATCAATGGAATTAAGTCCACACATGTTTTAAAGATTAAATTATGTGGACTAATGTACATGGATTATATGATGTGAGTACATAAATAATCCCAAATTTTCCTAATATAGTAACTATTGCACATTAAGATTACATTTTGGGAATTAAAGTAACTAGATTAAGCTTTAGTGCTGAGAATTAGCCTTGTCCCAAAATAAGTGTCATTTATCAATACAATGAACAGTAGCCTAACTTTATTGCGTGAAAATAAGTCGGTGGTTGAAGCTAGTATAGCAGTGATGATGGCTATGGAGGATGGCAATTGGCCAACTCTTTCTTGCCTAGTGATTTCTTCTAATTTCCATTGAATCAAACTATAGTGCAAGAGCTTTAACTGGGCAACCATTTCTCTTTATATAGTACCCCCATTCTCTCATTCTCTGTTTCTTGAAATGTCTGATAAGTTGCATATAGAGAGTGTAATGTTGTAATTGAGTAAGGTTGCTGAATTTGTGTTATAATCAGATGTCTAAGGGACAATGTCGAGTCATTTAAGCTTCATAGAGGTATAATTCTTAAACCACGTTCTAAAGTTTAAGTTTGGTAATTCTTAAAAATTAAAATGAATTCTTGATAATTGGTTTGTGAATTATTATCATAATGTTATATGAGTTGGTATGTATGTTATGGATAATATATAGCTAGGTTGAGCATGCTAAATGAAAGTATAATGATTGTTTGGGCTGGAATCTGCAGAAGCAGAGGCCATGTCTGGGCTTGCACCGAAGTGGTGCAGCCGCGCCACTTCCCAATACAAACCCAGCGCGGTCGCGCCGTGTGTCTGTCTTGAACTCCAACTTCTGCTATAATCTAATTTGTGAGCATGTTAGGTTGGTTTGGAAATACACATAAATAACCCCAATACATGGGTTAAAGTTACTTTAGTTATAGTAGGCCACTATAACTTGGATTAGTTTGAGTTTTAAAGGAAACTTATAATTTTGGAAAGACAAACCTTGTTGGAAATAAACTTACTTGTATTCTGATCTTGTGAGCATGCTAGTTTGGCCTAACTAAATATGTAAAGGGATCTAACATATAATTTTAAGTTACCTTGCATATAATGAGTTGTGTTAGCTTGGTATTAATGATTTTCTAAAGAGACTTGAAGATTTTGAAAAATAAACCTTGATGAACTTTGAGTCAATTAAGTTCTGACTTTGATAGCATATATACGAGGTTTCATTATGCATGATATAAGATTCAAAGTTATTTCATATGTGTTGGATTGCCTTGAATTGGTTTAAAACGATTTCGAATGCAAACTCGGATATTTTGCAAAACAAGTTTTATGAACATAGAGTGATTATATTTTGACCTTGTAAACGTGTGAAGAAACATGTACAAACAAGTAAGACATGTGAGTTGAAATTGCCTTGCATGATAAGTTTATTATGACATTGTTTATGGGAATAAAATTTAGAAGTTTTGAAAATAAAACTTGACAAATTCTATGTCTTTTAAGTTCTGACCTTGGAACATGTGAATGTGGCCTAGTTATGTGCGCGGATGGATAAGGAATGTAATTTCAAGATATATTGCACATAAAAGGTTTCCAAGCTCAGTTTAGTATGTGTTTTAAAGAGAAATTTAAAAGTTTTAGAAACTAACTTTGATGAGCATTGTATTACTTGCATTATGACCTTATAAGCAAGCATGATAGAGTTGTTTATGCCTTTGAACATGAATGATATGTGCATTCAACTAGTCAAGCATGACATAAGTTATTTAATCATGTTTTAAAAGTATGAACTATGCTATGTCTATGTAAATGAGATAGATAAATGTGAACATGCGTATTAAAGTCTTGTTAGTACTAATATAAGGTTTAAAATCTTATAAACATTGAACCTTTGTTAAAAGAAGTTGTTAAGCCTTGTTGATGTAAATAATTCAACATAGAGCTATATAGTTCAAAACTAAATGATTTGAAATGTGGACTTGAAGAAATATCAAAACCTACTTGATGTATGTTTATAGTATGTATCAGCATGCATAGTAGGTTAGGACTAAACTGAGCAATGAAAAGCTCAAGTCTCGGCTTTATGAGGAGTAATACGGCGCCACTCCCAAGCTTAAATGCATGATCTTGTGCATTGTTCTTCTTGAGTGACCAAGAGTAGTTTGTTAACTGCATGGTCTTAAGTTATGGTTATATGTTGTCCTTAAGGACTACAAGTTATGAAACAAGATTGTTTAGATAAATATGATAGTAGAATGAGCTAGTCTCATGGTTATCCTAAGTTCAAGTAAAAATAAAACCAAGTTAGGAAACAATATTTGTTCTTATATTAAGAGCGTATGAAATATATGACTGATGGGTACGAATCCATGATTATATAACTGTGTAGGAATACACGAAGTGCAGATAAGCTTTAAGTAGTTAAGTCGTAGTTGATAAACTACGAATCAGGCAAGTCTTTCAGTTCCTATTTGTTATATGAATTCTATAACTGTTAGTTGAGCTATATTTTGCTATGATAATGTTGATGTATATATATGAAATGCATATGAGATATGTATGAAAGTTGAAAGTTGATCTTTGATGATATGCTTGTGAAGTAAATCTTTATGCTTGTTATGTGAGAAGTAACATGCGTAGTAAATATTAATTGATTATGAATGCATGAACTGAATATGCTATTATATGCTATGTGTTGCATGAAAACTGTTAGATTTGTTGGGCTGTCGAGCTCACCCTTGCAAATAACCACTTTTGCAGGTTAAGGACTCACGATAAAGATTTTGTGCTACTTAATTGATAGAGTTCAATAGTATTAAAGGAGATTGATTCATTTATTTAAATATATACTCTTGAACAATGTTTTGGTTCTAGGAGATGTAGTTGATAGTTGTTTACAATGTGTAATACTTGTTGAGTTGTTAAGTTGTACTATGTGATACATAGAGGAATTCGAATCGATATGTAAAGATTTATACAGTAATTCGAATAGAATGAATCATAACATAATTTGATTCAAGGATATGTAATTGATTCAAGTTAAGATATCAATAAAAGATTTATTTTTCAAAGGAGATTGAAAAAGTTTAAATTATTCCGCATATTTATATAACATTGAATGTGATGTAATACAGGAATAGTAAATGACCAAGATTAGAAACTTATAAAAGTTTGGGGTCATTGTGCAGATCTTGGTAATGGAAAGAATTTATATTCTAAATCGTAATAAGTAAAGTTTATTCATTAAGTTATGAATGAAAAATATAAATAGTTTGACGATAGTAGTATCATGACGGACCAGATTCGTGGTTCGAAGGGACACGGATTTTGGGGCGTCACACTATTCATGGGCACTATTCAAACATACAGTACTATTCACGAGTGCTATTCACAACAGAATTTAATTTTCTTTTCTATCCAAATTATTTTTGATACATTAATATCATTCTTGAATTTTACTCCATAAAGTTATCATGTTGACAATATGGATATATTTGAACTCTGGATAAATTAAATTAGAATTCCCTAATATTTATCATTTATCTCACTTGATTAAATCTTTATATCATTGCCATCATCCTCATGCTTATATTGTACTGGAAGTCATCTTTGGCCCATAGTACAAAGATGGACTGTTGATTGGTATGATTATGACTAGAAAGTGTGTATTGGTATAATCATAACCTTTAATGTTACAGATAAGGTTTGTGGTAAAAGTCCTCTTTGGCCCATAGTGCAGAGATGGACAGGTGTTTGGAATGATCATGACCACTGGTGATACAAACGATTATCTTTGGCCCGTAATGCATAGATAATTCGTTGATTAGAAATAATTATTGATTGATGTTACAAGGATAAAATATTGATGATGGACTTTTAAATCATAGAAGATAGTAGACATCATGTTCTACTTGACTCTTCTAATGGATTGTCATTTCCGCTGCAATTGTTGATCTAAAACTTGTTGTCTATTGTATTCTATCATATTTTTCCCTGTTGAGGACTAAGGATATTTTTTTTACATTATCTTAGTCATAATATTCTTTGCTGGGCTAGTTGAGCTCACCCTTTTTCTTTTTGTTCCATTGTTCTTCTTAGGAGGCGAGAATATAGTTGGGACTAGTCGGGGTGTGGAGTGATGGTTCAAGACAGTTATTATAGCAGTCTTCACTATTTTGTAAAATAGTGTATCAATAATTGTAATAAGAACTTTATTTGAGTTTGGATATTGTCTACAAGACAATATTTGTACTAAAACTCACAGCACATGAGTTATCATATTTTGCACGACAATTGTATTAATGAAGTTTTTATTTGGTTTCTATACCATGTATTTGATGACTCAGTATGGGTTGTGTGGACCTATTTTGGGGGCGTCACATATGGCATCCCCTACGGAGAGTCTGGCTTCAGTGCATTCCATAAAGGAAGTCACCAGATAGAGGCTCGGGTACCAACTCTTGTAGTTGGGTTTTTAACTCCTGAAGTTCAATAGGAGTCATTCGATATGGAGTTTTTGAAATGGGTTTTGTGCCGAGTTCAAGGTCAATACAAAATTCGATTTCACGTTCTGGGGGTAGGCCAGAAAGTTCTTCGGGGAATACGTCAGGAAATTTATTAACAATAGAAATATCATTCAAATCTGACGTATTTTTATTTAAATCCGTGACATGGGCTATGAAAGTTTGACATTCGTTTTTCAATAAACGAATGGCTTTATGGCTTGATATGACAGTGATTGACTTTAGTGGTTTGGTTTCTTGAATTCTCATAACAGGTTAGTTAGGAATATGAAAGCTAACAACCTTACGAAAACAATCAATTTTAGCCTGATGAGTAGTTAACTAGTCGATTGCTAAAATTACATCAAATGCAAGTATTTTCAAAGAGATGAGATCAACAGGTAATGTGAAAGTATCGATTCAAATCAAACAAGATTTATAAAACAGTGGATGTAATGAAGGTTTCTCCTAATGGATTTTCAACTGATAAGTCAAAGTTTAATTTCTCAAGAGTAAAGTTCAAACGTCAAGCACAATTAGGAGAAATAAAAGAGTGGGTAGAACCAGTATCGAATAAGGTATAGACTTCGCAAGAGTTTATGATTAGCTTACCCATGATCTTTTTGAGAAGTCACGACAAACGCGCTTCCTTGAACCATCGACTTTAACTTGTCCAAGACGGCCTTTGGTGCCACCATCCTAGCTGGACTTAACTTCGCTGCATGACAAAATCGAGCTAAATGACCTTCCTTTCCGCAATTGAAACACACTTTGGGTTATTGCGTACAGTTTGGATTGATGTGTCCCTCCTGTCAGCATGTATAGCATACGACCGGTGGTCGTTCTCCTTCCTTAAAAATGGGTGTTGGTGCTGGTGCCAATGTCTTTCCGTCATTGTTGAATCTTCTCTTCTTAAAGTTGTTCCCACTTAGTTCACCTCTCCTATTATCTTGGCCATGATTACCCCGAAGTGGTTACCATTTCTAGCATGATAATTTCCTCCACGATGGTTATCATTATTCCGATGGTCGTTGCCACCGATACGATTATTATCGTGCTGTTATCTTTTGGTCGAACTATCTCATTATCGCACTTCAATAACTGAGCCATATTCACAACATCTGAATACAAACAAAGTTTGTGAAGAATGAGGTATTAATGAATTTTAGGCTTCAAACCTCGCAGAAATATTCGTGTCATTCTCTCTTCATTATCCACCAAATGGGATGCAAACCGGGATAACTCTGCAAACTTGTCCTCGTATTGCGATACAGTCATATTGTTCTGTTCCAGTTTGATGCATACCACTTCCTTCATATGGCGAATACTTTTTGGAAAGTACTTATCGTTGAACAATTTATGGAACTTCTCCCAAGACATCTTAAGTGCAAAAAGATGAGTACGTTTTACAGATTCTCACCAGTAATCTGCCTCTCTACGCAACATAAAGGTGGTGAAGGAAACCTTTTGCTCTTCTGTGCATCCCAAGACATCAAATATCTTGGTGATCTGCTTAATCCATGCTTCTGCCTTAAGTGGCTCTGGCTTTCCCAAAAACTCCGGCGATCACAGCTCCTTGAATTTCTTAGCAGTTACCAGTCGTGAGTTGCCATTGATTCCACCTGCATTTTGAATAGGAATCTCTCTCGTTTGGTGTTGCATGAATTGTAAAAAGCTCATAAACATCTCATCATTCATCATTTGGTCGGTGTTGTTGTTTACATGAGAATTATTGCCTTCTTGATGCACATTATCCTGGTTATTGATTGACAGTGTCTCAATGTTCTCATGTGCTCCATTGTTTATCTCAAAAAATTTAGATGCCATTCTCAAACACTGCCACAAAACAAGGGTTAATTGACATGTCACATATTATCCATATATTCTGACCGACCAATTAAATAACAAATAAGCTTAGGTAGGACACACTAGCAAATGATTTACTCGTCTTTCCCCTCCTAGTTCTAGCCTCAGATCTCTGCCAGAGATCATATCCCTAAGCTCTAATACCAACTGTGATGCCCCCAAAATAAGTCTACACAACCCATTCTGAGTCGCCAAATACATGGTACAGAATTTAAATACAAACTTCATTTATATAACTATTGAATTGTCGTGCAAAATACGACAAAGCATAAACTGTGAGTTTTAATACGAATATTGTCTCGTAGACAATATCCAAACTCAAATAAATTCCTCATTATAATTATTATCACACTATTTTATAGAATAGTGAGGACTACTATAGCAGCCATCTTCGACAGTCACTTCATTCCCCGACTAATCCCAACTATATTCTCATTTCCTAAAGAGAGCAATGAAAGAAAAGGGTGAGCTCAACTAGCCCAGTAAAGAATATTATGACTAAGATAATGTAGAATAAATTATCCTTAATCCTCAATAGTGTAAAATCTGATAGAATATAATTGACAACAAGTTTAGATCAACAACTGCATCGGAATAAGCAATCCATTAGAAGAGTCAAGTAGAGCATGATGTCTACTATCTTCTATGATTTAAAAGTTCATCATCAATATTTTATCTCTGTAACATAAATTAATAAATGTATCACATCAATAAATTATCCATGCACTACGGGCCAAAGATATTCGTTTGTATCACCAGTAGTCATGATCATGCCAAACATCTGTCCATCTATGCACTACGGGCCAAAGATGACTTTCACCACAATATAAGCATGAGGATAATGATAATGATATAAAGAATGAATCAAGTGAGATCAAGAATAAATATTAAAGATTTATAATTCAATTTATCCAGAGTTCAAGAATGTCCAAATTGTCAACATGATAATTAATTGTAGAGTAAAATTCAAGAATGATATTCATGTATCAAAAATAATTTGGACAGAAAATAAATTAATTTTTGTGAATAGTACCCCGAGTGAATATTACAGTATAAATAGTACCATATGAATAGTACCCATGAATAGTAACCTAACATGAAAATATTAAAATTTAACAAGAAAGTTCAGACCAATATTCCAGTAAAATGATACTGGATGAAGCGCAAAACTCAAGGATATTCTACTAATTTCAGGGATTATAGAAGCGATACTTATCAATGTTACACCCCCAAATCCGGGTATTTTCTAACCCGACAGATGGTGCTACACGGTACTCATAATTATACATTCATTCCATTAAAACAACAACACAATGAATGTATTAACTACATTCTTATTACATTCATAATAAATTCTTTCCCAAGTTCAGAAATTGAATACATTCTTCATTGTTCTTAAGTATATTACATACAAACATACTAGTCTATTACAGGATAACTAGTTATCCATCTTAGCCTTGCCTTTATCTTTCTTAGAACCCTCAGTTCATTCGGCCTTAGCTGCATTCATATAATTCAAGTAAGAAGTGAGCATAACTAGCTCAGCAAGTTTAACAAAGGATAATATCAATACCACGTCAAGAATTATATGATTATCTTCCATAACTGAACAAATAGCTATAAAGTACTATGAAACATTGACTAGCACTTCTCATTTCATAACAACAATTCCAAAGTATATATAATAGCTTAGGAATTCTAAACCGGTCGAAAGACCATGAACATACTCTTTTCGTTTTCATACATGAAAAGGACATCTCAGCACTGTGAGACCCCAAACTTTATGAATAAAGATTTAAATTTCTCGAAATATTTTTTTTGAATATTGTGGTGTGGATTTGATATAATGTTATAGTGGTGGGTAATATTTACAAATTTTGCAAAGTAAGCAAGTGGTTATATAATATTCGATTGGTCGGGGAATATTCGTTTTAACAGGGAATATTCGTACGATGGCACAATAATTGGTGGACCCCACAACGGAAGTATTGTCGTAGTTAGAAAACGATAGAATTATCTTTTTATAATAATAACGGCGAAAGTGTTATCGTTAAAACTGTTGAACTACACAGTAGTAAAAGTACAGTAATACGCGTGGTTGCATAGTAGCACACAATATTGGTTATTGATGCTTACGTGAGAAGTCACTCAATTATACTCAATTATTGCTACAGTAATTGTTGCATCATATCTCTCATATTATTGATTCAATTATTGTCACAAAGTATCATCTGTATAATATGATATATTATTAAATCAATAATTGAGACGATAAAGTTATTCATATTATTAAATTACAATATTTACAATGTCTAGAAGTTCTGTCAAGGAGAGGTTTGGTCATCTAATTGTGCGCCAATAAAGAGAATCCTTATCGAAAAGCCCCATCTTTCCTGGTAACGACCTGGCTGTTAAATATTGTGAGTTATAATATTAATGACGAATAAGTTCGTGTTGATTAAAGATAAAATTGATAGTTCCATTGTGTTGGAATTATTAGTGTTAGTGAAAATCGACATTTATTTCGATAATAATTGATGTCTGGAAGTTATCAGGTAATTAATCGGATAAATGAGGAATTAATTATTATTAATTCACATGATCATAACTATTTGTTCACATGTGTGTGCTATTGATTCATATTATTTACTATTAGGGGAGGTGGTGCAAGTTTGATAATACTTGCAGGACTAAATTAAAAATGAAAGAAAAATTGAAGGTATTGTACTGTAATATTACGAGCCCCAAAACGTGCAATTATCGAAACTATATTTTTCTATAAATAGAAGCTCATTCTTCCTTCATTTCTCACCAATTCACTAAAGCTATAGAGCAATTATTATAGAGAGAAATTATAGAGAGAAAGAAGAAGAGAAGTCCGCTACCTCTCTATTCCAAAGATCCAAATTTTTTATTCTAAGGTAAGGGTATTATTTCTTTCAGATTCATGAAGAGAGCTTCATTATTCCATTCTTTATTATTATGTTGAATAACCTATCTATCGCCAATATACCGCATACATGGTGAAATTCTTCTGTTATTCCATTCTTTATTATTATGTTGGAATAACCTGTCTATGCGAAGTACCGCATACATGGTGAAATTCTTTTGTTATTCCATTCTTTATTATTCTGTTGGAATATCCTGTCTATGCGGATTATGCTAGACCAGGTTCCATTCTCTATTATTCTATTTGAATAACCTATCTGTGCGGTCTATCGCATGCATGGTGAATTCTTTGTTATTCCATTCTTTATTATTCTATTGGAATATCCTGTCTGTGCAGATTACGCTAGACCTGGTTCCATTCTTTATTATTCTTTTAGAATAACCTGTCTGTTCGGTCTATCGCATGCATGGTGAATTCTTCTATTATTCCATTCTTTATTATTCTATTGGAATATCTTGTCTGTGCGTATTACGCATGACCTGGTTCCACTATTTATTATTCTGTTGGAATAACCTGTCTATGCGAAGTACCGCATACATGGTGAAATTCTTCTATTATTCTATTCTTTATTATTCTATTGGAATATCCTGTCTATGCGGATTTCGCATGACCTGGTTCCATTATTTATTATTCTCATTGGAATAACTCGCTCATGCGGTCTATCGCATGCACGGTGAATTGTTGTTATTCCATTCTTTATTATTACATTTGGAATATCACATGCGTGTGCGGATTTTGCATGACTGGTTCTATTCTTTATTATTACATTGGGAATAACACATGCATGCGATCTATCGCATGCATGGTGAATTCTTCTATTATTCCATTCTTTATTATTTTGTTGGAATAACCTGTCTATATGGATTACCACATGCATGGTGAATGATCCTTTATATTCATTCTTTATTAAATTGTGGAAATAATTTGTCTACGTGGATTACCGTATTAAGCAAGTAAAATCCATTTCATAGCTTCATATATTCTATTATACTCGGTTGGTTAAAGTTTTGGCTTCTATACTCCATGAAATTAGTAGAATATCCACGGATATTTGCGCTTCATCTAGTATCTTTTCATGGAAATATTCTTCTGAGCATTCTTGAATTTTACTCCATAAAGCAGTATCATGTTGACAATTTGGACGTTTTTGAGTTCAGGATAAATTAACTTATAAATCTTTAAAATTTAATTCTTGAACTTGTTTTATTGAATTATTATGTCATTGTCATCATCCTCATGTTTATATTATGTTGAAAGTCATCTGTGGCCTATAGTGCATAGATGGACTTGGTATGATTATGACCAGGGATTATTCGGTATAGTCATGACAGTAATGTTACAAATGATGTGGTAAAAGTCCTCATTGGCCCATAGTGCATTAATGGACAGTTGTTGGCATGATCATGGCCATTGATGAAAACACGAATATCCTTGGCCCGTACTGCATGGATAATTTGTGGTCATGATACTAATGAATATCCTTGGCCGTAGTGCAGGGATGACGTGGTTTATTTAATAAGCTGAGTCTCAGCAATAAAAGTGATGAAAAACCTTTTAAAATCATAGAAGATAGTAGATTTTATTCTCTACTTGACTCTTCTAATGGATTGCTTGTTCCGCTGCAGTTAAACTTGATGTTTGTTATATTGTATCAGTTTAACACTGTTGAAGGCTAACGATAATTTATTCTGCAATATCTTAGCCATAATATTTCTTACTGGGCTAGTTGAGCTCACCCTTTTGCTTTCATTGTTCTCTTCAGGAAATGAGAATGTAGCAGGGACTAGTCGGGGAACAGAGTGACGGTCCAGATGATAGCATTAGTAGTCCTCACTATTCTATGAAATAGTGTGATAATAAATGTATTGAGGACTTATTTTGAGTTTGAATACTGTCTAGAAGACAATATTTGTATTAAAACTCACAGCTCATGTTGTATATTTAAGATTGTATTTGTATTATGTACCATGTATTTGGCGACTCAGAATAGGTGATGTATACCTATTTTGGGGGCGTCACAGTTGGTATCAAAGCTTAGGGATATGATCCCATTTGAGATGTGAGACAAGAAGTAGTAGGAGGGAGAGACGGGAATTTCTTCGCTAGTATGACCTACCTAAGTTTATTTGGTATTTAATTGGTCGATCAGAGTATATGGATAATATGTGATATATTAATTAACCCTTGTTTTGTGGCGAGATTTGAAAATGACATCGAGAATGTTGAAAATAGCAATGGAGCACAGGGAGACCGTTGAGTCTCCACGGATCAATAATCGAGGATAATGTGCATCGAGAAGGTGACAATCCTCATGCAAACGACAACATTGACCAAATGATGAGCGATAGAATGTTAGGAGGCTTTATGCAATTCATGCAACATCAAAGCGAGAGTGACTCGTCCAAAATGCGGTGGAAACACCGCAACTCTCGGGATGATCCAACGCTAAATGAGTTCAAGGATCCGGGACCACCAGGAGTTTTTGGAGAGCCAAAACCACTTAAAGGCGGAGGCGTGGATAAAGCATATCAACAAGATATTTGATGTATTGGGATGCTCGAGGAGCAAAAGGTTCCCTTTGCCACCTTCATGTTTGGTAAGCAGAGGCGGATTACTAGTGGGAATCAGAAAAGCGTACTCAACACCGCTGACTTGAAGATGTCTTGGGAGAAGTTCTAAGAACTATTCAATGACAAGTACTTTCCCGAAAGTATTCGTCACATGAAAGAGGTAGAGTTCATTAAACTGGAGCAAAAAAACATGACCGTGTCGCAGTACGAAGCTAAGTTTGCCGAGTTATCCCGGTTTGCGTCCCATTTGGTTGATAATGAGGAGAGAATGACACGAATGTTTCTAAGAGGTTTGAAACCCAAGATACGTCAATATCTTATCTCTCATAAATTGTGTTTGTATTCAGATGTTGTTAATAGGGCTCAGTTATTGGAGCGCGATAATGAGTCAACCCAACCAAAAGAAGCGCAAATTGCAAAATGATAATACCGGTGATAGCGATCCTCCAAGCGGTGACAATAAGCGTGGAGGAATCAACATGCCAAAAAATGGTAACCACTTGGTGGTAATCATGGCCAAAACAATAAGAATGGACATTTCAAGAAGAGGAGATTCAACAATGATGGAAAGACGTCAGCATCAGCACCCGTTTTTAAGGAAGGAGAACGACCACCAATTGTATGCTTCAAATGCAGAGGGGAGGGACATATCAGTTCAAACTGCGTGATGCAGTCTAAAGCATGTTACAATTGTGGTAAAGAATGTCACCTAGCCCGATTTTTTCATGCACCAAAGTCAAGTCCAGTTGGGACGGTGGCACCAAAGGCGGATACGGACAAAACAAAGTCGATGGTTTCAGGAAGAGCATTTTTTGTGACTTCTCAAAAAGTGAGTAACCCGAACGAAGTTAGCATGGGTTAGTTAATTATAAATTCTTGCGAAGTCTATACCTTATTAGATACCGGTTCTACCCATTCTTTTATCTCTCTTGCTTGCGCTCAATGTTTAAATTTGACCCCAGAGAAGTTAGACTTTGACTTATTGGTTGAAACTTCGTTAGTAGAAACCTTCGTTACCTCCACTGTTTATAAATCTTGTAAATTGACACTTTTACGTTACCTATCAATCTTATCTCTTTGAAAATACTTGCCTTTGATGTAATTTTAGGAATCGATTGGTTAACTACTCATCATGCTTTTCGTAAGGTTGTTAGCTTTCATATTCCTAACCAACCTGTTATGCGAATTCAAGCAACCAAGCCACTAAAGTCAATCACTGTTATATCAAGCCATAAGTAAAGAGCCCCGAGCCTTTCGCTGGTGACTTCCAAGTCTTGGAATGCACCAAAGCCAGACTTTTCGTAGGGGACGCCGTGAGTAACGGTGGCAAGTTGATAGGTATCAATGTGACGTGTTATCCAAGTCTTGGATGAGGGTCACAGTTTTGAATGATATTTCTATTGTTAATAAATTTCCTGACGTATTCTTGAAGACTTCTTATCCTACCCCTAGAGCGTGAAATCGAATTATGTATTGACCTCAGTACAAAACCCATTTCTAAAACCCTTAAATATTTCTTCACCTAGAACGAACGTATTATACGCCAAAGACTTTGGCTCGAGCTGTTGAAGATTACGACTATACCATTCAATATCATCGTGGAAGAGCGAACGTGGTAGCTGACGCGTTGAGTAGAAGATCGTATATGTTTACGAGTGCGACGTTGTTAACAGAAAAACTCATTTCGTATAACTTATAAATGATGAAGATAGAGTTAAAGACTCTAGAGACCCACGTGAAGATAACAAATATACGATTAGAATCGACTTTAATCGATAAAGTTAAAAGCGCTCAAACTACACACCCGGTGATGAATGTGAATGAAGAAGGTTCAAGAGGCGTTATTCTAGAAGCAAGAATCGATGAAGAGAGGAAATCTCAACCCTCGATTTAATTGGCCCATTTGAAATCCTCGATCGAGTAGGAAGGCGTGACTATAGACTCGTTTACCGCCAAGTATGTCGGCGTGTTCATAGCGTTTTTCACGTATCGTTGTTAGTAAAAACTTAGTCTTGGGGGACTTTGGAGCCAAATTTTGGAATAATTAATGAATATGAAAAATTATGAAATCATGGGGGTTTTATAGAGCATGTTACAAGCTTTCCATAGCCTCAACAACAGACTAATTCCGATAACGGATGAAGAAGTTATGAGGATTTGAAGTATGTGTGTCAAAAGTTGCAAAATTTGGAAAATTGGAGTTAAGTGCCAAAGCTCGAGTGCCTAGGCACTAGGCTCGACACATAGAATCTATTCTTGGGCACCTAGGCACTTGCCCAAGGCCAAATTTGGGGGCCTAGGTGTTGGTCAAGTGTTAAGCCAAAATCTGTCCGGACATCCTTTAGTAAATTGGGCATAACTTTTCCATACAAACTCCGATTGAGGTGATTCAGGATGATTCGGAAAGATAACGAGTAGACCTAAAATTTTCATTCTTTATAGTTTGAGATTTGAGGTCGGTATCAAGGCCTAAAATGGTTATTTTAGGGACTGATGTGCATTCAGAGGCAATCGGAGGACATCGGGCATGCACGTATGCAACGTGTAATGTTTTCGACGATAAAGGTATTCAAGGTATCCTAACCACTTCGGCATAGCAGGTACGTACGTAAATTTCGAGGGCAAAATTTCATAAGGAGGGGAGATTATGAGACCCCAGCCTTTATGAATAAAGATTTAGATTTCTCGAAATATTTTTTTGAATATTGTGGTGTGGATTTGATATAATGTTATAGTTGTGGGTAATATTTATAAATTTTGAAAAGTAAGCAAGTGGTTATATAATATTCTATTGGTCGGGGAATATTCATTTTAACAGGGAATATTCGTACGATGGCACAATCATTGGTGGACCCCACAACGGAAGTATTGTCGTAGTTAGAAAATGATAGAATTATCTTTATAATAATAACGGCTAAAGTGTTACCGTTAAAACTGTTGAACTACCCGGTAGTAAAAGTACTGTAATATGCGTGGTTGCATAGTAGCACACGGTATTGGTTATTGATGCTTACGTGAGAAGTCACTTAATTATACTCAATTATTACAACAGTAATTGCTGCATCATATCTCTCATATTATTGATTCAGTTATTATCACAGTATCATCTATATAATATGATATATTATTAAATCAATAATTGAGATGACAAAGTTATTCATATTATTAAATTGCAATATTTACAATGTCTAGAAGTTCTGTCAAGGAGAGGTTTGGTCATCTAATTGCGGCGTCGATAAGGAAAATCCTTATCGAAAAGCCCCTCTTTCACGGGAGCGACTTGGTTGTTAAATATTGTGAGTTATAATATTAATGATGAATAAGTTCGTGTTGATTAAAGATGAAATTGATAGTTCTATTGTGTTGAAATTATTAGTGTTAGTGAAAATCAACATTTATTTCGATAATAATTGATGTCTGGAAGTTATCGGGTAATTAATCAGATAAATGAGGAATTAATTGCAATTAATTCACATGATTATAACTATTTGTTCACATGTTTGCTATTGATTCACAATATTTACTATTAGGGGAGGTGGTGCAAGTTTGAAGATACTTGCAGGACTAAATTAAAAGTGAAAGAAAAGTTGAAGGTATTGTACTGTAATATTTCGAGCCCCAAAACGTGCAATTATCGAAACTATATTTTTCTATAAATAGAAGCTCATTCTTCCTTCATTTCTCACCAATTCACTAAAGCTATAGAGCAATTATTATAGAGAAAGAAAGAAGAGAAGTCTCATACCTCTCTATTCCAAAGATCCGAATTTTTATTCTAAGGTAGGGGTATTATTTCTTTCAGTATTCATAAAGAGAGCTTACATTATTCCATTCTTTATTATTATGTTGGAATAACTTTTCATCATGCAAGTACCGCATACATGGTGAAATTCTTCTGTTATTCCATTCTTTATTATTATGTTGGAATAACCTGTCTATGTGAAGTACCACATATATGGTAAAATTCTTTTGTTATTCCATTCTTTATTATTCTGTTAGAATATCTTGTCTGTGCAGATTGCGCTAGACCTGGTTCCATTCTTTATTATTCTGTTTGAATAACCTGTCTATGCGGTCTATCGCATGCATGGTGAATTCTTTGTTATTCCATTATTTATTATTCCGTTGGAATATCCTGTCTATGTGGATTACGTTAAACCTGGTTCCATTCTTTATTATTCATTGGAATAACACATGCATGCGGTTCATCGCATGCATGGTGAATTCTTCTATTATTCCATTCTTTATTATTACGTTGGAATATCCCATGTGTGTGTATTACGCATGATCTGGTTCCACTATTTATTATTACATTGGAATAACTCATACATCAAGTACCACATACATGGTGAAATTCTTTTGTTATTCCATTCTTTATTATTATGATGGAATATCACATCTCATCTTGATTTCGCATGACACAGTTCCATTATTTATTATTACTGTTGGAATAACTTTCGTCTGCGCGGTCTATCGCATGCTCGGTGAATTATGTTGTTATTCCATTCTTTATTATTACATTTGGAATATCACGTGCATGCGTGATTTCGCATGACACAGTTCCATTCTTTATTATTACATTTGGGAATAACACATGCATGCGATCTATCGCATGCATGGTGAATTCTTCCATTATTCCATTCTTTATTATTCGTTGGAATAACTTTGTCGTCATGTGGATTACCACATACATGGTGAATGATCATTTGTATTCATTCCTTATTAACTTGTGGAAATGATGCATCTACATGGATTTCAGCATAAGCGGACGAAAATTCATTTGCGATTTCATATATTCTATTATACTCGGTTGGTTAAAGTTTTGGCTTCTATACTCCATGAAATTAGTAGAATATCCACGGATATTTGTACTTCATCCGATATCTTTTCATGGAAATATTCTTACGAGCATTCTTGAATTTTACTCCACAAAGCGAGATCATGTTGACAATTTGGACGTTTTTGAGTTCGGGATAAATTAACTTATAAATCTTTAAAATTTAATTCTTGAACTTGTTTTATTGAATTATTATGTCATTATCATCATCCTCATGTTTATATTATGTTGAAAGTCAGCTGTGGCCTGTAGTGCATAGATGGACTTGGTATGATTATGACCAGGGATTATTCGATATAGTCATGATCGTAATGTTACAAATGATGTGGTAAAAGTCCTCATTGTCCCGTAGTGCATTGATGGACAGTTGTTGTCATGATCATGACCATTGATGAAAACACGAATATCCTTGGCCCGTAGTGCATGGATAATTTGTGGTCGTGATACTAATGAATATCCTTGGCCGTAGTGCATGGATGACGTGGTTTATTTAATAAACTGAGTCTCAGCGATAAAAGTGATGAAAAACCTTTTAAAATCATAGAAGATAGTAGATTTTATTCTCTACTTGACTCTTCTAATGGATTGCTTGTTCCGCTGCAGTTAAACTTGATGTTTGTTATATTGTATCAGTTTGACTGATTGTTGAAGGCTAACGATAATTTATTCGCATTATCTTAGCCATAATATTTTTCTTGGGCTAGTTGAGCCCACCCTTTTGCTTTCATTGTTCTCTTGTGAAATGAGAGCGTAGCGAGGGACTAGTCGGGGAGCGGAGTGACTGGTCTAGATGATAGCATTAGTAGTCCTCACTATTCTATGAAATAGTGTGATAATAAATGTATTAAGGACTTATTTTGAGTTTGAATATTGTCTAGAAGATAATATTTGTCTTAAAACTCACAGCTCATGTTGTATATTTAAGATTGTATTTGTATTATGTACCATGTATTTGGCGATTCAGAATAGGTGATGTATACCTATTTTGGGGGCGTCACAGGCACTAAGGTCGTACATTCGATATTTCTTACGAGCACTTCTAGGTGATCAGCCTATAGTACTCTATGTTTATTAATACTTATTCGTTAAACGTATTTACATTTAAGTTTTGGCAACCTCACGTGCCCATCGAAAAATCGATGAAAATACATTTGTTTGTTCATATACAAACTCACCTTTGAATCCGTACCAAATACTTGGCATAGGATAACGTTAATAGTTCTATATCGAAAGACTTGTAAACAAATCAATCTAACCCTTAAGAATCGTCTAGCCGAGTTAAAACCGGCATCGACCCTTTCGTAAAACAATGCATGCATCTCAGAACATGAATCACAGAAAACTTGACTAACACGAAGGTTAGACAAGCGTTAAGAAAACTTGCCTTCAAGCATCTTCGAATATAATATTCAACAGTTCTCAGTCTTTACAGAATCTACATGATACATTCACATAGCACATTGTAATTAGCTACCACACAATCTAATCACATTGTTATTACCAACTTCTTTCTCTTCTATGTCTTAAAGGAATTTATTTCATTAATAAATGTTAATTCGACTTACTATCCTTCCTTATGGCTTGTTAACGTTCTTACGTTAATAACCGAAACTCGACCATCATTGGTGAAGTAACAATGTTGAATACAATTTACTTTCTTACTCTTTACGTTCTTTGTTTAATTACTAGTTAAACAACAATAACTTTCTAAGGTCATCACTATATATGTGATATAGAAATGGTTTTAACATGTATATGAAGTACGTACATGTTCTACTATTCATTCCCAAACAATTGGGATTACAAAACCTGACTTGCCCAACCTTGTTATATGGCCGTGTATTGCCATATTTCGACCTTACTACTTTATTGGTATTGGCCAATTTCAAATAGTGATGTCTGTCCTAGGTCCTCGGTATTAAGCAAGATGCGAGATCTTAGTATACTAGAGGCGTTGTAGCGCCACTCTTCAGTAACACACTTCCCTCTATCCGGCGCTGCGGTGCGGAGTTTAATATTGGGGTTGGCGCTACGGCGCCTCCCCTAAGCCTCGGTTGGTTTTGACAATTTGGTTTTTCTACGAACTTCCCGGTCTCATAACTTATTCGTTTTACATCCGAATTGGCTCATTCAAAAGCCATTAGCTCCTAAATCATGTGCACTATGATTTGATCAGAAAATATTTTATTTTCAAATCTTTTAACACAAAATTCACCAATTAGTTCATTATTTAGCATTCATTTAACGTTCGTGAGCGTTCATAGCTCGTTTTCTTCGTTCAAAGTTAGAATTCGACGATTCTTGAGTCCACGACTCTTGAATACCTTATCTCACGTGATTCCACTGAAAACCAAAGTTTCCAAGTAACAACTTTTGACTACTAATCCGAGATTTCTACATTTTCAACGTTTAACGCCGAATCTCAGAAATTTCGCCATAACTTCGTTACTTGTGTTCTATACGCCAAATCAAATGGAACAACTCCATTGATTCATCATCTACATCCTAACCAAGCATTATACACATACCCTAACAATGATGGTTTTTAATTTGTCCATCAACAACCAAGTTAACGCTCAAAGGTTTTTTCAGTTTAAACTTACGTAACCACTTACGATTTCTACTTAAACATGACTTATCAATGTTTTAATCATTAATAACCATCCTTATTCCTTCGAAAGTGTCATGCTCCGCCAATCTATGATTCTCTACAAAAAATAAATCAAAAAGACCGAAGACTAGTGTTTTACGAATTATTACCTTTTCATTCTTCGCGTTTTTGTAAAAAAATTCTTATGCTTTGATTCAAGGTAGCTTGATTACTTGTTTTTAGCTCTTTCTCTCTCTCAATATATGTTGGCTAATGTTTGTAAAATATCAAATGAACTAGCCAAGCTTCTTTATATAGGAAAATCTAATAGAGGGCAAAATAGTCAATTGGCCACCTCCTTACTATTCCCCACCTCCTTAGCAACTTAGCCACCAAGTAACCACTTTACTTGGTGGCCAAGTGGCCGGCCCACATGCCCCATGGGTCTTCCCCATGGGTTTTACCCATCTGATGACCCATCAGTTCGATCCACGGTTCAGTTTCTTGGTTCGGGCTTGATTTAACCTAACATTGGGCCTTAACTTGGGCTTGCTTACACAATTCATTAGGCGTGATATAATCCAAGTCCAATTAGATTCTACAAAGTCCTTAAACTCAAAGTCCATTAAGAACTAATCGTATTGTACCCGTATAACTCACGTATTCTCTTCGTTTAGTATTCATACGATATTTGTATTATACGTCGTAATATTCTTCATACTATACTCGTATATCGCACGTATAATAACTCTAATCATTATACGCATTACATTTCCTACTTAGAAATCACTTTCACTAACCTATCAGCTTTGATACCAACTGTAATGACCCCAAAATTCAGACAATTTAATTATTAACTTCGGTCGTTAATAACACATCTACCTTCTAATTTTACATCAATATTCGATGTTAAACTTTATATAATGCGGAATAATTTAAACTTTTATGTCTTCTTACTTTAATTCCCAGAATAAAAACCTTTATAATCTACATGTCTTTGAATCAATCTTATTTCATGATTCACTTTATCACTGTTATTATAAAATTTTACATTTCAATCCGATAACTTTTACATATCAGATAACTCTAACATTAGCTTTACAACTCAACATAAAACTATACATCATAAAACATTTAGTACATCTCATGAATCTTAATCATGGTAAAATGAAATAACAACTTTAGCTAAAATATTAATCTTCATGAATTATTTCTGATCCACGTCATTCAAGTAGCACATAGTGTTACCTTCAATCCTTAACCTGCAAAAATGGTTATTTGTTGAGCTCGACAGCCCAGCAAAATCTAACAGTTTTCATGCATCATGTAGCACATAATAACATGCTCAACATATATCTCATAAACACTGGACTAACATAACATACATGTTACAGTTCATATAACAAGTATAAAGATTGAGTTCCTTACTAAATCAGTATGCTTTACTCAATTAACGTAGTCATAAGTTGACTTTAACATTTCATACTTTCAACATATATATTACACATCATACTCTTTGCAATAAAGATTTAAAACAATTAATCATCAAGTTCACATAGCAAATAGTAACTGAAAGACTTGCCTTGATCGTTGTTTACCAATAAACGTTTAACAGCTTACAGTTATCTGCACTTCACGTGCCCTACACAATTATTTAATCATTCACATTAACCATTAGTCATATATCAACGCATAGTAGTTGTAATGTAAACTGTACTCTAAATCTCATAACCCTTCCTATCATAAATACACTATTTTTAATTTGATTGTGTTAACTTTCAACTTATATCTCACTGTATTTCATATTCGAAGTTCATTTAAGTGTTTAAGTCTTGCTAGGAATCATTATTAGTTTTATATTAAACCCATTTCATACCTTATAATGTTCATTTCATTTAACTTAAAACACTTTTTACGTTCATTAACATTTATTCTGTACGTTTGACGTTCATTAAATACACATTAGATTTATCTCTCTCAAGGTGTGCTTAGTATATGATACAACTTATCTAATATATCATTTGTTAATATTAAGCATCATTATACTTCATAATATTCATGTTCTATAACTTAAAACAACATCTTTTCTCGTCAAGAGTACTACACTTGCATACGTGCATGCCCGACGCCCTCCGATTGCCTCTGAAAAACACAATAGTCCTACAAATGACCATTTTGACCCTTCCTAAATACCTCAAATTAAAATACTGAAAGAATAAAAGTTGTAGGTCTATTCGTTCTCGTTTCAGATCATCTTGAATCATCTAAATCGGAGTTTGAATCATCTTATATATATTCTCATATCTTAAAGAAATCTCAAAAATCTTTTTATGACATTATGATACCGCACTGTATTTATAGTCCATTGAGGATTCCGTCATTTGGTGATTTTATCATACTACATCATACCATAGTGGGCTGACGATCCTTAGATCACATCCAACACTAAGTAATACTGCATTGATGACTCCATCGTTTTTATCATCTCTCGCTTGTGTTGTATGATGCAATCGATGATATAAAAAAATACATTTTGATATATTTCAAATCATTTTTGTCTCAAGAAGCAATTAGCATAGACATACGAATAACGGTATTGTTTTTAAAACTCATTGGTTTCATCATTTGATCCAATGTTTTTCAAGAAAGTAGAAGTGCAAACATCAGCACGAAGTCAATAAATTTCAAAAGTCTAGCATAGCTAGTAGATTTAGAATATCCAGGTATCCGTCAACTTCAATCTTTACTTCATTACTTCGTTACTTAACCATTCTATCAATCTTCATCTTCATCAATGCTCTCTATACTATAACCATTTTCTACCCAAAATAGTTCATCAAACTTACTACACATTGGAAATCCAGGAACTTGCCACAATAATATGAGTTTAAGAACTTGTCCTAGTCAGACCATAGATCTAGAAGGGGGGTTGAATGGATCTTTTTTAATTTCAAATACTTATCTCGTTTATTTTGTATTGCTAATGACTTAGCATATGACAAACATAAGAATCTTTTCAAGCACAGCGGAATAAGTAAAAGATCTCCTTCATTGATATAATCATGAACATACATACATTGTTCGTAGAGTTAGTTCAGTTGTAAGTAGTTAATACATTCATAGTAATTATAGCAGTTAGGTACATAATGTAAATGACGGTAAGTAAAAGACACAAGGGATTTTAAGTGGTTCAGAGATTCAAGCTCCTAATCCACTCTTCTGCTTTAACTCGCAAGATTTCCACTAAAGAAGGGCAGCACCCTGAATCACTAAGATTCCTTCAAGGCCAGCAGCCTTGGAACTATAGTTCACTAAGAACTCTTCAAGGCCAGCAGCCTTGGAACTCCTCTAGTTCCCTGGGAACTCTTCAAGCCCAGTAAGCTTGGAACTTCATTTAGTCCCTTCGGACAATGACCCCTCAGGCCCTGGCTACTTGTTGTTGTTGTCGTTGGTGGTGGTGGTGGTGGTGCCTTGCTGCTTAGATATCTTTAAGCTGGACCATCTTCTGTACTTAGCAGCTTGGCGTGGTCCTCTTTGCATTCTGCTTCGAGTCTAGATCACTTCTTCTTTTGGTGCAACTGATCGTCATTTTGTTCTGCCCATCTTCATCTGATGTCAGCTGTACACCATCACCATTTAGGTTTGCTAAGTGTTTGAGCTTTTGGTAGACTCCGTCTGGCAATTAGCATTCCCTAAACCCTTCTTGACTAGTTTGCAGACATGGTTCTACACTTGATCTGTTTTAGCTTTTGGTTCATGGTGATTTGTAGAGTGGCTTTCTGGATCTTCTTTGTGCTCTACCACTTTTCTGAATGCTATCTTCTTGTCTTTCTCGTTTCTCAGCTTAGCAGTCATCTTAAGTGGCATTCTCATCTTTGTTGGGTGAAGCTTTAGTCTGGTTGAGTCCTTCTTCAAATCTGCTTCACGTCCACCTTCGTAGTCTCACTGTCACTGAGACTTGTTCTGTAAAGCTCTGGTGGAACTCGTAGAGTCAACAATATAGCATTCCAATAACTCAATGATTCTGCAACTTAGCAACATCAGCTGATTTGTGGTAATATTTATTCATTCTTTGATATAAATAAGAAGTCTGTTATGAGACGTTTGTGGTAAGTTTGGTTTATTCTATGGGGGCCAATATATCATCATCTAAGAGTCACTTTCGCCAATAGTAATTACCTTTCCCAAACATCAAACCACTTGTCGTTTTATATTACAAGCGTCGAACCAATTGTCATTTCGCATTACAGGCGTTGAACCAATTGTCGTTTCACATTACAGGCGTCGAACCAATTGTCGTTTCACATTACAGGCATCGAACCAATTGTCGTTTCACATTATAGGCGTCGAACCAATTGTCATTTCACATTACAGGCGTCAAACCACTTGTTGTTTCACATTACAGGCGTCGAACCAATTGTCGTTTCACATTACAGGCGTCAAACCACTTGTTGTTTCATATTACAGGCGTCAAACCACTTTTCTTTTCACATCACCAGTTGTCAAGCCACTTGCCTCTTTCCATTGCAAGGGCTAAGCTAGAAATCTTCTATAAATAAAAGCTTATTTCTTCTTTCATTCTCACCAATTCACTACGACTCACAACAGAATTCTATAGAGAGAGAATTAGATAGAAAGAAGAAGAGTATTTTGTTACTACACTATTGCAGTATCAAATCTCCTACTCGGGTAAGGGGTATTATTTCTCATATTCATGAAGAAAGTTATTTCTTTCAATACTGGTTAGGGGTATTATTTCTTTCGTATTCGTGAAGAGAGTTAATTCTTTCAATACTTGTAAGGGTTGTTATTCCATTCTTTATTATTCTATTGGAATAACCTGTCTACGCGGACTACCGCATGCATGGTGAAATCCTTTTGTTATTCCATTCTTTATTATTCTGTGGGAATAACCTGTCTACGTGGACTACCGCATGCCTGTGAATATCCCTTCGTATTCATTTGTTATTAAACTATGGAAATGATCTGTCTACGCGGACTACCGCATGACAGTTGAAAATCCATTTGCAGTTTCGTATATTATTCATTTCAGATTCCTAATTCTAAACTTACTATGGTAAGTATTGCTTCTATAATTCCTGAAATGATCAGAAATTCTTCGATATTTGCGCTTCATCCAATATCTTTTCATTAAAATATTATTCTGAGCATTCTTAATAAGTTTTAACCTTTTCATGTCGGAGTACTATTCATAGGGTACTATTCCCGAAGTACTATTCATGGGGTACTATTCACTCAGGTACTATTCATCCGGGATACTATTTATGACAAAAAAAATTGATTTCTTTTATGTCCAAATCATTTTTGATACAATATTATTCTTGAATTTTACTCCACAAAGCAGTATCATGTTGACAATTTGGACATTATGGAATTCTGGATAAATTAAATTATAAATCTTTAAAATTTATCCTTTGCTTTCTTTTAATTGAATTCTTATATCATTGTCATCATCCTCATGCTTATATTATGATGAAAGTTATCTTTGGCTTACGTGCATAGATAGACTGTTGATTGGTATGATTATGACCAGGAATCATTCGGTATAATCATGACCTGTAATGTTACAAATGATGTGGTAAAAGTTCTCATTGGCCCGTAGTGCATTGATGGACAGTTGTTGAGATGAACATGACCAACTGATGAATATCCTTGGCCCATAGTGCATGGATAATTCAGTGATGTGGGTTATTTATTACGCTGAGTCTCAGCGATAAAATTGGTGATAACTTTAAATCATAGAAGATAGTAGATATCATGCTCTACTTGACTCTTCTAATGGATTGCGATTCGATGCGCTTAAACTTGATGTCTATTGTATTTTATCGGTTTACTTGAGTGTTGAAAGGCTAACGATAATTTATTCTCGCATTATCTTAGTCATAATATTTTTATTGGGCTAGTTGAGCTCACCTTTGCTTTCATTATTCTATTCAGAAATGAGAATATAATTTTGGGACTAGTCGGGGAAGCGGAGTGAGCCGGTCCGAGATGTTTGCATTAGTAGTCCTCACTATTCTGTGAAATAGTGTGATTATAAATGTAATGAGAACTTTATCTGAGTGTGAATATTGTCTAGAAGATAATATTTGTATTAAAACTCACAGCTCATGCTGTATATTTAAGTTTGTATTTGTATTTTTTACCATGTATTTGGCGACTCAGAATAGGTGATGTATACCTATTTTGGGGGCGTCACAATTAGTATCAGAGCTTAGGGATATGATCTCTGGCTAAGATGTGAGACTAGAACTAGGGGGGAGTGTGACAATCCAGAAAATCGGATTGTCCAGAATTTAAGTTTAAAGAATTAGTTATTAATAAAATGAATTTTTATTAATACTATTTTGTGCTATGTGTTTATTAATCGTTCTATAACCTAGGATGATTATTAACGGGAGGATTACTCGCCACGAGCTAGACTGAACGAGTAAGAATTTTCAAGATAAAAATAAAATTTTTCCGGGAACAAAAATATTTCAGGGGAAAAAGACGAAATAGGCACTATTCATCCGTTTATACTCTGAGATTTATTTTGAATTTCCGAGAAACGCGTAATGATAGAATTCTGAGACGAGATGGAATATTCAATAATATTTCAGTTATGGCAAAAACAAAGTTTTCACCTGCGGACTTAAAACCTAAGGGTTAGGAAAAGTGAGTTCCGAGAATTTTATGATTTCGTATAATAATTAGAGTTATTATGCGTGTGAAATACGAGTATAATGCTAGTTATTATACGATTATAGTACGAAGATTAGTACGACGTATAATACGAATATCGTACGAACGATATATGAAGAGAATACGAGAATGGAATGCGTAGAATACAATTAGTCTAAATGAACTTTGAGTTCATGAACTTTGAAGAATCCAATTGGACTTGGATTATTTCAAGCCCAAAGGGATGTGTAATCAAGCCCAGAGATGGCCCAGTAAGAATTAATGTAAGGCCCAATGTTAGATTTAATTAAGCTCGATCCAAGAAAATAAACCGCGGATCGAACCGATGGGTCACCGGATGGGGAAGACCCATGGGCATAAGGGGCGACCAATTTGCCACCAAGTAAGGGTGGTGGCCAAGTAAACTTGGTGGCTAAGCTTGGAATAGTAAGGAAGTGGGGGGAAATGACTAAAATGCCCCTAACCTTGGTTTTCTATAAATAGAAAGCTTAAGTTCATTATTTTGAGCTTTTGAAAATCCTACACTATGAGAAATAGAGAGAGAGAGAGTTTGGATGGGAGAAGAAGAGGGAGAGAATGAGGAAAAGCTTGCCCGAGTGCACGCTTTGTTCGACGGAAGGAGATTAAAGAAGAACGGTAATCCGAACCCTAGTTTCTTCTAATTTTCTTTAAGTTTAATATGTTCAAAAGCATAACTTAATGAAGATAAGAAGTAGATGAAGTTAAGAATGAATTCATATGGTTGAAATCATGAGAAAATGAAGAAATAAGAATTTGGAATTTAGTTTATAAATTTTTTAAGGAAGTATAAGATTCGTAAGGATTTGGAACGATCTGAATGAATCTTATGAATGAGTAGGTCAAATAAGTAAGGAATGATGTTTTATAACATCAAATTCCAAGAAAAAGTAAAATCGTAATCCAAAATATCGATTAAACACGAAGAACACGTGAAGAACGCGAAGAACGTTGTTGATGGACAAATTTAAAACCATCATAGGATAATTGTTGTTGATGGAAAAGTTTAAAACCATAGCGTATAAGTTAGTTGTTTATTTCTTGGTTAGGAACATTAGAAACGTTCTTGAAGAACGGATTAAAACTGAGCTATAACGAAGTTATGGCAAAATATTCGTAAAAGAAGAATGAGAATTAGAAAGTTTGTAAATGAACCCAAACGTGTAGGGTTTCATAAGAATGTAAGAGATCGTAGAAAATGTGAGTCTTGGACTCAAGAACAAACGAATTCCGAGTTCGGATAACCGAATTACGGACGAACGAACGAAGAACGTTAATAACGTAAAATGAACGAAGAGCGAAGATTAAGCCAATTGAATGGCATGTTAATGGATTCAGAATGAAGTTCTATCTGAGGGTAATCGAAGTATAAAAGATAAGGAAGAAAATGGCTTTGGAACGATCTTATTCCGAGTTATAACGAATAAGATATCAGATTTCGAAGTCAGCATCTCAAGCCTGTAAAAGACTTAGAAAATTTTTCTAGGTTTCATGCTTGGCACCGCAGCGCAAGTCGTGCCTTGGGGGCCTATGCCACAGCGCGAGCTCGGGCCATTAGCTACTGCTAAGTGGTGCCACAGTCAAAAAAAGAAGGAGAAGTGCTGTGGCAGCTCAGTGAGGCAATACCCAGAAATGAGATTTTAACTGCTCAATTTCTCGGGGGATGTGCAAGAAAGAAATATGAATATGTAATTCAACTAATTTAACACTTAATCAAGTGTATTAAACCTTTAATGAAGGTTGAAAATGAAAAGATTAAATGAGATTAAAAAATAAAAAATGTAGACGCGGGTTACGGAACCAATGTCCGGGAACCGTAGTCACAATGAAACGAACGTGGGGGATTGCTTTGATGGTGATTCCTTAGACGTTGATTGACGAGCGTAATGAATAACATTTTGATGTTATTTCATGGTCATGAGAGGTGAATGTAAAGCGTTTAGACGCTGTGAACGCAACGTTGTTGCGATGAACAATCGGTCTTAGCATACAACGAACCGTATGGCTTTGACATTAGGAAAGAATAATGAACATGGGGTTCAGGTGACGAGTAATGAATGAAAGTAATTAAAACCTTGGATGAAGGTTAAATAGAGATTAAGAGACGAGTAACATAAATGTTGAATACGTAAACAATCCTCGTGAATCGTATTCACGTCGGGCGAACGTTCTATGTATACATTAGTTGTATGACTTAGACGTTGTCGAAGGTAGTAAGTAAGATACGTTTAGTATCTAAAAAGCCGTAGAGAACGGTAATAAGATTAATGAAAGCTGAATGTGAGTAGAATGAGAATGTTAGAATGAAATGTAAGCGTTGAACACTTTAACCGATGTGAAGGTTGAGTGTACGCAAATATTAAACGGGTAAAACCTACACTCCGTGTATGGTTTGACCGTAGGATAATCAAGACCAATGATTAAACCTGTGAATGGTGAAAAAGCTAAATTAAAGACAAGTGAGTATAACGTAAAGAAGCCGAGTTAATGTTTATAACTTAGATGGTGTTCCGAGTCGAATGAACCGTACGTTGTAAGATAAAAATAAGGTAACGTAAAATGCTTAACGCTATAAATGCGTAGAATGAATATTGAATGATCGATCTGAGTATACAAAAGACTGTACGACTTAGATGATAAAGAATAAATCCTGAGGTATGGCATTTAGTTGCCAGAAAGCCATAAGGAATAATAATTTGACTTAACAAATATTATAGTTTAATAGTTCGGATAAGTTAAGATAAGTTTAGGTTGTGGTACAATCGTAACCTTTGATGGTTGACATATGGGAGCTGGGCTAAACAATTCCTTCAGAAAGAGAAGGTATATACAAAACTGGCAACCGATCTAACTCACTGTTATGGGCAGTGTAGATGAGACAGGAACTTGTTTGTTGGTTGTTTGTGGGAAACCACTCAGAGTACCATATGGACTACTAGCAGAGACACGATGTGTGCTGAGTCCTAGGAGAGTTATAAGAAGAAGATAAGAATGTAAATCATCAAAGATGATGAACGTATTAAGTATGACATCTCCGTATGTCATGAAGCCGTTAACCGGTAAAGGAAGTTGGTCGCGTAAACTTAGTTTGTAAGAACGTGAACCCTAAGAAGTAAAGTTAAATAAACCAATGTGTGAGTCAAGTATATGACTAATTGGTATATGTGTTATTTCCTTATGTGCTACATAGGAATTGGAAGAGTAGTTCAGCGTAAACTATAAGCTTTAGTTGTGCGTAAGGCAAGTTTTCTAACTTCATTCATATTTTAAATGAATGCTAGTTTCTAAACTTCTCAGATGTTGAACTTGAGAAGTTCTGTCTATATGAGAATGTGTGATATTTGTACAAGGTGTTAGAATATATGAGGCCTTGTGCCACAATGTGAACACTTCGGTGTTTCCATGATATGAACTGTTCTGTGATTGAACTGTTCAATATGAGCATGTTCTGTTTATACATGAACCGTTATTGTTAAGTTTGTGCTATTGATTCTAGCCAGACAAAATGTGTATGAAAGAGAGTAGAGAATGAAAGTATTTCAAAGGGAATGTAACTACTGTTTTAAAATGATAGGAATCGAGATTATTCCTATTATTCAAGCTACTTCATAACCTTTGTTTGGTTATTAAAGTCTTAAAAGAATGTTTAAATTCTTGAAGTTGTTTGTTCAACTGCTTTGACTTGCTGAGCAATTGAATGCTCACACTTGCTTTAAATAAAAACATTTTCAGCAAACGATGTTAGAAAGAACTTAAGGATCCCGTAAAGATCAAGTTGATCGGTATCCAGAAGAAGTACCATTCATTATATGAATGAGCGTGAAGATCAAGCGGAGACTTGTAATATAGAATGATAGAATTAAACTATAGAATAGTTTAATGAACGATTATGTATCCTTGGTGGCGGATAAAAGTCACTTGTACAAGATGTAAAGAATAATGTAATTATCATTATTTAGAATGAAAGAGATTTTAAGGTTTTAGAACCTGGGAATTGAGGATGTATGTTGTTATATTTAGCTATATAATGATGTATATTTGGAAGAAGATGGGATCGTGACGTACGGAATTCGGGTGTGAAAATAGACCGAATTTCGGGGCGTTACAGTGTAGATGAGACGGGAACTTGTTTGTTGGTTGTTTGTGGGAAACCACTCAGAGTACCATATGGACTACTAGCAGAGACACGATGTGTGCTGAGTCCAAGGAAAGTATAAGAAGAAGATAAGAATGTAAATCATCAAAGATGATAAACGTATTGAGTAAGACATCTCCGTATGTCATGAAGCCATTAACCGGTAAAGGAAGTTGGTCGCGTAAACTTAGTTTGTAAGAACGCGATCCCTAAGAAGTAAAGTTAAGTAAACCAATGCGTAAAGTTAAGTATATGACTAATTGGTGTATGTGTTATTTCCTTATGTGCTACATAGGAATTGGAATGAGCAGTTCAGCGAAAACTATAAGATGTAGCTGTGCGTAAGGCAAGTTTCCTAACTTCATTCATATTTTAAATGAATTCTAGTTTCTAAACTTCTCAGATGTTGAACTTGAGAAGTTCTGTCTATGTGCAAATGTGTGATATTTGTACAAGGTGTTAGAATATATGAGGCCTTGTGCCACAATGTGAACACTTCGGTGTTTCTATGATATGAACTATTCTGTGATTGAACTGTTCAATATGAGCATGTTCTGTTTATACATGAACCGTTATTGTTAAGTCTGTGATATTGATTCTAGCCAGACAGAATACGTATGAAAGAGAGTAGAGAATGAAAGTATTTCAAAGTGAATGTAACTAATGTTTTAAAATGATAGGAATTGAGATTATTCCTATTATTCAAGCTGCTTCATAACCTTTGTTCGTTTATTGAAGTCTTACAAGAATGTTTGAATTCTTAAAGTTGTTTGTTCAACTGTTATGACTTGCTAGGCAATTGAATGCTCACACTTGCTTTAAATAAAAACATTTTTAGCGAACGATGTTAGAAAGAACTTAAAGATCCTAGAAAGATTAAGTTGATCGGTATCCAGATGAAGTGCCATTCATTAGATGAATGAGCGTGAAGATCAAGGGAAGACTTGTAATATAGAATGATAGAATTAAACTATAGAATAGTTTAATGAATGATTATGTATCCTTGGTGGCAGATAAAAGTCACTTGTACAAGATGTAAAGAATAATGTAATTATCATTATTTGGAATGAAAGAGGTTTTAAGGTTTTAGAACCTGGGATTTGAGGATGTATATTGTTATATTTAGCTATATAATGATGTATGTTTAGAAGAAGATGGGATCATGACGTACGGAATCCGGATGTGAAAATAGACCAGATTTCGAGGCGTTACAGGGAGAGACGGGGAAATCCTTTGCTAGAATGACCTACCTAAGTTTATTTGTAATTTAATTGGTCGGTCAGAATATAGGGATAATATGTGGCATGTCAATTAACCCTTATTTTGTTGCAATATTTTAAAATGACATCCAAGAATGTTGAGAATAGCAATGGAGCACATGAGACCGTTGAATCACCAACGATCAATACCCAAGATAATGTGAAACAGGAAGATAATAATCCTCAGGTAAACAACAACACCGATCAGATGATGAACGATGGGACGTTCAGAGGCTTTATGCAATTCATGCAACATCAGGCGAGAGAGACTCATGTTCAAAATGCAGGTGGAAACACTGGCAACTCTCGGATGGTCACCGCTAAGCAGTTCAAGGAGCTGGGACCACCAGAGTTTTTGGGAGACCCAGAACAACTTAAAGCGGAGACGTGGATAAAGCAGATCACCAAGATATTTGATGTCTTGGGATGTTCCGAGGAGCAAAAGGTTCCCTTTGCCACCTTCATGTTGCGAGGAGAGGCAGATTACTGGTGGGAATCAGTAAAACGTACTTAGCCTGCCGCATTGAAGATGTCTTGGGAGAAGTTTCAAGAATTATTCAACAACAAGTACTTTCCCGAAAGTATTCCTCACATGAAGGAAGTGGAATTCATCAAGCTGGAGCAAAACAATATGACTGTGTCACAGTACGAGGCGAGTTGTCCCGGTTTGCATCCCATTTGGTTGATAATGAGGAGTGAATGACGCGGATGTTTCTAAGAGGTTTGAAACCTAATATACGTCAATACCTCATTTCTCACAAACTTTGTTTATATTCAGATGTTGTGAATAGGGCTCAGTTATTGGAGCGCGATAATGAGTCAGCACAACCAAAAGGCAACGACCAACAACACAATAATAATCGTACCTGTGGCAACGGCCATTGGAACAATGATAACCATCGTGGGGGAGATTATCATACCAAGAATGGTAACCACTTTGGTGGTAATCATGGCCAAGATAATAGAAGTGGAAAATTCAAAAAGAGAAGACTTAACAATGATGGGGAAGACGCCAGTTAAAGACCAAAGACCAAAGAACAAATTCTAGGGGAGGAGAACGACCACCAGTTAGATGCTACAGATGTGGAGAGAAGGGACACATAAGTCCAAACTGTTCACAGCCTTCCAAGGTATGTTTTAGTTGTGGAAAAACAGTCATATAGCTCGATTTTGTCTTGTAGCGAAATCAATTCCAGCTGGGATGGTGGCACCAAAGGCGGATACGGACAAAACAAAGTCGGTGGTTTCCGGAAGAGCGTTTTTCGTGACTTCTCAAAAAGCTTAGTAACCCGAACGGTTAGCACAAGTTAGTTAATTATAAATTCTTGCAAGTCTATACCTTATTAGATAATTTGGTTCTACCCATTCTTTTATCTCTCTTGCTTGCGCTCAACATTTGAACTTTACCCCTAAGAAATTAGACTTTGACTTATCTATTAAAACTCCATTATGAGAAACCTTCGTTACCTCCACTGTTTATAAATCTTGTTTGATTCAAATCGACACTTTCACGTTACCTGTAGATCTTATCTCTTTAAAGATACTTGCATTTGATGTGATTTTAGGGATTGATTGGTTAACCACTCATCATACTAAAATTGATTGTTTTCATAAGGTTGTTAGTTTTTATATTCCTAACCAACCTATTATCCGAATTCAAGCAACCAAACCACTAAAGTCAAACACTTTCATATTAAGCCATAAAGTCATTCGTTTATTGAAAAACGGATGTCAAGCTTTCTTAGCCCATGTCATGGACTTGAACAAAAATACGTCAGATTTGAATAATATTTATGTTGTTAGTGAATTTCCTGACGTATTTCCTGAATAAACTTCCTAGCCTACCCCCAGAGTGTGATATTGAATTTTGTATTGAACCCAGTACAAAACCCATTTCTAAAACCCTTAAATATTTCTTCAACCAAAACGAACGTATAATGCGCCAAAGATGTTGGCTCGATGTGACGCCCCCAAAAGAGGTATACATCACCCATCTTGGGTCGCCAGATACATGGTACATAACTCAACTACAAACTTAATTATACAACTGTCGTGCAAATTACGACAAAACATAGCTGAGAGTTTAAACACGAATATTGCCTTCTAGACAATATCCACAGTCAATGGAGTTCTCATTACAATTATTATCACACTATTTTATAAAAATAGTGAGGACTACTATAGCCACTATCTCGAACCACCAATCCATTCCCCGACTCGTCCCAGCTATATTCTCATTTCCTGAAGAGAACAGTGAAAGAAAAGGGTGAGCTCAACTAGCCCAGTAAGAAATATTATGACTAAGATAATGCAGAATAAATTATCCTTAGCCTTTAACAGTATAACAACTAATAGAATATAATAGACAACAAGTTTTAGATCAACAACTGCAGCGGAATAAGCAATCCATTAGAAGAGTCAAGTAGAGCATAATATCTACAATCTTCTATGATTTAAAAGTTTATCATCAATTTTATCCTTGTAATACTCATCAACGGTTCTTTGTTATACTCAAGACAAAAAGAACTATCATCACCTGTCTTCACCTAAACCACCAAAGATTATAGTTAAATCCACAATTCATGTTTATAATAATGTGAATCAATAGTTCCTCCTTGCCACAAAGGCTTAATAGAACGTTTACTCAATATCCTTACCCCAAAGGCTAAAGATATTCAAATGTAATAACAATGATCATACCAATCAGTTGTCTACCTTGCACCACTACCAAAGATATTCAACTATAAGACCAATGGTCATGATCATACCAATCAATTGTCTGTCAGTGCACTACGCCAAAGACATTCAACTGTTAACTAATGGTCATGATCCCGCTTAATCACATCATCGAATTATCCATGCACTACGGGCCAAGGATATTCGTTATTATCACCAGTGGTTATGATCATGTCATACACCTGTCCATCTTTGCACGTAAGCCAAAGATATACAACTATAAAACCAATAATCAACAGTCCATCTTTGCACGTAAGCCAAAAATATACAATCGTAAAACCAATAATCAACAGTCCATCTATGCACGTAAGCCAAAGATGACTTTCATCACAATATAAGCATGAGGATGATGACAATGATATAAGCACTAATCAAACAAAATCAAGGATAAATATTAAAGACTTTAAATTTATCCAGAGTTTAAAAATATCCAAATTGTCAACATGATACTGCTTTGTGGAGTAAAATTTGAGAATAATATTCATGTACCAAAAATAATTTGGACAGAAAAGAAATGTATTTTTCGGGTAAATAGTACCCAATGAATAGTACCCTGTGAATAGTACCTCGGGAATAGTACCTCGTGAATAGTACCCCGACATGAAAAGTGCCCCAAATACCAGAGTGAATGATACTAGAGTGACTAGTAATTGGGTGAATAGTAACCCGTGAATAGTACTCTGGCACGAAAAGTGCCCCGAATATCCGAGTGAATAATACTAGAGTGAATAGTAACTGGGTGAATAGTAACCCATAAATAGTAACTCATAACAAAAAAATACCAAATAAAATGATATTTCATGACGAGTACAAAAGAAATGATATTTCATACAAGTATAATAGCATATACGAAACTGAAAATGGATTTTCATCCGCCATGCGGTAATCCACGTAGACAGATCATTTCCACAATTTAATAAAGAATGAATACGAAGGATCATTCACCATGCATATGGTAATCCACATAGACAGTTATTCCAATGTAATAATAAATAATGGAATAATGTAAGAATTCACCATGCATGCGATAATCGCATGCATGAGTTATTCCAATAGAATAATAAAGAATGGAACCTGTGTCATGCGTAATCCGCATGCATGTGATATTCCAATGTAATAATAAAGAACGGAACCAGTCATGCGAATCCGCACAGATGTGATATTCCAAATGTAATTGTAAAGAAATGAATAACAAAGAATTCACAGTGCACGCGATAGAATAGATGTAGAAAAGTTATTCCAATGTAATAATAAAGAATGGAACCAGGTCATGCGTAATCTGCACAGACAAGATATTCTAATAGAATAATAAAGAATGGAATAACAACTCTTACGAGTATTGAAAGAAAATAACTTCTCTTCATGAATACGAAAAATAATACCCATTACCTTAGAAGAAAACTGGATACTGGAATAGTGAGGTAGCAGACTTCTCTTCTTCTTTCTCTCTATAATTTCTCTATAATAATTGCTCTATAGCTTTAGTAAATTGGTGAAAAATAATGAAGGGATAAGCTTCTATTTATAGGAAAATATAGTTTTGATAATTGTACATTTTGGGGCTTGAAATATTACAGTATAATACCTTCCTCTTTTTCTTCATTTTTAATTTAGTCCTGCAAGTATTATCAAACTTGCACCACCTCCCCTAATAGTAAATCATGTGAATCAATAGTAAATAATGTGAATCAATAGTACACACATGTGATCACATAGTTATAAGCATTTGAATTAATAGCAATTAATTGATCATTTATCCGATTAATTAGCCGATTGGTCAATATAACCTCCAGATATCAATTATTATCGAAATAATTATCGATTTCCACCAACACTAATAATCCTAACACAATGAAAATATTTTTATCAACAATTTCTTTTTTGAATTTTCGAAGTTTGACTTTTCCAAAAAAGTCAACTATTGACTTTTTGACCAAAAAGTCAACCCCGATAAATTTTGTGTTTATAGTCTATTTTCACTAATTTCATCATTTCGGACTCAAATATCACGTCCGCGTCTCCAAATTCAACTTTGAACTCAAATTCGATTTTTAATAACATTTATTCATTATTGTTATAACTCACAATATTAACAACCAGATCGTTTCCAGGAAAGAGGGGGCTTTCCGATAAGGATTTCTCCTTATTGGTGCGCAATTAGGTGACCAAACCTCTCCTTGACAGAACTTCTAGACATTGTTAATTATGCAAATAATAATATGAATAACTTATCATCTCAATTATTGATTTAATAATATATAAAATATTGACAGTAATTGAATCAAATAACGTGAGATATTATGCAGCAATTACTGTAGCAATAATAAAACTGAGTGTCTTCTCACGTAAGCATCAATAATCAAAAATACTGTACAATACCGTGTGCTACTATGCAACCATGCGTATTACTGTACTTTTATCACTGATTATTTTATGAAAACTTTCTTACTTTGACAATTTTCAAATATCACCCTTAACTTTAAACTTTTATCAATTTAACTATTTACCAAAATAGAAAAATTGAATACTTTTATTTCATAAAATTCGGGATCTCACACTCGAGCTGTTGAGATTACGACCATACCATTCAATATCATCGTGGAAGAGCGAACGTGGTAGCTGACAAGTTGAGTAGAAGATCATATGCGGTTACGAGTGTGACGTTGTTAACATAAAGACCCATTTCGTACGACTTACAAAAGATGGAGATAGAGTTAAAGACTCCAAGAACCTAAGTGAAGATAGTGAATATACGAGTAGAACCGACTTTAATCGATAAAGTTAAAGCCGCCAAGCCACTGCACTCGAGTCGATGAATGTGAAGAAGAAGGTTCAGGAGGGCGTTATTCTAGAAGCAATAATCGACGAAGAGAGGAAATCTCAACCCTCGATTTTATTGGTCTATTTGAAATCCTCAATCAAGTAGGAACTGTGGCCTATAGACTCGCTTTACCGCCAAGTATGTCGCGTGTTCATAACGTTTTTTTTACATATCTATGTTACGTAAATATGTGGAAGACCCGAATCACATTATTGAGTTAGAAGCGGATGAAATAGCGGAAGATTTAACGTATGAAGAGGTTCCTGTTAAAATCTTGAATAAGAAGGAACATATTCTACGCTCCAAGGTTATACCTCAAGTCAAAGTTGTGTAGAGAAACCACGATGTTAAGGAAATGACCTGGGAGTTAGAATCTGAAATGAAATCAAGGTATCATCACCTCTTCGACATACCAGGTACGTACCCTAATTTCGAGGGCAAAATTTCATAAAGAGGGAGATTGTAAGACCCCGAATTTTATGAAATGAAAGTATTCAATTTTCTTATAATTATTATTTTATTTAGTAAATGGTTAAATTAATAAAAGGATTAAAACTAAGGGTGATATGTGAAAATTTTGTAAAGTAAAGTAAGTTGTTATAAAATATTCGTTTGGTCGGGGAATATTCTTTTTGTCGGAGAATATTCGTACGATGACACAATCATTGGTGGACCCCACAATAGAATTATTGTCGGAGTTAGAAAACGACAAAATTATCTTTTTATGAAATAACGGCGAAAGTTTACCGTTAACTGTTGAAATACTCGGTGATAAAAGTACAGTAATACGTGTGGTTGCATAATAGTACACGGTATTGATTATTGATGCTTACATGAGAAGTCATTCAATTTTTTTCATTTATTACTACAGTAATTGCTGCATAGTATCTCACGTTATTTGATTCAATTATTGTCGATATTTTATATATTATTAAATCAATAATTGAGATGATACAATTATTCATATTATTATTTGCAATATTGACGATGTCTAAAAAGTTCTGTCGAGGAGAGGTTTGGTCATCTAATTGCGCGCCAATAGGGAGAAATTCTTATTGGAAAGCCCCCTCTTTCCTGGGAATAATCTGGTTGTTAAATATTATGAGTTATAATATTAATGATGAATAATTGTTGAAAGATTAAATATGTGTTGATTGAAGATAAAATGATTTGTGGTAATATTTATTCAATCTTTGATATAAATAAGAAGTCTGTTATGAGACGTTTGTGGTAAGTTTGGTTTATTCTATGGGGGCCAATATATCATCATCTAAGAGTCACTTTCGCTAATAGTAATTACCTTTCCCAAACATCAAACCACTTGTCATTTTATATTACAAGCGTCGAACCAATTGTCATTTCGCATTACAGGCGTCGAACCAATTGTCGTTTCACATTACAGGCGTCGAACCAATTGTCGTTTCACATTACAGGCGTCGAACCAATTGTCGTTTCACATTATAGGCGTCGAACCAATTGTCATTTCACATTACAGGCGTCAAACCACTTGTTGTTTCACATTACAGGCGTCGAACCAATTGTCGTTTCACATTACAGACGTCAAACCACTTGTTGTTTCACATTACAAGCGTCAAACCACTTTTCTTTTCACATCACCAGTCATCAAGCCACTTGCCTCTTCCCATTGCAAGGGCTAAGCTAGAAATCTTCTATAAATAGAAGATTATTTCTTCTTTCATTCTCACAAATTCACTACGACTCACAAAAGAATTCTATAGAGAGAGAATCAGATAGAAAGAAGAAGAGTATTTTGTTACTACACTATTGCAGTATCAAATCTCCTACTAAGGTAAGGGGTATTATTTCTTTCGTATTCATGAAGAGAGTTATTTTTTTCAATACTGGTAAGGGGTATTATTTCTTTCGTATTCATGAAGAGAGTTAATTCTTTCAATACTCGTAAGGGTTGTTATTCTATTCTTTATTATTCTATTGGAATAACCTATCTACGCGGACTACCGCATGCATGGTGAAATCCTTTTGTTATTCCATTCTTTATTATTCTATGGGAATAACTTGTCTACGCGGACTATCGCATGCCTGGTGAATAACCCTTCGTATTCATTTGTTATTAAATTATGGAAATGATCCGCCTACATGCGCACTCACCGCATGATGATTGAAAATCCATTTGCGCTTCAGTATATTGTTCATTTCAGATTCCTAACTCTAAACTTACTATGGTAAATATTGCTTCTATAATTCCTGAAATGATCAGAAATTCTTCGATATTTGCGCTTCATCCAATATCTTTTCATGAAAATATTATTCTGAGCATTCTTGATAAGTTTTAACCTTTTCATGTTGGAGTACTATTCATGGGGTACTATTCTCGAAGTACTATTCATAGTCTTTGTCGACGCGAGATTTTTTTAGTGTCCTTTTCAATTACTTGTTCTTTGGTGTTCTCATGTTAATGTGAGATTTGTTTGAAAAAATAAGTGAAAAAGGTCCGACATGTATAATATCGATGATTTGACTTTAAGAGTCGCCAGCTGGTGTATTTAAATAGTTGCACCAACGCAACCGAAAAGGTTTGCACATTGACCCAGTGATGGGACACTGCTAAACAGGTCTGTGAAACCGAGATTCATTTTGGGTTCGGGGGCTTGATTATGCGTAGGGAAGGTGTTAGGCACCCCCCGACATCCGTGTTACCATGGTGACCGCCACTTTTTAAAGAAACTGTTATATGAATGTGTGTGTATGTGTGTGTGTGTGTATGGATCAATGTGCAATTATTTGGAAGTAGTGTTGTACCTCGTTCGCACATATATACATAGGGTTTGAATTTTATAGAAAAATTTAGTTTTAAACAAGATATAGCAATGAAGTTTTGTAAAAAGAGGTTTTTCAAACCCTGTGCTCAATAGTAATTGAGGCCTTTGATACTTTCATTTTATTATTAAATGTTCGGCTTGTTTGCTTTTATTTTCGAGATGCAAAGCATTCTCGAGAAAATAATATACAGCAGTGCCAAACTCTTCACGGGCATGACAGTCATCAAAGGAAATTCAGACACTGTGAATAATGTACAAGCTGCTCACAGCTGAAAAATGTTCATCATGGGAACCGAATCTAGATTCAGTAGACTGAATCTGTGATCACATGATTCCTAGGCTCATATGATACTGCAGTTTGTATGGAAAGAAGTAAGTAGTTATATATATATATATATATATATATATATATAAGCTGTAAATATATATATACAGACATGATCAACCACCACGAAGCAACTCCATGGGGGATCGAAAATGTAAATATATAAAAGCCAGTAAATATATATATATGGATAATCAACCACCACGAAGTAAACTCCTGTGTGGGACGAAATGTAAATAAAGTCATAGAAGCGATCAATCGCCACGTAAGTAAACTCCAGTGCAAGATACGAAATGTAAAGAAAGCAGAAAGCGATCAACTCGCCACTTAAGTAAACTCCAGGCGAGACGAAATGTAAATAAAATTGTAAAAGTAATCAACTACCATGAAGTAAACTGTGCAAGATTTAAATGTAAATATATATATATATATATATATATAGCAAGAAAGAACGCATAGGATGTAAATCCGAGCTCATTGGATATGTCCGAAAATAATTATATATATAAGTATATATATATATATGTTAGTAAATGCTCCTGATATAAAATCCGTGCTCATCGAGATATCCTCGATAACGATTATATATATAAGTATATATATATATATAAAAGCAAAGAAACGCCCGCACATAAGTTCAGGCTCACGGATGTAGTCCCACCACAATTATATATATATATATATATATATATATATATATATATAAGTAACGCCTCGCACTCTAAGTTCAGGCTCAATCGAGGCATAACTCGATAATGTTAGTCCATATATGAAATATATACATATATAAGTATATATATACAGATAGAAATGAAAACCACGGATCGAAGTTTGGGCAAACGCACACAACATGACTCTCAATGTGTATAATAGTGTGTGCTAATATGAGAAGAAGACTTTATAAAATGTGAGAAGGCTTACAGTGGGCTACCAAAGTAGACTTCTATGACTTAATATGGATAAACACTTTCCCTCATGGGATAAAAAGATAGCTATATGTGAGCTAATGAGATGTTTATAGAAGAGGAAACACTAATAGGGGTGTATACAGAGTAAAATGGATGAGGCTTCCTCGCTTTTTTTCTCCTTCTCCTCTTCAAATGGTCGACCCCAAGGATCATATTTATAGATCGATGGCCGCAGTATGCTGCGGCATGCATGTTGTACTGCGGCTGGCCGGTCGTGGTGCATCCAGGCCTCGCGGGTCCCGTCATCTCGAAGTACGTGCACTCATGCACTGTAATGTCCGCTCAAACTTGCAGAACTTCAATCCGAGCATCCGAACAAGGTAAATCTGACCTTCTTCGGACCACTTGTGTCGAGAGTTACGCAATGACATGGATTAGAGGTTGTACAAAGTCAAGAAGAGGGGTCCATGCCCATGGTCTTCAAGCTTCAAATTCTATCCAAAGTACTGTCATGCGTAATAGTCACTCAGGATTGTTACTCCTCGGTTCTTGTGGGACATCGTTGGATGTATGTATGTATGTATGAAGTGTTGAGACGACGTGCAAGTGTTGAAGGGGCAAGATGACGTTTGACTCTTCGCCAAGGTTATCGTCGGTTTGAGTTGAAAGTAGACGTTGCTCAGGGTTACATCTGAGATTAGACTACTTGTTTGTATGCCGCGATATCATCTTGTGAGAAAAAATGTTGAGGCAGTAAGATGACGTTTAAACTCTTCACTGGGGTCATCGTCGGTTTGAGCTGAAAGCTGATGTTGCTCAGGGTTATATCTGAGAATGGACTGCTTGTTTGTATGCCTCACTATCATCTATGGGTGTGCCTGTCTCCCCGTTGTTAGCTCTGGGTCTGAGGGATGAGTGCCTCGGCAGGAGGTCTGAGCTTGAAGCTGATCGCATGTATTTGAAACAAGCATTTCCGGAGTTATCGCCGGAACTGCAATGGCATCCCTTAGGGCTATCACCAAGGATGGAGTCGTTACTCCCAATGTTGTTTCTGGGACTGGGACTGAGCGTCGTGGTGTTATCGCTGAGATAGAACTGTCCTCTCCGGTGTTGTTGCCGGTCTTTTTATCTGCATACCTCGGGGTTATCTCCGAGATTGGAAATGACATTCCCGGTGTGTGTTCCGAGTTTGAGATGAAATTCCCGGTTTGTGTTACGGGTTAGAACTGAACTTCAGGTAGTATCCGGAATGGATGTAAGTTGTCTTCCAGGGTTATCTCCAAAAGACGAAATCGCCTTTCCCGCAATGTTAGTAATAGTGTATGCAAAAATTTCGAGAGTGTCTGAGATGCTCCTCTTTATCATATTCATGCAATGCAAGGCATGGATAGGATAAAGAATCCTAGACACTTGAAATGCAAGTGAAATAAACATGATGCTATGTGCAGCAACATGATGCAAATGTATGATGCATGATTGTTAGGTAATCCTATTGGGATGAAAATCAGTAATGGCTTGGACATGCGATCCAAGTCTTCAAGGATGTTGACGTTAGGGCTATCACCAAAGTCTTAAATCCTATACATTGGATTATATTCCATAGAGGTACCTCTTATGTGTAAGAGATCTGTGGGGATAAAGCTTTGTCTATTTGAGGATGTGTATAACATATTCCCTCATTCTGTCGGAGTTACTAAACAGTTTTGTTGATGTCAGGGTTGCCCGACCTTCGTTGATGTGTGTATCACCGGATAGATCCCTGCTGGGTGCATTGTCAAGGTTGCTTGACCTTCATTGATGTATGTGTCAATGGTCGCATTGCGTTGTAACCCCCGCCGGGGATACGTGGATGAGTTGTTTCGATGGGTTTACTTGTCATCGGTTGACATGACGTCAAGGTTGCTTGACCTTCATTGATGTGTGTATCAATGGTTGCATAGTGAAGTTTGGAATCATTATGGTTTTCTATCTTCAGATTACCAAATTGGAGAATCACCAAGGCCTTTCAATGATTCGACGCTGCCCCCTAAGCTAGACGCTTCACCCACCGACCTCGATAGAATGAGTTAAGCCCCTAGCCCTAGTCTTACTAAGAGTTTTAATTGCTAGAGGATAGTTGTAACCCCCACCGAGGATACGTAGATGAGTGCTTCGATGGGTTTACTTGTCATTGGTTGACATGACGTCAAGGTTGCTTGACCTTCATTGATGTGTGTATTAATGGTTGTATTACGTTGTAACCCCCGTCGGGGAAATGTGGATACTTGAAAGATGTGCGTTGTGACCCTCGTCGGGGATACTTGGATGCTTGATGCGTTGTGACCCCCTCCAGGGATACGCAATCATTTGATAACTTCGGAATTGTAACCCCCGCCGGGGAGGTTTGATATTTCATGGTTTTGTGTTGTAACCCCCGCCGAGGATGTTTAGGGTTGTGACCCTGCAAATGATGGCATCGGACCTTTGTGGGGTATTTCTGAGTATGATCTGTGAAAGCTGAGCTCATTGGTATAGTATACCCTGCATTCAGGTGAATACCATTGAGACGACGGGAGTTTAACTCTGACCGACAAGAAACCAGGATTTCCGGCTATTCCGCTCAATCGAGTAGCATTTTTATTCCTGATTTGGCCTTTTTAGCTTGTGAGACCTCCTTTGTAACTCTAACTGGAGCGAGCCGGAGGTGTGGGACCCATGTAGAAGTGCCGCAGGTACACCTGCAGGAGACGCAGGTGAGCTTGTGGCCAACCGTGCCTATGTATAGGCGAATGGTTGCTTTCATAAGTCATTTTCAAGTTGCGCGGCGAAGGAAATCTGAGAGCTCTTCTTCAAATCTGCTGAGTTCAGGAAACTTTCTGCAAATTCTGCCACCGTACAAGCGTTCTTCATTGTCCTGGTAACGTATGCATGTATTTTTTTCCAGTTTCTATCCATTGGAAAATGACGTATCACATGAAATGCATTTAGACACCTAGTAGTGAATATGTATGCTGATATGACTTGTTAAAAAATATTCAACATAGCAAATGTTAGTATTAAACCATGCTGAACATAATGATGTGAAAAAAATTTGACTTTTGAAACAGCCAAATTGGCACCTTTTACTGTCATTTCTTATCCTATCTGAGGATAAATGAGTAAAGGTAGAAAAGCAAAATAATCCTGGTAATTAGACTACACTTACGACTTTTTTACTGTGATGTGAATAATGCATGTAGGATGTATATGACTGTGTATAGGTGTGCTACTGAATGGCTACCTAGTCATGCCTATGTGCATGTGGATAGTCCCATTTACAAAGGGGGCTATGGCAAAATTTTCCCAAAATATAGGTATTGGGTAGTCATGCATTTTTAACTCTACTGTGGATGTATGTTAAAACAATGCATGCATGCATGTAATCATGAAATGCATTTTGAAAAGCTCCAGGTAAGAATTTACCACACCCTTTTTGAGGTGATTTGGAGAATTGTTGTCCAGATATTATGGATTCGGATCAGCCGAGTAGTTCCCGCAGGACCACTTCTGGTGTACGGAGGAGAGCTTCTGAAGAGCCTCAACGCCATTTCTGCTCACTGATACCTCGCGTTTAGTGGAGGTCGAATATCGCCCTATTTAGGTTGAAGTGCCGAATGTTAAGGGCGGGGAGGAGGATGTACCGATTGAGATTCTGTTCTCACATGACGTGTTCCCCGTGAGGGAATTGCGAGTATTCAATGGCGAACCCAGATCTTCGGGTGACTTGAGTAGGCATCCTTCAAAGATACTTGCATGCAAACGAGGTATGAAGTTAGATCTTTAATCTTCCTTATTTCTAATGATGAGAGTCAAGGATTACGATGTTGATCTGCATTTGATGTAGGTTCCCGACTTCACACGACCTCGAGGGAATCGGGTTTAGCATCCACTCTATGTAATGAGCTTTGCATGATGACTACTGAGAGAGATCGCCCATGGCCGGGATTTGGGATGTTCTTTCCATTCTACCCGTCCATTTGTCCCCTCGGGTTACCTCGGGGCATCATCTCGAGCGGTGGTTTCACCTGCACTCGATCACTCCATTTTTCGGATCGAGGTGGTGATGATGACACCGATGGATTGGCGGTTTATCACATGTATGGAGTTTGGAGGGCTTGGGGTGCCTTGCTGGCAGATATTACCCTACTGTCGCCAAATCCTTGTTGGGAGTTAAATTGGAGGCGCCAAGGCGGGGGATCTGTGACGGGTCCTTTGAGCGTAGATGTTATGAGCGAGCTGTTGAGTGAGCCCATACCCGATGATGTGAGAGTCAGGGATCGCATTCTTCGGCGATTGTTCCTGATGATCATTAGGGGCTGCTTCATAGCAGATAATTCCTCTACGGTGTCCTTCGCTTTGATCAGTGCCACTCGACACGTGGACCGTATAGGAGAGTATGATTGGGGTTCCTACACCTTTGCCTACTTCCTCAGGGGAATGTGCATGCGATCGCAGGGCTTGACCGAGGCGTGGTTAGGATTCTACCCGTTTCTGTTGGTGAGTGTTTCTCTTGCCTTTTCCCATGTACAGGTTAAGAGTGTTGACTGATAGTAGATGTTGCCTTTGTGTTGGCAGTTTTGGGCCTATGAGAGGCTTCCATGTTTACGTCCTGTGAGCGTGTTAGGTTTAGACACCTATCCATGAGGACGGAGATAGCATCATTCCATACTAGCGGAGGTCTTTGTTGCTGAGGGTTTCACTCATTGTCGCCTACAGCTGGAGTTGTTAACAGCGGATGTCATCACATGGATTCCCTACTCTGGAGAGCATTTGGGAGTTGGATTTGAGGATGGGTACCCGACTGAAGTAGAGTACGTCATTTCCACCCGCAAGATTCCTCTCTTTACAGATGGAGGATGGGAACTCTATTTAGGAGAGCGTGCTATCAGGAGCACTACAGGAGAGATCAGTATGCCGATCTTGCCTCCTGCCAGGCGTTATTGGCTTGTTTCGTAGTCACCCGTCATTGACTTGGGGATTGATGGTTTTACATTGTCAGAGGGCCCCTGGTCTCAAGAGATGTTCCAGCATTGGTGGATCCCTCGTACTATTGGAGCTCAGACCCGCGCCACACAGTTCATGGGGGATATGGTTCCAGGATCTATGATGATGATGGATTGGCTAGCCTATGTTAGAGATTCGATTTATGTGACACAGATTGACCCGGCAGCTGGACCGGACACATCTTTTCATTCGGCATTTGGGTAGAGATCCTTCAGAGGTAGATACTTTTGATCCTTCCAGCTCTGGCGTTGGCCCTCGGGTGACTCAGATGGCTTGCCAAGTCTGAGATCCTCCTCATGTCGACACGACAACCTTGTAGATAGAGATCCAGTGACTCAGGAGGAGTTACATCAGGTGAACAGTATCGATGATGTAGACATCGACACCATTGACTTTTTCTGATGTATTTCACATTATCTCTTTTGATAGGCCTCTGTTAGCTGCTAGGTAGCTTCGCCCCATTCTCGCTATATCTTTTGATAGGCCTCTGTTGGATGTTGGGTAGCTTCGCCCCATTTCCTTGTATTTTAGCTATACAGAGATGTATTAGATGATGATATACTTAGGAATGTATGTACAATTTTCCATTCCCTATATCATATTGCTATCTATTGTATCATGCATGTTATTATGTTATGCATATATATGTATGTCCAGAGATATTCAGCATTGACCCCTAGATGGTCTTATAACACGGCCCACACAGATGTCTTCTTCGATAGTTAGCCGTATTGATCATACCCCACCATTTTTGGTGGTATCTGGTATGCGCTCATGGTATGATAGTATATCACCATCAGATATGGTGATCGTAGATGAATTCTTCGCAATATATACTATGACCTGTTGTTGATGTTTGAGTTCCCAGAGATTTGTAGAGGGTATGCTAGAGCACTGGGTATCGGAGAGGCAGGTTTACCGATTTGGGACCCAGGAGTTGACTCCTACTTTGGAGGAGTATGCACGATTGACGATGCTGCCGCTGGATAGACCTTGCGTGCATATGGCTATCAGAGACATGAGCAGACAGTTCATGACCCTCACCGGATTGAGGCGTAGAGTGGTCCAGGACGAGATTATATCCGGCCATGTGATATCCCAGCGTTTTTTGTTTGACAGATTTGGCTCTGAGGATAGTTATGCACGGCATTCCAGGGATTTCACCATACCGGAGGACCATTGGCGTTTAGCCAGGGTGGATGTACTGCTTTTGTGAGTATTGTCATACGTCTTCATGTCGTGGTACATGGATGAGCTGGATATCGGTGTCATTATAGCAGTGAGAGCTCTTAGGGAGGGTCATACCATTATTCCGATGATCATTGCAGAGACTACGAGGTGACTACATCTTGTTGCACTTATCCCCAGCAGAGTGTTCCTGAGTAGCTTTCGGTCATCTTGTATGTGTGGTTTATATCACACTTGAGACCGATTGGCACATTTAGATGGCAGGGGTTTTGTTTCACCCATGATATAGCCATGTTGTACTCCTTTCAGCCTGCGGAGTGTACAGATGTTGCATCGTGGTCAGCTTTCCTGGCAGGGATTAGGGATCCATTTGCCATATTGTCGTGTTCAGGGCTTAGTTCACCCTATAGCTTTATTACTTATGTTCCGGGCATGGATTATCTCCCTCTAGCTGGATTGAGGGGTATGATTACTTACCACCCACTGGCCGTGATGTGTCAATTTGACCGATTTGGATTTTCATCCTTATGAGGGCGGTGAGTCGGTAACCGCTTCACAGATTTATCGGTGACAGATGATCCAGTTGTATACTGTTGGGATCGGTTGAGTGAAGTTTTTTTATCATCATCTGGTTGTTCTACAGAGTATTCCGCATGGATGGAGACAAAGACTGCATTGGTCATAGTATCCACAAAGGTGGGACCGATTCAGGCGATGAGGAGCTATAGAGAGGCGACATTCCCATCGACGACTGGATCTTTGATCGCCAAAGATTTGTGATGGATTCTCCACCCCAACTACCCATTGTTATTTCAAGATTCAAAGACATTATTTGGGGCAGAGCTTACATCGATGACCTATGAGAGAGATCAAGGCTAGGTGCTGATGTTGTGACTCTTGATGAGAGAGACACCGCTCTGTTAGAGAGGGATGAGGCTAGATCAGCCAGGGATGCATTGATTGTGGAGCGGGATACCGCCTTATCTGCTAGGGATACGACCATTGCAGATAGTACTTCAGTTAGATCCCAGATGACTGTCAATCTTGCCGACATGAGTGCTTACATTGATGAGCACTATGCCACCATGCAGTTAGCCTCTGATCTGCTAGCTCGTGTAGATACCCTTGGGCAGGAGCTTGCAGTGCTTCCTCCGTCTTCAAAGAGGGATGCTATGTTAGATCTGATAGTCTGCATACACACAGATCTGTAGATAGCTTTGTATTTTTTCTGCAGACTAAGCTTAGCCATTTTGTCATGTACAAAGACAAATGTATATATCAAACAGTATTATATATGGCAGGGAAATATATTTTGATTCACTTCCCTTTTAGTTATGCCTTGATACTTGATTGATATTTACCTGTTTCTTCAGGGCCTTGTGATCTTGATGCATTCTGAATTTATCCTTGATAGATAGACATTGAGACGTCGCAAGATCTCTCAGAATGGATCATTGATTTCGGTATATCCCTACCATCTTTGGTGTCTTGGGACTGGTATCTGTATGGAAAAATAGAGAGGAGGGTGGTTTCTTCCTCTCGAGATTACCGCTTTACAAATGGTCGCCAAGATTTCTATTTATGAGAAGCCTAGTTAATTCCATCTCTTATGGGTTGGTATTGCTCTTTGAGGCACGATCGCAGCTTAGATGGTCACCGAATCTTCTATTTGTGAGAAGAGGTTGGGTAATTCCATCCCTTTGATCTGAAACCGATGAAATGTGGTGAATTAAAGGTTGATCCCAGTACCGTGTGATAAATTTTTTTTTGTTCTGGTAGGGGTTAGACTGAACCATGAATGGCTGCCTACATACTCCTATTAAAGAGGAGATCAAGTCTGCGTAGTTCGAACTTGGTGTAAGAGGTTCAATGCTGAATGTGAAAGGCAAATAGGAGTAGAAGTTATTTTTGTTGTTTTTTTGTGAAGAAAGGGTAGAAATGTTTTTGTTGTTGTTTTTTTTGTTGCGATCGGGCCATATAGCATATGGTTGCCTACGTACTCCTATTGAAGAGGAGATCAGGTCGACGTAGTTCGCCCCTCAGGACGAATCACAAATGAAGAGAAACGTGAATCCCATGTGTAGGCTATACTGCGGGGAGAAGAAAGTTTGATCCCATAATGGGGACAAACTGCAGGTGTGTAAAAAGTTTGATCCCGTCTTCAAGACAAACTGCAAGCGTAGAAAAGTTTGATCTCGTCTTCAGGATAAACTGCCGGTGAAAAAGTTTAATCCCGTCTTCAGGATAAAATGCAGATGTGAAAGGTTCAATCCCGTCTTCAGGATAACCGAAATTGTGAAAGGTTTGAACTGAGGTAAAACCGGGCTGCTGACTTGAAGTGTATGTTTCCTTGAGGGGCAGAAGAGTATATACAAAGGAGAGGGTTCAAAACCGGAATGACTAGTGATTTGATTATCAACACCAGGATGTTTGTTTGATGGTAACTTCAGACATAGTATCGTTTCACGGTGTCTGAGTTGATAAGTTGTGAAAATTCATCGCCATCCATTTCTTGCAATCTGAGAGCACCTCCTGTCAATACCTCCTTGACAACAAATGGGCCTTCCCAGTTAGGAGCGAATTTTCCCTTGGATTGATCTTGGTTGTCAATGATCTTCTTTAAAACCAAGTCATGTTGTTTGAAGCGCCATAGTCCGACTTTTACATTTGCAGGATAAATGCGATCCTTTTGCTAATATAATGACCATGGAATATAGTCGCGGTTCGCCTTTTCGCTCTATTAGAGACAATTGGTGATACATCTTGTACCCATTGGTCTTCACTCAACTGAGCATCCATCAATACTCCGAGAGATTCCATTTCCACCTCTATGGAACCTTTGTTTCCATCCCATAAGCTAATGAGTAGGGGTTGCCCTAGTGGAAGTTCGCATGCGGAAGTTACAGTAGGCTAATAAAAGTCGAGGCAAGAGGTGGGGCCATCCTTTGTGATTGGCGGACATTTTACGCATGATCTTTTGATGTTTTTATTAGCCGCCTTCAACAGCACCATTCATCTTTGGACGGTAGATGACGGAGTTGAGGTGTTTGATGTGGAATTTTCTACATAACTCCTCCATCATTTTGTTGTTGAGGTTCTTAGCATTGTCTGACACAATGACCTCTGGTTGTCCATATCGACAGATGACATTATTTTTGATGAAAGCAATGATAACTTCTTTAGTAACCCTGGGGAAGGAGGCTGCTTCTACCCATTTGGTGAAGTATTCGATCATGGTGAATATGAATCGATGTCCATTACTGGCTTTGGGCTCGATGGGCCCGATCACGTCCATTCCCCACATTGATAAGGGTCATGGCGAACTCATATTGTGGAGTTCCCTTGGAGGGGCGTGGATAGCATTCCCATGAATCTTGCATTGATAGCACCTCTTGACGTGATCATCACAGTCAGCTTTGAGTGTAAGCCAATAATGTCATGTCCTGAGGATCTTCTTGACAAGTAGGGGTTCGCTCATATGAGGGCCACATACTCCACCATGGATCTCATCCATGAGTCTCTGAGTTTGGTCTTTATCTAGACATCTGAGGAGACCTAATCCAGCATCTCTTTTGTAGAGTGCATTTTCGCTCAGGTAGAATTTCATAGCAAGTCGATGAATCCACCTCTTCTCAATTAGGCTCGCCTCAGCGTGTGTAGATCCATCTCGTAGATACTCATTGATGCATTGATACCAAGGGTTATGGATGGGAGGTAGTTCATCCGATACTTCTCCGACATAATTCCCATAGACTGGGGCTTTTTTCAGAGCAAACGTGATGCTTGGCATGATTTCCTTGTCAGGTATGTAAACCAAAGAGGCCAACATTGCTAATGCATCTGCAAAATCATTCCTATTATGAGGAATGTATAGAAAGGAGATTTCTTCAAACTCCAAAGCCATCTGTAAAACTTGCCGATGGTAAGGTAGCAAATGTAATTCTTTGGTTTGATAGATTCATGTGGATTGTCTGATTACCAATTCGGAATCCCCAAAGGCGATTAACACTTTGACGCCTATTGAATGGGCAAGTTTTAGCCCCATGATCTGACCTTCATACTCATTTGTGTTGTTGGTCTTGACAAAGCTGCAATTTGATGACGACGGGTTTTTGCTCCGTCTTGGATATTAGAACTGCTCCAGCTCCAGAGCCTTTTGCGTTAACAGCTCCATCAAAATACATTTTCCACGTACGGCATGTATCGTCTTGATGTTAAACCGAATCATCATTACCCCTCATCGGGAAGTATGTTTCAAGGTTTGTAGTCCCTACGAAAAGCGGAGGCCGATTGATCCGCAATTCCACGACCTTTTGATGACTTTTTACGTCACGTAGACAATATCAAATTGTTGTAGGATCAACTGCCATATGGATAGTGGGCAATTTAGTATGGGCTTACTGAACACATACTTGAGAAGATCCACGCGGGATATGAGATGGGTTGTATGACCATGGAGGTAATGTTGTAACCTCATGGAAGCTCATGCTAAAGCACAACAAGTCTTCTCAATCAGAGTGTACTTGTATTCACTGATGTTGAATCTTTTGATGAGGTAATAGATAACTCGTTCTTGGCCTCTATCGTCTTTTTGCCCCAGCATACAACCCATGGCATTGTCATTTATGGACAGGTACATGAACAGGGGAACATCATCCCTAGGAGGTACCAAAACAGGAGCGTTAATCAGTTGCTCTTTAATGGTAAGGAAGGCTTTCTGACACTCATCGTTCCATTTCATGGAGGAGTTCTTCCTTAACAGCTTGAAGATAGGCTCACAGGTTGCTGTGAGTTGAGAAATAAATCTGCTAATGAAATTGATTCTTCCCAAAAATCCCCGTATTTCCTTTTCTGGCTGAGGAATGGGCATTTCCTTGATGGCCTGGATTTTGGTAGGATCCAGTTCAATCCCTTTGTGGCTTACTAGGAATCCTAGCAACTTGCCTGACTTAACACCAAAGGTGTACTTGGATGGATTCAACTTCAAGTTGTACTTACACAACCTGTTGAAAATCTTTTTGAGATGGTCTAGGTGGTCCTCCTCCTTTCGGGATTTGACAATGATGTCATCCACGTGGATCTCTATCTCCTTGTGCATTAAATCGTGGAAAAGAGCCATCATAGCTCGCTGATAGGTTGCCCCGACATTGATGAGGCTGAATGACAACCGTCTATAGCAAAAGGTTCCCCAAGGCGTGATGAAAGCAATTTTCTCACGATCTTCCTCAGCGACCATAATTTGATGGTACCCCGCAAAGCAATTACCAAAGGAGTACATGCCGTATTGAGCAGTATTGTCAATAAGAATGTGGATAAATGGCACGGGAAAGCTATCTTTAAGGCAAGCTTTGTTCAAATCCCGGTAATCCACGCAGACTCGCACCTTTCCTCCTGGTTTAGGTATGGGAACAATGTTGGATATCCACTCTGGATATGTAGACACCATGATAATGCCAGCTTGAAATTGTTTCACAATTTCTTCTTTAACCTTTAAACTCCACTCAGGTTTCAATCGTCTAAGCTTTTGCCTAACTGGCTTGAATCCTTCTTTAATGGGAAGGCGATGAAGAACCATGTCAGTGGACAAACCCACCATGTCTTCATGAGACCATGCAAACACATCCTGGAATTGGGTTAATAGTGTAACCATGTCATTCCGCTGATTTGTGGTAAGGTATGAACTAATCTGGATTAGCTTAGGGTTGTCTAAGGTTCCAAGATTGAAAGAAGTGGTTTGATCAATATTGGGTTTAGGTTTGTCTGCGACCCATTCCTTAATCTCCTGAGGTGTCTCAATGTCCTCATGTATGTCCATCAAGTCCGAGTCCAACTTTGCATCAAAGTTACGACCCCTTGTGGAGAGAAGGCACCTCATCGCAAAAATCTGAGCACATCTAAATTGAGTCTGAAACAAAATATGCTTTCACTTAATATATGCAAATCGTTCGATCATACAAAAGTGTTAGCATGTACTTGATAAAATAAATCGCTAGATTTGTAAAGGAAAGCAAGCAATTAAAGTTATCTATGAGCGGGAGGATTTTTTACGCCCATTTACCCTCGTCGACCAATGCATGGAGTGCTGCTCCAATTATCGAGGGCAAAGTCCTGATGGACTGCAGTGATGGAAGGATCTTCATTGTCCTTCTTTTCCCGAATGATAACCATGACATCTGGGCAATCATCGTCTGGGGTGTATCTGTTTGTATGTTCATCATGAACAATGACGTGTATGCCTGCCATTATCAAGGCAATGTCATGTTTACGTTTTTGTTCCTTTTCTTCCACTTCGGGATCAAGAATCAGCACCTCTTTTGCTTTGATTGGTACTGGTTTAGGAAACAGCATGGCCACAATATGGGCTGGCACCTTTATTGGAGACTGCATTAGCTCATGGGGTAAAGGTATAGAAAATCTTCGTGCGGCGGAAGCTTGAGGAACCTGCTTGTGCTTATGAGGATTCCTATGACTAGAACTGGCAGAATAGCCTAGTCAGGCTGTTCCAATTTGGCTGGACACTTGGATAGGGTGCTTAATACCCTGGTTATCTTTACCAAGCCCTTGTCCAGGTTGATAACCCAATGACATCATTTCTTGAGTGGTTGACATAACCTCAGCAGAAATCTTAGGTATGGGAAGTGGCGCTCCAATAGAATGGTATTGCGTGGTATTCACTTCCAGAGTATGAAAACTGGTCGGTTCAACTTCTGAATTGAAGCTGATGATTGGTAGAGTTCCTTGTTCAGGACATTCCGGCTCAGTGTTGACAGTGACTAGACTGTTGTTGATAATGTATTTGAGCTGTTGATATAGCGTGGAGGGAACGGCTCCAGCCATGTGTATCCATGGTGTCCCCAATAGCAGGTTGTATCCTGAATTTATCTTGAGGACGTCAAAGGATACATTGAATGTATTTGGACCAATCTCAATTGGCAATTCAATCTTTCTGATGGAATTTCGTCGGGATCCATCAAAAGCTCTAATAACCGTATGGCTGCTTTAGATCCGCTTGAGATTGACATTCATCTTTACCAAGGTGGCATAAGGACAGATATTTAGAGATGAGCCTCCATCTATCGTAACTCCACTAGCATGTAGGAAGACAAAACTGTAATATGCAATGGCTTGTAATGGCCCGGCCCTTCTAAGGCGGTATATCGTCATCGATGAAGGATATCACATTGTTGTTGAAAATGTGATCAACTAAATGTTGAAATTTTTCCACATCCCCGATTTTGGCAAGTAGGCTTCTTCCAAAACCTTCAAGAAGATCTTTTGATGATCCTCGGAAGAAAAACCAAGTCCAAATTATAGATATCGGTGTGGAGCTTCTCAAGCTTAAAACCACTTTAGCTTCATCATGGCCCATAGTGTGAGGAATTTTCAATCTTCTCCATGGGAATCTTCCCTTTACTTCGCAAGTAGGTTTCATAACTGATTGAGGAAGATACGGTGGATTTTCCTTCGACATCAGAAAGCGATAGTATGAGACATGGATCCTTGACTTCTCCATAATTCCATGGAACTTTGTGTAAGTCGACAACGAGGATATTGTAGTCTCGAAAAGGTAAAGAAATTGGCTCTGATGCGCCACTTTCAAAGGATTGTCGGCTCCTTTGAGTTGAATTGGTTGTATGAAAAATACTTTGACAGTCTCATCATCCACTTCGGATATAACTGCTACTGATCCCTTCCATTTGGTAGGACATGCATTCCCACCCTTAAGTTGCAAAGTGTAATCATCTGCTATTTATAGGACACCGCTATCAATAAGTTTCGAATGAGATGATGAGTGCTCAAAGATTCTTTGTCTTTGTGTGCGAGAATGTGAATGATATTAACACACTTCATCGAAATGAAACGCCCTGGCGGGGATTGATTGGAGAGGAGAAGGAAAGTAATTCTTCCTTCGTTGATCAACATCTCTGCGAGATCTCTCCATAGATTGGCCCAAATAGGTAAATTCCCTCTGATTGGCAAAATCCTAATGGGCTTTAGCATTTGCTCTCTTCGCAACCTTATCCTCCATAGCTTCGCTTTCTGAAGGTGGTGAGGAGGCATTCATAACAAAAGGAAGGAGATAGGCATGCTCTTGCCTGATTAATTGGCGTGTGACTTGATGATGGTGGGTCACCAATTCTGCCAGTTGCTCAATTTGTTTGCAAAGAGCTTTCATCTTTTGTTCCACTATAAATTGGAACTTTGCATAATCCCATCTGTCAACACCGTCTTTCATGGTTTGGGATGACTCGCCATTAGAATTGGAACCCTGTCCAGTGCTCCGACTGATCATGTTGACCTCTTCTTCTTTGTGTTGAGGAGGATGGTTGTCTTGCACGTGAGGTTGATCTGGTTTGGTGACCACGATCTCACCGTTGTTTATTAAATCTTGGATCTTGTATTTCAAGGCCCAACAATCTTGAGTATTATGTCCAGTGTCCGGCATGATATACACTTCCGAAAGTAGCATTAAAACCCTCCCATTAGGGTTGGGGTGGTGGAAGAAGATGTGTAATTTTCTTCGAAAATCGGAAGAGCAAGAATATTCTCAAGCGAGTCCCCTAAGGGTGTGAACGTTCGAGGACGCTTTGCATCTCCACCTTTAGGTAATGGAGGATTTGAAGATTATAATTGAAAAGGGGAGTAGTTTCTCCTCTGCATAGGCATGCTCTGCTTGCCTTTTAGACCTTGTAGTATCAAGGAAACATCCTCCTCTTTCTTTTTATGGACCCTCCGGGGGTTGTTTCCATAAGATCTGGACTGGATGTGCTCAGCAACAGCTTTAAGAGCGGTTAGGTCTTGAATTTTACCATACTTCAATCCCATTTCAGCCATCTCTCCGTGCTTGATCATTTCAAAGAATAGTTTGCCAATACCAGCTAAGACTCTCTCATAGAAAGGAGCTTCCTGTACATCTATGAACGTCATGACCATTTCTGATTCCGTCATGGAAGGAATAACTTGAGCGACGTAAGAGCGCCTCCACCTTTGAAAGCATACTCTCCGAAAGACTCATTAATTTGTTTCTTGACCTTGGTAATTTGATACCGATCAGGAGCCATCTGAGATTGAAAACTATATTGAGTGAGGAAGGCGTGAACCAGCTCTTTCCAGCTATGGATCTTTGAGTTGTCTAATCTGGTATACCATGAACGGGCTTCTCCAATTGATTTTTACAAACAAATGCATTCTGAGCTTTTCATTTTCTGCGTAAGACCCAAGTTCTCCAATGAACACTTTCAAATGTGTATAAGGATCCCCTAATCCGTCATACTTTTCTAAATCAGGGGTTTTGAATTTCTCTGGATAATGAACACCAAGAAATATGCAAAGGTCTGCATATGAAACACTGCCATGTGTTCCAATCCCTTTGAGAACATGGATAGTTTCCTCCATTTGAAGGACCTTCTTCCTGATATCACCGATGTCTGGATCTCCTCTGAGATGGGTGTTTTCAGGGTTTTTGTTGGTCGTATCCAACTGAGGTTCTGGAATTGTTTTTTCCAGACCTTGAACTCCTCCTTGTGTAGAGGATTCTGTATATGTAGGTATCTTCATACCCGAGTGGATCGTGCAATTCTTTTCGTTAGAACACCCAAGTCTCGTAATTTGTTTACTCAATCCGTCAAATTCTTCTCGAAACAAAGACTAGATCGAGTCAAGAAGACATGAGTGGGTCAGACAGTTCGCGGGCCTTTTGGATTTTGGTAGATAACAGGCCCAATTGTTTCCCTACAAAAGACTTACGTAGTTTAGTCTTAGGGTAATGTGAATGTTATCATAACATGTCTGTTTTAGGAATTATGTCCTGCAAAACCGGTTGTTAATTGATAACATGTCATGCATGCACGGATATTCTTCATATTTTCCATTACATATTGATGAACATGGAATAAAATTACAATTAAATGCTTTTACAAGTAATTGAAAATGGAAAGTATGAAGAGACTTTCCTCCGCGTTTGGTTTATCAGAGGTTGACATATCTTAGGGTTACTCTCGCGGCTTTTTGGCATGAAGGTTCCCGAGATCATCGCAATTTACTTGGCCGGGAAGTTAATACTGGTCTTCAACTAGAGTGAATCTGGTGGTGCCTTTCCCCGAGCCTCACTGGAATTATTCTTCCCGTGAGTCCAGTAATTAAACACCGACAGGATAGCCTCCTGATGGAGGAACCACACTGTAAGACCCCAACTTATTATAAATAAAATTGAATTTTTTCTATTCATTATTCTAAATTAATAAGGTGTTAATTGATATAATGCTTTGGTTATGGGTGAAATGTACAAAATTTGCAAAATAAGCAAGTGGTTATAGAATATTCATTTCTGTTGGGAAATATTCGTTTGGTCGTGAAATATTCTTGTTGGTTTGGGAATATTTAAATACGGCAAGCGACCATTTGTGGGCCCCATAACGTAAAAGCGGTTGGATGAAGGAAACGACAAAGTATGAGTTTTTATAAATAACTGCGTAGTTATACCAGATTAACTTTGTTGGAATACTCGGTGGTTAAAAATACTGAAAATAATATGCGTGGTTGCACAATAGTACACGATATCGCATTGCAAGATTTTTGAATTATTGATCCTTATGTAAGAAGGCACTACTCAATAATTGTTACGAAGTAATTCTTTGTTCAATATTTTATTTTATTGATTAAATAATTGTTACGTTGATATTTTATATTATTGTTGTTTCAATAATTATCACTGCACAGTATTTCTCATTATCATATCAATAATTCATATTTTTTGAATAATATTATTAGATAGCATTATTGGAAATGTCTAGAAAGTTCTGTCTAAGGAGAGGTTTGGTCACCTAATTGCGCGCCAGTAAGGAGAAATCCTTATTGGAAAGCCCCCTCTTTCCTAGGAACTGCCTGGTTGTCATTATTGTGATTCTGTAATATTATTTGTGAATAATTAATTAGTGATAAGGAAATATTTATTTGATGCAGATAAAGGAATTAATGTTGAGGTGTTTTATCAGTATTTTTGTCAGAATGGAGGTATTAAAAATCAAATCAGTATTTTTACGATATATTGCGTAAGTTTTAATTTTTAATCCGACCGTTGGATCGTTGTGATTTTTGGATATGTTATACATATATAAGTTGAGTATATGTCCACAAATTTTGAACCGTTAAAAATGAACGTATGATTTATTATGAATTTTAAGAGGTGACTGATTCGGAAATTAGGTTTATAAATGATTTTGGTGGAAAATTCTAGAATTGAGTGGGCCCCACTTGTGGTTGGTGAAGAAATGTGCTGAATTTTATTTCAAATGTGGTGGGTGGCAATAGTAGCAGGTAAAGCCATCGTGTAGTGTGTCAAGTCTACTTGCAAGGCTAACATTTTCCTATAAATAGAGGGCTAAGTTAGAATTAAAAATCACACCAAAAACATAAGTTTTCTCTCTTTCTCTCTCTATATTATCGAGCGCATTTTGTGAGTATTTAAATACTTTGAGAGTTTCGTTGATACAAGTTTCATTTCAAAGATCACTTCCAGGCCTTTTCATTCATTCAAGTCTTTTGTTTCTTTAAGGTAAGGGATGTTATTTTCTTCTTAAATAATATTATTTTTTTCAATATCATTATCTTAGAAATATTGGTTTGAACTTTTTAATCAAATTTGGAACTTTTGTGTTTCCAAGTTACTATTCATGTATCGATAATTATTCACGATATCTGAGACTATTCACGAATCACGACACTATTCAAGAAAAATGAAAATTTTCCTTTTTGTCCAAGATGTCTATTATGCTTACTATCTTTGATTGTATCCATGTTTTGATCTTTATTTTTGAATTCTTCTTCAAAATTGGTTATTATGAAGTATTAGTGATCTTGGATAAACTGTAGCACGAATCCCTAATATTTGTCCTTCTGTCTCACCGGATTCGTTCTCTAAAATGTTTTTCATCATCCTCAATCCTTAATGATGATATTAGTGAATATCTTTGGCTGTAATGCAAAGATGAATGATTAATCGATGAATATCTACGTCCGATTGTGCAAAGATGAGCAGTGTGTTGAGATGAACTTGACCAATTTGGTGATATAAATGAATATCTTTGGCACCGTAGTGCAAAGATGAATATTCGATTAAAGATGTATATTGATTGTTATTCTGAGGATACAATATTGATGATAGATTTTTAAATCTTAGAAGATAGTAGAACTCATTCTCTACTTGACTCTTCTAATGGATTGTTGTTTCACCGCAGCTTTGATCTAAAACTTGTTGTCTATTATGTTTTATCGATTTTTCCTGTTGAAGATCGGATGATAATTTGTTGTATATTATCTTAGTCATAATATTCTTTCTTTGGGCTAGTTGAGCTCACCCTTTTCCTTTTTATTCCATTTTTCTTCTCAGGAGGTGAGAACATTGCAGGATCTAGTTGGGGTATGGAGTGATTATTCTAGAAAGATGTTTTAGCAGTCCTCACTATTTCTATAAAATAGTGTTTGAATAATTGTAATGAGGACTTATTTGAGTGTGGATATTGTCTAGAAGACAATATTTGTATTTAAACTCACAGTATGTGTTGTCGTATTTTGCACGACAATTGTATTATTGAAGTTGTAGTTTTCTTTCTGTACCATGTGTTTGGCGACTCAGAATGAGTGTTGTATACCTATTTTGGGAGCGTCATAGTTGGTATCAAAGCTTAAGGATATGGTCTCTGGCAGAGATCGGGGAATAGAACTAGGAGGGGAGAGATGAGTAAATCCTTCGCTAGTGTGTCCTATCTAAGCTTATTTGTTGATCGGTCATAATATAGGGATATTATGTGATATGTTAATTTGTTTAATTAACCCTTGTTTTATGGCAGTATTTAAGAATGGTTCTTTGAGAGCGTTAACAATGGAGTGTATGAGACCAGTGGAACAACCTTTAGTCACAAACCAGAGAGAGCGTGTGCTTGGGAAGGAAATATTCCTCCTATAAACAACCTTCTACCGAGCAAACGATGAATGATGGAATTTTTAGGAGCTTTTTGCAGTTCATGCAAAATTAGACAAGGGAGACTCGTGTACAAAATACGGGTGGAAGTGATAGCAACGCGCGGTCTATCATAGCCAAGTAGTTCAAGGAGTTGGGACCACCAGATTTCTAGGGAAAGCCCGATCTGATTAAGGCGGAAACGTGGGTCAAGTAAATTACCAAGATATTAGATGTATTGGGATGCACGGAGGAACAGAAGGTTCCATTCGCCACATTTATGTTTCGTGGTGAGGCAGATTACTGGTGGGAATCTGTGAAGCGTCAGCCAGTAGCACTCAACATGTCTTGGGAAAGATTTCAGAAACTGTTCAATGACAAGTACTTTCCTAAAAGTATTCATCATATGAAGGAGGTAGAGTTTATTAGACTGGAACAGAACAACATGACGGTGTCTCAATACGAGGTGAAGTTCGCGGAGTTATCCAGGTTTGCACCTCATTTGGTAGAAAATGAGGAACGTATGACGCGGATGTTTCTGAGAGGTCTAAAACCCGAGATTCGTCAATACTTTATCTCTCATAAATTTTCTCTATATTCAGATGTTGTCAACAGGGCTCAATTATTAGAGCGAGATAATGAGTATACTCAACAGAGGATCACAACTGTGGTCACACCGGTGACAGCCGATCATCGGAGAGCGATGATAACCAAATGAGGAGGGAAGAATACGGACAAAAGCGGTAACCACTCGGGTGCTAATCATGGCCATGATAATAGAAGAGGTGAGTCTAGTGGAAATTTCAAAAGAGAGATTCAACAATGACGGAAGACATCAAGTGAACACCAAAGATCAACTATTGCTAGGAGGAGAGCGACCACCGGTCGTGTGTTATAAATGCGGGAAAGAGGGACATACCAAAGCGCCCACAACAATCCAAGGTATGTTATAAGCTGTGGAAAGGAGGGTCATATAGCTCCGAGAGTGTTCTGTAGCAAAACCAAGTTCAGCGGGGGTGGTGACTCCAAAAGCTATCCTGAATAAGTCAAAATCAGCGGTTCTTGGAAGAGCGTTTGTCGTGACTGGCCAAAATGTGAGGAACCCGAACGAGGTGATCACCGGTAAGCTAATCATAAACTCTTGCAAAATTTATACTTTACTAGATATCGGTTCTACCCATTCTTTTATCTCTCCTGCTTGTGCTCAATGTTTAAACTTGACTCTGGAGAAATTAGACTTTGACATATCTGTTGAAACTTCGTTGGATGAAACCTTCATTACATCTACAGTTAATAAATCTTGCTTGATCCAAGTTGGCACAATCACATTACATGTTGATCTTATTTCTTTAAAGATACTTGCATTTGATGTGATTTTAGGGATTGATTGGTTAACTACTCATCATGCCAAAATTGATTATTTTGTAAGGTTGTTAGTTTTTATATTCCTAACTAACCTGTCATACGAATTCAATCAACTAAACCACTAAAATTAGTCACTGTCATATCAAGCCATAAAGCTATTCGTTTATTAAAAAATGGATGTCAAGATTTCTTAGCCCATGTTATGGATTTAAACAAAGACAAGTCGGATTTGAATAATATTTCTGTTGTTAGAGAATTTCCTGATGTATTTCCTGAAGAACTTCCTAGTCTACCCCCAGAACGAGAAGTTGAATTCTTTATTGACCTTGAACTGGGTACAAAGCCCATTTCTAAAACCCCATATCGAATGGCTCCTATTGAACTTCAGGAGTTAAAAGTCCAACTATAGGAGTTATTAGACATCGGTTTCATTCGTCCTAGTACATCTCCTTGGGGTGCTCCTATTTTATTCGTAAAGTAGAAAGACGGGAGTATGCGACTTTGTATTGACTACCGAGAATTGAACCATGTCACCATCAAGAATAGGTATTCATTACCTCGCATTGATGACCTGTTTGACCAATTACAAGGAGCATAATTCTTTTCAAAGATCGATCTTCGATTCGGATATCATCAATTTGAAGATTACAATCGAGGATATTCCAAAGGCGCCGAACTCAGTGCACGGCATTATGAATTCCTAGTCATGTCTTTTGGATTGACTAAAGCTCCTGCTGCTTTCATGGATATGATGAACCGAGTATTCAAGGAATATTTGGATCAGTTCGTTGTTATCTTTATTTATGACATCCTCATCTATTCCAAAACCCGTGAAGATCATGAGCACCATTTGAAGCTGATACTGGAAAGGCTTTGTGAAAATAAGCTTTATACCAAGCTGAAGAAATGCGAGTTCTGGCTTGAGGAAGTAGCATTCCTTGAGCACGTGGTGTCAAAACATGGAGTATCTGTTGACCCGGCGAAGATTGAAGCAATACAAAGTTGGGAGCAACCAAAGTCGGTGGATCAAATCTGTGACTTTTAAGGCTTAATTTGGTTATTATCGGAGATTCATGGAAGGATTTTCTCGAATCGCTACTCCGTTAACTCAGTTGACTCGGAAAGATACAAAATTCGTATGGAGCGAGGAATGCAAGAACAGTTTCCAAGAGCTCAAGAGGAGACTCATTTTAAGACTGCTCGCAATACCATCCGGTTCGGATGGATTTGTTATCTACTGATGCTTCGAGCAAAAGGTTAGGATGTGTTCTCATGCAACATGGGAAAGTCATAGCCTATGCCTCGCAACAACTCAAAGAATATGAGAGGAATTATCCTACTCATGATCTGGAGTTATGAATTTTAAGAGGTGACTAATTCGGAAATTAGGTTTATAAATGATTTTGGTGAAAAATTCTAGAATTGAGTGGGCCCCACTTGTGATTGGTGAAGAAATGTACTGAATTTTATTTCAAATGTGGTGGATGGAAATAGTAGCAGGTAAAGCCATCAGGTAGTAGGCCAAGTCTGCTTCGGCGTGCTAACATTTTCCTCTAAATAGAGGGCTAAGTTAGAATTGAAAATCACACCAGAAACATAAGCTTTCTCTCTTTCTCTCTCTATATTATCGAGCATATTTTCTGAGTATTTAGATACTTTGAGAGTTGTTATTCAAAGACAAGTTTCATTCAAACATCACTTGACCTTTCATTCCGGAAATCTTGTTTCTTTGAGGTAAGGGATGTTATTTTCTTCTTAAATGATATTATTTTTTTCAATATCATTATCTTAGAAATATTGGTTTGAACATTTTAATCAAATTTGGAACTTTTTGTGTCTGGAGTTCTTATTCACGATATCTATAGATTATTATTCACGTGTACTGACCTTTATTCACGAATACGACACTATTTACCAAAAAATGAAATTTTTCCTTTTTGTCTAAGATGTCTATTATGCTTACTATCTTTGATTGTATCCATGTTTTCATCTTTATTTTTGAATTCTGCTTCAAAATTGGTTATTATGAAGTATTAGTGATCTTGGATAAACTGTAGCACGAATCCCTAATATTTGTCCTTCTATCTCACTGGATTCGTTCTCTAAAATATTTTTCATCATCCTCAGTCCTTAATGTTGATATTATTGAATATCTTTGGCCTGTAATGCAAAGATGAATGATTAACTGATGAATATCTTTGGCCTGTTGTGTAAAGATGAACAGGTGTTGAGATGAACTTGACCAACTGGTGATACAAATGAATATCTTTGGCCTGTAGTGCAAAGATGAATATTCAATTAAAGATGTATATTGATTGTTGTTACAGGGATACAATATTGATGATGGACTTTTAAATCTTAGAAGATAGTAGAACTCATTCTCTACTTAACTCTTCTAATGGATTGTTGTTTTCACTGCAGTTTTGATCTAAAACTTGTTTCTATTATGTTTTATCGATTTTTCCTGTTGAAGACTAATGATAATTTGTTGTATATTATCTTAGTCATAATATTCTTTTCTTGGGCTAGTTGAGCTCACCCTTTTCCTTTTGTTCCATTTTTCTTCTCGGGAGGTGAGAACATAATGAGGATCTATCGGGGTATGGAGTGATGGTTGTAGAAAGATGTTTTAGCAGTCCTCACTATTTCTGTAAAATAGTGTTTGAATAATTGTAATGAGGACTTATTTGAGTGTGGATATTGTCTAGAAGACAATATTTGTATTTAAACTCACAGTATGTGTTGTCGTATTTTTCACGACAATTGTATTATTGAAGTTGAAGTTTGCTTTCTGTACCATGTATTTGGTGACTCAGAATGGGTGTTTTATACCTATTTTGGGGGCGTCACACACACAATATACATTCACATACAGCGTGTCTCACCGTTTATGAAAATGATGACATGTGCGAAGCACTAATATCACAGATAGATATAGTATAGTGCAGTAAGTAAAATGCATTCGTACACATTCATCAAAAATGTAAATGCAACATTCACACATAAGCATATAACAGTTTTAAAAAGCTTGTAATAGCGGCTTAAGCCCTCTTACTAGAGTCCCCGACAGAGTTGCCTCCTGTCGACGTCGGGATTTTTGAGTGTCCCTTTTTGTTACTTGTTCTTTGGTGTTCTCAGGTTAATGTGAGATTTGTTTGAAAAAATAAGTGAAAAAGGTCCGACATGTATAATGTCGGCGATTTAACTTTAAGAGTTGCTAGCTGGTGTATTTAACTGGTTCCACCAATGCAACCGAAAAGGTTTGCACATTGACCTAGTGATGTGACACTGCTAAACGGGTCTGTGAAACCGAGATTCATTTTGGGTCTAGGGGCTTGATTATGCGGAGGGAAGGTGTTAGGCACCCCCCGACATCCGTGTTACCACGGTGACCGCCACTTTTTAAAGAAACTGTTATATGAATGTGTGCGTGTGTGTGGATCAATGTGCAATTATTTGGAAGTAGTGTTGTACCTCGTTCGCACCTATATACATAGGGTTTGAATTTTATAGAAAAATTTAGTTTTAAATAAAGATATAGCAATGAAGTTTTGTAAAAAGGGGTTTTTCAAACCCTGTGCTCAATAGTAATTGAGGCCTTTGATACTTTCATTTTATTATTAAATGTTCGTCTTGTTTGCTTTTTATTTTAGAGATGCAAAGCATTCTCTAGAAAATAATATCTGTTGATGCCAAACTCCTCACGGGCATAGTGGTCATCCAAGGAAATTCGAGACAACTTGTAAATAATGTACAAGTTCGCTTCACGGTTGAAAAATGTCCATCATGGGAATCCGAATCTAGATTGATGGAGATCAATCTGTGATCACTATGATTCCTAGGCTCATATGATACTGCAGTTTGTATGGAAAGCAGTAAGTAGTTATATATATATATATAAGTTGTAAATATATATATACAGACATGATCAACCACCACGAAGCAAATCCATGGGGGATCGAAAATGTAAGTATATATATATATATATATAAAAGTAGGTAAAAGCTCTGGATATAAAATCCAGGCTCATCAGATATGTCTGACAACAGTTATATATATAAGTATATATATATATATATAAAAGCAGAGAAACGCTCCAGACATAAGTGTAGGCTCATCAGACAGAGTCTGACCACAATTTATATATATAAGTATATATATATATATAAGCAAGTAAACGCTCCAGACCTAAGTCTAGTCTCAATCGAGGCATAACTCGATAATGTTAGTCCATATATGAAATATATACATATATAAGTATATATATACAGACAGAAATGAAAACCATGTATACAGAGTAAAATGGACAGGGCTTCCTCGCCTTTTTCTCTCCTTCTCCTCTTCAAATGGTTGACCCCAAGGCTCATCTTTATAGATCGATGGTCCTTAGTACACCTGCTTATGACATGATTGTACTACAATTTGGTCGTGGTGCATCCAGGCCTCGCGGGTCCCGTCGTATCGAAGTACGTGCACTCATGCATTGTAATCTCCACTCAAACTTGCAAAACTTCAATCCGAGCATCCGAACAAGGTATATCTGACCTTCTTCAGACCGCTTGTGTCGAGAGTTACGCAATGACATGGATTAGAGGTTGTACGAAGTCAAGAAGAGGGGTCTATGTCCATGGTCTTCAAGCTTCAAATTCTATCCAAAGTACTGTCATGCGTAATAGTCACTCGGGATTGTTACTCCTCGGTTCTTGTGGGACATCGTTGGATGTATGTATGTATGAAGTGTTGAGACGACGTGCAAGTGTTGAAGGGGCAAGATGACGTTTGACTCTTCGCTAAGGTTATCGTCGGTTTGAGTTGAAAGTAGACGTTACTCAAGGTTACATCTGAGATTAGACTACTTGTTTGTATGCCGCGATATCATCTTGTGAGAGAAAACTTTGTGGCGGTAAGATGACGTTTTGACTCTTTACCGGGGTCATCGCCGGTTTGAGCTGAAAGCAGACGTTTCTCAGGGTTATATCTGAGAGTAGACTGCTTGTTTGTATGCCTCACTATCATCTGTGGGTGTGCTTGTCTCGGAAGGAGGTTTGAGCTTGAAGCTGATCGCATGTATTTGAAACAAGCATTTCAGGAGTTATCGCCGGAACTGCAATGGCATCCCTTGGGGCTATCACCAAGGATGGAGTCATTACTCTCAAGTGTTGTTTACGGGGATGGGCGGCGTCGAAGTTGTTATCGGCGAGACAGTAATCGCCTCTCCAAAGTGTTGTTGTCGGTCTTTTGATCTGCGTACCTCGGGGTTATCTCCAAGATTGGAAATGACATTCCCGGTGTGTGTTCCGGGTTTGAGATGAAATTTCCAGTTTGTGTTCCGGGTTAGAACTGAACTTCCAGTAGTATCCAGAATGGATGTAAGCTGTCTTCTAGGGTTATCTCCGAAAGACGAATCTGCCCTCCTGCAATGTTAGTAACAGGCGTGCAGAAAATTTCGAGTGTCTACAGGTACTATTCACTCGGGTACTATTCATCCCGGGTACTATTTATGACAAAAAAATTGATTTCTTTTATGTCCAAATTATTTTTGATACAATATTATTCTTGAATTTTACTCCACAAAGCAGTATCATATTGACAATTTGGACATTATGGAATTCTAGATAAATTAAATTATAAATCTTTAAAATTTATCCTTTGCTTTCTTTTAATTGAATTCTTATATCATTGTCATCATCTTCATGCTTATATTATGATGAAAGTCGTCTTTGGCTTACGTGCATAGATGGACTGTTGATTGGTATGATTATAACCAGGAATCATTTAGTATAATCATGACTTGTAATGTTACAAATAATGTGGTAAAAGTCCTCATTGGCCTGTAGTGCATTGATGGACAGTTGTTGAGATGAACATGACCAACTGATGAATATCCTTGGCCCGTAGTGCATGGATAATTCAGTGATGTGGATTATTTATTACGCTGAGTCTCAGCGATAAAATTGGTGATAACTTTAAATCATAGAAGATAGTAGATATCATGCTATACTTGACTCTTCTAATAGATTGCTTGTTCCGCTGCAGTTAAACTTGATGTCTATTGTATTTTATCAGTTTAACCCTATTGAAGGCTAACGATAATTTATTTTGCATTATCTTAGTCATAATATTTCTTACTAGGCTAGTTGAGCTCACACTTTTCTTTCATTATTCTCTTCAGGAAATGAGAGTATAGCTGGGACTAGTCGGGGAACGGAGTGACGGTCAAGATGTTTGCATTAGTAGTCCTCACTATTCTGTGAAATAGTGTGATAAAAAATGTAATGAGGACTTTATCTAAGTGTGGATATTGTCTAGAAGACAATATTTGTATTAAAACTCATAGCTCATGCTGTATATTTAAGTTTGTATTTGTATTTTGTACCATGTATTTGGCGACTCAGAATGGGTGATGTACACCTATTTTGGGGGCGTCACACTGGACTCCACGGTTTTCATTCTTGGACAGATTTTTGAAAGCAGTGAGAATCTGATAAATCGTTGAGTGCCAATCAGACAGCTGTGCTTGGACAGAGGGAAGCTTTTCAAACTGAACTTGATCATCGTTAGTGGTAGAGTGAAAGGACTCTACAATCATCTTCTTGGGCATAATTCTTCTGCCATCAGAACCCACTCTGCAATCGTAGGGGATATAGTGGTTACCAGCATGTCAGTAAACTTTGAAGTGAGACTAGTCTTTGAGCATCTTGATTGCAAACTCTTTTACCCTTGGAAAGTTATGTGACACCAGCTCCAAGTTTGGAAACTGTGAATAACACCAGTTGAAGTAACTTCCATCTTCTTCAGTGTATGCCTTTAACCAGGGCATCCATGGGAAGAACCATCTCATCAGAAGATCATCCAGATTGTACAGAATTATAGTGCGGTCTAACTTCATGTTGTTCCAGGTATTAAACACATCATCTGTAGACATCCTTACAACTTTGAGTTGTTCGTTTCTATAGCTTACCCATCTTTCTGGTGGTGCATCTTGTGGTTCATCAAGGACTTCCACCACTATTCTTCTGTAAACTCTTGCTGGAGAGAGAACAGGATAGTCTGTTGTTTCCTCTGATTCCTAATTTGTGGAACTAGAAACTTTTTCCTTCTCTTCACCTTCTAAGCTTGAATCATGTTGACTTCTTTCAACTAATTTATCAGTGAATCCTTCATGCTGATTTTCATTACTAGTACCTTCTTCAGCATCTCCTCTCTTGGATTCAGATTCATCATCATTCACTTCAATGATTGTAGTAGAGGGTTTCCCTTGCTTCTTTGAGACAGATTTAGCAAGCAGTCTGTTGCTCTTTCTTCTCTTTGGAGGATCAGCTATAGGAGTTTTAGACTTTTCTTCTTCTTCAGAATTTGAAGCCTCTGTATCATCAGATAAGCTTCCTTGATGTTCAGTAACACTAGGGGAAGGTTCTTCTTCTTTGGACTCAACATCATCATATGAGCTTGTTGGACCATTTGCAGTAGGAGATGCAGTTGTGTCAACTTGCAACCTTTCTTCATCATCAGAGTGGATGCTCTGAGAGTTAGTCATAGGGCTTCCATATTCTTCTTCACCATCAGAGTTAGCAATTTCTTTCATGGATTCAGTTTCTCCTTCATTGCTGGACTTGCTCTTTGAGGGTTCAATATTGAGGCTTTCAGTTCCCTTCTATTCTTCAGACTCTACATTCTCTTCGTTGGAAGAAAGACTTTCTTAGGGAACTGGGGCTGATTCCTTCATCACCTTTGCTTTCTCTTTGGATGGCCCTAGGAGTAATTTGTTACTTCTTCTTTTTGAAATTTCTGCAGTTGATACTTTTTGTTCTTTTGCTTCATGCCTCTTCTTGTTAGTGGAGAGATGACTTGGTGGAACCTCTGTATTCTTCACACCCTTAGACTTCTTCTTTCTTTGGTATGGTATGGTCGCTCTTAAGTCTGAGTCATCAGATTGAGAGCTTTCCACCTCCTTCGCCTTCCTCTTCTTTGCAGAGACCTTGTTGTTGCTACCAGAAGTTATTAGCCTCTTGTTTTCCTTAGGATTTTTCTTCCAGTTCCCAAACAGCTGTGGGGACATCACTTTGTGGACATTTAGTGGTTCTCCCGCATCATCCTTCATCTTACTTTTCAATTTCTTCTTCAGTACAATGCTCAAGAGTCTTCCATGAAAAACCTTTGTGAGTGGTTTTTCTGTAGACTTCTTCATCTCTGCCTTTTCCAACCATTTGGTCAACAAATCAATTAAAATGGCTCAAAAGTTCATCTGCTGCTTCATGATGATTTCAGTCATGACTCTTAGTTATAGATCACTCACAGTATCATATGCAGTATCTTTGCACAAGATGCATTTTCCTGTAATCTCAGCCAGAAATTTAAATTCTTCAAGAAACTCCTTCTTATTCACATCCTTCAGATTTACGTTCCTCTTGTAATGCATTAACCTCTTTCCTTCTTCAATGTCAACTTCATCGAGGTTTATCAAACCTTGGTTAGGAAACCCTAGACATTGATTGACGTTTGATGCTTTCATTTTCAGACTTACTCCTTTGACCTTCGTGGATAGAAGCCTAGAATCTATCGATGCATTGTAGTAGAATTGCTTTACTAGCTCAGTATAGATCGGAGTGTTTGCTTCCAAGCATTCAAAAAACCCCAGCATTCTTAACAAGCTCAAGTATATCTCTGAACTACTTTTCTGATCTTTCGAACTTCTTGAAGCCGAGTTGGATTCCGGTTTTAACACGCCATTCTTCCATTTTGAGGGTTCGAAATAGATAGGTATTTAGTTTCAGACTTGTTATGAGATATAGTTGAATGTGATTTGGGCGAATCAGGATGTTTAATGGATTCAGGCTGTGAAGAAGATTCTAGGGTTTGAAAAAGAGATGGAGAGAGGTTCGATAGTTTCTGATAACTGGTTTGAGATTTTGAATTTATCTTTATGACATTTTCCTTCTGACTCTGCATAAGCTACGATGTGTCAGCCAGTCATTGGTTGCACGATGCCCGGTAAAAAACTGTAACTCCCCATAAACTTTTTAGTTTAACGTTCCTTTTAAGAAAATAGGTGTTACTAACGTGGATTGACTGTTGACCTTTTTCAATACGTAGAGTAGCTTGGTGAGGTAGCTATAGACTCTATGTTTTTCTTTGTCGACTCAACTATCTTCTTCTGAGAGATGCTGTAGTGGATGATTTGACATTAATCCTCATCTTGATGTTGCATGACTTTGCCACTGATGTACCCCAAGTCAGTTTGGGCACTGAAGTTCTGAGGTGAGTTTGCAAGATGTCTTTCCAAACTATATTCGTACTTATCTCCACACGATCTGAGTTGTTGAGCAAGTGTTTAGTTCTTCCGAGATCCCTATGAGCTAGTATATTCTCTAGGAAGACTGCGATCGTCAAGCCTACTTTACGATCGTTGAGGTTACACTACGATCGTCAAGTTTACTTCAGAATATACTCTACGATCGTTGTCTGACCTGGTCCTTGAGATGAACTTGACTAAGCATTCCTTCTGGGTTAAGGTAGCTCAAGAAGGGTCAACCTCTTAGAGTGAGCTAAGGGTCGGGTTTGTCCCAGAGGCGCTTTCCAGATGAAAAACTTTTAGAAGTGATTTTCATTGATATCTCATTTGACCTTTTCTACTGGGGAATTCCTCTATCGGCATTAGACATTTGCATTGGCTGTAATCGTGGAGTCCTTTTGCTCTTACACTAAGATCAGATGTTTGATCGTAGGCACACCATGCTTTTGAGTTGGGTGGTTGACAAGGTTATCAGCAGTACATTTTGAGACATTCCTACTGACTATGGGTCTTCATTTGGTTCGTCATCTACAAAGTTTTAGGACTCTGTAACTGGTATATTGCTTCATAGTATATTTTTGATATTTTTAGTGCTGCTATTTTGTTAGCAGATCACTGGTCCCCCATGGTTGATACTGTCTTCTTAGAGAGGTGTGAGTTATTCTTCTTCATGTGTATCAGAAGGCAGCCTTGCATATCTCCTTCTGATTTAAGTCATCATTATTAATTAAATCTTCTTGTATCATAGGCATGGACATCTTCCGGTCTAATCACTCTACGATCACTTGACAGCACTACGAACGTAGTCTTCCTTGACAGTTTATTCTTGCAAAGTTCTGCTTCTATGATGAGTTCATTGAGGGTTCTTCTTAGCTAATATGCTTTAGATGATAGAGCATATTTGGCTCTTTTTATCTTAGGGTGAATGGTCTGCTTCCATATGGAGATCAGCAACCATATGAGCATCATTTATGTTAGCTCAGTAAGTCTTCAAGGATAGACTTTGACACAGGGATTTAGGTTAGAAACATTTTTGAAATGTCTAAAGCCTTCTGCTGGTTGAATCTTCTTAACTGAAGTCTTCTGCTTCAGCATTCCTTAGTGTGGTCAGATAGACCAAGTACCTGCAGGTTAGATACATTTCTATTTTTGGTACCCATGGTTAAATGGGTCTTGCCAAGTTAGCTTTTAAAATCCCTATTCCTCATATATTTGAATTTTCATCATATTTATCACCAACAATCATATTCATGCATGTATCCAATTTAGATATGACATCTTAAGATGCATGATGATGAGTGTGTGTAAGATTAATCATTTTTAATAAAACACTCTTTTTCTTTGATGGTTTCATCATTTGCTTAGTTATGTTCACAGGTTTTAAATGTTCACAAAGTGAAAATTAACTTTATCACTTGTTTGTATCTGGTTGATTCATGGAGGTGATCAGTTTCCACGAATCTTCAAGATATTCTTGTAAAACTGATCATACTCTATGTGTTATCAAAACCTTAGAACATAGGTTTGTACATACATATTAACCTATCAGCAAAGATTACTCCACTTAAGATTAATTAAACCTTGATATGCTCATGACCTATTTCAGACTTCTTTCAAGATGTTATCTTCAACCTAAAACTTGGATGCAGAGAAAGTTTATTATCATTTTAGTTTCCAACCTCATTGTACTTTCTCTCTTCCCCTTTTTAGGTAGAATATGGTCTCTTGATAAAATACTGTTATAGTGCATGAGGTGGTGCAACATGATGTACATATTTATATTAATGAGGAACCATATATTTCCATTGTTAGTTTCTTGACAGTCATTAATCTTGATATACTGAGGTTAGTCATTGATGTGCATAATTTTTTGTTCATTCCTTTAGCTCTTTGACAACCTTGAGTCCTCGGGGTTTACATCCAATTGCTGGTTGGCCAGATACATATTTGAGAAGTTCTTCTTTCTTCTCTGGCTTCTTAGCATATATGGCCTTTTTATCTTTCAGGCTGGTGGATGCTTGACTCTTTGCTGTTGATATCTCTTGAGCTCCTTTGTCTGGTCCTCATACTACAAGATTGACTATGTGCAAGGATTGGTCTTGTTGTTATGGCATTTAAGAGCATGGACCAATCTGAGCAGCTTCAGGTGTATATACACATTTACCTGTACACAATATTTTCAACGTATGTGCTCATCTGCATTTGCAAGTGACTTACTACTAAACTAAGTTTAGAACAATGTTTGTGCCTAGGATCAGACTCAAAGCAATTAGCTTTTGAATATAGCATGAGAACCTGCTCTGATACCAATTGTTAGTTCCCAGCAGGCACACAATAGATCAAGAAGGGGGGTTGAATAGATCCTTTTTAATTTCAAATACTTTTCTCGTTTATTTTGTATTGCTAATGACTTAGCATATGAGAAACATAAGAATCTTTTCAAGCACAGCGGAATAAGTAAAAGATCCCCTTCATTGATATAATCATGAATATACATACATTGTTCGTAGAGTTAGTTCAGTTGTAAGCAGTTAATACATTCATAACAATTATAGCAGTTAGGTACATAATGTAAATGATAGTAAGTAAAAGACACAAGGGATTTTAAGGGGTTCAGAGACTCAAGCTCCTAATCCACTCTTCTTCTTTAACTCGCAGGATTTCCACTAAGGAAGGGCAGCACCCTGATTCACTAAGATTCCTTCAAGGCCAACAGCCTTGGAACTTTAATTCACTAATAACTCTTCAAGGCCAGTAGCCTTGGAACTCCTCTAGTTCCCTAGGAACTCTTTAAGCCCAGCAGGCTTGGAACTTCATTTAGTCCCTTCATACAAGGACCCCTCAGGCCCTGGCTACTTGTTGTTGTTGTTGGTGGTGCCTTGCTGCTAAGATGTCTTTAAACTTGACCATCTTCTGTACTTAGCAGCTTGGCGTGGTCCTCTTTGCATTCTATTTCGAGTCTGGACCACTTCTTCTTTTGGTGCAGCTGATCTTCATTCTGTCTTGCCCATCTTCATCTAATGTCAGTTGTGCACCATCACCATTTAGGTTTGCTAAGTGTTTAAGCTTTTGGTAGACTCCATCTGGCACTTAGCATTCCCTGAACCCTTCTTGACTGGTTTGCAGACATGGTTCTGCACTTGTTCTGTTTCAGCTTTTGGTTTATGGTGATTCGTAGAGTGGCTCATTGGATTTTCTTTGTGCTCTGCCACTTTTCTGAATACTATCTTCTTGTCCTTCTCGTTTCTCACCTTAGCAGCCATCTTCAGTGGCATTCTCATCTTTGTTGGGTGAAGCTTTAGTCTGGTTGAGTAGCTTCTTCAAATCTGCTTCACTTCCACCTTCGTAGTCTCACTGTCACTAAGACTTGTTCTGTAAAGCTCTGGTGGAATTCGTAGAGTCAACAATATAGCATTCCAACAACTCAACGATTCTACAACTTAGCAACATCAACAACTTTTGATCTTTAAAGCTCTGGCTGATATATACTCCTTCCCAATCTTCCCGTTGGGATATAGCCGTTGAAAGATATTTGAATTGCTTCGCAGATCTCGAGTTATTTAATGTAGACTGCAGATGTGACATGACATCCCCTTTATGACTTTCTGACACTGCAGTCTACTGTTTCACCTACCCCGTCAGAGATGACACTTTGATGTCTTAGGCAGGTAGTCAACTTTATTTCCTCCTTCTGATTTCTCGATTAGAACATCAGGAGTTGTCCTTTTGCATCGATGCTCTCAACTAGCAATGTTTGAATATCAATCTTCATATTGAACCGTTGCCAATGCTTAAATCTTCAGATGACCGAACTCTACGATTCTAATGCAGATGTTCTTGGACCTGATCGTAGTGTGTCTTGTTGAATGTTGCTCATTGACAGGTTGAGACAACACTACGATCCTAAAGAATGTTCATTGGATCTTCAATGTAGAACACATCTTCCTTCTCTTGTGCAGTGCTTCGACACTCCTGTTTGCCTTGACTGATCTCAGGATTTGATAGCTTGACTCCTTGTTCTGGCCCCTTCTAAATAGCAAGACACTTCAGATTTGTGGCATGTCCAGCTCGCTTTCCCCTTGTGATCTACCGTTTACATATCATCAAATGGACTGACCCAATACTTAATCACTTTAGCCTTGTTCTTCATAAGCTGACTAGTATCTCTGTGTACACTTTATCAGTTCCTACTTTGTTTGACAAACACTACGATTCTGGTTGCTTTCAAGATCGTTGTCTTTTGTTCACTTGACAACTACTGCACTTGCTGACTTTCCTTAGTCAGTTACTTTGACTGGAGTCTTCTTATGATCAACTAGTGGAAGACTTCATCTTGAATGGCTTCACAACTCAATCTGGATGTTGATTGGGTTGATGCTTGGATCTTCTGTTAGCTTGCGTGTCATTCGTTGAGTGCTCACTGGTTTCCTTCAGGAGGGTGGTATCTTTGTAGCTCAGACTAGAGGCTTCATACTTTGGATATTCCGGGAGTGCTCATTTGTTAAGAATCGTGTTTACTCTACGATTCTGACTTGGCTTTGTCATCACATCTGTTGAGGCCTTAGTTCTGCACTCAACGATTCAGCTTTGGTTGTTCAGACACTACAACTCTGAGATCAAATGTCGACATTCTATGATCTCTGACCTTAAGCTTGTTATCTTCATCTGATCTGGCTCGACTACGATCTTTGTCTCTTATTTGATCAGTAGACTCTACGACTCCGAGTGTGGTCTACGATTCTTGACTTGACTTCGGCAGATGCTCGGTCGGCTCTTAGACATGTTGTCTCTACGATTCTAAACATGGCTTCCTCAGCAGACTATGGCTTCGAGGAAGTTCTTTTCGACACACTATGATCCTTTCTTGTCTCTCCTGGTAATCTACGAACTCTGAGATCTACTATCTTGTAGACTACTATTCTGCCTCAATAGTTCTTGAGTTTTCCTCGACTCTCCTAGCAGACTACGATTTCGGGTGCAGTGTTCGACGATCAGACAAGCCTATCTATTACATTTATAAGATCAACCTAACAAGCTTGATCTTTCTACATTTATAGTCCTTGTACATCATTTCTTTTTAAGGACTTTACAAAGTTGTTTTGCTTATGTAGGATCAACTTAACATATTTGATCAATTCATTTTAAGTCCTTGTACATATGTTCCTATTATCTATCAAAGGACTTTACAGCTTTTTTTAATGTAAGCATACTTGCATATTCATTCATATATATCATAATCAAATCATATATAAACAGGAATAACATTCACATGCTTATTCATGACATAACAATTATAAGAAATTTTTATTTCATAAAATTCGGGGTCTTACATTTAAATTGATATATCGTAGAGTTACGACGTCCATAAGAACTCAAACTTAGAACTGTGATTTCCTTAAATCTTTAAGGGGAGTTTCCAAACTAATATTCTGTTGTGCTATATTAATTGAGAAAATTAACTATATGGTAATTGATTTTTAAAATAAGCAAAAAGTTTTAAAGGATCAATTCAACCTCCCTTCTAGATCCCTTATGTGCCTTTAGGAAATAACACTCACCACTTTATATAATCTTGTGGGACCACTAAGGATAAATTTGAAACTTTTTCTCTCTTTCATCTACTGTTACTTTTTTTAATATGTGTGTAAATTGTACTTTGCACATCTTTTTAAGGACAGATGTAGTACTTGTTATCATTTTAAATGTAATTAAATCGATAAAGATTAAAATAATACCAAGGTTCTCAGACTCGAACCGGTCATCGAACCGAAAAAGGTACCGGATGGATGAGTCACTGATCCAACCAGTGGTCGAATTGTTATTTACCCAGTGACGTCATTAATATATAAAAATATATATTATTAGTAATTAATTAAATTTTAAAAAAATTTATTTTTTTATGAACTAAAATATAATAAAGTTAAGTTACAATATTACTAAATTTGGTTAATTTTAATATTAAATTTTTTTGGTAAAATAAATATTAAAAATCGGGTCAATCGAGTCAACTAACTGGTTGTATCGGTTGAACCACCGGTTCGACCGGTGGTCAACCGATTTTTAACCAAAATCGATTAATTGGTCTGAATTGGACCGAAATGTAGACCTATTCGAACCGGTGGTCAACCGATTTTTAACCAAAATCGATTTATTGGTCTGAATTGGACCGAAGTGTAGACCTATTCTAATTTTTATCGTTCCAATCGATGATCCGGTCCGAATTTTAAAACTATGTATAATACCATAGTATATATATATGAAACTATAATCAATCACCAAATAATCTTAAAAATGAAAAAAATATAGTTAATAAAATTAAACAACGAACTAATCATGATAAAAAAATTATCTCTAATAGTGTAAATTAATACAAATGGTCTTATCTACTTTATTATTTTTGCAAATAAATACTGCTTAGTAAATTTATTATATATATACAGTCCGGATCTTAAGCTTACCCCTTATCTAACATACCTTGCATACCCTCTTTTTAGAGACGGACCGGGCAACGGTTCGGTTCGTCGCTATATATAGAATTGTCGTCAACTTTTAGCGACGGACAACATATAGCGACGGACAACCTATAGCGACGGACCGAATCGTCACTCGGTCCATCGTTAAACGGAGTATGCAAGGTATGATAGATAAGAGGTAAGCTTAAGATCCGGACTATATATATATATATATATATATTGTAAAATCCCAAATTTTACGAATAAAGATTTAATTTTTCTAGAAATATTTTTTTTTATGGTGTGGATTTGATATAATGTTATAGTTGTGAGTAATATTTATAAATTTTGCAAAGTATGCAAGTTGTTATATAATATTCGATTGCTTTCAGGAATATTCGTTTTTAACAGGGAATATTCGTACGATCGCATCAATCATCAGTGGACCCCATTTGAATTATCATCGGATTGAGAAAATGACAAAAATAGTTTTATGAAAATAACGACGGAAGTTTTCACAGATTATCTTGTTGAACTACTTTCAGTAGTAAAAAATGCTGATGTCTGGCATTGGTTGCATAGTAGCACACGGTATTGATTATTGATGCTTACGTGAGAAAACACTCAGTTTTGTTCAATTATTGCTACAATTGTTGTTACATAGTATCTCATGTTATTTGATTCAATTATTGTCGATTGTTATATTATATATATAAGTTTTGTTTTATTAGTATTATTAGTGTAATAAAGCAGAAAAGCTTTTTTATAAAAAGAATACTTTTATAAAGTTATTACGTTTTATTAGGTAATAATTAGAATATATTATATTCTATTATGCATAGTGTTTTGCATAGTAAAATCTTTTATATAAAATAGAATACTTTTATAAAGTTATTTGTTTTATTAGACAATAATTAGAATATATTATATTTTATTATGCGTAGTGTTTGTATAGTGCTGCGTAGTGTTTTGCATAGTAAAATCTATTTATATAAAGCAGAATACTTTTATAAAGTTATTTGTTTTATTAGACAATAAATAGAATATATTATATTTTATTTAAAAGATTTTTGTTTTATTAGAATATTTTATTAAATCAACTTTCGGAATCAGTTTAAAAGTAAATCAATCTGGACCGTTCATGGATTAGTTACTTATTAGATCCATTCATCTATAAATAGAAGCTCATTCCTTCATTATTTCTTACGAATTCTTTGAAACTCTAGAGAGAAACTATAGAGAGTTCTTCTTACATAATCTTGGCGTATTTCTTTAGAGTTTAAGAAAGCTTTGAGCGTAGAAGATAGGTCTGAAGTTTTCTTCAAGTATATTTCACTTCTTAGATACTCTTCTTGAAAGGTAAGGATATTACTCTTCTTTATAAGGTAGGGGTATTTTTTCATATTCATGAAGAGAACTTACATTATTCCATTATTTATTATTACATTGGAATAACTTTATATCGTGGTCTACCCTATACTTGGTGAAATTCTTACATTATTCAATTATTTATTATTCGTTAGAATAACTTTTGTATATCTGTGATTCTACCCTACTTGTTGAAATTCTTATGTTATTCCATTCTTTATTATTACATTGGAATATCACATGCATGTTTTTCTGTGGGACTGGTTAGATTATTTATTATTACATTGGAATAACTTTATCTATCTGATACTGCATGCGTGGTGATTTCATTGTTATTCCATTCTTTATTATTACGTTGGAACATCACAGCCGGTGCAAATTTACTTTGACTGGTTCCGTTATTTATTATTACATTGGAATAACATACATCTGCAATACCGCATGTATGGTGATTTACATTGTTATTACATTCTTTATTATTACATTGGAATATCACATGTCGATCGCGTTTACGCTTTGACAGTTAGATTATTTATTATTCTGTTAGAATAACTTTTATACATCTAAGTACTGCATGCATGGTGATTTCTTTTGTTATTCCATTCTTTATTATACTCGGTTGGTTAAAGTTTTGAATTCTATACTCCATGAAATTAGTGGAATATCCTTGATATTTGCGCTTCATCGATATCTTTTCATGAAAATATTCTTACGAGCATTCTTGAATTTTACTCTACAAAAAGTAGTATGTTGACAATTTGGACGTTATTAGTTCTGGATAATTTAATTCTTGAACTTGTTTTATTGAATTCTTATATCATTGTCATCATCCTCATGTTTATATTTTGTTGAAAGTCATCTGTGGCCTGTAGTGCATAGATGGACTTGGTATGATTATGACCAGGGATTATTCGGTATAATCATGGTAGTAATGTTACAAATGATGTGGAAAAAAGTCCTCATTGGCCGTAGTGCATTGATGGGACGAGTTTTGGTATGATTATGGCTATGGATTCTCTTGACGAGGGAGCAAAGATGAATTGTTTTATGGCATGATCGGGGATAGTTGATGAAAACACAATTATCTTTGGCCCGTAGTGCATGGATAATTCGTGGTCGTGATACTAAATAATATCCTTGGCCTGTAGTGCAGGGATGAATTGATGATGTGGATTATTTATTAAGCTGAGTCCCAGCGATAAAAGTGATGAAAAACTTTTTAAATCATAGAAGATAGTAGATTTTATTCTCTTAACGACTCTTTTAATGGATTGCTTTCGCATTCTGAGTTAAACTTGATGTCTATTGTATTTTATCGGTTTAACATTGTTGAATACTAATGATAATTTATTACGCATTATCTTAGTCATAATATTTCTTCTTGGGCTAGTTGAGCTCACCCTTTCTTTCCTTTTGTTTCTCTTAGGAAAAGAGAATATATTTGGGATAAGTCGGGAGCGAGTGATTTGGTCAGATGATAGCATTAGTAGTCCTCACTATTACATTAAATAGTGTGATAATAAATGTAATGAGGACTCCTTTGAGTGTGGATATTGTCTAGATGACAATATTCTTATTAAAACTCTTAGTTTATGTTTTGTCGTATTTTTTTACGGCAATTTGTATTATTAAGTTGTATTTGAATTTTTGTACCATGTATTTGGCGACTCAAGATGGGTGATGTATACCTATTTTGGGGGCGTCACGGTTTAGTATCAAAGCTTAGGGATATGATCCTGGTGAGATGTGAGACAAGAACTAGGAGGGGAGGCGGAGAATTCCTTCGCTAGTATGACCTACCTAAGTTTATTTGGTATTTAATTGGTGGGTCGGAGTATAGGGATAATATGTGATATGTTAATTAACCCTTGTTTTGTGGCGGTATTTGAAAATGACATCAAAGAATGTTGAGAATAGCAATGGAGAACACGAGTGGAGGCCGTTGAGTCTCCACGGATCGATAATCGAGGATAATGTGCATGGGGAAGGTGATAATCCTCTTGTAAAAAACAACAACGATCAAATGATGAGCGATGGTACGTTTAGGAGAGCTTTTAGAATTCATGCTGACACCAAGCGAGAGAGACTCTCTGTTCATAATCTGGTGGAAACAATGGCAACCCACGGTTGGTCACCACTAAGCGATTCAAATTTGGGACCACGGAGTTTTGGGAAAGCGGACCCACTTAAGGCGAGAGGCGTGGATTAAGCGAGATCACCAAGATATTTGATGTCTTGGAATGCTCGAGGAGGATCAAAAAGTTCCATTCGCCACCTTTATGTTGCGTGAAGAAGTAGATCATTGGTGGGAATCTATAAAAAGCGTACCCAACTGGCCTTTTCAAGATGTCTTGGGAGAAGTTCAAGAGTTGTTCATCGACAAGTACTTTCCGAAGAAAGTATTCGTCACATGAAGGAATGGAATTCATCAATTTGGAGCAAAATAATATGGCCAGAGTGTCGCGATGATGAGGCTAAATTTGCGAGTTGTCGGTTTGCATCCCATTTGGTTGATAATGAGGAGCGAATGACGCGAATATTTCTGCGAGGTTTGAAACCCGAAATCGTCGATACCTCATTTCTCATAAACTTTGTTTATATTAGGATGTTGTGAATAGGGCTCGATTATTGGAATGCGATAATGATGAAAACACTGACGAAAAGGCAACGACCAACAACACGATAATAATCGTGCGGTGGCAGCGATCATCGAACAATGATAACCATCGTGGGGAAATTATCATGCCATGAATGGTAACCACCGGTGGTAATCATGGGCAAGATAATAGAAGTGGAAATTTCAAGAAGAGAAGGTTCAATAATGATGGAAAGGCAATGACACTGACACCCGTTTCAAAGGAAGAAGAAGCGACCATAGGTCGTATGTTTCAAATCTTGAGACGGGAGGGACACATCAAAGTCAAAGCTGTCTGTGACAATCTAAAGCATGTTTTAATTGCGGAAGAGAAGGTCACCTAGCTCGATTTTGTCGTATGGTGAAGTCAAGTCCAATTTGGGATGGTGATGCCAAAGGATGTCCCGAGACAAGCCAAAGCCGGTAGTTTTAAGAGAGTTTTTTTTTTCGTGACGAGGAACACGAATAAAATTATCACGGGTAAGTTAATCATAAACTCTTGTGAAGTATCACAAGTGTTGAATCTGGGTTCTACGGACTCTTTCATTTCACCTAGTTGTGTTCAATGTTTGAATTTAACTCAGGAGAAGTTAGACTTTGATTTATCTGTTGAAACTCGGTTGGGAGAAACCTTCGTTACCTCCCTTTATTTATAAATCTTGTTTGATTTAAATCAACACTTTCACGTTACTGTCGATCTTATCTCTTTGAAAATACTTGCCTTTGATGTGATTTTAGGAATCGATTGGTTAACTACTCATCATACTTTTAGTAAGGTTGTTAGCTTTCATATTCCTAACCAACTTTGTTATGCGAATTCAAACAACCAAACCACTAAAGTCAATCATTGTCATATCAAGCCATAAGTAAAAAGCCCGATCCTTTCGTTGTTGACTTCCTTGTGTGGAATGCACGCGAAGCGGACTTTCCGTAGGGGCGTTGTGAATAACGATGACAAGTTGATAGGTATCGATGTGACGTGTTATCAAGTCTTGGATGAGAGTCGCGATTTTGAATGATATTTCTATTGTTAATAAATTTCTTGGCGTATTCTTGAAGACTTCTTAGCCTACCCCGAGGCGTGAAATTGAATTTTGTATTGACCCTAGTACAAATCCCATTTATTAAACCCTCAAATATTTTCTTCACCCAAAATGAACGTAACATGCGCCGAAGGCATTGGCTCGGTACATTGAAGATTACGATCGTACCATTGATACCATCGTGAAAAAAGCGAGCGTGGTAGTATTGCGCGTTGAGTAGAAGATCATATGCGTTTATGAGTGTGAATATCTGAACCCACGTGAAGATAACTTGAATATCTGAATAGAATCGACTTTAATCGATAAAGTTAAAGTCATTTCAAGTTAAATACTCGAGGTGATGAATGTGAAAAAGAAGGTTCAAGAGGCGTTATTCTAGAAGCAAGAATCGATAAGAGAGAGAAATCTCGACCCTCGATTTTATTGGCCCATTTGAAATCCTCGATCAAGTAGGAGCTGTGGCTTATAGACTCGTTTTTACTGCCAAGTATGTCGGCGTGTTCATAACGTTTATTACGTACCGATGTTACGTAAATATGTGGATGACCCGAACCACATTATTGATTTAGAACCGAACGAGATAGCGGATAATTTAACGTATGAAGATGTACCTGTTAAAATCCTGAAATGTATTCAACACTCAAAGGTTATACCTCAAGAGTTAGAATCGGACGAAGTGTCCTCATCTGTTCGGCATACCAGATACGTACGTAAATTTCGAGGGCGAAATTTCATAAGGAGGGGAGATTGTAAAATCCCAAATTTTACGAATAAAGATTTAATTTTTCTCGAAATATTTTTTTTTATGGTGTGGATTTGATATAATGTTATAGTTGTGAGTAATATTTATAAATTTTGCAAAGTATGCAAGTTGTTATATAATATTCGATTGATTGGTGAGGAATATTCGTTTTAACGGGGAATATTAAATGCAATGACGGCACAATCATTGGTGGACCCCACAACGGAATTATTATCGGATTGAGAAAGCGATAAAAATAGTTTTATGAAAATAACGACGGAAGTTTTACCTTTAATACTGTTGAACTACTCGGTAGTAAAAAATGCGATGTCTGGCGTGGTTGTATAGTAGCACACGGTATTGATTATTGATCTTTACGTGAGAAAACACTCAGTTTTGTTCAATTATTGCTCTGATAGTTCTTGCATAGTATCTCACGTTATTTGATTCAATTATTGATTATATATATTATATATATAAGTTTTGTTTTATTAGTATTATTAGTGTAATAAAAGCGGAAAAGTTTTTTATATAAAGCAGAATACTTTTATAAAGTTATTCGTTTTTATTAGGTAATAATTAGAATATATTATATCTATTATGCATAATGTTTTGTATAGTAAAATCTTTTATATAAAAGCAGAATACTTTTATAAAGTTATTTGTTTTATTAGACAATAATTAGAATATATTATATTTTATTATGCATAGTGTTGCATAGTGCTGCATAGTATTTTGCATAGTAAAATCTTTTTATATAAAGCAGAATACTTTTATAAAGTTATTATTTGTTTTATTAGATTATAAATAGAATATATTATATTTTATTTAAAAGATTTTTGTTTTATTAGAATATTTTATTAAATCAACTGGACCGTCCAGTTTAAAAGTAAATCAATACAGAATAGTTCATGGATTGATTCTTATTAGATCCATTCATCTATAAATAGAAGCTCATTCCTTCATTATTTCTTACGAATTCTTTGAAACTCTAGAGAGAAACTATAGAGAGTTCTTCTTACATAATCTCTAGCGTATTTCTTTAGAGTTTAAGAAAGCTTTGAAGATGAAGAAGAAAGTTTTTTTCAAGTATATTCCTCTCTCTTTTTCTTGTCGGAGGGATATTATTTGTTTTATAAGGTAAGGGTATTATTTTTTCATATTCATGAAGAGAACTTACATTATTCCATTATTTATTATTACATTGGAATAACATGTATCTGTGATCTACCCTATACTTGGTGAAATTCTTCTATTATTCCATTATTTATTATTACATTATAATAACTTTTTGTATCACGCTATTCCGTTATTTATACCCTATACTTGGTGAAATTCTTATGTTATTCCATTCTTTATTATTACATTTGGAATATCACATGCATGCGTTTTATGGGTGGGACTGATTCAGATTATTTATTATTACATTGGAATAACTTGCATCATGTGAAATCCGCATGCATGGTGATTTACATTTGTTATTCCATTCTTTATTATTACATTGGAACATCACACATCGGTTGCAATTTTTGCACGACACAGATTTAGTTCCGTTATTTATTATTCATTGGAATAACACATACATCACATCTGTACCGCATGCATGGTGATTTACATTGTTATTACATTCTTTATTATTACATTGGAATATCACGCGGTCGTGCATATTACGCTTTGACTTTGGTTCCGATTATTTATTGATACATTGGAATAACTTTATCATCTGCAATCTACCGCATGCATGGTGATTTCTTTTGTTATTCCATTCTTTATTATACTCGGTTGGTTAAAGTTTTGACTTCTATACTCCATGAAATTAGTGGAATATCCTTGATATTTGCGCTTCATCAAGTATCTTTTCATGGAAATATTCTTACGAGCATTCTTGAATTTTACTCTACAAAAAAGTATCGTGTTGACAATTTGGGCGTTATTAGTTCTGGATAATTTAATTCTTGAACTTGTTTTATTGAATTCTTATATCATTGTCATCATCCTCATGTTTATATTTTGTTGAAAGTAAATACGTGGCTGTAGTGCATAGATGGACTTGGTATGATTATGACCGAGGATTATTCGATATAATCATGACCGTAATGTTACAAATGATGTGGAAAAAGTCCTCGTTGGCGCGTAGTGCATTGATGGACATTTTTGGTATGATTATGGCTATGGATTCTCTCTTGACGAGGAGCAAAGATGAATTGTTTTATGGCATGATCGGGGATAGTTGATGAAAACACAATTATCTTTGGCCCGTAGTGCATGGATAATTAAGTGGTCGTGATCTTAAATAATATCCTTGGCTTTGTAGTGCGGGGATGAATTGATGATGTGGATTATTTATTAAAATTTGAGTCCAGTGATAAAAGTGATGAAAAACTTTTAAATCATAGAAGATAGTAGATTTTATTCTCTACTTGACTCTTTTAATGGATTGCTTGTTCGCTATAGTTAAACTTGATGTCTATTGTATTTTATCGGTTTAACATTGTTGAAGACTAATGATAATTTATTACGCATTATCTTAGTCATAATATTTCTTCTTGGGCTAGTAGTTGAGCTCACCCTTTCTTTCCTTTGTTCTCTTGAAATGAAAAGAAAATATAGTTGGGATAGTCGGGGAGCGGAGTGACGGTCGAGATGATAGCATTAGTAGTCCTCACTATTTTGTTAAATAGTGTGATAATAAATGTAATGAGGACTCCTTTGAGTGTGGATATTGTCTAGATGACAATATTCTTATTAAAACTCTCGATTTATGTTTTTGTCGTGATGACAATATTTTGTATTTGAATTAAAACTTTTGGGGGCGTCATATATATATATATATATAGGGTGATATATGAACTTTTGTGAGCAATTATTTTAATTATATATGTTGTAAAATTTTGTTTATTTTTTTTATTTTTATTTTTTATATTTTTTTGCTCCAACCACTACAAATGAGATTAAGTTGTATCGATTGAGATCAATCCCATATATATATATAAATATATGGGGTTCCATCTGATAATAATGTACCCCATTGTTTGGCATGTTGATTTTTTTTTTTATTCTAGTCGAAATTTTAATAGGTAAAAAAGAGGCGACGATTGATATATATATATATTGGGGGGAGATGGGGAGAAGGCCTAGTTTGTCTTTACACACTATATAGCCAACACTACTTAATACGTGGCATCAAAAGATTGGTTCTCCGTCTAAATCCAAGGAGAACTCTCAACGCGCTGTAGTAACAAAACCCTCGTAAACGCAAAAATGAAAGAAGAACCGGAGTAACAGAAGGAGAGAAAACATTCTCTCCAGATCTCAAATCCAATATCCGTCTATCTCAATTTATTAATCTGTATCTACAGTCTCTAGTCCGCGATTATGGCTCCGATAAAGGAGGTGAGTAGATCGGCGTCGGTGGCGTTTGCGCCGCACAAGCCATACCTGGCGGCGGGCACAATGGCGGGGGCGGTGGATATATCCTTCAGTACGTCTGCGAATCTCGATATCTTCAAGCTTGATTTCCAGTCCGACGATCCTCATCTGCCGTTCGTTGGCGCCGTGCCGAGTTCCGAGCCGTTTAATCGGCTGTCTTGGGGGAAGAATCCGGCTGGGTCCGATGAATTCTCTCTTGGTCTTATTGCTGGTGGGCTTAATGACGGTAACATTGGGATTTGGAATCCTGCTACACTGATCGGGTACTGATCTTGTTGGAAATTTGCGGAATTGTTTAATTCTTATGAGTGCATTATGAAATGAATTTGATTTGTTTGAAATAAAGTTTTATTTTTTTTGAATTTGAAATAATTTTAATTAGATCTGTATGTAAGTTCTTGATTGGGGTGATTTGAACGTTGTAAAATGTTCTTGATTGGGGTAATTTGTTTGTTTTTTTTGGGAAGGGGGGAGGGACATTCTTTGGCTTTTTAACCGTAATTCAAGTATAACAAGGATTATACTTGGGATAAGACTATTAATCACAAATGTTTTGAGCTTGGGACTATTTAGTCCAGAGATTATAAAATAGATTAAGATGATAGATTATTTAATACCGTATTCTACTTGGTATTATAATCTCTACCATTTGGGACTAAATTTTTTAGAAAAAATTAACCTCACTCTTTTTTTTAAAATCACCATAATTTCACGCATGATTCAACTGTTATTCGCTCGAGGACCGCCCTTATTTCACTTGTAAATATCTTGGAGAAGTGAACAATGAGTAAATGCCAAAAGAGGAAAAGAGGAACCAGTGTCGTATGGCTGGAAAGGCAAGTCCGTTTCAGGGTGTTTGGATAGTTATAAATTATAAATTAACAGTTATAACATTTAAATTGATTTGACTTGGGGATCCAAATAAATATTTCATCTATTTTATAATAAAAAGTTTTATTTATTAAACTTCATGTTCTAGAAAGATTCGTTAATATAAACTTGACATAATATTTTCAAATATACATTTATAATATTATTATCATGTTATCACTATCAAATTAAAATATGTTATTATTGGTAAGGGTATAATAGTCCAAACGATATTTTTTTATCTAATCCTTTAATTAATCCCGGAAAAAACAAACATAACATGAGATTATATTAAGTTATCCCATGAATAATTCAATAAAAAACAAACATGTGACTAGGACTATTTAATCCTAGGATCCCGGATTATAATCCTTGCAAACAAACATGGCCTAAGGGTCTGATTGGTAATCAAATTTTAGTTGGAATTGAAGTGTCAATTTGATTTATCAGAATTGTAGTCAAGTGGAATTTGAGTTTACTGTTTTTTTAGTTCAAGGATGTCATTAGTATGGAATTAATTGCCAGTAGCAGTCACTTAAGCTAAGCATGGATTCTGCACAATATTTTGAGAATCATAATCATAATTCATATAATGTTCCCATTCGTCAGAATTTAAATTATTGGACTAAATTCCAATTTTTATTGGCAACCATCACATATTCTGCATGTCAATTAGGACCTAGTTATTGTTTTAATGCTTTCTGCCTCTTTCCAAAACAAGCATCGGGTGAGTTACATAATGAGTTCAAATTGTGAATTGAAATAAGGGTGACCAATATATTACTAATAGCCACAATTTAGCCAAAATCTCTGATGGGTTGTAAAGAACGGGTACTTAAATTTTGTCGGAGTGGACTTATCTCATGCTATATAGCAGTCAGTTGCTTATTTATCTTTTATAGGAGGAAATAATAAGCAGTTCGCTTCATGTAATCTGATTAATGAATGTTACTTGCTTCAGTTCTGAACCTAGTGAAGGTGCTCTAATTCAACAGCTTTCGAGGCATAAAGGACCTGTAAGCTTCTTTATTCATCAATTGAGATGCCTCCAGTTTACGATGGTTCCTTGACATCTAATATGACATTGTTTCTCCTGCATCAAATCTTTCAGGTCCGTGGTCTGGAATTTAATTCTCTTTCACCAAATCTTCTTGCTTCTGGGGCTGATGAAGGTGAGATCTGTATATGGGATACTGCAAAACCTACAGAGCCTACTCATTTTCCACCTCTCAAGGTATGCTCCATATAGTCCATATTCTGAATTTTACTGTGGATGAAGTCATTTATTTTGTGAAAATATTAACAAAATATAGTTCTTTGATGGCATATTTTGTCTGTTCCCCAGTATTCACGTTGATAAAAGAAAAGGTTAAGCACATTCTTCGTTTGAATTTGCTCATTATAATGTTCATATATTGAAAGAAATCTCTTAATACTAATTTTCTTACCCAAATATTCTCTCTCTTCCAGAAAATAGTCCTATGATTACAACTCCAAAGTACCTATTTTGGAGTTGAAGCTGATGCTTCATATTAGGTTTTTGTTTTGAGCTGGTTACATTTATACTATGTTTCTGAGTTTTGGATGGAAAGAAAACAATATAAAACTAAATTAAGATAGAAAAAAAAAATAGTAGAAAACTTAAAAGTTTTCTTTCATTTTGTTACTATTTTACAAAAGAAAACTTGAGTTTTACATTTAGATTATTATTTTACTTGTGTTTGTAATGTAGATGGTATAATAGGGATTATAAAAGATTTGCTTATGTTATTTACATTTTTATGTCCAAATGCGTCCATTTTTGGATGGAAAACTTTGGCAAAAAAATTAGCCAAGTTTTCTATTTCTCTTCCTTTTTGTTCATTAAAAAACTCAGTTACAAAAGAATTGGACAGAAGCGTTATCACATAATGAGGTCTTCGTGTGGTCTATAGTGTCTTTATGCTTTCATCGATTCTTAGGGGAGTTCAGCTTAGGGGCTTGTATAGGGGCTGTGGTGCAGGCTGTGTGTGTGTTTAATTATCTGATTAAGCTCTACAAGTGACGGGGACGGGTATCGTAAGCTGTCCATCACAAGGTTGTATTTGGACCTTGTGAGCCTCAATGCCAAGGCATAAGCTTGTTATTACTCGATGTTTTCCATAACTACTTTTTAGTATGGTACTAGTAACAAGCAAAAAGAGACGTAATGTTTAATATTGATGTAGGACGAGGATGGAAGGAAAAAGACAATTAAATACTAGCCACAAGGCACGCGTAATGTGTGTGAAACATGATTTTGGTAATAAAAAGAAGAAAAAGTATTTATTAGATACACTATTATATATAAATTGGGGTTAAGTATTATAAATGTTACCGTATCTCAATCCAAGGACTATAAAGCATCTCTAAAACAGAGACAACATGATTGATATTGATCAATGTTGGTTGCTTTCATGATCAATATATGCGTGCAAGTATACACGGTCAACAAGTAATAAAGAATAAATAGAGTATCGTTACCACAAAGAATTATTTAACGAAAATCAACAAACACTAACCTGTAACCAACTTAATCTTATTTAAACGAATGATTTAGTATTTTATATTGAAAAGTATGTAATTAAGCTAATACTAATAATCCCTAGAGTGAGACTAGATAATGAAGACTTGAGATTACAATTTCACCTATTGATTCATTTAAATCGACACACACTTCTGTTAAGTCAATTAATTAATTGGGGATTGTTAATCGAGAACACGAAAGTAAAATACCACCATCTCGATGTACCATACCCATATCACACTAAATCCTGGATGATAGAATGAATGTGAACACCCTAATTAATTAACCCACTAAATTTCTATGTGAATTACAATTAAAGAGAGTTGAAGCTCAAGTTCTCAATAGACTATATGCGGTGTATAGGTATATCTCTATCATAGACACGAATCATGAATTTCATTGCCATGTAGAAGTCACAAACACATACTACTATGATCAGATCTAAACCCATAATCTGTCTCTCAATTTCATATGGATTATCACGGTAATTGTTAGTTAGGCAATTAAGCAATTCAACACAAATCACAATAGACAATCCAATAACAATTAATAAGACTAACATAGAAGTATATTAAAGTAAACTACACAACAAGATCCATAGTAATCTCAAAATAGAGTTTAATTCATGATTGAACTAGAATCCATGATCCACAATTGATTAATCCACAATTGATTAATCATTGAAAGATACAAATTGAAGTAAAGAGAATTAGGAATTAAGAATAGCAAATCTGCTTGTTTCACTTCTGAACTTTCAAGGATCTTCAATTGCTTCAATCCCCAAATCTTAGCTAATCTAGGGTTCTAATCTAATAAGGAAATTAAAGAACAGAATAGTGCATATGTAATCTAAATGATCCCCAAGGGTGAAATACAATTTACATACTGTTATGTCTTTATTTACAAGTCCTAGTATGATTCCTTGCCCAAGTTATGCTCCAATTGCACTACTTAATTAAAAAGTCAACTCTGGTCAACTTCCGAAGTGGCTCGGCCGCACTGAAAATAGCATGGGGTTGGGCGCGGCCATGCTCAAGTAGCAGATAGCATTTTCTTAGACCAGGGAACAGCGAGGCCGCACTCAAAATGAACTAGAAATGGGCGCGGTCGCGCCCTAGCTATAGTGTTCTTTGGTAAAACGGCCATAACTTTTGATCCCGAAGGAGTTACGAGGCCTGCCACCTATTAAATCGAAGATCTCGACGAGCTCTACAACTTCCATTATTTGAGAATTGAGAAATAATGGACGGATGAAGGTCGAAATTGGGTTGGAAGTTTCTGCTGTGCAAATGGCCACCCAAAACATTGAAGTTCAACGTTCGTTGGTACAAAGGTCATAACTCTTACATCCGAACTCCGATTGGAATGATTCAAGATGTTCCGGAAAGTTAAGAAGAAGCTCTAGAATATAATCCAAGTTCCAAGCCAAGAACATGAAATCCCAAACGATGTCTGGATTGCTTTTCCTTGCTTTTTCATACCAATAGTCAGTCACACAGTTCCTAAGCATAAAATCTACAACATGAACACAAAGTGCATGCAAAGTAACTACGAAATATAGGTTTAAGCAACTAATTCAAATAATAGATACCGGATAAGTAGGTATAAAACCTACTTATCAAATATTCCCAAACTTAAACAGTTACTTGTCCCCAAGCAACACAACATAATGCAATGCAATAAACTAAACAAAATGCCATCTAATCTAACATGCTAACGAATCCAAATATCAGCCAGATTGAAATTCACAAGAATTGCCTCAGAGAAACTACAAAATCTTCAAACAGATAATCCATCCAAGAATAAGGCCATAATGCATATTTTTTTGCAAATCAAAACTTGTCATCACTGATGTAGTGTGTGTGCTTAGCAACCATTAAATTTGCTACAGAACAAATACTTCACATAATATGCTTCTTAGAGGTAAAATACAATTTCAACTCAAAAAAGGCAGTAAACAAATTAAGCACTAACAAGACTACGCAACAACTAAGCTAAGAGTCAACAAGGGGTTTATTATGCTTTTATTTACTCACGAGGGCGATAATCGCACTATCCCATGTTTACACTCGATTATGCAATGTCTAGTCTTTTAGACTTTTTAGTGATACCGTAGTAGTGAGCTTTCACCAACGACTCCCAAACCAGATGGCTTTAGGGCGCTAGGTGTAGAGACATCCCCTAGGGCGTACTTACTTAAGTATCAAAGACCACGAACTAAACTAGCCAAAGTGTTTATTTAACATTTCTTTTCTTTTCTCATTTTTTTTAAGCATGCATACCCACTGAATTCCCCCAAACTTAAGCTTTTGCGCAATCCTAGTCATTACTAACTGTTTACTAAATCTCTTTCATTAAAACACAAATTTCTCACCAGAAGACAATTATGCGACTATTTAAACTAAGCAAATCAAAATGGCTACTCATAAGTGCTATCAGAATACATCAGTTTCAAACATATAGAGATTCACGTCATGCTATGACATTATAGCCATGCCTAAATCATCAAAACTGTTCAAAAATTATGCAATTCCAATTACATCATAGGACAACTGAATTTCAAACCAACTGAAAACTTGGATTATAACCTATCTACACTAAATGCAACAATTTAAAACAAATATTTTTTTTAAGATAAGCTAAATAACATGCTAACATATGCAATAAACACTAAACTAAAATAATAATACTAACTATATGCAATCAACATGATTATACTAAATATGCAATCCTAAACAATAAAAACAATCCCCCCAAACTTAAAACGAATAATGCCCTCATTGTAATTAAAAGTGGCAATGTCATCTCCGTTCGCCTCATGATCCGATGGTGTATCAGGCGATGGATAAGTTTGAGATAATCTAAAGGTGGAAACTGAGTGTGGACTTCTAATCGTCAGAATGCTTGAGTCAGAAATTCTAAAAATTGAGCAATGTTTGTTTTCTATGATCGAGAGATGGTGTGCCGCTACCTGTGTTTGGCTTTGTAGTTGTGGTGCGGCACACATTACCACGACAACTTTGGCTTTTGACTTCTGTTTGATCCTGAATGCTTTTAGCAATTGGATTGAACCTGAGAGGAGAAACAATCAAACTATTATTAAGACTTACAACTATCAAACATCTACTAAATATGGAAAGTATGAAGAATTAAACATAGAAGAAGTAATTGGAAATGTAAATAAAAATTAAACAAGGAGGGGGAAAGATTGGATGGGGTGCCTCCCATCGAGCACTTAGTTTATAGTCGTTCAGCTCGACTAATTCTTGTCACTGATATCCAATTCCTCTACGATAATTGAGGAACCCTCCATCCATCATGATCAATGTATGCTTTGGGAGGTTCCCATTTGAGATAGCCATTGAATTAAAGTCACCTAGCTTGCTTTTTGTAGATAAGTCTCCTATTTTGAATGTCAAATAGCTAGGTGCTTCCTCCATTGTGTCTGTGATTAGCTTGGGGCATTGAGGATTGTCAAACACAATGGGCTCTTCTTCTACCTTCTCTTCCTCGGCCCACCATGACTTCAAAATTGTACTAGCTTTCATGTCATAAAGAGCCTTGCCGACGACGTGACTACCAAGGGGGTATGGGTTTGCAAAAATTACTAGATCCTTGATTTGTGGTGGAGAAGGCACCTGGAGAATTAGCAAGATCGGCTCATCATTGTTGGCACTTAACGCTAGATCCTCTTTGGCCTCGTTTTCCTTATCCCCACTTGGCTCCCCTCTTTCGATATCTTGTGGCTCACCCAGTTGCATAATTGGTTCAGGCTCTCCATCAGTTTCGGAATCCATGTCATAAAGCCAAGTATTTTGAGGATAGTTCAAGGATTTGAACATTTGCTTTATCTAGTTCTGAAGATTTTGAATTAATGTCTCTTGATTAATCCTCCTCTCATTTGATGCTATGAACTTGGACGACAACTGTCAATCTTGAGTTTTTTGTTTCTATTTCAGAATCCATGTATCGAGGACCATTGGTTGAGGCATTGATGAGTTGTCCCATCTGATTTTTAAAATTATGGCTCGAAGTTTCCTGACTCATCATCATCTCCACTTGGTCTGCTTTGATTTTAGACATGAATTCCCTCAAATTTGGTTTTTCTTCTTATGGCAATGGAGGTGTACATGAAAATTCCGGTGATGTTGGACTTGGGGCGCAGTATTGGTCTTGATAATTATAGCTACATGAAGAATCTGGGTGATATCCCCAACCTTGATGATAATTGGGATAAGCATAGTTGTTGAGGTAATCACCCCCATACTGTACTGGTACCCCCATAGTTGATGACTCAGATGATTGCTAGGACAATAATTACATACTACTGCGATCTTTCAAATATGTTAGGCTGCAAGAACATCCAACCTCTTCGAAAGTGTTTCAATTTGTGCTGACAATGCAAAAAATGCATTGAGTCCATCAATTCCTGTGTCCCTTGGTTGAGTCATATTCGTATATGGCCATTGATAAGCAAAGTCATCTATGATACCTGAAAAGAGAGAAATATAGAAAGAGAATTAAAATAAAATAAAATGTTTAAATTAAGATTAATTTGATTGAAATTAATGTTGGCAAAAATTATTAAACTAATTTCCCGGCAACGACGCTAAAAACATGTTGGTCGCTTTCACGATCAATATATGCGTGCAAGTATACACGATCAACAAGTAATAAAGAGCAAGTAAAGTATCGTTCCCACAGAGAATTATTTAACGAAAATCACCAAGCACTAACACGTAACCAACGTAATCTTATTTAAACGAATGATTTAGTATTTTATATTGAAAAGTATGTAATTAAGCTAATACTAATAATCCACTAAATAATGAAGACTTGAGATTACAATTTCACCTATTGATTCATTTAAATCGACACACTTCCTGTTAAGCCAAATTAATTATACCGGATTGTTAGTCGAGAACACGAAAGTAAAATATGGCCATCTCTCGATGTACCATACCCATATCACACTAAATCCACAAATGATAGAATGAATGTGAACACCCTAATTAACTAACCCACTAAATCTCTATGTAGGTATATCTCTATCCTAGACACGAATCACAAACACATACTACTATGATCAGATTAAAACCCATAATCTGTATCTCAATTTCATATGGATTATCACGGTAATTGTTAGCTAGGCAATTAAGCAATTGAACACATCACAAATAGACAATCCAATGACAATTAATATGACTAACAAGGAAGTATATTAAAGTAAACTACACAACAAGATCCCTAGTAATCTCAAAATAGAGTTCAATTCATGATTGAACTAGAATTCATGATCCACAATTGATTATACATTGAAAGACACAAATATAAGTAAAGAGAATTAGGGATTAAGAATAGCAATTCTGAGTTTCTTCTCTTGTTTCACTTTTGAACTTTCAAGAATCTTCAATTGCTTCAATCCCCAAATCTTAGCTAATCTAGGGTTCTAATCTAATCTAATAAGGAAATTAAAGAAAAAGAAAGAGCATATGTAATCTAAATGATCCCCAAGGGTGGAATACAATTTACACTATTTAATGAAAAAGTCAACTTTGGTCAACTTCCGAAGTGGCGCGGCCGCCCTGAAAATAGCCTGGAGTTGGGCGCGGCCAGGCTCAAGTAGCAGATAACATTTTCTTGGACCAGGGAATGGCGAGGCCGCGCTCAAAATGAACTAGAAATGGGCGCGGCCGCGACCTAGATTTTCTGTTGCAATGTCCTTTGGTAAAACGACCATAACTTTTGATCTGAGAATTCAACGAGCTCTACAACTTTCATTATTTGAGAATTGAGAAATAATGGACGGATGAAGGTCAAAATTGGGTTGGAAGTGACTGCTGTGTAAATAGCCACCCAAAACATTGAAGTTCAACGTCCGTTGGTACAAAGGTCATTACTCTTGCATCCGAATTCCGATTGAAATGATTCAAGATGTTCCGGAAAGCTAAGAAGAAGCTCTACAATATAATCCAAGTTCCAAGCCAAGAACATGAAATGAACATGAAAGCCCAAATGATATCCAGATTGCTTTTCCTTGCTTTTAAATACCAATAGTCGCTCACACAGTTCCCAAGCATAAAACTTTTAAGTGCATACAAAGTAACTACGAAACATAGGCTTAAGCAACTAATTCAAGTAATAGATATCGAATAAGTAAGTATAAAACCTACTTATCAATCAACACCTCCCCTCCTTCATGCATTCATGTTCATGAATTCATGTTCATGAATTCATGCATTGATGACACCGAAATATTTATATAAATGAATATGGTTTATAATATGAGAGATTGTAAATGTATTGAAAGATCGTGACAAAATGTATAGAAATTATGGAAGTTGAGTGAGAAGTTGGGATGATATATAACTGCTTATTAACGTGGGTAGGATAAGTCTAAGTTTGAATAATACAATTAGATATAGGAAGTTATACCTGCTTCACAAATTTTGGGAAGTATATTTGTAGGACGTTATATTCAGTTTTTAATTGTATTAGCTATTTTATGGACATTACAAACTCTTTTTAAGATAAGGTATGACCCAATTACACCTAATATTCTAAAAGGCTCTAAAGTGACCGAGGGGCCTAAAGGCGAGAGCTAGGGATTTCGGGGCTTAAAGCGAGATTTTTTTTATTTTAAGCCAATTTTAATATTTTATCTTACATTTATCCAAACAAAACAATAATATAAATCAAAACAATCTATAATAAAGATAATAAAGGCCTTTGCTTAAAGTTCAAACACATATCCATATTGCTAATGTCAAAGTTCAAACACAAACATGCAATTGTTCAAAGTTTAAACATATTTTTAACGTATTAGTTTTATTTATAAACAAGATTGCTATTAAATAATAAAATTTAAAATTTCAAGAATTTAATTCAATATTAAAACTTAAAAAACTAAACATAAATTTAAGAATTATATTGAATTAAACTAAATATTATAAATGTATCATCATTTATATAATTTGAAGTTGGTACAAGTTAAAAAAAATTACAACTATAATAAAATTATCCATTTTGACTTGATATTGTTCACTTCTTGTTGTGATTTGATATGCTACAACCTGTATTATGAATATGGTAAATCATTAGAAAAATAAATATATCAAGATCTAGTTTGGGTAGTTATTAAAATTAAAAAAATCTCTTCGCTTAGACCCCGCCTTATTTCCTAGAGGAATTTTTTTGTTGTCTTGGACTTAGGTGAGGCGCCTGGGGGGCCTAGTGCCTAGGTGAGGCACCAGGGGGGCCTAGCACCTTGGTGGGGCGCCAAGGGGGGTCTAGAGCTTAGGCGGACCTAGGCGGGAATTTTTAAAATAGTACACCAAAAAATGGTTAAAAAAAGCCAGAGGCTATATAATAAGAGATTAGGCTAAAAACCACCACAAGGCTTAATTTAATAATAATCAATCATTCAAGATATTAAAATGATGGATTACATCACTTGACAATAAGAAAATACTAAACTTAATGACCAAGTAAAATCTAATTTAAAAGGGAAACAAAATCTGTAATGATTATCTACTACATATTATCTTCTAAAATAAGCTAAATACATTATTTCATCCACAAACAATAATGGGAATACTTAACTGATAATATTATAATTCTCCTATTTTCATCTTCATGAAAATAGTCTAAGAAGCAATGAGATGGGTTCAAGGATTCTTGTTTGCCATACGGGAAATCGGCTATTTGGCTAATTTGGAAAAATGGGGATTCGAGTTTGGTGTGGATTGGAATATTAAATAAATTGATTCATATACATATATACTTGTATATTTATCCACACTCAATAATTTCTCAATGAAATAATAATCCATGATAAAAAGTATATACATTCACGACAAAAAAGTTTTTTGAATGATCTCATATGTTGGATGGTATATAATAAAAAAATGCAGACTTAGAAATCATAAATGAGATTGAGGGTTCAATTCTCATCATTATACTAAAATAAATTTATCTTGCCTTTCTCATGTTAATAAAGTTGGTAGTTAATTTTTTTGGGGAAAAATTTCAAAATTTGCCAGATTCTCAAATGAAGCACACCATGAATCCCTTTTGTGTGTGAATCCAAATTTTTTTCCTCCAATTTTTTTTTGATTTGGCAATGACTGAATCCTCTTGCCAAATCTTGTTGAATCTCGAATTTGGATTCTCTGGTTCCACCACTGTAGAAGAATCTTTACCTTTTAGAATCAATGTTCTAAAAGGCGTTAGGCGACTACTACCATTGAGGACTTAGCGCCTAGGGGCCCAAAGTGGATTTTTTATTTTAAGCTAATTTTAATATTTTATCCTACATTTATCCAAACAAAACAATAATATAAAACAAAACAATCTATAATAAAGATAATAAAGGCATTTGCTTAAAGTTCAAACACATCTATATTGCTAATGTCAAAGTTCAAACACAAATATGCAATTGTTCAAAGTTTAAACATATATTTAACGTATTAGTTTTATTCATAAACAAGATTGCTATTAAATAATAAAATTTAAAATTTCAAGAATTTAATTCAATATTAAAACTTAAGAAACTAAACATAAATTTCAGAATTGTATTGAATTAAACTAAATATTATAAATGTATCATCATCATTTATATAATTTGAAGTTGGTACAAGTTAAAAAATTACAACTATAATAAAATTATTCATTTTGACTTGATATTGTTCACTTGTTGTGATTTGATATGCTACAACCTGTATTATGAATATGGTAAATCATTAGAAAATAAATATATGAAGATCTGGTTTGGGTAGTTATTAAATTAAAAAAAACCCTCTCCGCCTAGACCTCGCTTAATTTTTTGGTAGGATTTTTTTTGCTGCTTTGGGCCTAGGTGAGGCGCCAAGGGGAGGCTAGCGCCTAGGCATGGCCTAGGCGAGGCATAGGCGGGTATTTTTAGAACTTTAGAATTTAGGCTACATGATTTGATTGCAAATCAGCAAGGGAAGTTTGAATTCTTGACAATTGCCTCTAGTGCTGCAATAACTAAGACGTTTTCACAAATAGCTCGGAGATATAATACTTTAGCACGACGGAGTATTGGATAGAGATAAGTCTTAACTCTTAACACGAGATGTTGGCACGTCAATTCCTAAAGTAGCATATGTACATGGAAAATGAATTGTTCACATATCATGTTTGAGAAGTTCTATATATTGTTCATAGAATAAAGTGATGGTTATGAGATCTTTAGTACGATTCAGGGATGTTTGTGGGTCACTTTGGCTTGGGTTAGTAGCTCTGCCAGAATGAGAATCAAGGGAGATTGGTTCCGATTCAACTCAACAAATCCGTTCCCAGATTAGTTTTGTTCTGTTCTCTGTTCTGTTTTTTCAACATTAATTTTATGTCTTTTGAGTTTAATGTTACTTTCCTAGATCCTTAGTAAAAAGAATCAAGAAATTAGTAATACACTAATAAATGAGAAGTTTAATTTGTATGAACATGGTCTGTTTAAGGTTTGATTCTCTCAAATTTCTGTCACTTTGTTCCTCTTTCGCTCTTCTCTATCCCTCCATGTTTTCTGGTTTCGATTATAATGTACAAGTTCCAATCTGATCTTCTTCACAATGCACCATCTCTCTGCAGGGTAGTGGATCTGCTACTCAGGGTGAAATTTCATTTTTATCTTGGAATAGCAAGGTTCAACATATATTGGCGTCCGCTTCATTTAATGGGACAACCGGTACGGAAGGTCTTTTCACAATGATTTTGCAATCATTTTATGTAGAGACCTAAGTTTTATCTTTTGATAATGATTACTTTCTCTGTATTTCTAGTGGTTTGGGACTTAAGGAAGCAAAAGCCAGTGATAAGGTAAAATGCATGCCGTTCTGGAGTTTCTGCATGATAAATCGGAAGATGATAAGAAACTTTTTAACAGTTGTAAACTTGTAATGTAACTAATTTGAAACTTCCAATTAACAGTTTTCAGATTCAGTTAGAAGGCGGTGCTCTGTTCTGCAGTGGAATCCTGATGTTGCCACTCAGCTCATTCTTGCTTCAGATGATGATAGCTCACCTTCTCTCGGGTAATACTTCTGTAATAATTTTCCTCTCTCCCAATTGTGTTCACAACTTAATGTGTTACTTGGATTGACTTTGAGTCTTTAATAATTGCAAACAGATTTGGGATAATGAGGAATACTATGTCACCATTGAAAGAACTAGTGGGGCACACTAAAGGTTAATTTCCTCTTATTTTATAAATTATTTATATATATTTTTAGTAGCAGTTCTAATAGTCCTTTTACTTCCTAGAAGTTGAATTTGTGATTGTATTTAGTGGCTCATGTTTGATATATCTCTCTCCGTCTTTGATTGAGAGAGAGGGAGGGAGCGAGTCGTCTTTGAGAGAGGGAGAGGGAGAGAGAGGGACATGCACATATACATAAACGTATTCTTCTGTAGGATGGCTAATCCTAGAATCCAGATATGGGAATTCTTGGATTCTTCTATATCAGCACGGTTATTTTGAATTTTGTTGTTGTTTTCAATTTTTTAATATGATAGGAGTTGAATATTTTGAAAATTTGATTGTGGTTGCCACAACCAATTGGTTGTAGCAAATAGCTCAACAAGATATAGTTTTGGTTGATATATGGTGGCATGACCAAATGGCATTAATGAATTTATTGAAAAACCAATACTACCATTAATGAAATAATTGCCCATATACATACATGTATATAATATATATTCATTTAGTCTTTGAATATGTGCCGAATCATGCAAAACTCAGATTCCCATTTTCTGAGATTTGCTGAATCCTCATACGACTAATAGAATTCTTGCTTCTTAGTTATGGACATTAGCACAAACACGCATTTACACCCCATGCATGCAAAACACTGGAATATACATGTAAGCTGAGTGTTGATTACCAAAGGGGTTCTAAACCTGCCATTGTGCCTAGTTTATTTAAGAATATTGAATAAGGGTATGCGAAATGAGTGGGAAACTATGTTTTATTATCTTTATGTGGATAGTTTATGTGACACCCCCAAATCCGGGTACTTCAATTTCCACGGGATTTGGTGTTCACTGTCCAAACATCATGTATCTATCTACCCATAATAAATGAAAAACCATAAATAGATAGAAATAAATTCTCTCCTTATGGAGTTACAACATCTGAATGTAAATACATCAATCCCATGTCATACTAACCTTAAATCTTAAATGCGGAAACATAAACAAATAATAAGTCTTACACAACTTTAACATAAGTCTGAAACATAAATACATCAAATAAACAACAAGTCTTCATCACTTGGTAACTTTGCCCTTGCCTTTGCTAGTAGAAGGCTCGTCGGACCTTTCGTTCTTAACTGCAATGTTATTATTACGCAAGAGTGAGCACGATTGCCCACAAGTATAATAATATAACACTAAAATAATAACATGCGAATGAATCAAAGACTTTTGAAATAAGAAAACTCGGCTTTTGAATCGAGAATGAAGTACAAGAATCAAAAGAACTTCTGAGGGTTATAAGACCTTGAACTACGTCCTAGGTTGCCAAGTGTTTATACTTGAAACCTTTAACAATCATAAGACTAAGGACTCTTCTTCTCGTACTTAGGGGGATCAACCCTTAGTACTGTAACAACCCGGAATTTTGGATTATCCAGAATTTAGGTTTAAAGAATTAGTTATTAATAAAAGGAATTTTTATTAATACTATTCTCGTACATGTGTTTATTAATCGCTCTATAACCTAGGATGATTACAAGCTCTGGAGGATTCTCGCTACAAGCTAGATTTAATTGAGTAAGAATTTTCAAGAGCATTTAAAATGAAAGTTTTCCGAACAAAAATATTTTTGGGAAAAAAGACGAAATAGGCATTCACCCGCTTCGCTTGAGATTTATTTTGAAATTCGGGAAGTTATTGATTGCGTGAAATCTTGAGACGTGATGGAATATTCAATAATATTTCGATTATGACAAAAACGAAGTTTCGCTGCATGACTCAAAAACTAAGGGTTAGGAAAGTGAGTTGAGAATGTAATGTGTACGTGATAATAACTAGGGTTATTATGCGAGAAATACTGAGTATGATACTGAAGTTATTATACTAGTATAGAAAGAAGAATAAAGACGACGTATAATACTAACATCGTACGAGTTAAATATGTAAGAGAATACGAGAATACGAGAATACGAGAATGGAATGCGAGAATGCGATTAGTCTTAATGGACTTTGTGTTCATGGACTTTTAGAATCTAATCGACTGGATTATGTCAAGCCCAATGATTTGTGAAATCAAGCCCAAGTTAGGGCCTAATGAGAATTAGGGTTAAGGCCCAAATCAAGAAAAGAAACCGTGGATCGAACTGATGGATAAACGAATGGGTAAGAACCATCGGGGCAACCCACGGGCTTGTGGGTTTACCCTTACCGCCACCAAGTAAGGGTGGTGGCCAAGTAACTTGGTGGCTAAGTTGTTAAGGAGGTGGGAATAGTGATTTTAGGGGCTTAAATGACTATTTTGTCCCTAGCTTTGAAAATCTATAAATGTAAAGCTAGATTTTCATTTTTTTGAGATTTTGAAAATCCTCCACTGAGAGAGAGAGAGCGCTATTGGGAGAGAAAAGGAAGAGTATGAGCATGAATGCTCGGATCAAAAATGATCGAGAAATAGAAAAGCTCGCAAATCGCCGGCTTTGTCTAACGGAAGAGGATTAAAGAAGAACGGTAATCCGAACACTAGTTCTTCTAATAATTTTCTTTAAGTTTCTATGTTTAAAACATAACTTAATGAGAATAAGAAGTAAAAGAGATTAGTAATGATTTCATATGGTTGAAATCGTAAGAAAATGAAGAAATAAAAATAAGAAATTTAGTTTATAAATTTCTTAAGCAAGTATAAGATTCGTGAGGATTTTGAGCGATCCGAATGAATATTATGAACGAGTAGGTGAATTAAGTAAGGAATGATGTTCTATAACATCAAATTCCAAGAAAAAGTGAAATCGTAATCCAAAATATCGATTAAAACTGAAGAACGAACGAAGAACACGAAGAACACACGAAGAACGCGAAGAACACGAAGAACGTTGTTGATGGACAAATTTAAAACCATCGTAGTATAAATGTTGTTGATGGACAAGTTTAAAACCATCGCAGTATAAGTTAGTTGCTTATCGCTTGGTTAGGAGCAGTAGAAACGCGTTCATGAAGAAATCTGATTAAAACTAAGCTATAACGAAGTTATGGCTAAAATTTTGTAAAAGAAGAACGAAAATTTGAAAGTTTGTAAATGAACCCAACGTGTAGGGTTTCATAAGAATGTAAGAGAACGTCAAAACGTGAGTCGTGGACTCAAGAACTAACGAATTCGGGTTCGGATGACCAATTACGGATTTCAACGAATCAAGAACGTTAAAAATGTTAAAATGAACGAAGAGCTTAAGATTAAGCCAATTGAATGGCATGTTAACGAATTCGTAAGCTAATTTCGCCTCGTGGGTAATCGGTAAAAAATGGCTTTGGAACGACTTCGCCCGAAGAGTTATAATGAAGAAGAAGTTATGAGATTTCAAATCGGCGCCTCAAGCTTGTAAAAAGACTAGAAAATATTCTAGGTTTCATACTGCATTGCACTGAGCCTCGAGGTCAGGCCTTTGAAGCCAACGCCAGTCACAGTAATGTTGTTCGTTAAGCACATCGCAAGAGTTCGCCGCAGTGTGAATCTAGTAGTACAATTTGTGGGCCCAAATAATATGATGCATAAATCTTCTAAATTCTAGAGTGTGGCGTAAATACCATCGAAGAGAAGAGAGAGAGAGTAGGTTCTTACAACACGATGAGAGGAAAGGAAGGGCACGCAAGGTAGTCACGGCCAAGTAGGCAATGCCCGTAAATGAGATTTTTAGTTCTCATTCATCGGAGGATGTGCAAGAAAAAAGTATGGACATATAGTTCACCTAAAATAACGCTTTTTACAAGCGAAGTTAAACCTTTAGTGAAGGTCGAATTCGAAAGATTTAACGAGATTATAAGATAAAAGAATGCAAACGCGTTACGGAACCGATATCCGGGGACCGTAGTCGCGATGAACAAACGTGAGGGATTACTATGATTGTGATTCCTTAGACGTTGAGTGACGTAGGTAACGAGTAACATTTGATGTTATGTTGTGGTAATGAGAGATAAGTGTAAAGCGTATAGATCTTTATGAACGCAACGTTATATGCGATTAACGATCGGCCTTAGCACACAATCTTAATCGTATGACTTTGACATTAAGAAAGAATAATGAACATGGGGTTCATGGGATGGATAATGATCGAAAGCAATTAAAACCTCGAGTAAAAGTTGAATGAGAGATTAAGAGACGAAAGCAACGTGAACGTTGAATACGTAAACGATCCTCGTGGAATCGTATTCGCGTTTGACAAACGTCTTAAGTATACCCCCGTCAGTATGACTTAGATGTTGATGAATGTGTAAGTAAGATACTGAATGGTATCAAGAAAGCCGACGAATCAGAATGAGATTAATGAAAGTCGTAATGTGAATCGGATAAGAATGAATCTCGAGGTATGGCAATTACTTGCCGAGAGCCAAAAAGAATAAGAAATTAACTTAATTTAACATTATAATTTAATAATTCAGTATAAGTTAAGAGAAAGTTAGGTTGTGGTACAATCGTAACCTTTGATGGTTGACATATATGGGAGTCGGGCTAAACAAATTTTCAGAGAGCGAAGGTATATATTGAAACCGGGCAACCGATCTAACTCAACTGTGATGACAAAAGTAGATGAGATCAGAACTTGTTTTTGTTGGTTGTTTGTGGGAAACCACCGTAAGAGTACCATATGGACTACTAGTAGAGAAGCGAATGTGCACCGAGTCCTAGAGAAGTATACGAAGAAGATAAGAATGAGAATCATCAAAGATGATGAACGTGTTGAAGTAAGACATTTCAGAGTGTCATGAAACCGTAAACCGGTAATGAAAGTTAGTCGCAGAAAATTATATTGCAAGAATGCGAACCTTAAGAAGTAAAGTTAAGTAAACCAATGCGTAAGTCAAGTATATGACTAATTGGTGTATTTGTTATTTCCTTATGTGTTATAGGGATTGAATGAGCAAGCTTCAACAGAAGTCAGTAAATGTCGTGTAAGGCAAGTTTCCTAACTTCATTCATATTTTAAATGGATGCTAGTTTCTTAAACTTCTCGGATGTTGAACTTGAGAAGTTCTGTCATCTTGAATGTGCGATATTTGTACAAGGTGGTAGAATGTATGAGGCCTTGTGCCAAAATGTGAACACTTCGGTGTTTATATGATATGAATCTGCCTGTGATCGAACTGCTCAATATGAAAGCATGTTCCGCTTATACATGAACCGTTATTAATAAGTATGTGCTATTGATTCTAGCTTGAATGGAATGTGTATGAAAGAGAGTAGAGAATGAAAGTATTTCAAAGTGCATGTAATTAATGTTTTAAGATGATAGAATCAAGACTATTCCTATTATTCAAGCCGCCGTAACCTTTGTCTCGATTATTGAAGTCTCGAAAAGAATGTTAAACTCTTGAAGTTGTTTGTTCAATGTTATGACTTCTTCGGGCAATTGAATGTTCACACTTGCTTTAAATGAAAAACATTTTCAAATGAACGATGTTAGAAAGAACTTACGGATCCCGGAAAGATCAAGTCGATCCAGATCCAGACGAAGTGCCATTCAAGTATATGAATGTGCGTGAAGAGCAAGTGAAGACTTGTAATATAGAATGATGTAATTAAAATGTAGACTAGTTTAATGAATAGTTATGAATCCTTAGTGGCGAGATGAAAGTCACTGTAAGATGTAAAGAATAATGTAATTATCATTATTTGTAATGAAAGAGGTTCTAAGGTTTCGAGAACCCAGGATTTGAGTGTATGTTGTTATATTTCAAAGATATAATGATGTATGCGAGAATGAATGATGTAATCATGTCGACGTACTTGGAATCCGTGTGAAAATAACCGGATTTCGGATGCTATAAGTACCATACATGCGTATAATATTTTAATGCTAAAGCATAATTAATCCCCTATAACAGGTTGTTTATCTCTCATTTGACATTAGAGTCCGCACTAAAGGAAGTTTAGTTTGGATAAGTTCAACAATGGTTTTGAAATTTAGAACGTTCATCAACTATGGATTAGTCGAATCAATAAGGGTTCAACTAGTCTTACAAGGTTCAACAATAATTGATATTCAATTTGAATAATAAAATTCAAGAGGTATACAATCGAAGAAGTATTGTATAACATGAATCATGCTTTTAAAGAATGATAGCATTTAATATGAAATCTTGACTTGAACAATAATAAACAAGATAGAATAAGGAATTTGCTTTATATAATGAAACAAGGTTTAGAAACTTGCTTAGGATAAAGTTAGGTTAGAAAACTTGCCTCGTATGTAGCTAAACGATTACTACTCCCTGCTCACCACAAGTCCTACACACATATCATATGTGTTCACGACATTCATTAGTTACATTAATACTAACCTTATAGGTTTAGTTCTCTCTTTAATACAACTTGTTAACTTGGTTTAAATTTCGCTAATTACCATCATTCACATATACTGACCGGAAATCTCAAATCTTAAGTTTAAACAACATCATATCATCTCATGGACATCATTTTTTAACGTGGTTTAACCAGCATACATAAACATAGTGCTTATAAGGTCATAAGACCTTTTCTAATTTATTTTTCTAATTCTCTTATTATATTGTCCATTAGTCACATTTCCACTTAATTATTTAATATAAACTCCACTTTATTTAACAAATCATTACCCTTCTAATTTAATTACTTAATTAAATTAGAATATTTTCATTCCTCACTATTATTACACTAATAAATTATTCCATAATAATTTCCATTGAATATTTATTTTATTCCATAAATATTTCAACTAAAATATTTATTTTATTTGATAAATATTTTAATAATAATTTTCATCGAATATTTATTTTATTCCATAAATATTTCAACTAAAATATTCATTTTATTTGATAAATATTCATTTTATTTGATAAATATTTTAATTATTATTATTATTATTATTATTTTTTTGCCCGTCGGGGGGGTAATTTAGCTTGGTAACGCTTCACGTAAGGTGGTTATCAGATTCGGTTCTAGTCAAGCGAAGAACACAAAACAAGGCCAATTTATGTCAAAAATCTCACACAAGTTCAACCGTATGTTCTATACTTGCAGTTCGTGAAAAACACGGAACATGGCTAATTTAGGCCAAAACCTCACATATACAACGAAAACAATTTCACCCATATGTTCTAAACTTAACAGAAACATTTAATGATATTCTTAGCACACTTTAACATCTTGAGTCACATAAACAATAAGATTTAAAGCCATAATTTTCATGTTCTTGCTATTTTTCAAAATCATACAAATTTTTTGAAATCACAAATCACAGATTCTTGTTATAACACGTAAATCAGTCCATTTAAGTTTCGTTCTTTTCGTTTTTTTTACATGTATAAACATAATCAATTATTAATTCACCGATTAATATACAATTAAGGCACCGATTTTTTTGAACTTATGGGCCACATTCAAATATTATTTCTCTCAGAATCTTTAAGATTCCAACTTAATCTTAATTTCATGGATTAATTACTCTAAAACACATATAAATCATATATAATTGAACTATACATGTTAATAAACATATACAACATCATAGATTTAACAATTAGCCATGAAAATTCAATTACAGAAAACTAAAAGCCAATTTTCATGAAAAGTTCCTAAGTACGTAAATTAAAGGTCCAGGTTAAGGAATTACCCTTAATTTCTCTGTTAAGATTGCTAGAGTGTGGAAGAAGACTCCTCAATTCTCCAATTCCTTCTTCAATTCTCTCAAACACTCTATTTTCTCTCTGTTTCTCAAGTTTAGGTTTTAAGAAAATGTACGTAATGAAAGAAAAAGGAATCGATATATCACGCGACATCGGGCGTTGTCATGGGCGGTTAATCCCTTAGTGGATTAACCGCCAACTCCTTAAGGCCATGTTTGGCTAGCCTCAAAATGCTCTTTCCCCATTAATTTAATTAAACTCTTATTATATAGTTTAATAATGTCACACCTATTTACATCAAATATATATTATTTAATTCGATTAAATAAAATAGAATACTTCTACATTAAATCACATAGTCACATAATTAAATTCTCATATATTAATTATGTCAAGTCATTAAATCTCTAATTAATTATTTAAATTAATTAGAATAAGATTATACTTATTAAATAATTCAATTAATCAAATAAGCTCAATTAAATACATACTTTTGAATAATAAATTCTCCACATTAATTTAATCAATGTAACACATATAATTAAATTAATCTACCACAATTTCATCAATTAATTATTTAACCTAATAATTAAATCATCGAAAAATGTTTATTTAATTCAATAAATATTCAAATTAAATTACAAAAATCTCGTTTGTCACAGTTTACCCAACCTTTTTCTCGTTAAGTATTAATATTTCATCAAAGAATGTTTTTTGAGTAAAGGGGCACACCCGTATTACACTAGATGCAACTACTTCAGAGAATAGAAAGAAAAGTATGTGTAAGGTAAAGCCTAGGTATTAATTACCACATTTGGAACCTAGGCAATGAGCCTAATCGTCGGAATAGGAGAAGAATGAGCAAAGGAAAATAATACATTTTTCTTTCTAGATAGAAGATTTTATTTATTGTAAGAGGGGAGATTACAACACATGAGGAGGACAATAATCCTCCCAAAGAAAATCAGAAATCAAAGAAAATTAGAGGAGAAACTCGGAACATGGATGGAACACCCACCCACCAATCTCTATGAAAATCTAACAAAGAAATCCCTCCAAAAACTCCCTTGCATGAGCCAAAGAGAAGACACTTTATCCCAAGGAGATCAATATTCATTGTCCGACCACAAAAAGTTCTAGCCAAGGTTCTCAGAACTGGACCGTTCATCGAACCGGAAGATGTATTGGGTGGATGGGTCACTGGTCTAACCGATGGTTGAATCGTTATTGACCTAGTGATGTCATTAATATATAAAAAATAAAAAATTTAATATATTAATTATTATTATATATTATATATAATATTTAGTAAATATGTAAAATTAATCAATTTATCTACACAAAAAAACTAAACTTATTTGTACAATATTTACTTTATATAATTCAAATAAATACTAAATATATATAAAAAGAAAGATACTAAATCAAATAATACAATGAATATATAAGGAATATGCTTTTGGCATATTCTAGTCAAAACATTACCATCTTTCAACAAAAGTATATATAATCTCACACTCGGTCACGCATAAACAGTAGAGTAAATAGTACTAGTATCTACTTTTTCTTCTTATCAAAACAAAACAAACACGTCCCCAATTTACCATCTTTCAACAAGAAACACATGACAACATTCACGAGGAGGGTCACCACCTACCCCTTTCCTCTCCCCTGCCTCGTTTATTACCATTACCCCAACCCAATCTTTCTTTCTATTTCATTCCCTTTCATTCCCCCACTTATTAATGGTTGGAGATTTATACTCCACCACCATTAACCACCTCCCGATGTAAGCCTCTCCAACATAATCGCCACCGCCTCCCACGCCCCGCTTCCCGCAACTCCGCCCGCCTCGCCGGAAATGACTCCCTAAATCGGCAATACACATAGAATACTTCTTTTGCTCAATAGTTCATCGGTAGTTCATGGTTCATAGATATAGTTCATGGTTCATTGGTAGTTCATCGGTAGCCGTAGTTCATCCACAACAATTTTTTTTTTCTAAAGTAAGAACCGGTCTTACTTCTTGAACTAGTCAGCGGTTCGCTTGGTCCGATTCGCCTGGTTTTGAACAATTTTGAAAAAAATGGGTCATTAGTTCAAACCGGATCGGAGGACCGACCGGGTCAGAAAACCATGGTTCCAACATTCCTCTCCTTTGAATTTCCCACAAAATGCCAAAAGAAGCATATCCCCAAAGAATTCTTGAAGTGGAGCAATTTATGGGATTATTAGTTGTTTTATATTATTTAGAGATAAATTACTGTAATTATTTATACAATTATAATAGTAGATTATTATGAAAAAGTAGAATATTTCTAGAGTTTTTAATCATTAGGATTTGTTTCCTTTTTAATGAGGATATTATTGGTATCCAAGAATTAGGGTTTCTAATTTCCTATAAAAGTTGATGTACTGTTCATTATATTTCAGACTATTGAATATGAATTGATTTGAAAGTTTTGTTTTGTGGCTTGTTGGCCTTATTCATCCCGAGTTTAACTTTGATTTCAATTGATGCAGTAAAGTTAGAAAAAAGAAATAAAAATGATAAAAGGAATAATGCCAAAGGCCTCAATGGTATAAGCCAATGTAATACTCACTCAATATATTAGATTTGAATTCCGATGGCTACATCAGTTTATACAGGACAATAAGAAACCATAGTTGTTGGAGACCAAGTAAAATCCTAATTCCTAACAATACTCCAGTAACTTTATTTAAAAAGAAAACAAAATCCCTAATTTTTATCTGCTATAATTAAACCTCTAGAGTAATCTACCTAATACAATATATAGTTAATTACTAATTATAATAAATTTATCTTTAAATAATAATATGATGTATAATTAACAATAAATCTCTTGGCTTGGTCCACATCAGCCATCCTGCTAAACCTTACTATTTACTAATAGTTCAAGATATCCATTTAATTTTCCAAAACTTCTGTCTAGTTCTAGATAGCCATGCTATATTTCTGGCTAAGCTATAGTATTCCGTAGGAACGGTTAATACTTTCACCAGCAATGAAGTTTATAGAGTTTGAATTTTTGTGATATCTGTATTAGATGCTATATACTAACTATGGTACCTAGATTTGGGTCTCAGACTTCTGTTTAATTCTCTATGGTTAAGATTGTGGATGGTACCAACTCGAGCAGAATCATTAGCTTTTATCTCTGCTTTCTGCTATGGAAGTTGCTTCGTAACATTTTATAAGTCTTCCTGTTTACGTAATTTAGTGGTTTTGAATCTGCTCTTAATCATGCTGTTGAATCCATGGTTTCCATTGTATCTTACATCAGGTGTAGTTGCAATGTCATGGTGTCCCAGTGACAGCTCCTATTTGCTCACCTGTGCCAAAGATAATCGAACTATTTGCTGGGACATGGCTTCCTCAGAGGTAGTTGAATATTTCAGCCTCAGTTTACTGAATCACCACATACTTCTTCAGCTATCTTTTTATTTATTTGCTGTTATCCTTCCTTACCTGTTCCTCTCTTGACTCTGCTTTTAATTATTGAATTTTGTAGATTGTCTCTGAACTGCCAGCTGGAACCAATTGGAACTTTGATGTTCATTGGTATCCGAAGATACCTGGGGTCATATCAGCATCTTCATTTGATGGAAAAATTGGCATCTATAATATTGAGGTTTGTTTGTTTTTCTGCATGTAAATTGGGCCTTGGTAAAGCATATTCTGCTTCTTGCTATTGGTTGCAAGATGGGAATTATTCGAACTAGGATCTGAAATAGGGCAGTAAACTTTTTTATTCACTGTGATACATTTTTCTGGATTATATTACATTTTATTTTCCACGTGATTATATGCCAAGATACAAGAGTTAATTAAAACTTCAATCAAATAGATTTATCCAAAGAAAATTGTTCAAGTCAAATAGTCTATTCACTTAATAAAAAAATAATGGCTTTCAGTTCTGTAATGGTTCTCATATCTTTGAGACTTGATGTATATTTTCGGAAATTTGGGAGTATACAATCTAATCTGATGGGGACTCCAAGTCAAGAACAAAGAAGAGATTTTTTATATTTATTATTTGGAGTTTTTATTATGTTTAGTATAAAAGTAGTTGATGTGATTTATGTATTTTATTTATTAGTGGGGATTCATCCTAAATCTGTCCTACATCATAATCTGTCTGGTTAGGAGCTGACAATTGTTTTACAATTTGATTCTTTTATGTTGTTATGGATTCTCATTTCATGTTTTTCATTTAGGCTTGTGGCCGATTTGGTGTTGAAGAGGGTGATTTTGGTGCAGGTAATGTAGTTCTTAAATGTTTGTTTATATGGCTTTCAGAATTTTTTGCCCTATCAATATCAAGTGATAAGGTGCTCTCTGGTCAGCCTATCGAATGTCTTAGTTCCAATTCATGTGCCGTGGTGGTTAAATATTTTTGCTTTGTTCATGTGTAGTAAAAAGAGCTTATATTGTCTTGCTGGATGAGTAATAGATGCAACCAAACTGCGATACGAGAATAGTCAAGATTTAACCTTCTGTTGAATATCATGAGAAATGATACCTTGATTTTCGAAGTCTCTTTTATTAGGAAGCCGTGAAAAGTAAAGTTGAACTCTTAAATTGGATAAATTTGAACTATTTAATTAACAAGTCCCAAAAAGTACAAGCTCTTTTATTAGGAAGCCGTGAAAAGTAAGGTTGTAATGTTAGATACAATCCTAGCAGTACTTTCTCATATTGCTTGATAATCTTAGCCTCATGTTAAGGGGGTGACATACTTTATTATAGCACAATCCATACCATCTATCTTTATGGAATTTCTTTTTTGCTTTTTACTGCTTGTTGTTACACCCTTCATATCTATAATTGCATTTTCTGCTAATTCTAGCTTTTGGTAGGCTCTTTATAGATATAAATGCATATTCACATATACATATATTTATTTTTGTGCGTTTTAGAAATAATTATTTGAAAACATGGCACCATGTGTTAGGATCAAGCATGTTGTCTGTAGAAATGAAATGTTCTCAATATGAGAAATAAAAAGAGAACTAAAAAAAGAAAAAGGTTAAGTTGGCAAAAGGAAGAACTTATTTTCACAGTTAAAAAAGAAAAGGCATTTAATGGTTCGGGTTGGTCAATGCCAGGCCGGGAAAGCTTTTACTAGATCTGTACAAAATATAAAAGACAGCACGATAGAGGTAGGTTATTGTATTCTTAAATAGCAAAAGGGCTTGAGTCAAGGGTAGTGACAACCAGTCTTGAATCTTGAGACAGCCTAAAATAATTGTCTAAACAAATTCTTTGTCCTCTTCTTACTGTTAAATTATTACTTTCGTTTGTGTTTCTTCTTTATTGTTATTATTTACTATTTTTATTATTATTATTATTATTATTATTATTATTATTATTATTATTATTATAATTATTATCTTATCCCCTTCTTTTGACCTATCTGGGTTATGTTTTTCATATTTAAGTTGGCTCAGTGCAGGTCCTTTAAAAGCCCAAAATGGTACAAACATAAGGCTGGAGTTTCTTTTCGGTTTTGGAGGCAAGCTTGTCTCCTTTAACTCTACAGATACTTGGCTGAATCTTCAGAGGTACGCTTTTTGTTGCTTTTCTGCATCTTGGTCTTCTTTGCATGACCTTCTTATTATGTTTTTATCTGTTTCCAGGTTTTTGTGCATAATCTAGCTACTGAAAACAACTTGTTGAGTAGTTCTTCTGAATTCAAGCTGCAATGCAAAGTGGGAGCGATCTTCACTGAAACTTCTATGTGATAAGAAGTCTCAAGAGTCTGAGTATGTTTCTGTGCAGAAAAATCTATCTATCTTTCCCAGCTCATTGATGTCGTGAACTGATTTTAATATATGGATTTGTCTGAGCAGATCTGAGGATGAAAAGGAAACATGGGGCTTTTTGAAGGTCATGTTTGAGGATGATAGGACAGCAAGGACGAAGCTGCTTACCCACCTAGGTTTCAGTCTACCTACTGAAGGAAAAGATACCATGCAAGATAATCTCTCCCAGGATGTAAATGGTCTCTCTCTCAAAGAAAATGAAGCAGATAGAGGACATGCTGGGGTTAAAGAATCTCCCATATACCCTTCTGATGGGGAAGATTTTTTTAACAATCTTCCAAGTCCAAAAGCTGATACGCCTGTGTCAATTTCTAGCAACAACTTTAATGCAGAAAGCTCTATTCCTGGCGGGGAGGAATTGCAACGCCAAACTGATGAACAAGAAGACACTACTGACCCTTCGTTTGACGATGCTGTTCAACGTGCTTTAGTTGTTGGGGACTATAAGGGCGCTGTTGCTCAGTGCTTATCTGCTAACAGGATTGCAGATGCTCTTGTTATTGCGCATGTTGGTGGGGCTTCCTTGTGGGAGAACACACGTGATCAATACCTCAAGAAGAGTAGTTATCCTTACCTTAAGGTAGCCTCAAATCTTTTTTTCAAACTGTTGATCTTTCTCAATTTTGTATTGTTTTTGGTCTGTGTAACGGATGTAAGATCTATTTTACTCCAATGTACTTGGATGCCGATTGTTGTAATTACGCTACATAGGCTGAAACGTGGTATGCTACAACAACTTTATATGGATGCTTATAGTTAAGAATTCTCTTAGAATCCAAATGAGATAAATCTCAATTACATAGAAGATTTTTTAGTTTTATCAACAAATGAAATGAAATTATCTAGTACAAATATGATGCTTGAGCCATTTAGTACTAAGTTAGAATATTGATATTTGTGCAATTAGTAGTAGACAACAAAGAAATATATAATTTATTTAGAGTTTCTCAACATACATAAAGATACCATGTTTGAGAATGTAAGTATCAATACCCAGTTCTATAGGTGAATAAGAGTATACTAATTAGTTGAATTGTTTGTATGTACTCTTGCCATTCTTTTATTAATTTTAAAACTGCCATCAGGCTGTATGTCTTTTTGGCATTCTTTTATTAATTTTATATCCTGTCATCAGGTTGTTGCTGCAATGGTGAACAATGATCTCATGAGCCTTGTAAATACAAGGCCTCTGAAAGCCTGGAAAGAAATTCTTGCTCTCCTTTGCACTGTAAGTTTCTCGACTTTGGAAACAAAATGCAGTTTATTATATAATTGCAAATAAGGATTACATTCAATGTTTGATTAGATTAAAAATTAATCAATTTTTTCCCGTGTATAATGTATGAATTTGGACATGACATATTAATATGATTTGCATGCCAAACAAAAAAATATTTAATAGACACGGGTATGTCGAGAGCACATCAATAAAGAAATGTCTTTTCTGGGTATATATATATATATATATATATATATATATATATATATGTATATTAAAGTATTAAAAAGTTTCATTTTATTGATATCTGTGATTGTAGCTTGAACTTTGAATTTATAAACCTTTATAATTACCCCCGTTACAGGTAAATAACAACAAACACATGTATATATGCAACAATTAAATGAGTCAGTAATGAGTATGTTGATGTATAATTAATAATTTCTACGTATATTGTGTTAATGGTGATTACTCCTGGCTTCTCTCCCATAACTCTTTTTCTTCTTCATTTCTGGACATATAAAATGAGGTATTGAACATGTGCATCCAAGGTATTCTTGTAGTGTAGGTGCCTCACACGTCCCTGGAGACTTTGTGAAAGTTTCTGTGTTCCTCTGTGAATTATTCTACATCGTAAGACGCTCTATTTTCTGCTTTTCATGATGAGTGACTGGTGATATTACCTTTTGCTCTGGTGAGGGATAAATCATTGTACGAGTGGTAGTAATCTACTGAATTGAATGGCTCTTAGTTGCATCAGGCTGGTTTCATGAAAACAATCTTGGTTTCTTGTAACTTGTGGCAATATTTTCATATTCAGTGTTGGCTTTTCAAATATTGTTGATTTGTAGTAGGCTAAAAGTAGAAGAGGAAAAAAAAAGTGATGGATCAAAGTTGATGGAAGATAGGGAATGAGGATGTTGAAGGACCACTTATCCTTTCTTTCTGCACTCCTTTTATTTAATAGAACTTCTTCTTTTATCCAAAAAAATAAAATAAAATAGGAAAATGTTGAAGGGTGATGTGAATCGTCTGAAACGGGGTACGGTTCGCTAACTGTAGATTGATATTTCTGATCCATTTGGTTGACTGGTCAATCTTTGCATATGGAGTAAATATTGCTGGTTGACATGTGTTTGGGCAAGTCTAAGGTGGTCTGTAGACCATAAAACAGTATAAAATGATTCATTTACAGCGTCTTTTGGTGTTTGTTGTCGGATTTTTCGTTAGAGACAATTACGTGCAAGTATACACAATCAACAAGTAATAATCAACAAGTAATAAAGTGATAAGAGAGTGTCGAACCCACATGAATCAATATCTAATATATTCCAACTATTAGTTTTGTATGAATCCAATTCTATTTAGACAAATGAAATTTTTGGATATTAATTGAAAAATAATTAAAATTAAACTAAGAATAAATTTAACACAAAGATTTGAATTCAGATATAAAAGCTTAAGATATGTAATATAAATCAATTATCCAATTTATCCAATTATTAAATCCACTTGAGTTGTTAACAGGAATTCATAGTTATTTATAAGCCCTTCCCCAAGGATCAAATTAAAATATTCAATTCAATTAATCTTACTATATTCCTATTCAAAACAAAAGAATCAAATTCATTAAGTATCAATTTTCAAAAATTACATGCAGTGAAAAGAGATATCTTTATTCAATTCACAACCCTAATTATTCATCTCATGCAAACAATTAAGAATACATGCTATCATATTCAGATCTAGCCCTATATTTCATCTCTCGAATTCATCCGGTGTATCACGCTAATTGTTGTCCAGACAATTAATCAATAAGCATAAAATACGATAGACAACTCAATTTAAATAAATAATTGGACTTCAATAGATAATTAATTCATAAACATAAAAGGTTCAATTGCAATCTTAATTGTGAATTTAGTTCATGTTGAAAATTAAAACAAAAAATCCCAACCAATCCATCACAAATAAATTACAAATCTGAATAAGAAAAGAAAAACTCAGTAGATGTTTTTCAGTCTTCAATTCTCCATCCTGAAATCCTTGTGATGCTCTGCAAACCTTCAATCTCTATTTTCAGTTATCCAAGTCATTCTCTCTGTGTCTTTAGATGAATAGTCTCCTTTTTATAGTTATCAATTTCCCCAAGTTAGCTTCCCCTTAATCCTAATTAGCATAGAAATAGAAATAGGTTTCTTTTAATCCCAGCCTTGCACAATTCGTCCAGTAGACTGCCTCCCAGCGCCGGGGCGCTGGGTTTTGTACGTGGGACAGCGCCCCAGCGCTGCAATATGTTGGAAATTACCAAAATGCCTTTTAAACCCAAAAATTCTTGCTTTGCCCTAACTTGCAAAATAACAACTAACAAGTAAAAATGTCCTAAAATACTCGAAAACAAATAATATATTAAGCCTAAAACTACTCAATTCATTACCCACTCATCAAATACCCCAAAGTTAGACAATTGCTTGTCCTCAAGCAATGCAAATGAACACAACAAAATGCATTAACTAACATGATTCTACCAACTCAAGCATGAATCAACATTGATAACCTTCGATAGTCTCAAAGATCCTTAATCACAACTCAAATGAATGTTTAAACTCAAACATTAGTTAAAACTTGAAATATCAACTCACTATATTTTCAACCCACAATGTGCGCGCGCGCTTCAATATATCAATCCAATCACAGATCAAACAAACTCAACAAGTACAAGGCTCAAAGAAGAATACTCACAAATATAAGAATTATGCTACATCTCTGTAACTCAAATACCCCTTATTTCGATTTTTTTAAAATATTTTATTTATTTATTTAATTTTTTTTCATAACGAGTGCGTTTTACGCGCCATCTCGTTTTTTTTCTATTTATTTCTTGACTTGTGCAATGTTAATCTTTATTAGTCTTTTGAAAGTTACTTATGTAGCGAACTTTCGACTATGACTTCCAAACCATTCGGCTTTAGGGCAATAAGTGTAGAGACACTTCCACGGGCTTACTTGTTCGAGTAACAGAGGCCACAAAGATAACTAGTCAAGTTTATTCAATAACTATATAATGTTTTTTTGAATAAATAATTTCTGAAATACAAGATAAACTAGGCTATAGAGGTTTATCTTATCTTTCCTAAGCCATGCATTCATCAAGTTTAATTAAACCCAAAATCAGATCAACATACTGACGTGCAAATTAAACCATTAAGTTTTTCTTTCACAAAACAAACTGACAATATTCAATAGTTAACTAAGCCTTCATTGTCCTATTCACCCGACTTATTACTCAAGTTATTACTCAATTCACTCTTCCTTGTCATTGGCCATCATCAAAGTTTTAATATCTCATCATACTCAAGTTCAATTACATAAATACCAACACAATGCAAGATTAATAAACAAACACAATACTAGATATCAACACAACCTAAATGCAAAACTAATCTACTATGAATCATGTAAACAATGTAAAACACCCCCAAACTTAAATAGAGCAATGTCCTCGTGTGAAAAATAAATAATTTAAAAACTGAGGACTTACCTGATTTGGTCAATCGTCGCGATCGACCTCCTCATCACTCTTTTCTTATTGGTCCGATGGGGGAAACACAGGCAATGTGGGCGTCACAAGGAACTGGTTAGGATCCACAGTAGGATTCAACCTTGCGAACGTGTCTACCTATGCATTGTTGAAACTGACGTTATAGGAGAAAATTGTGTCTTGACGGGCAGCTAAACGAACATTTTGATCTTGAGCGGTACATCCATCCATTCACCTCTTGATCAACTTCTTCAGAAACTACACGGCGGGGAACAACGGGTAAAACGGTGGCCGTGGAGTCAGCTCCTGCTGAGGCATAGTTTGGGCAATGATATAACCCAACTCCCTCGAGTGTGATTTGCCACCGTCCACACCTTATACCTCATGATCATCTTGTGATCCAATAATGGCATTGACTGCATAATCATTTCATCTTGTTTTCATTTGACCCCTGCCTGATCACACAAAGCGTAGTCGAGGGAAGGTGGGGCAGCCCACCTGTTGTACCCGCCCTAAGCAGAACACAGTATTGAATTTCGGATAATCAGGTGAACATCCATTTGTTTTCCTTTTAAAAGGCAATACTACAACACCGCCCTCTCCTTAGTCACGTCACTTACATGAGTACATGGCATGAGTTTGACACATAGGAAAGCGTACCAAGCCTTTCCATATCGGCTAAGTCGTGACTGAGGAAATGTTATGTTCCCACGCTCGTGAGTTTTTCTTGTTGTGCTTGGCTGTCACCTTGACTCACAAACGTTGAGTACTGGTCGACACGACCGATGTTCGGCAAATTGTAGTATTTGTTGATATCAGTGCTGCCAAACTCGACTGTCTTTCCTCGCATTGACACCCGAAAATGGTAATGCTCCTTAACATTCGCATAAAATTTCTCCACTACTGCAATAACTGCCGGATCTAGCTGCGCTGTGAGGTCAAACCAGTCTCGTTCGGCGATCATGACAGCGATCTCACCATCCTTGGTGTTGTCTGGCCTCAAACCCCTCTCCGAAATCAAAGTTCGCTGCGCCATTCTATTATATCTCTTGAGCCTCGGCGCTAACGAACCTCTTTTTGTTGAATGGTTTGGTTGGGGAGGAGGATGAGCCTTCACCTCATTGTCTCTTTGAAGCCATTGTTTGCAACCTAGATTCAAAATTAAACCATTGTCGGTCAAACATATCATATAAATTTCATCATTTGACTAATGATGCATGTACCGTGTATGAACACTAGTAGAACATAATGATTATTCCCCCAAACTTGGAATCTAGTGCAAACCCACAGTCAATTCAGCCAAGATGGTGCAATTTTAAACAAATGTGCCTACCTATGATGTACGATAGGTAAACTAGTCTCAAGTTACCCAATTTCCGCAACTAAGCCCCAATAGAGATCAATAGCACACCCAAACAGTTAATTAATGCATGCATAGTAGATACAATGCAAATAAATCACCATAATCGAGAACTTAAATCTCTAGCCATGCCTACATGACAAAACACCCCCAAACTTGAGGTTTAATGCTACCCCCATAATCAATTATACCAATTTGGGCTCACACTTGTGCATCAGTATATTTATAAGGTTTCTTGGGAAAGCTAGAATAAAAATGCACAAAATGACCAAGTCAATCTCTCAAAAACATTTAATCAAACACCTTATAGACATTAGTTAAATTCAACATGGTAAACCCAGTTCACTTATGCAACAGCCCCAATAGATGATATAATCTCATCCAATCAACTTGACCATACCTTGTATGCTTCCTTCAATTTAAACAATAAAACCTTGCATACCTTAGGTTTGGAGAGAACAAAACACAATGGAGAGGAAATTGATTAATGTTTGTCCCTTGCAATTTTGTGTGAATGACAAATTGAATTGGAGCCTTAGATGTTTAAGTTTAAGTAGAAGATAGATTAGGGCTTGTAGTTTGAGTAGAATAGAAGAGGGGAAGTTGGGAGGAATTAGAAATTGAATAGGAGAGGGAACGTGGGGAGTTATACCTGTCGAGCCCCTATTTTTTTTCTTTTACACGAACCCAGCGTCAGGGCGCTCTTCATCAGTGTGCTTGGGGCAGGTACAGCACCGGCACGTTGGATTGCTTCTCATTTTGAGCGTCGGGGCGCTAGGACGATTTGAACTTTTTGCTCTCCAGTGCCGGGGCGCTGGATTACTATACATCTGCAGCGCCGGGGCGCTATAGCTGTCTCTACCCAATTTAATTTTTTCTTCTTCTTTCATGCCATCACCTCATTTACTTCCTTTTTTTATACCCTTCCTTTGAACCTGCAGAGAATAAGATGAAGATTACTATAACAAATAATAATAATTATTATAAACTACTTTACTAAATGAAATTAAAAGTGACATTGACAGTATTAAATTGTAATTTTGGGCTGCCTCCCAATAGCGCTTGGTTTATAATCGTTAGCCCAACTTCTTACTGTTTTTCAAGTATCAGTCAGATCGATCGATGTCGGATGTCGATACCCCAGTAGTGCTGCAGTCTTTGGCCGTTAACCTTGAATGTCTTCAACCTCAACGGCTCTGTGTGGAGTTACAGAGGTAACCAAAAACGGTTCGGACCACCTAAATTTCAACTTTATGGGGAAAAGACGCAATTTGGAGTTGAATAACAAAACAGTTTGACTCGTTTCGAATTTTCGATTAAGGATCCGTTTGTCATGCAACTTTTTGACTTCTTCTTTGTAAAGCTTGGCATTCTCGTACGCTTGATGTCGGAATTCTTCCATCTCATTCAATTGAAGCAACCTTTTCTCGCTAGATGCTTGTAGATCAAAGTTTAACTTTCAAATAACCCAACATGCATTAGTTCAAGTTCCACCGATAAATGACACGCTTTTCCATAAAAGAATGTATGGTGACATTCTGATGGGATTTTTATGTCGTTCGATACACCCATAAAGCATAATCTAACTTCATTACCCAATCCTTACGAGATGGATTCACAACTTTTTCCAAAATTCGTTTGACCTCTTGATTCAACACCTCATCTTGGCCACTAGTTTAGGGATGATAGGACGTAGCAACGTTGTGTTTAAACCCGTACATAGCGAGCAGTTTTGTGAAGTGCTTGTTACAAAAATGTGTACCCTCATCACTAATTATAACCTAATTATAACCCTTGGTGTACCAAATCGAGTAAAGATTTTTCCGCAAGAATTTCAGAACCACTTTGGTATCATTTGTGGGCAATGCTGTTGCTTCCAACCCATTTTGACATGTAATCTACTGCCAACAATATGTACTGGTTGTTGAATGAAGACGGAAATGGCCCCATGAAGTCAATTCCCCATATGTCAAAGATTTCAACTTCGTATCGAGGGGCAGCTCATGGCGTTTCAAAATATTGTTAACCCTTTGGCATCAATCGCACCTTATAACAAAGAAATGTGCGTCTTTGAACAACGTAGGCCAGTAAAATCCTGATTATAATACCTTCGCCGCTGTTCTCTCCCCCAAAGTGGCCCCTATACTCCGAAGAGTGGTAATGACTGTATACTTTCCATTTTGGCACACATCGCCTTATCATTTGATCTGCACAAGTTTTAAAGAGAAATGATTCATCCCAAAAATACTGCTTGACATCATGGATGCATTTTTTTCTTTGTTGAGAATTCAGATCAGTGGGAGTACATTACCGACTAGGTAATTCACGTAGTCTGCGTACCAAGGCACTCTCGACGTGTTTCTAAATAGTTGCTCATCCGAAAACGACTCGTTGATCACTATATCGTCATTTCTCTGAGTAGCAAATTTTTCCAACCGTGAAAGGTGATTAGCCACTTGATTCTCTGTACTTTTCCTATCTCGGATTTCCAGATCGAACTCTTGCAGGAGAAGGACCCATCGAATTAATCTTGGCTTTGCATCCTTCTTCGCAATTAGGTACTTTATGACTAAGTGATCAATGTAGACTATTACCTTAGTCCCAATCAAATACGCTCAGAACTTATCACAGGCGAACACCACTGCAAGTAATTCCTTTTCTGTGGTGGTGTAATTCCGTTGTACATCCGTTAGAGTCTTTCTTGCGTAGTAGATGGTGTGAAAGATCTTATCTTTACATTGCCCCAACACCACACCAACTGCATAATCACTAGCGTCCCACATAAGTTCAAATGGCAAAGACCAATCGGGAGCAACTATAATCAGATCTGATACTAATTTCTTTTTCAACACTTCAAAGGCGTCGATGCAGGATTGATCTATCTTAAACGGAACATCTTTTTCAAGGAGAGAACACAAGGGTTTTGAAATTTTGGAAAAGTCTTTAATAATGTGCCGATAAAAGCCCACATGACCGAGAAAACTCCTTATTCCTTTCACAGATGTGGGAGGAGGTAACTTTTCAATTATAATTTTTACTTTGTCTACCTCTAAGCCAGCTGTGGAGACTTTGTGACCCAAAATTATTCGTTCCTGCACCATGAAGTATCACTTTTCCCAATTGAACACTAAATTTGTTTCCACACGTTTCAGAACCAAGATTAGATTGCTGAGACATAAGTCAAAACTATCACCGAATATGGAGATATCATCCATAAATACTTCCAAATCCTGCTCAAGCATCATACATCTCTGAAATGTTGCCGGTGCGTTGCAAAGGCCAAAAGACATCCTCCGAAATGCGAAAGTTCCATAAGGACATGTAAACGTAGTTTTCTCTTGGTCCTTCGGAGCTATTGCAATCTGGTTATATCCATCAAGAAGGCAGTAAATCTGATGACCCGCCAACCTATCCAACATATGATCAATGAATGGCAAGGGAAAGTGATCCTTGCGAGTAGCTTTGTTCAGCTTGCGGTAGTCCATGCACACTCCACCCTGTAACTATTCTTGTAGGGATGAGCTCATTATTCTCATTTTCAATCACAGTCATTACCCTCTTTTTTGGCACACTGTACAGGGCTTGCCCACTAACCGTCTGAAATTGCATAGATAATTTAGGCGTCCATCCTCTTGATGATTTCTTTCTTTTACCACTTCATGATCGGATTTAATCTTCGTTGCTCAATAATCGGTTTTTCTCCTTCCTCAAGCAAGATTTTGTGCATGCAGTACGACGAACTGATTCCATTAATATTTGCTATGGTTCACTCAATTGCTGTTTTGTACTCACGCAAAACCCTTAACAACTTTTCTTCTTGAGACTCGTTTAGGTGAGCAAAAACAATAATTGATAATGTGTTGGAATCTCCCAAATAGGCATGCCTCAAATGAGTAGGAAGAGGTTTGAGTTCTAGCACGGGTGGTTCCTCCAATGAAGTTTTGGAACGCTTTTCAACTCCTTCGGGACGATCAAGGGTATCATACTGTTTTTTAAACCTCGTGGATTCTGGTACTGCATCCAACATCCTAACATAACCCATGTAATCCAAGTCCTCAAATACTTCCATACCAACCAAAACTACTTCTAATGGATCCGCTAAGTAACTCCCGTCAAATACTTCAGTCACTGCCTCTTCAATTATATCAATTCGCAGACACTCAGCTTCTTCGGAAAACTTCATTGCTTTGAAAACACTAAAGGTGATTTCCTAATCTTGAACCCTTGTCGTCAATTTACCTTTCTGTACATCTATCAAAGTTCTCCCTGTCGCTAAGAATGGGCGACCCAGTATAATCGGTATCTCTTTATCTTCCTCGTAATCCAATATTATGAAGTCATCCGAAAAATGAACTTATCAACCTTAACTTGAGACCACCCCTAAACTGCACTAAATTCTGTAACTTTTGAAAAGTTCCCGTTTTAATCTCGAAACTGTTCGCATTGATGGTAGACCTCTAAATGCTGGATTGAATGTCTGTCACAAACGTCATGGCATAATCCCTAAGTGATTTTTGCTTGTCAGTTTCTTCTGCCAGTTTTTCTTCCGTTTGTGTTTCCTCACTAGTTAACTTCAGTTTTCGGTCTTTCGATATCGTTGACGTATGGCAAAAGTTCCTCCTTACCATTTGACTTAGTGTGCATACGCTGATGAAAAACCTACACAGATGGAATAAACAAAGAAAATAAAATCGTCTAAATTAAGACTGAATTAATTGTAACTAATATGGAATTAAATACTAAACACAGATTGCCCGGCAACGGCGCCAAAAAATTTGTTGTTCGATTTTCGTTAGAGACAATTACGTGCAAGTATACACGATCAACAATTAATAAAGTGATAAGAGAATGTTGAACCCACATGAATTAATATCTAATATATTTCAACTGCTAGTTTTGTATCAATCTAATTTTATTTAGACAAACTAAGTTTTTGGATATTAATTGAAAAGTAATTAAAATTAAACTAAGAATAAATTTAACACAAAGATTTGAATTCAGATATAAAAGCTTAAGACTCTAATATCCCTAATTATGCAATATAAATCAATTATCCAATTTATCCAATTATTAAATCCACTTGAGTTGTTAACAAAATTCATAGTTATTTATAAGCCTTTTCCCAAGGATCAAATAAAAATATTCAATATAATTAATCTTGCTATATTCCTATGCAAAACAAAAGAATCAAATTCATTAAGTATCAATTCCCAAAAGTTACATGCAGTGAAAAGAGAGATCCCTATTTAATCCACAACCTTAATTATTTATCTCATGCAAACAATTTAAGAATACATGTTATCATATTCAAATCTAACCCTAGATTTCATCTCCCGAATTCATTTAGTGTATCTCGCTAATTGTTGGCAAGACAATTAATCAATAAGCATAAAATACGATAGACAACTCAATTTGAATAAATAATTGAACTTCAATAAATAATTAATTCACAAGCATAAAAGGTTCAATTGCAGTCTTAATTGTTAATTTAGTTCATGCTGAAAATTAAAACCAAAAATCCCAAACAAGCCATCACAAATAAATTACAAATCTGAATAAGAAAAGAAAAATTCAGTAGATGTTCTTCAGTCTTCAATTCTCCATCCTGAAATCCTTGCTCTGCAAACCTTCAATCTCTATTTTCAGTTATCCAAATAAATCTGTGTCTTTAATGAATAACCTCCTCCCTTTTATAGTTATCAATTTCCCCAAGTCAACTTCCCCTTGAATCCTAATTAGAAATAGAAATAGGTTTCTTTTAATCCCAGCCTTGAACAACTCGTCTAGCAGACTCTGCCTCCCAGCGCCGGGTTTTGTACGTGGTATAGCGCCCCGGCGCTACAACATGTAGGAAATTACCAAAATGCCCTTCTAAGCCCAGAAATTCTTGCTTTGCCCCTGCTTTGCCCTAACCCGCAAAATAACAACTAACAAGTAAAAATGTCCTAAAATACTCGAAAACAAACAATTTAGTAAGCCTAAAACTTCTCATTCGTAAGTATATTACTCACTCATCAGTGTTTGTTAGGAATTTGGGTGTAACAATATTTTAAAAATCGGTCCAGACGGCCTTGCCTAGGTGGAATTGGCTGTCACAGGCTTCGATTTGGCCTAAATTGCGGCAAAAACCGTTTCAGACACCTAGGCGACTTAGGCCGGTAGGATTTTCCCCCCTAAACTTTTTAAAAGAATGAAATAACTTTTCATGAGCAACCATAGCAACAATACATGTCCAAATCCAAATACCTCATTTTTCATGTACAAATTTACGATTTAGAACCTTCACATCATCTAATATACGTTTTCCTTGAATTTATCATTGAATTTTTCAATGGAAGTAATTCAACAACATTCTTGGGCATCCTTTTGATACACTGATGTTCTCATTGCAATCTTTCACGAATTGTTGACCTAATTGATAACTTTTTATTTTAAAAACCTGCCTAGTTCTGCTAGCAATTTATAGAAAACTCTGTTGTAATGCAAGTGTATTGTAGTTTAGATTGTTAGTCTTTGTTGGATAACTTTCAGGAAATGGTCCAGAAATTCCATTTCTTGTCTAGTTGGAGTACAGTGAATTCATTTGTTGCTTAATTGGAGTCTATAAATTGTTTTCTTGTCTTGGACCTTTTTAGTTAGGTCCCGAGTAAGATTATGAAAGGATTCACCATAACCTGTTGAGGAAGATGACCCCTTTGACCTTGTATTGGCCTTGCTGCCTTTCATAATAGCAATAAACTAATGCAAGCCTAGCCACAAATTGTGTCTCATAAAGTTCTTACCATATTGAAACTAGGAAGACAATCCAATTCTCCTTTCTTTCCATATGTTGGTTTGATGTACTAATACTATATCATCATCGACTGGCAGTTTGCACAGAGAGAGGAATGGACTTTTCTATGTGACACACTTGCTTCTAGACTCACGGAAGCTGGTAGAACACTAGCGGCAACTCTTTGCTATATATGTGCCGGAAATATCGACAAAACAGTGGAAATTTGGTCAAAGACCGTGACAACCAAGCAAGAGGGAAAATCCTATATTGGCCTTCTCCAGGTTATTATGTTACCTTTTTATGTTCCCTTTACATATATGTTATCCCAAGATAGTTAACTCTCTTTGATTATGCTTATAGGATCTAATGGAAAAGACTATGATTCTTGCTATGGCAACCGGGCAGAAGCGATTCAGCGTTTCTTTGTGCAAGCTAGTTGAGAAGTATGCTGAAATATTGGCAAGTCAAGGGCTTTTAACAACTGCGATGGAATACTTGAAATTCATGGGGAATGAGGAATTGACTCCTGAGCTTGTGATTTTACGAGATTGTATTGCCCTCTCCACAGAACCTGGTATGAAATCTGTTTCTTATTCTAAATCTCAAGTTTCATGTAGAGAAATATATATATATATATGATTTGCCAACTTGTTCGTCATTGCTTAAGAGTCAAGGTAATAGAACAACGAAGTTGATTATTTCAACATTATTAGCAGTGTACTTCCCAGTTTTGTAAGAGCAATATTTCATGCCGCAAAAGTTGCATGCACTTGCATGCATTAATCAAGTAAAGTAGTTCTCTTTTTATTTATTTATTTATTTATTATTATTATTATTATGAATCATGTAGTTTTTTATAATGTAACCATGAGATGATGTGGTTTGATTGGTGGAATTTGTGACATTGTAACAAGGATGAGATTCATGGTTCAGTTATAGTGATAATTATGTAACTGATAGCCACTAGCTTCTTCGTCTATAAATTGATTAGTAAATTATATATCCAAAGTGGATATCGCACATTATTTGTATTTAATTCTGGAAACTATAATTGCAATTTGGTTGCATAGGATGGTGTCTTCTGGATGTGTGTACGACTTTTCTAACTACTCCCTCCGTCCCGTATTAAGCGTGCTAATTTCTTTTTTAGGATGTTCCACAATAAATGTCTTATTTCTATATTTGTAACTACTTTTATCCTATTTTTCCACTAATACCCTCGTAATCTTTTTACTCAACTTTTGTTGGAAATTGAAGAAATGAGAAAAGACTTACATTGATGAATTATTATACCACTTTCTCTCTCATATTACCAGTACAACATGTCTTCTATTTAATGGCTCTCTAGACTCTTTTTCTCTGTTCATTCTAACTTTTAGTACTTATTGGAAATGTGTGAATTACAAAAAGAATGATCTAGAGAACTAATTAACATGGAAAGAAGTAATACTAAATAGAAAAGTGAAAAAATTCTTCAATTAATAAGTTATTCAAAAAAGGTAATTTAGATAAAAATATATATTATTAATCAGCGTGCCGAAACTAATTAGGGCGTTATTTCGGGATGGAGGGAGTACTTTTTAAATAGAATTTTCTCTTCTATTGACTGTCCCAAGTAGACCTGGTTTAGTATGTAATTTTAGTGCCAGGTGGTGTAATTATTGTCTCTATTCTTGCAGAGAGAGAAGTACAAACTTCTACGGTTTTTGAAAACTCTAAGTCACAAACTGGAGCTGTTTATGGTGCTGATCAGCCCAGTTATAGTGTTGAGGCCTCTCAAAATTATTATCAGGTGTTTTTTCCTCATCTCCAATGTGTGTGTGTGTGTGTGTATATATAAAGTGTGTTAAAATGCGGATCTGCCGGTCTTCTGTGACTAACACTCGTTCTCGTTTCTGTATATTGTTTTTCTGGTTAGGAAACAGAACCATCACAACCACAGCAGACTGTTGCAAGTAGTCCTTATGGTGAGAATTACCATCAGCAATATAATCCTTCATATGGGAGAGGATATGGTACTCCTGTCCCATATCAACCTGCGCCCCAACCTAGTATGTTTCTACCATCTCAGGCACCTCAAATGCCCCAGGTATGTGCAGGTCCTTCATTTTCCTTGGAGAATAATTATGGACTCAGACATGCTATAACAGTGTTTTTGTTATTATTTTTGTGTGGCACTGTCCTACTTGGTAACTACCCATCTACATTAGAAGGTTTTCCTTTTGTACATCCTATTGACTTTTACATAAGTATCAATTTTAGAGAACTCAGATGACTCGGAATTAATCTGCCTAGTATTTTCTGGCGGAAATGGTTTTATCTTTCTTCTCGTTATATTTTTTTCTTGCTTCCTTGCTGTGCTCTTTGGAAGATTGCTATTACTCGGAAGAATTCCATGCCATGCTCACCTTATTGAGGGATATTTCATTTTCCTTCTCATCTCAGGCAAGCTTTACTCCATCTCCAGTTAGCACTCAGCCTGCAGTGAAACCCTTCGTTCCTTCAACCCCTCCAGTGTTGCGAAATGTCGAGCAGTATCAGCAGCCCACATTGGGCTCCCAGTTATATCCTGTATGTATATTCATTTTTTCTATTATAGTTTTCTGCATGATTAATTGTGATTACTAAATTTTCCTGTACACTTGCCTCAGGGGAATGCTAACACTAATTATCAAGCCGGAAACCCGGGGGCAAGTTCAGTTGGGCCTATTCCTTCTCATGTTCCAGCTCCTGGGCATAATATGCCTCAGGCTGTGGTTCCTACCCAAGCAGCTAGAGGATTTATGCCAATAAATAACACAGGAGTGCAGAGACCTGGGATGGGTCCAATGCAGCCACCCAGTCCTACTCGGTCAGCACCGGCACAAGCAGTTGTAGCTCCTGCAGCTCCCCCACCTACAGTGCAGACTGTTGATACTTCAACCGTGCCAGGTAATATCTTCTCTACTTATTGTTTATCAGGGAAAAAGAAGGGGGGGGGGGGGGGGGAGAAGGAACTCCTCTCCCTTTACAATATTCACTTGTAAATTTTCAACAATCTAAAGATCTACAGCGCTTAAATTCGCATGGTTGAAGTTATTGGCTTCACTATGACAAAATATTGGAACTTTTACATACCTGTTTTTGTAAAAAAATAATATTGGGAAATGAGTTATCAAAATAATTAAAAGAAACATGACTTGTTCTTTTTGAGAAAAGGAGATTAATGAATGAAATGGAAGTAGTTTAAAAAAGTTAATGTGGTAGGCATTGAGGATGTGTCGAGTGGAGTAATTAGAAAAATCAACGTTTTAATTCATTTTCTTGTATAGTTTTTGGCTCTATTAAAAAGTTTTGAAGCCTTATATGTTATTGGTTGTGTAGGAAATATATCAGGCAGTTTCTTCCTTTTCCAGGAGTCTCTTTAATCTGCTAAAAATACATCTCAATGAAAGTTGAGCTCAAGGAGGGAAAAAAAAGGAAAAGAAAGGGGAAAAAAGATAGAGAAGAAAAGCGCTCCTTCCTCATCTTCTCTCTTTTTCACCCTTTTCCTTTTTGCAAATTGGGGGCCTCCACAGCATGGAACCCTCCATATCTTATATTCTTATTGACTTACTCTATTAAACCTCGTCATTTTACTCTTTTCCCTCCTGTTTGAAAGATGTTAAAAACTTGTTTATTACCATGTGTGAAAAATACAAAATTTTATTTTATTAGGAATAGAAGGTTAGCTAAACAATATTACAATTTGTATTTTCTCATGAACTCTGAAGAGTACCATATGTGGGTATGGAAGTGCCTATACACGGTTCGCTAAGTCAATGAGTACCTATATACGGTTCGTTAAGTCAATGAGTACTGGTAACTCTGGTTTTGATGTGCCTTGTTCTTTTTCTTTTGTCAAGTTGCTGTTTTCAACAATTTTCCTTATCATAAATGGAGAAAATTAAACATCTTGTCCTTTTAATGGGATTTGAATCTTTTCAATCAAGGAGAAGGAACTAGGAAATGCCAACTGAGCTAGACAAAACTAGAATCATTATCAGATGTTATTTGTCACCATTTAGAAGTTAATCTCAATTCCAGTATATTTTTTTGGGGTGTTATTATTGTTGTTGTTGTTGCTGCTTGTTTTACTATTTTTATGTATTTTTTTAAAAAAAAATTGCGTTCTTGTGCTTTCCATCTCCCTGTGCTGCAGCCCAGCAAAGGCCTGTTATCACAATGTTGACCAGACTTTTTAACGAGACATCAGAAGCATTGGGTGGCTCACGAGCAAATCCAGCTAAGAAGCGTGAAATAGAGGACAATTCAAGAAAAATAGGTGCCCTGTTTGCAAAACTCAATAGTGGTGACATATCTAAAAATGCTGCTGAAAAGCTTGTACAGCTCTGCCAAGCTTTGGATAGCGGTGATTTCAGTACTGCCCTCCAAATTCAGGTACCCCTATTTTTTCTTTAGTTCGACTGCTCTTATATATAGGCAACTGAAATAATGTATTTATTGTAGATAATTTGCTTCTATTCTGCCCGGTGTAGGTACTTCTTACTACAAGTGATTGGGATGAATGTAACTTCTGGTTAGCGACACTCAAGAGAATGATCAAGACTAGGCAGAATGTTAGATAAAATTGGTGTCTATATTCTATCAAGCAGGTTGAACCTGATCTTAATTTTTTCAAGATATATAGGGTTTTGTCAGCTCGCTGATCCCTTCTCTCTATGTACACAAGACTGGCACCTTTAGATTGTGATGGCCGGGTTTCGGTTATTTTTTCTCTTATTTTCCTTCCCACATTTTCTTTTACTGATATTTCTTCCCCTTTTTTATATAAGAAAATTAGAAAAGATAGTTCTCAGAATATTGATGTACTTTTTGGTAATTGTTTTGCAATTTGTATGTGCATTGGGAAATGGAGTATGGTTTTTGATTAATATATGTCATAATTTTTGTTAGATGTCAGTGAGCTGGTTAAAGTATTTTTTGTACCTCCATTACTCGGAAATCTTAATAAAATATTTGTACTTAATACTTTTTTGACGCAGTCTGTATTTGTATTGAATGAAGTATTTGTAGATTATTGGTTTTTGGACCTACTTTCCTCTATGTAGTCCTACATTTTTTTTTCCTTTCATTATATTTGTAAAACTTTGTTATTCTGAGCCACTTTAGTATTACTTTTTTCATATGTATATATATATGTATATATATGTATATATAGAGAGAGAGAGTCCGGATCAGGTTCGGACTCTCGGATTTTATTAAAATACTGACTTCTTTTTTTGTTTTTTTTTAAAAAAACTAAAAAAAAAAGTTTAATATTTTATGGAATTGAAATTTTTCATAATATAGTGTTTTGGGTGTGATTTGGATACGTATGACAAAACAGAAAAAAAATATAAAAAAAAAGGTCTAGATTTTAATACCGTCCGGAAGTTCGGACCTGATTCTCATTATATATATATATATATATATATATATATATGGAGAATATGGAGGTGCACAGCCGTGTAATTTTTAAAGTTACATGGTCTACGATCTCAGAGTGATTTCACTCTACGATCGTAGAGTAATCACCCCACGATTTGTGAATTCACTCTACTATCGTGGACTACTCTACGATAGTAGAGTGAGTTTACTCTACTATCTGTGGACTACTCTACGATCGTAGAGTGAAATCACTCTACGATCGTGAAACCGTGTAACTTTAAAAAGTTACACGGCTCTTGATTTCCATTTTTACCTATATATATATATATATATATATATATATATATATATATATATATATATATATATATATATATATATTGTAAACAATATGAAAAGTACTAATACTTGGTAGATGGGTAACTTGACAATTAAAAATTATTGTTTGCTTGTTATAACAATTTTTTTTTTTGTCGCACGTAGATGAGTATACAATTTCGTTGAGCCGTAACTTGATACAAAAACTGATTGCAAGTCGTTATATAAATTTAGAATTAGCTCAACAACGAAGTTTAAAAATGAAGAACCATGACAAATAAGATAGAGGGAGAGTTACGACTACGAAATTGTATAAATGTATGAATTGTATAAATTATATAAAGTTGGGTGTTATAAATGTATGAAACAAATATAAAGATTTTTTTAGCAATAGATTCATCTTAACTAATCATATGAAATTAGGTATTATATTCAAAGGCAACCTAACATATTCCATTTTAAAGGAGAAAGTTGGTCATTCGACAACACACACACACACTGATACAACTAACATACCATGTGGTTGGTTCACATCTATAATATTTGACAAACTTTCTAAATTTTATGGGAATTTGCAGTAAAAGAGGAGATGACTTCCAGTCATTAGACAATCTTAGTACAATGCTCAAACTCATCTTGCATTTTGAAAATCTCATCAAATAATAACCACAAAGAAGAAAGCCTACACAAATATTGTGCACCAGTGCAACTCATTTCGACTTTTTCCCCCGTCTCTTATTGATAACTTCATCTATATACATTATGCCTTTGCCTTTATAAACTAAAGGAAGTTTACAACTCAACAAACAATGACAAACTGGGTGTACCCTTGCACGTGTTTGAAGGCACTATTTAAACGAAAAAAGTAAATTAAAATTCAAAAAGTAATACATTAACTAAAGACTCTTTACAACTTAAAATAACTTACAATCAGACATAACAATTATCATAATTCACCATACAACCACAATAATTAATACATACTCGATCATCAATACATATCCAACCACCAAAACATCAACCTAGTCGCTACTAATTTCAATAAATTTTGGCAGAATTTCCTGTCTACAAAACTTACAATCATCAATAAATATTCAAACCACCAAAACAACCATCATTCCATACCCAAAATCATCATAACCATGTATAATTAGTTAACTTTACAAAAGACGAAACACAAAAAATATACACATGCAGAAAATAGAGAAATAACTTCGTATTCTTTACCGCTTACACCAAGTATCCATCAATGTATACCTGAAAATATATAATCGCTTACAGAGTTTGATTGTTGGAAATTTATAATGAGAGTGGAAATATATCACATGCCAAAATTTTTCCTAACATTTTCAGAAATGTATAAACATGGTTTCACCTAGGGCCAAAGTTACAATCAACGAAGCAGTGAATCTAACCTTATCAAGGATAATTTATAGTACATTATGCAGACGAATTAGCATACTTTCACTGTCTGCAACTGTTGCATTCCGTCTCATTCGACCACTGCAACTATGTAATTCTGCATAGCGAAACATCAATCAACATATATAATCATATACAATTTAGTTTATTTAATGGAAACCTTAAAATTAAAAAAAAATAATTAACAATTAGTACTCATGACCAAAAAAAAGGTAGTTAAAAGTTGCAATACCTGAATATTGATCCTCATTACCAAACAGTAATTAGATAAGACGGTGACAAAAGCTCATGTATAGGTTGTTCCTTGGCTTTATCAATTACTTTATCTTTCCAAGCGATAATAGTTTAATCTGTTTGATTTTGATTTCGAAATTCAAAAAATTTAAATTAAAGTAAAAACATGATCACCATAATTAAAATACAATTCCCAAATTACGTTAAAGCTCATCACCCAAAAAAATAATCAAAACTATATATCCAAAAGACAGATTTAAATGTATTCAAAAGACAGATTTATATCCAAAACTATATATACTACCTTATTCCCATAATGAGGGTCCTAATTCAAAAGACAAAGATTTAAATGTATTCACCTTGAATAACATGTTTCCCTGCCTTCAGCAGCTTCAGAGACATATCCACCTGCACAATTTGGTTCTCGTGTTAACAATATCTTTGATCAAACAAATAAAACAATTGAAGAAGATATTATTCCGATAAAAAAAATTAAATTTTTTACCAAGAGTGAAGACGACTACAAAATAGAAATTTGCTAAGGTGTGCTGAAGTATCCTTCTAAAAAGGAATTACAATTTGAATGAATATCAAAATTGAAAACCTTTGTGTTACTATTTTTTCTAGCTTTATAATAGATGTTTATTTTATAAGATGTTGAATACGCTGTTTACTCTGGAAAAAAAATTGTCAGAATCTAAGTGTTATTGCAATCAATATAATATGAAATCTAAGTGCAATATATTTTGGAAACTTTGTTGTTTTTGAGCATTAAAATCTCATAGTTCTGTATTTTTTTTTTTTTTTTTTTGAGAATTATTAGGTGTCATAGTTTTGTACTTTTTCTTTTTTTTTTAGCAACTGTACTTTTATTCTTAAGCCTAAATAAATATGTAAACATTGTAAATAATGTTCTCATATCAAATTCCACCATTCTAATTTACCTTATTCATACTAAGCCATGATGGTATCTGCCCTTTAAACAAACTTAATTAGTCTCTTATTTCTTCGCTGCAGGAATTGATGCATCATATAGGTCTGTACATGGAAAATGGTAGGGGAGCCAAGGTGGTGTCTTTAGTGTCATTTGGTTCATTGGAGGAGCATGGATCTTAGCCCTCCTGATGGTTCCTAACTTTTGAATTTGCAAAAGATGTTACTATTGGTACACTAATGCTTTTAATTTCCTTTATGAAAACTGATATTTCTACATGACTTTTTGATATTTTCAGATGAAAACAGATCCGTTGTCGACGATTTTTATCGATTTTTACCGTGGCTATACATCTATAACGACACTTTTCACGTGGAAATATCAAAAAGTCATGTGAAAATATCAGTTTCCTTTATGCACTCATGGAGCGATGGTAATTGCACAAATCTGTTGTTGTGTTTGGTATGCTATAACAACCACCACAACAGATTCTTATATATCACCAAAAAAGAAACAAATTATGTAGATTTTTGTAAACTTATGAAAAGATTTGCTTTAGATGGGTCAGATTTTTCTTCCAAGTTGAGCGGATTCTATATATTATTACTGTAGCTTTCAAGTCTATGCCGAACTATATACACATTAGTTTTTAAAATGTCTTCTTGGAACTTGCCAACCATAAGGCAAGTAACCATTGTCATCGACTTCATGTCTAGGTCCTCATGTGGATCCAGACCTTAACCTCTTAGTGGATGGAGTTCTTTTATTGAGTAAAAATAAAATTTATTTTATGCATAAATGCTCAGGGATCTCGTGTTACGTGCCAGAACATATTCGGAAAATGTTATTGTTCCACACAAAGTCCTCTTTTAACGATTGTAGTATAAAATGACACCATATCCTCAAAGTTTGCCATTATAATTTCATTATCATACCGCTACAACTAAAGCAACAACTCAATATTCTTAGGGATGAACATGGAACAAAAATAGATCCTTAATATTCACAAATAAATCCTTTTGTGTGAGAGGGAGTAATATACAGTAGTTATACACTACCATTCTATAGTTTCTACTACATAAATGCATACCTTTCATACGGTATGTGTTATGTTTAACCTGTGAGCAATACTAAAGCTCTATATTGTTAGGGTGCCACATTAGGAATGTCACTTATATTAGTTGATCTCTTGCTTTTTATTGGTTTGGGTCCTTGGGTGTAGCCACTGGGTATGGCTTTTGCCGTTTTACAATTACATATTACTCTGTGCTTCTAGTTTTTGAAGCTAGCACTTAGTTTCTATCATATCTTGAAATGAATACCTTGCCATTTTAGTTTTTTTGCGATCATTACTGTATCATTATTATATCGCTTGTAATGCTTATTGATTTTATATATTGCAATACAGTGCCGTCATAGTGGTATCTGCTTTGGCAAAATTCGAGCCTTTGGACGGGTGTGAATGAGAAGTGATTAAAGGAAACACCACAATTTCAGCAGACCCTATTCACAATACCATTATTAAAAACTCACCCATCCAAAAATGAAAGTCTTAGTTGACTTTTTTAACTTTCTTTTATGCTTACCAAGATTTGCCTATAACACACTTTGAGACATAATTTATTTTATTTTTTGAACTCAAATTTTGTTTTTGGAAAAAATATTACAGAAAATACTCAAGTCGTAAGCTAATATACTTAACACTCTATTTATGAGCCTTTTTGGGTAAAGAAATTTAACCCGTACTATCGATATTTTTTTAAAGTATATTAGCCTTTTCGGGTAAGGAAATTTTAAAAAGTCTGAGAAAGGAAATGAAAGGAATATAACCTTCTCTAGAATTTTTTTGTGAATTTGGTAAGAAAAAGATAGACAATGAGGGATGTTTCTGTTAAAATTTGTCAATGTTTTATTAATAAGGGAACAAAGGAAAGTTTCACCAAGTCAATTTTCTTTTCCTTGCAAATCTTACCATTTTGGTTAGGAAAATTATTAAGGAAAGTTGGACCAAATATTACCAACATGGGAATTCATTTCCTAAGTTTCAAAAACTCAAAACCAAGGTGTAAGGAAAAGGGTAAAAAAGGACAAATGAGACTCTCACAGTCTTACTATATAAAAGTGGAGTAACATATTTCTAGGAACTTATTTTTCAATGAAAAACCAAGTTCCAACAGAATTTCATAATTAAATTTTTGAAGATAAGAACTTTAAAATCACGTAACATCCAACACATTCAAACTAAAGAGTAATTTAAAGAAAAGGTCTTTACAATTACGTGACACCATAAAGATAGGGGTAGAACACATTAAATATTGACTTGATATTTGAGCATTCCAATATTAAGTTAGAATTCGTATATTTGTGTAATTAGAGGTAGAACACAAATAAATATCTGAGTTACAATATTTAAATTTTTGGGACCTAAGAGTATGATGTTTAAATTTAAATATGATGTTTTGGATGCAAATACCAAATACCAAATACCAAAACACTGATACCAAACACAGTTAGCTAGGTAAATAGTAAATACGATAAAAGTAACAACAGTATGGCACAATTTAGATTTAAATTTACTAAACACCTATAAATCTTTGTCAATTAAATCTATCAAAAGGGTGAGCAATATCACATGACTTAGGCTACAAAATTCTAGCTAGTGTACTTGGCCAAACAAAGCATGAGTGAATAACATACCAGTATTTTCATTACTTGCTTGTCCATTCCTTTGAGTGAATCAAGATACTGGAACTTTTCATCTTTCTTGTTGATAACTAGTAAGCACCAATGTGTTTCTTTGTGGATAGGGACAAATATCTGAAAATAAGAATGACGATTTTACAAATAAACATTCATTTCAATGAAACAAACGGGAAACTAAGAAATATAGTGAAAACACAAATTTTACCTTGTCACACTCAATAAGGCAGTATCCTAACTTCCTTTGGGTAGTCCATCTTTTAACTGATTTGAAATCGTAACCATTTGTCCCACCTTTTAGCTAGACATTGACAATCAGCAAAAAAGGGTTATCTTTGTGAACACCAGTTAACCTCAGTATTGAAAATGATGACCCAACAGAAACGATTAATTTGGAGCAGACAATTGGTAAAATTAATATATTGAACAACAAGAAAATAAATGTATGTGTGTATATATATTGAATTGCAAGTATAGAAATGTGGTTAAGGTCATCACCTTTGGGTAAGAATATATGCCAATGCTTTCCATCCTAAACTCTCAAAAATTGTGAAGGAAAACTCCCTCCTCTTCTTTTTCGTTCACTCAAATACTTAAAATTTGTTTCTATTACGACTCCGAATGAAATAAATTTAAAAACCAAGCACTTTGTACACATAATTGTATTACTCCCTACTGACCATACTTAAAATCAACCAAGTAACTAACATATAATTCTTTTAGTTATGTAGCATTACAATGACAACAATAAATATATCAAGGTTTGTGATTTTGAAAATCTAATATATCAATTGTTAGTTTGACCGTAAGTAGTATTAACTTACTTATTTTGTTTGCACTCCTATCCCACTTTAAAATTTCTTATTTCCTTTTTGGGACGTCAAATTTTTTTTTTGTAACCTACTATGCTAAGTGATATTTAAAAGTTACCATTCAATTTCCCTTTCTTACAAAGCACATACATGTGGTGACTTATACTGAAGTTAAATGCAGGTAAACGTTTAGAAACTTCTAAATCTTCAATAGTCATCTCCAGGTTCCACCCCCTTTGGCAGTTTTTTTAACAAATATGTACTTACAAAAGAATCTATATTAAGCCAAAGCAGGGGTTATATTGTGCAACATATAAGAGCACTCAGTCTCTCAGTATTCCTCATCACCTTCCCGTTGTATAGCAATTGTTGTCACTGCAGTGGCACTTGCATATGCGTATTACATAAAATAAACACCGTAAATATGCAGAGCTTTCAGATTTTCATAAAATACAATCATAACTCATACATGTATATATAGCTAGATATACAGTCATACGTGTATATATAGCTAGATATAGAGGGAGAAACAAGGAGGATTTGAATCTGACCTTAACCTCTAGCAGAGCTTTCCGATTTTCAACCTGTTTAATTGAAATAAAAAATAACATCAATTTAGGATATTGAGTGATGATTGAAGTAATTACAGATTCGATTTCTAGGCTGATGATTTATTACACTCAAGTAATAAATAGATTACCATACTCAAGTAAAGAGATAAAATTGCATACTCATTTCTTCAGGGGTAGAGAACTAGCGTCGACCAGTGGGCTTGACCTTGAACTTTCCTCTTCCCATATTTCCCTTCTATACGCTCTTACTGTAACCGTGAGAATCGATTTATGGTTTGCCTGAAAAAATTATCAGAAGAGCAACAGAAAAAAAGGAAAAAGCCCTAATCCCCTAAGAGAGCTGAAGATGGTTATTGCTCTCCTTTGTTTCTTCCGTAGCCCTTTCAAGGTTCCTCTGTCCCTCCTCAAACTCTAATTTTGCTGAACAATTGCAAGCATGCCCGATGGCACGGCGTAATGAAAAATTAAATTAAAATTCAAAAAATATTACATTACCTAAAGACACATACCACCACAATTCACCATACCACCACAACAATTAATACATACTCAATCATCAACACATGTCCAACTACCAAAATATCAAGCTAGTAGGTACTAATTTCAAAAAAAATCGGTAGAGTTTCCTTTAAAAATAGATATCTAAAAAATTCTAAACCTGTCTACAAAACTTACAATCATCAATACATATCCAAACCACCAAAAAAACCATCATTCCATACCCAAAAATCATTATAACCATGTATAATTAGTTAACTTTACAAAAGACGTAACACAAAAAATACAAACATGCAGAAAATAGAGAAACAACATGTTGAGCATAAGACCCATTACTTTACAGCTTACACCAAGTATTCTTTACAGCTTACACCAAGTATCCTTCAATGTATACCTGAAAATATTTGAAATATAAAAATTATCGAAATATGTGAGTCAAAATAAAACAACTATAAATCCGAAACATAAGAACCCTTACTTTACCCTAAATTATCTAAAAAATAAATGAGCACACACATTTGTATGTAGTGTGGGGGGGGATGATTTAGATTTATATAAGTAAGAATTTAGAGAGATTGTAACAAATTATCAACTTATTTTGGAAAAGATATGGATGAATGTAGACTTACAATCAAATAAAGTATTCTTAGTACCATTTCAACAAACGGTTCATTTGCTTAATGATTTAACTTATAAATCTGTATTGGTGGCAGTATAATGGTGTGTGAGTTTGATTTGTAAGTGTTTGATTGGTTACAGTTATGTGTGTGTGTTTTTGCATGTATTGTGTGTGTTGTGTGTATGCATGAGAAGTAGAGAAATATAGAGAGTCTTGGTCAGAGAGACTTTCACACCTAGACAATTGTTTGGTCAGTGATGTGTTAGTCATCGTCAAAGGTGGACAGGTCGGTACTGGATTGCATATCATTTAACTCTCTTAAATGTCTTCTTCATCCCTTCAAACCTTCTCTTCATCACTATCATTAATTTCCTCGTATCAATACGAACACACAGTTTTAATTAGATCATTGCATTTGACACATGATCCAGGTTACCCTTAAGCTCCTTAGTAACCAAACTACACAAAAAAATCTAACTATATAATCCAAACAGACAACTTATGGTAAGAATCAAGTGTCATCATTTGAACCTCAGGCACTTAGCAAGAGTATCCACATTTGATGAGGCATCCAAAAAAAACATGGTGAACTGTATGTACTACTAATAAATAAGCAAATGTATAGAAGTAAGGTGGAAGGCCGGAAGCTCACTTGATTTTGTTATTTACAATCCAGGAAAAAGGGTTGTCACCGAGTTGAAAGAAAGCTGAGGTTTTGCTAGAACACGTGCTTCTCGTAAAGCAGTCAGTTTACAAATATGGTTCTGATCCTTTGCCTACAAATTTAGATTATTTTATTAATTTTTCCCCACAAATTCTGCTTAGCTTTCCTGTATTGTTAAGTTCTTGAACAAAAATGAGATGTACAATTGTCTTCAATTGGCTAAACAAAAATGAAATACGCTTTTAACATGCTTACTACTCTTTAAACAGAATCTAACATCTGTTTTGGTTGTCTTCATTTTTTCATGTATTTGTAAATCATGGTTAGTTGGGTTTTAGCACGATAATGGTTGTTGCAGACTGATGTTCAAAGGATTTACACCTACTACTTAGCTAATATGAACCAAAATGGTTAGCTAATATGAGCTTATGCTTTTAGAGGAATTTCTAACCAAAATTGGAAAATTATCATGGTTAAAGTCCTGCTCTAGACTCGTACAACGGTACAAGGCTGTTTTTTCCCTCCTGTTTTTACTCTGTTCAAGTAGCATATTAGAATTCCTGATTATGATCTAATTAATCAAAATTTGACATAGTTCCCATTGAAAGTGATTCATTCTCTGAGATGCTACCCAACCCAAATATACAGATGGCCTTGAGTGGGCACTAACTATTTCAAATCCCCGATAGGAATCATCAACATTGAACAAACATGAGACAGGGATAAAACAACAGACATAAGGAAAGGCTATGGTTACAGAGATTTTAGAAAGCAAATATAAATTCAAGAAAACATAATTCTTGAAATGAAATAATACATACCCGAATGAATTAATAGAGAATCAAAGGAATCCAAAAACTGCATCCGAACTTCCGGCTTCTTCGTCAGATTAAATCCCAACCACTATACATACCCTAAAATGCTTCCTTAACTGCAAAGAGTTAAATGTGAAGCTGACCCCTAGTAAATGGATTAGTCTTTGTTGAGTTATATTTGAAATTTTCCTACCAATTTGTGCTATAACTTTTCCTCCAAATGTTCTTTCAGTTTTTCTTTCCATTGCTTTATTCAACAGGTGTATAGAGTCTATAAGCCAGTCAAACATTCAAGTTTTAATGAATGAAAAGAGTTACATATCAGGTGGATTCTCTTTAAATGGCAGCAAATTAAATTATCATCAAATTCCTTCAAATTCAGTTAATTAAAGAAAACAAAAAAAAACTGAAAACAAATTCCTTCAAATCAATATTTCTACTTTCATCCAGAAAACCTCTGATAAATTATCAATCCCTGTGTATCATGCCCACCTATATGTGAATTGGGACTTGAAGGCAACACCTTTTTACTGTACGATAGTCGAAACACGTAATTTCCGGTCAAGCTGAAATCTAAATTACTTTTAAAATTGTTAATTTTCTTTACATGTACAGAATTTTGGAAATGGTGCACTTTTTGAAGGTTATCTTTCATATTGATTTCCCTTTTGCACGCAATCCTTTGGAAATGGTGCACTTTTTCCCTTTTCCTTCAACCTGATTATCAAATAATACACAAGCGCACATGCGTGCACGCACACACACACATATGTCCCAAGACCAAATAGTCAACTCAACAACTGTTTTACAATTAATCAAAAAAATTAAATTAAATAGTCAACTCGAGAAGTTGTTGTACAGTTCAAATCACAACTAAATTTGATTCGATAACATCCTTTACAGATATATGCAGACTGTAAAAATTCAATTCCTTTTTCTATTGGCTTTGCAGCAACCAAACAAACTCTCACATAGATAAAGCGTGTTATTCTATCATTTCCTAAAGTATTACTCTTTCAATTTGGCAATCAAACTCCGTTACGGTAGGTATCACACCCAAATTTAAAAGCATGACGCCTACCCTTTCTTAAATAAAAGCATTCTTAATCATTCGCATCCCAATTAAGTAGACACCTTTAAGTCACTAAATTAAAATCTAACTAATTTCAATTCACGAACCCCCACAAAATATTCAAGAACCCCCACAAAACATTCGAGAATTAAGTACTTTCAATACAATCCAACACTTCAACTTCTTAAATAAATAACATTTACCTAAAATATTACCAAATCATAATCCAAACACCAACCCAAAAACCCCAGTCACTAATTCCCAAAAAGTAATTACCAATTCCCAAATCCAACTTCAAAAAACCCACCAATAGAAACACCAAATATAACAAATGAATGATGCAACAAATGAATTGTTTTTCATAAATATAAACATACATAACAGATTGATTATATTGAAAGATAAATCCAAAACAAAGAGAAGAATGATGGTATATACTTGAATTGAAACAGAGTCTGATTATCAAATATACTGGATTGAAGTGTCGTCGAGTATTAGTGTACTAATTGTCAACAACACTGTGAATTCAATTTGATGGTGATTAGCCAATCCTTTCCCCTTCAATTCTCGCCCAAATATTTTAAATCACTTTTTTTTTCAAACTAATTGATTAGCATATAAAATCACATTTCAGATACAAAATAAGAAGAAATGTTGGGTTGAGATGAAAAAGCCTATGGAGGTAAAAGAGAAATTTGAGGGGTTTTACCATTTCGGGCGAAGAGAGAGTTCATGAATCGTTGCAGCTAGTAGAAGCCATTGATGAAGTTGTTGAGCTTCTTCTTCTCCTTCTTCGAAAGGGTATACAAAGCAGAGGGTGGCGTTGCCTCAATCCGAAAGAAAGAGACAAAGAGGGGAGGGAATAGTTTTTGGAAGGGTATACAGAGCAGAGGATGTAATTGGAAGGGAAGGAGGCAGGACTTGGGTAGAGTACACGGGAAGGAGGTGGGACTTGGGTAGAGTATAGGTGGGGTTATGATTTGGGCGGTTTTTTTTTTTTTTTTTTTGTGAAATGAAATCTGAGCCTTTAGATTAAGTTAGATGAATTGAGATTAAATCTGAGCCGCTATTGTGGTTTCTCAAATTTTAAAGGGTCTTTTACAGAAATATACAATAATTAGAAAGTAATTACATTATTAGTGCATCAACAAAATAATTACAAAAAGAGTGTAATTAGACCCATATTACAAAAATAATACAATTCAAATTAATAAGGAAACCTAAAATCAAGGAGAAATAACTGCCATAATTAATAATTCAAATTCAAATATTTGAGATCTAACAACAAAAACAAATTCAAATCTTCATCTCCCTCACATACACTTTGAAATAATAGTTAACAAATAAGTAAATAAATAAATAAAATATTTGTACATGTAAATTGAGTTCTGTTTCAGTTTTTACTTTTTTAGTTCTCTCTTCCCGCCGGTTTCTCTTCCGCTACTCCGCCGCTACACCGCCGCGAATCTCCATTGTCCAAAACGCCAATGAGAAGAAGAAGAAGATTCGTCCTACAAAAAGTTTAAAAATAAATAGATGTAACATTTACTGTTCTGAAATTTTTTTTATGACTATTTTGTTACTCATAAATACTAAAATGGTTACCTTGGTATGAATGGTTGGCTACCAACTACATCACATTCAAACGAAATAGGTAACTTAATAAAGCCGAATTAGTTACATGAGTGCGAAGGTTTATTGGCTACAATTTTATGAAAAAAATTATAGGTGTGGATGTGATTTGGTTACTTTGGTATGAAGGTTTTCTTACCTTGATCTGAAGGTTTGGTTACCAACTGCACTAAAAAAAAATTGAAAGTGTGGAGGTTGATTGATTCTTTTGATATGACATGGTTACATTTCTGCATGGTATGAAGGTTTAAATTCTATAATCCAAGTATTTGAAGAAACACATTGAACACGTCGCTTTCTCAATCTCTTCCACTAAACCACCGCCTTCCTCTATGGCCACCTTATCCCTCCTCTCCCCTCCTTCCCTCCGCTGCCACACCACCACCACCACCTGCCTTATCCTGCGTACACCCTCCCTTAAACTACCCACCACATTAATTAGAGCCTTCTCCTCCCCATCCCCATCTCCGGTCCTCACCCAAGACGACCTCAAGAAGCTCGTCGTCGATAAGGTCGTGGAGTACGTCCGCAGCGGCATGGTCCTCGGCCTTGGCACCGGGTCCACATCAGCCTTCGTCGTCTCCACATCGGCCATCAAAATGCAGATTCTGACTTTGGATCCTGCCAAGCGAAGGAATTACTGGATCATTTGGAAAATGTCCTTGCAAATGAACCTGCAGTGTTGTTAAAAGGGGGCAGCATATTGTTAAAGGTTCTCTCAACAATGGTTGGTAGTGGAGAGGCACCTGATTTTGTTATCTGCGTCGGAGATGACAGATTAAGGAATCCTAATCCCTAAATTAAGAAATCCTAATTGAATACTAATTCTTTAAATTAAGGAATCCTAATTGCATTAATATTGTAAATAAATATGAAATCGTATTAATTGTGTAAATATTTTATGAGTATACTATTGTTGTATTTTTTTTCAAAAATATAATAGAATATGCAATTCACCCAATTTTAAAGTGGGAATAAATTCAAATTTGGTTATGTTTTATTATATAGATATAGATAAAAAGAAGATGCCCACATTTGGTGTGTAATGTATATAAAATTTCATTGTTCAATATACTTTTAATATAAAATAAATAATGTTTAAATTGAATACTGTGAACTACTTGTCGCCATATTGACGCTATTGCGGGCGCCTTATCGCCTAGGCGTTCCGGTGGTCAGCTACTGTCGCACCTCGCCGTAGCGCCGTGACAACTATGATGATAATATACTGGCTATCGTTAAAAAAAGTTAAATGATGGTGTAAGTGAATTCTTAAGGACTTACTTTCTCTTTTCTCATGTTTCTTCATGGTGTTTCTAGATTCATGGTAAAACTGAGTTGGTAACATCATCCAAGCGTCCAGTACCATTAACTTGGCACTTCACTACAAAGACAGCTTTGTTACCCCTTCTTGATGAGAAAGGAACCAGCATGAATAGGTAATCTACACAATACACGGTGTTCAAATAAGTTTATAGATTTTCATTTGTTTATTGTTTTTACGGTAGTTAGTGCTGCTAAAATATTCATTGAATTATCAATGATTTGGTATTTTGAATTCAATTTCTCTTTGATATGATATTTCTTGTACTGAAATCTCTACGATGAGAGAAGATATAGGTGACTAATAATTGAGTTAGGGCATTGTTTAGACTAAATATATATTAAAATCCTGTTCAAAGATTCTTTATGGATGTACAAGCAAAGCAAAGCAAGTCAAATAATGTTTCAGAATAAGATTTATAAGTTCTTCTAAGACATTTTGAAATATATCTTTTTTACTTTGTTGTTACATATTAGTAAAGGTTTATAAGTTTTCAATTCTTGATGGGAATTAATGAAAAATTTCATGAAGTCTTGGGAAGAACAAGAAGAATATACATGGTTTAAACAAAATTTATTGTTTATGTTGACACTCACTTCCAATATTTAAAGTTTTGAACATTATAAAGTCAAGTAGTTTTCTAAAGGTCTCAATATTTTTTTCATTGTCGTACCCTCTCCAACACCCCACCCAGGCCATCCTAATCAAATAAGACCTGGATTGAAGTTTCTAATGTTAATAACTTTGCAATTTTTGTGATCAACTGGATCAGGAAGCTGTCAGTCAACTATTTACAACTAAATTCATCAGGAGTATTGATACTAAATTCATCAGGAGTATTTTATCTTATGTTCAAGACTGATTTTTTAACTTTTGAGTCTCGAATGTATGCTAAATGTTACCCTCTTTTCAACTAAATGTTATGACAATTTTTAAGTTCAATTTGAACATAAAAGACAGTTATTCCCATAATTAAAAGAAGATGCCCTCAATATCATACCCTAAAACAAAGGAGGAGTAACTATATTTATGAAAGTTTTTGAAAACTAAAAATTTTAAAGTGTTTGGTTTCGGTGTTTTGGTATTTGGTATTCCCGGGTTATATTGTGCAACATTTAGTTGATAATACTGAAAATATGAAAATATGAAATTGCAAATTATAATACCTAGAAGAGGAAGAATTTGAAACCATCATAACTAAATCTCCTTTAGATAAACCAAGAGCACTCAGTCTCTCAGTATTCCTTATCTCCTTCCCATTGTACAGCAGTTGTTGTCGCTGCAGTGGCACTTGCGTCTGCGTATTACATAAAACAAACACTGTAAATCTGCATACTTACAAAAAAAATACAGTCATAACTCATACGTGTATATATAGCTAGATATAGAGGGAGAAACAAGGAGGATTTGAATCTGACCTCAACCTGTTTTTAACCTGTTTAATTGATCAGAGATTTCGATAACAAAATCAGATAATCAAAATCAAAAAAATAAAAACATCAATTTAGGATATTGAGTGATGATTGAAGTAATTAGAGATTCGTCGCGATTGATTTCTAGGTAATTACTAATTCTCATAAATCAGTCCAAATTCCATCAGTTTAACAATACATATGATGTAAAGAGATAAAATTGCATACTTGTCCATTATATATGGTTACATTTATGCCTTTATCTAGTATATAGTTAACTGACTGACCAATTTGGCATCGTGCAACAGATTTATGCCTGCCTCTTGACCAATGATGCAGCAGTCTTGATGAAGACTGTGCATGCCGATAACATTACATGCCTTCAAAGCATTTATGATACCTCCTAGACTCTTCAGATGAAAGCAAACTATAAATTTTAACTAACGATCTGCATCTGTGGACAACCAATCACGATATATTTTCAAGCTCAACACTCGTTGTTTCCTTTTCCTCTTCAGAATAAATGATAGAGAACCTTTACAACTATTAATTGATTTATATTCAGCTTTAGATGACAATGCCACAACTTAGGTTCAGCTCTGGATCATTCAAACCACTTCACTTCTTTTCAATGAACTGTTTTTAGAAGAGTTAAAAATAGAAAAATTACTTGGAAGTTATCTACAACACACGTCTTACTAATTAGCCACCTTCACCCAGCATTGGAGGTCCAATCTTATAACAGGTCTTTCCTAATGGATGCCAAAACCACATATCCTATTATAAAATGAAAGAACTGTTCTGATTGAATAGACTCTGATGAATCTGGCCTTCAGTTCAATCTGCCTTTTCAGACATATAGAGACCATCTCCATAGATAATTTGCTTCAAAAATTAGAATCTCAACATTACCAACTGAACAAAATCTAATCAAACAAATAACACTGAGCTTCAACGATGTAATCCAACCGTACCAAGGCTCCTTAAAATTCCATCTAAAGGCATTTCAAAGCTCATACCAGCATTCCAAAAAAGTCACAAATAGAGAGAGATAATTAATATATCAATCAGCGATGGAGAAAGAGAAAAGAGAGACAGAAAGAATAATAAAAAACAGCACCACATAGGCACATATACTAACTCAACATAACATAAACAAAAAACAAAGTGTATTCATCATACACTTTAGTACGAATCTCATACATTTACAAATGAAAATACAATAAAGTCCTTATGTCATGCAGGTTACTGAGAAAGCCATGCAGGTCATGCAGGTTCACAGTTCTCCAGTTTTTAACAATAAAAAAACACAAGCCCAAATTTCATTCATTTATCTCATCTGATTTCTCTACAAAAAATGAAAATTAGTAATCACACATAATCTAAAAAATTGAAAATTGAAATTTTACCGAGTTAACACAAAAAAAAGTGGGATAAAAAAACTAAACAAAATTTTAATTTTTAGCTTAATTATAATCATTTATGCTCTCAAAAATGAAGCAGAGTTCATACTTTTACCCATAAATATCTATATATATACACACACATATCAATCACAGAATAAATAAACCTAGATATAATTTTTTCTATTAAACTTTTTCCTCCAAATTTTGAGGGGATAAAATAGGAATCATTCAATCTTTGTAGGATTGATGCACAATTATGAACATAAAAACCAAATTCCAATTATACGCATTAACCAACCATGCCAAAACGGACAAAGGCATCTTTGAGCTGACGCTCGATAACCTCCCACGACAATCCTCTAACAAATATAAGGTAATCTTGTGGTTCCTTCCCAGCCAATTTGAATTAATTAATCACGGCCTGAACTGATTAAATTGACAACAAAAAAAATGATTTAAACACAAATCAATGCAAAACTAAAACCTGCTAAGAGTAAATTTCATGAAAATCCAAAACAATTTGAAGATTTTAGATTGTTCTTCAGGGTAATACGAAAGGACACTAATTGTTGAAGAAGTGAATCCAATTTATAGATAAAATGTTCTGTTTCTGAGCAGATTTCAGATACAAAATCAGAAGAAATGTTGGATTGAGATGAAAAATTAATTAAATGGAGGTAAAAGAGAAATTGGGTTTTGATGGGTGTGGGCAAGGAAATCGTACCTTGCTAATTAGGGTTTCGTGTTGGCTGAGGAGGAGAGAAATCCACGAAGAGCATGAAATTGATTGATTGAAGAGGGGAGAACGACAGGTGGGCGATTACTCCAACGACGCGTGGCAGAACTCCTAGAATCCGGGAACCATGTTAGTGTAGCAGGGATTCCAAGAGCCTTCTCGAGTCCTTCAAGTTGAGAGAATGTCCAAACCCCTTTAGTGCTTTTAGGTGGAATCTCCAAGCCTTTAAGTCACTAAAAGGGTCCTTTGATCTTCTAAGAGTCCAAGTGTTGAGTCTGAAGAGAAGTCCAAACCCTTTAGTGCTTTTAGGTAGAAAATCCAAGCCTTAAGTCACCAAAAGAGTCCCCCCCTTCCCTTCATATAATGGAAGGAGTATTTATAGAGTTTCTTGGAATTAAGTAGTCACATGTTAGGCACATGTTTTTAGGGTGTAGACACTCGAAATTTTCTGCATGCCTGTTACATTAACATTGTAGGAGGGCGATTCGTCTTTCGGAGATAACCACGGAAGGCAGTTTACATCCATTAGGATACTACTAGGAAGTTTAGTTCCAACCGGAACACTGGCCCGGGAACATAAGTTCCAACCGGAACACAAACAAGAACATCATTCCAAACCGGAACACACACCGAATGTCATTTCAATCTCGGAGATAACCGAGGTATGCAGATCAAAAGACCCAAGAACAACCTTTAGAGGGCAGATTACTGTCTCGGCGATAACACAATGACGTTGGTTTCGGCCCGGAACTAACTGCTTTGGAGTAGCGACTCCATCCTTGGTGATAGCCCCAAGGGATGCTTTTGCAGTTCCGACGATAACTCTGGAATTGTTTATTCCAAATACATGCGATCAGCTTCAAGCCCAGACCTCCTGCCGAGGCACTCATACCTCAGACCCGGAGCTAACAATGGGCAGACATGCACATCCACAAGATGACCTCACGACATTCAAACACTTGCAACAGTCCAATCTCAGAAGTAACCTTGAGCAACGTCTGCTTTCCGCTCAAACCGGCGATAACCCCGGTGAGGAGTCAAACGTCATCTTGCCACTTTAACACTTCCACTCACAAGATGATATTGCGGCATACCAACAAGTATTCCAATCTCAGATGTAACCCTGAGCAATGTCTACTTTCAACTCAAACCGGCGATAACCCCAGCGAAGAGTCAAACATCATCTTGCCCCTTTCAACACCTGTGCGTCGTCTCAACACTTCATACATACATACAACAATGTCCCACAAGAACCGAGGAGTAACAATCCTGAGTGACTATTACGCGTGGCAGTACTTTGGATAGAATTTGAAGCTTGAAGACCATGGGCATAAACCCCTCTTCCTGACTTCGTATAACCTCTAATCCATGTCATTGCGTAACTCTCGACACAAGCGGTCCGAAGAAGGTCAGATATACCTCGTTCTGATGCTCAGATTGAAGTTCTGCAAGTTCGAGCAGACATTACGGTGCATGAGTGCACGTACTAAGAGACGACGGGACCCGCATACACATCTTTTGAGTGTTTCTTCATCTTTAAACACTTGTTAGCTCACATATAGCTATCTTTTATCCGGTGGGAGCTGAGTGTTTATCCATTTAAAGTCATAGAAGTCTAAATTGGCAGCCCACTATAAGCCTTCTCACATTATATAAAGGCTTCTTCTCATATTAGCACACACTGTTATACACATTGAGAGTCGTGTTGTGTGCGTTTGTCCAGACTTTGGTCTGTGGTTTTCATTTCTGTCTATATATATATATACTTATATATATGTATATATTTTATATATGGACTAACATTATCGAGTTATGCCTCGATTGAGCCTAGACTTCGGTCTGGAGCGTTTATTGCTTTTATATATATATATATACTTATATATATAATTGTTGTCAGACATATCTGATGAGCCTGGATTTTACATCCCAGTAGCATTTACTTCGCTTTTTATATATATATATATATATATATATATAAGCTGTTGTCGGACATATATCGATGAGCACTGGATTCACATCCGGTCGTTTCTTGCTTTTATATATATTTATATATATATATATATATATATATATATATATATATATATATATATCGTATATATATATATTTACATTTACATTGCGTTAGGCTGGAGTTTCCTCCGTGGCCTTTTATACTTTTATTTACATTTCAGTCCCACACAGAGTTTACTTCGTGGTGGTTGATTATATCATATATATATATATATATATATATATTTATCGCTTTTATATATTTACATTTTCGATCCCCATGGAGTTTCTTCGTGGTGGTTGATCAAGTCAGTATATATATATTTCTGACTTTTATATATATAATCGCCATCGCTTTCCATATAAGCTGCAGATTATCATGTGAGCTAGGAATCATGTGATCACAGATTGATCTCTTGAATCTAGATTGGTTCCCATGATGGACATTTTTCAAGCGTAAGCGACTTGTACATTATTTTTACAAAGATGTCGAATTTTCTTGGATGGGTCATCATGCCCCATGAGGAGTTGACATTCTTTGTATATTATTTTCTCTAGAATGCTTTAGCATCTAGAAAATAAAAGCAAAATAATCGAATATTTAATAATAAAATGGAAGCATCAAAGGCCTCAATTACAATTGAGCACAGGGTTTGAAAACCTCTTTTACAAAATGACATTGCTATATCTTGTTTAAAACTGAATTTTTCTATAAATTCAAACCCTATGTATATATATAAGTACGAGCAGGTAATTGTGACTACTTCCAAATAATTTCACATTTATCCACACACACACACACACACATTCATATAACAGTTTGTTTGAAAAGTGACAGTCACCATGGTAACACGGATGTCGGGGGGTGCCTAACACCTTTCCTCTGCATAATCAAGCCCCCGGACCCAAAATAAATCTCGGTTTCACAGACCTGCCTATCTAGCGTTGTCAAATCTTTGGGTCAATGTGCAAACCTTTTCGATTCTGCGTTAGTGCAACCGATTAAATACACCAATGGCGACTCTTAAAGTCAAATCGTCGACATTATACATGTGGGACCTTTTTCACTTGTTTTTTCAAACAAATCTCACAAAGAACATGAGAACACCAAAGAACAAGTAACGAAAAGGACACTCAAAAATCCGGCGTCGACATGTGGCGACTACTCTTTGGGACTCAAAGAAGAGGGCTTAAGCCGCTATTACAAGCTTTTTGAAATTGTTATATGCTTGTGTGTGAATGTTGTTTTTACATTTATGATGAATGTGTATGAATGCATCTTAATTACTGCACTACTAAATATCTATCTGTGATATTAGTGCTTCGTACATGTCATCATTTTGCATAAACGGTGAGACACGTTGTATGTTGTGTGGTCCCTCCACCAGGAGGCTATCCTGTCAGTGTTTGATTACTGGACTCGTGGGAAGAATAATTCCCCGAGGCTCAGGATAGGCTCCACTCAGATTCACTCTAGTTGAACAACCGGATTAACTTCTCGTTAAGTAGATTGCGATGATATGGGAACCTTCATGCCAAAAAGCCGCGAGAGTAACCCTAAGATAGGTCAACCTCTGATAAACCAAACGCGGAGGAAAGTCTCTTTATACTTTCCATTTTCAATTACTTGTAAATGCATTTACTTGTAATTTTATTTCATGTTCATCCATATGTAATGGAAAATATGAAGAATATCTGTGCATGCATAACATGTTATCAATTAACAACTGGTTTTGTTTCCTCCATTTGAAGGACCTTTTTCCTGATATCACCGGTGTCTGGATCTCCTTTAAGATGGTTGTTTTTAGGGTCTTTGTTGGTTGTATCCAACTGAGGTTCTGGAATTTTTTTTTCTAGACCTTGAACTCCTCCTTGTGTAGAGGATTCTGTATGTGTAGGTATCTTCGTACCTTGAGTGGACTGGTGCAATTCTTTTAGTAGAACAGCCAAGTCTGTAATTTGTTTACTCAATCCGTCAAATTCTACTCGGGAAACAATATTAGACTGGTCAGAAGAAGACATGATTGGCTGTAGGCTCGTGGCCTTTTTAGATTTTGAGCGGGTGACAGGCCCAATTGTTTCCCTACAAAAGACTTACGTAGTTTAGTCTTAGGGTAATGTAAATGTTATCATAACATGTCCGTTTAGGAATTTTGTCCTGTTCATGTTCTCAAGGGGATTGGAACACATGGAAGCGTTTCATATGCAGACCTTTGCATATTTTCTGGTGTTCATTATCCAGAGAAATTTAAGACCCCTGATTTTAAGAAATATGACGGATTAAGGGATCCTTATACACATTTAAAGGTGTTCATTAGAGAACTTGGGTCTTACGCAGAAAATGAAAAGCTCAGAATGTAGCTGTTTTATAAAAGTCTGACTGGAGAAGCCCGTTCATGGTATACCAAATTAGACAACTCAAAGATCCATAGCTGGGAAGAGTTGGCTCACGCCTTCCTCACTCAATACAGTTCTCAATCTCAGATGGCTCCTGACCGGTACCAAATTACCAAAGTCAAGAAACAGTCTAATGAGTCATTTAGAGAGTACGCTTAAAGGTGGAGGCGCCTTGCTGCTCAAGTTATTCCTTCCATGACAGAATCAGAAATGGTCATGACTTTTATAGATTTATAGGAAGCTCCTTTCTTTGAAAGAGTTCTAGCTGGTATTGGGAAACCATTCTCTGAAATGATCAAGCATAGAGAAATGCCTGAAATGGGATTGAAGTCCGGTAAAATTCAAGACCTAGCCGCTCTTAAAGCCTTTGCTAAGCACATCCAGTCCGGATCTTATGGAAACAACCCGTGGAGGGTCCATAAAAAGAAAGAGGAGGATGTTTCCTTGGTACTACAAGGACAAAAAGGCAATCAAAGCATACCTATGTAGAGGAGAAACTACTCCCCTTTTCCAGCACAATCCTCAAACCCTCCATTGCCTAAAAGTGGAGAAGTAAAGCGACCTCGAACATTCACACCCTTTGGGGACTCGCTCGAGAATATTCTTGCTCTTCTGACTGCTCAAAAGAAAATTACACATTGTCTTCCACCAGCCAACCCTAATGGGAGGGGTTTTAATGCTACTCGAAAGTGTGCTTATCATGCCAGAGCACCTGGACATGATACTCAAGATTGTTGGGCCTTGAAACACAAGATTCAAGATCTAATAGACAACGGTGAGATCGTGGTCACAAAGCCAGATCAACCTCACGTGCATGACAACCCTCTTCCTTAACACAAAGAAGAAGAGGTCAACATGATCAGTTGGAGCATTGGACAAAGTTCCAATTCTAACGGCGAATCATCCCAAACCATCAAAAATGGTGTTGACAAATGGGATTATGCAAAGTTCCAGTTTACCATAGAACGAAAGATGAAAGCTCTTTGCAAAAAAATTGAGCAACTGGCAGAACTGGTGACCCACCATCATCAAGTCACATGCCAATTAATCAGGCAGGAGCATGCCTATCTCCTTCCTTTTGTTATGAATGCCTCCTCACCACCTTCAGAAAGCGAAGCTATGGAGGATAAGGTTGCGAAGAGAGCAAAATCTAAAGCCCATCGGGATTTTGCCAATCAGAGGGAATTCACCTATTTGGGCCAATCTATGGAGGAGATACTACATATGTTGATCAACGAAGGAAGAATTACCTTCCTTCTCCCTCCAATCAATCCCCATTCAGGACGGTTCAATTCTAATGAAATGTGTCAATATCATTCACATTCTCGCGGTCACAGCACAGAAGAATGCTGGGCACTCCTCCATCTTATTCAGAATCTCATTGATAGCGGTGTCCGGCAAATAGCAGATGATTACACTGTACAACTCAAGGGTGGGAATGCATGTCCTACCAAATGGAAGGGATCAGTAGTAGTCATATCCGAAGTGGATGATGAGACTGTCAAAGTATTTCCCATACAACCAATTCAACTCAAAGGAGCTGACAATCCTTTGAAGGAGGCCGCACCAGAGCCAATTTCTTTATCTTACAGACCACAATATCCTGTTGTCAGCTTACACAAAGTTCCATGGAATTATGGAGAAGTTGAGGGATCCACGTCTCCTACTACTACTACAGCGTTGAAGAAAAATCCACTGTATCTCCTCAACGGGTTATTAAACCTACTTGCGAAGCAAAGGGGAAGTTGCCTATGGAGAAGATTGAAAAATTCCTCTGCACTATGGGCCACAATGAAGCCAAAGTGGTTTAAGCTTGCGAGAAGCTCCACACCAGATATCTATACTAGATTTGGTTTTCTCTTCTGAGGATCATCGGAAGATTTTACTGAAGGTTTTGGAAGAAGCCTACTTGCCAAAATTAGTGGATGTGGAAAAATTTCAACATTTGGTTGATCACATTTTCAACAACAATGTGATATCCTTCACTGATGATGACATACCTCCTGAAGGGACCGGTCATTGCAAGCCATTGCATATTACAGTTTTGTCTTCCGGGTACATGCTAGCTGGAGTTTTGATAGATGGAGGCTTATCTCTAAATATCTGTCCTTATGCCACCTTGGTGAAGATAAATGTCAATCTCAGGCGGATCCAAAGTAGCCATATGGTTATCAGAGCTTTTGATGGATCCCGACAAAATGCCGTCAGAAAGATTGAATTGCCAATTGAGATTGGTCCAAATACATTCAATGTATCCTTCCACGTCCTCAAAATAGACTCAGGATACAACCTGCTATTGGGGAGACCATGGATACACATGGCTGGAGCTGTTCCCTCCACGCTACATCAACAACTCAAATACATTATCAACAATAGTCTAGTCACCGTCGTCACCGAAAGTGGAATGTCCTGAACAAGGAACTCTACCAATTATCAGCTTCAATTCAGAAGTTGAATCGGCCAGTTTCCATACTTTGGAAGTTAGTAACACGCAATACCATTCTATTGGAGCGCCACTTCCCATACCCAAGATTTCTGCCGAGGTTATGTCGGCCACTCAAGAAATGATGTAATTGGATTATCAACCTGGACAAGGGCTTGGTAAAGATAAGCATGGTATTAAGCACCCTATTCAAATGTCCAGTCAAATTGGAACAGCCAGGCTAAGATATCTGCCAGTTCCAGTCATAGGAATCCACATAAGCACAAGCAGGTTCCTCAAGCTTCCGCCGTACGACGATTTTCTATACCTTTACCTAATGAGTTGATATAGTCTCCAGTAAAGGTGCCAACCCATGTTGTGGCTATGCTGTTTTCGAAGCCAGTACCAATCAAAGCAAAAGAGGTGTTGATTCCTGATCCCGAAGTGGAAGAAAAGGAACAGAAACGTAAACATGACCTTGCCTTGATGATGGAAGGCATACGCGTCATTGTTCATGATGAACATACAAACAGATACACCCTAGACGATGATTGCCCAGATGTCATGGTTATCATTCGGGAAAAGGAGGACAATGACGATCCTTCCATCATTACAGTCCATCAGGACTTTGCCCTCGACAATTGGAGCATCACTCCATGCATTGGTCGACGAGGGTAAAATGGGCAGAAAATCCCTCTGCCCTGTAGATAACTTTAATTGCTTGCTTTCCTTTACAGTACTAGAAGTTATTTTATCAAGTACATGCTAACACTTTTTTATGATCAGCGAGTTTGTATATATTAAGTGAAAGCATCTTTTGTTTTGAGGACTCGAATTTAGATGTATGTATGTATTTAGCGATGAGGTGCCTTCTCTCCACAAGGGCTGTAACTTCGATGCAAAGTTGGACTCAGACTTGATGGACATCCAAGAGGACATTGAGACACCTCAGGAGATTAAGGAATGGGTCGCAGACAAACCCAAACCTAATCTTGATCAAACCACTTCTTTCAATCTTGGAACCTTAGACAACCCTAAGCTAATCCAAATTGGTTCAGACCTTACCACAAATCAACGGAATGACATGGTTGCATTATTGACCCAATTCCAAGATGTGTTTGCATGGTCTTATGAAGACATGGTGGGTTTGTCCACGGATATTGTTCTTCATCGCCTTCCCATCAAAGAAGGATTCAAGCCAGTTAGGCAAAAGCTCAGGCGATTGAAACCTGAGTGGAGTTTAAAGGTCAAAGAAGAAATTGTAAAACAATTTCAAGCTGACATTATCATGGTGTCCACATATCCGGAGTGGATATCCAACATTGTTCCCGTGCCTAAACCAGGGGGAAAGGTGCGAGTCTACATGGATTACCGGGATTTGAACAAAGCTTGCCTTAAAGATAGCTTTCCCATACCATTTATCCACATTCTTATTGACAATACTGCTCAATACGGCATGTACTCCTTTGCTGATTGCTTTGCGGGGTACCATCAAATTATGGTCGCTGAGGAAGATCGTGAGAAAACTGCTTTCATCACGCCTTGGGGAACCTTTTGTTACAAACGGTTGTCATTCGGCCTCATCAATGCCGGGGCTACCTATCAGCGAGCTATGATGGCTCTTTTCCATGATTTAATGCACAAAGAGATAGAGATCTACGTGGATGACATCATCATCAAATCTCGAAAGGAGGATGACCACTTAGACCATCTCATAAAACTTTTCAACAGGTTGCGTAAGTACAACTTGAAATTGAATCCCCAAGCGCGCCTTTGGTGTTAAGTCGGGCAAGTTCTTTGGGTTTCTAGTCATCCACAAAGGGATTGAATCGGATCCTACCAAAATCCAAAGCCATCAAGGAAATGCCCATTCCTCGATGCGAGAGAAGAAAATGGGGATTTTGGGAAGAATCAAATTCATTAGCGATTCATTTCTCAACTCACAAAGAACTTTGTGAGCCTATCTTCAAGTTGTTAAGGAAGAACTCCTCCATGAAATGGAACGATGAGTGTCGAAAGTCTTCCTTACAATCAAAGAGCAACTGATTAACGCTCCCATTTTGGTACCTCCGTGGATGATGTTCCCATGTTCATGTACACATCCATAAATGACAATGCCATGGGGTCAGATCTTTGGGGCAAAAAAGATAATAGAGGCCAAGAACAGCTATCTATTACCTCAACAAAAGATTGAAAGATCGGTGAACACAAGTACACTACGATTGAGAAGACTTGTTGTGCTTTAGCATAGGCTTCCATGAGGTTACAACATTACCTCCATGGTCATACAACCCATCTCATATCCCGAATGGATCCTCTCAAGTATGTGTTCAGTAAGCCCATACTACATTATCGACTGTCTAGATGGCAGTTGATCCTACAACAATTTGACATCGTCTACGTGATGCAAAAGTCTGTCAAAGGTCAAGGAATTGCGGATCAACTGGTCGCCTCACCTGCAGGGGACTACAAGCCCTTGGAAACATACTTCCCTGATGAAGGGGTAATGACAATTCAGCTGCAACATCAGTACGATACATGCCGTACATGGAGAATGTATTTTGATGGAGCTGTTAACACAGAAGGCTCTGGAGCTGGAGTAGTTTTAATAGCCTGTATGGGGGAGCAGTATCCCGTCGCCATCAAATTACAGTTTGTCAGCACCAACAACACAGCTGAGTATGAAGGCTGTATTATGGGGCTAAAACTTGCCCGTTCAATGGGCATCAGGCGGTTAACTATCTTTGGGGATTCTGAATTGGTAATCAGACAATCCACATGAATTTATTAAACCAAAAAATTACATTTGCTGCCTTACCATCGGCAAGTTTTACAGATGGCTTTGGAGTTCGAAGAAATCTCCTTTCTACACATTCCTCGTAATATGAATGATTTTGCAAATGCATTAGCCACGTTGACCTCCTTGGTTTACATACCTGACAAGGAAAACATGCCAAGCATCACGCTTACTCTGCAAAAACCCCTAGTCTATGGGAATTACGTTGGAGAAGTATCAGATGAACTACCTCCCGTCCACCACCCTTGGTATCAGCATATCAAGGAGTATCTGCGATATGGATCTACACCCGCTGAGGCGAGCCTAATTGAGAAGAGGCGAATTCATCGACTTGCTATGAAATTCTACGAAGCGAGATGCACTCTACAAAGAGATCTTTGGATTAGGTCTCCTCGGATGTCCGGATAAAGACCAAGTTTCAAAGACTCATGGATGAGATCCATGGTGGAGTATGTGGCCCTCATATGGCGGACCCCTACTTGTCAAGAAGATCCTTAGAATGGGGCATTATTGGCTTACACTCAAAGTTGGATTTGTGATGATCACGTCAAGAGGTGCTATCAATGTCGATTCATGGGAATGCTATCACGCCCCCAAGGGAACTCCACAATATGAGTTCGCCGTGGCCTTTCTCAATGTGGGGAATGGGCGTGATCGGGCCCATCGAGCCCAAAGCGATGAATGGACATCGATTCATATTCACCATGATCGACTACTTCACCAAATGGGTAGAAGCAGCATCCTTCCCCAGGGTTACTAAAGAAGTCATCATTGCTTTCATCAGAAACAATGTTATTTGTCGATATGGACAACTAGAGGTCATTGTGTCAGACAATGCTAAGAACCTCAACAATAAAATGATGGAGGAGTTATGTAGAAAATTCAACATCAAACACCTCAACTCCGTCATCTACCGCCCAAAGATGAATGGTGCTGTTGAAGCGACTAATAAGAACATCAAAAAGATCATGCATAAAATGTCCGCCAATCACAAAGGATGGCCTGACCTCTTGGCTCTGACTTTATTGGCCTACAGAACTTCCATGCGTGCTTCCACTTGGGCAACCCCCTACTCATTAGTCTATGGGATGGAAGCAGTGCTCCCTATAGAGGTGGAAATGGAATCCATTAGAGTATTGATGGATTCTCAGTTAGATGAAGACTAATGGGTACAAGACAGGTATCACCAATTGTCTCTAATAGACGAAAGACGATCCACGACTATCTTCCATGGTCAGTTATATCAGCAAAGGATCGCACGATCCTACAACAAAAAAGTCTGACTACGGCAGTTCAAACAGCATGACTTGGTTTTGAAGAAGATCATTAACAACCAAGATCAATCTAAGGGAAAATTCGCTCCTAACTGGGAAGGCCCATTTGTTGTCAAGGAGGTATTGACAGGAGGTGCTCTCAGATTGCAGGAAATGGATGGCGATGAATTTCCACAGCTTATCAACTCGGACACCATGAAACGGTACTATGTCTGAAGTTACCATCAAACAAACATCCTTGTTTTGATCATCAAATCACCAGTCATTCCGATTTTGAACCCTTTCCTTTCTACATACTCTTCTGCCCCTCAGGGAAACATACACTTCAAACCAGCAGCCTGGTATCACTTCATTTCAAACCTTCCATACAATTTTAGTTATCCTGAGGACGGGATTTAACTTTTCACAATTTCGATTATCTTGAAGACGGGATTGAACCTTCTACGCCTGCAGTTTATCCTGAAGATGGGATTAAACTTTTCTACACTTGCAGTTTGTCCTGAAGACGGGATCAAACTTTTTACACACCTGCAGTTTGTCCCCATTATGGGATCAAACTTTCTTCTCCCCGCAGTATACCCTGCACATGGGATTCATGCTTTTTCTTCAGCTGCGATTCGTCCTGAGGGGTAAACTACGTCGACCTGATCTCCTCTTCAATAGGAGTACGTAGGCAATCATATGCTATATGTCCTGGTCGCAATAAAAAAATAACCAAAAACATTTTTGCCTTTTCTCTACAAAAACAAAAATAACAAAAACATTTCTACACCTATCTGCCTTTCACATTCAACGTTGAACCTCTTACGCCAGGTTCGAACTACGCAGACTTGATCTCCTCTTCAATAGGAGTACGTAGGCAGCCATTTATGGTTCAGTCTAATCCCTACTAGAACAAAAATTCTTATCACACGGTACTGGGATCAACCTTTAATTCGCCACGTTTCATCGGTTTCAGATCAAAGGGATGGAATTACCCAACCTCTTCTCACAAATAGAAGATTCGGTGACCATCTAAGCTGCGATCGTGCCTCAAAGAGCAATTCCAAACCATAAGAGATGGAATTAACTAGGCTTCTCACAAATAGAAGTATTGGCGACCATCTGTGGTGTGGTCAATCTCAGAGAGGAAGAAACTACCCTCCTCTCCACTTTTCCATCTGAGACACGGTCCCAAGACACCAAAGATGGTAGGGATATCTGTAAATCAATGATCCGATTACGAGAGATCTTGCGACGTCTCAATGTCCATCTATCAAGGATAAGTTCAGAATGCATTAAGATCACAAGGCCCTGAAGAAACAGGCAAATATCAAACAAGTATCAAGGCATAACTAAAAGGGAAGTGAATCAAAACATATTTCTCTGCTATACATAATACTGTTTGATATATACATATGTGTTGTACATGACAAAATGGCTAAGCTAGTTTGTGCAGGAAAATACAAAGCTATCTATAGATCTGTATGTATGTGGACTATCAGATCTAACATAGCATCCCTCTCTGAAGACGGAGATAACGCTGCAAGCTCTTGCCCAAGGCTATCTATACGAGCTAGCAGATCAGAGGCTAACTGCATGGTGGCATAATGCTCATCAATGTAGGCACTCATGTCGGCAAGACTGACAATCATCTGGGATCTAACTGAAGTGCTATCTGCAATGGCCACATCCCTGGTAGATAATGCGGCATCCCGCTCCGCAATCAATGCATCCACGGGTGATCTAGCCTCATCCCTCTCTAACAGGCGGCATCTCTCTCATCAAGAGTCACAACATCATATTCTTTGATCATCTCATAGGTCATCGGATGTAAGCTCTTCTCCAAATGTTGTGCAAGAATCTTTGAGTAAATGATGGCACTCAGGGGTGGGAGAATCCATCACAAATTCAGCAAATTACCCGGTTAAATCATCGATGGGAATGATAGCCTCCTCTATAGGCTCCTCATCGTCCGAATCAATCCACACCTTGTGGATCTTTGCCACGGACCCGATGCGATTCTGTCTCCATCCATGCGGAATACTGCGAGAATAACTGGATGATTGACAAAAACTCGGTGACTCTCGATCCCAACAGCATACTATATAGATCTATCCTCCATCGATAAGCGGTGTGAAGTGTGACCGACTTGCCCCCTCAAAAGGATGAAAATCTCCGGCTGGTCAAGCCCGACACATCACGACCCGATGGGTGGTAAGTAATCATACCCCACAAACCACCCGGAGGAGATAATCCATGCCCGGAGCATGAGTAATGAAGCTGTAGGGTGAGCTAAGCCCTAAACACGGCAACATAGCAAACGGGTCTCTAATCCCTGCTAGAAAAGCTGACCACGATGCAACATCTGTACACTCCACATGCTGAAAAGAGTACGACATGGCTATATCATGGGTGAAACAAAAGCCCTGCCGTCTAAATGTGCCAATCGGTCTCAAGTGTGACATAAACCACACATACAGATGTGGTGAGAGCTACTGTAAACACTCCTCACGGATAAGTGCGTGAGATGTAGTCGACCTCGAGTCTCTATAATGATCATCGGTACAATGGTATGACCCTCCCTGAGAGCTCCCACTTCCATAATGACGCCGATATCTAGCTCATCCATGTACCGCGGCATGAAGACGTATGACAATACGCATAGAAGAAGTAAATCCACTCTAGCTGAACGCCAATGGTCCTCCGGTGTGGTGAAATCCCCGGAATGCCGTGCATAGCTATCCTCAGAGCCAAACCTATTAAACAGGAAACACTGGGATATCACGTGGTCGGATGTCACATGAGTCGGATCTCTGACACAGGCTAGCTAATCCGTTATCATCATGGATCCTGGAACCATATCCCCCATAAACTGTGTGGTGCAGGTCTGAGCTCCAATGGTACGAGGGATCCACCAATGCTGGAACATCTCCTGAGACCAGGGGCCCTCTAACAATGTAAAATCATCAATCCCCATTAATGGGATGTCAATGACGGGTGACTGCAAAATAGGCCAATAACACCTGGCAGGAGGCAAGATCGGCATATGGATCTCTCTTGTAGTTCTCCTAATAGCACGCTCTCCTAAATAGAGCTCCCATCCTCCATCTGTGAAGAGAGGAATCCTGCGGGTGGAAATGACGTACTCTACTCCAGTCGGGTACCCATCCTCAAAACCAACTCCTAAATGCTCTCTAGAGTAGGGAATCCATGTGATGACATCGGCTGTCAACAACTCCAGCTGTAGGCGACAATGAGTGAAACCCTCAGCAACAGAGACTTCCGCCAATATGGAATGATGCTATCTCCGTCCTCGTGGATAGGTGTCTAAACCTAACATGCTCACAAGACACAAAAAAAGAAGCCTCTCATAGGCCCAAAACTGCCAACACAAAGGCAAACATCTGCTGTCAGTTAAAGCTCTTAACCTATATATGGGAAAGGACAAGAGAAATACTCACCAGCAGAAATGGGTAGAATCCTAACCACACCTCGGTCAAGCCCTGCGATCGCATGCGCATTCCCCTGAGGAAGTAGGCAAAGGTGTAGGAACCCCAATCATACTCTCCTATACAGTCCACGTGTCGAGTGGCGCTGATCAAAGCAAAGGACACCGTAGAGGAATTATCTGCTATAAAGCATCCCCTAATGATCACCAGGAACAATCGTCGAAGAATGTGATCCCTAACTCTCACGTCATCGGGTATGGGCTCACTCAATAGCCTGCTCATAACATCTATGCTCAAAGGACCCGTACGAACAATTCTGCCCTTGAGCGCCTCCGCCGAAACTCCCAACAAGGATCTGACGGTAGTAGGGGTGATATCCGCCGTGCAAGGCATCGACTCCCCTCCAAATTCCATACCTGTGATAAACTGCCAATCCATCGGCGTTATCATCACCTCACAGTCTAGCAAATGGAGTGATTGAGTCTGGTGAAACCACTGGCTCGAGACAATGCCACGAGGTAACCTGAGGACAATGACGGGGTAGAATGGAGAAGAACATCCCAAATCCCCAGCCATGGACGATCGCTCTGTAGTCATCATGCAAAGCTTGATACATAGAGTGGATGCTAAACCAGTTCCCTTGAGGCTGTGTGAAGCTAGGAACCTATATCAAATGCAGATCAACATCAGAATCCTTGACTCCTCATCAATAGGAAGTAGGGCAGATTAAAGATCTAACTTCATACCTCGTTTGTGTGCAGGTATACTGAAGGATGCCTACTCAAGTCACCCAGAAGATCTGGGTTCGCCACTTGAATACCTGGCAATTCCCTATGGGGAACACATACAGTAGGAACAGGAACCTTGATCGTTACATCCTCCTCCTCGTCCTTGACATTCGGCACTTCAACCCGAATAGGACGTATCACTGCCTCCACCAAATGACGAGGCTGTCTAATAGAACGGCGTTGAGGCTCTTCAGAAGCTCTCCTTCAGACACCGAAGTGGTCCATGAGGAAGCGCTTTCGGTTGATCGGGATCCATAATATCTGGACAACAAGTCTCCAAATCACCTCAGAAAGGGTGTGGTAATTTCTTACCTGGAGCATTTCAAAATGCATTGTTTTAACATACATCTACAGTAGAGTTAAAAATGCATGACTACCCAATACCTACATTTTGGGAAAATTTTGCCATATCCCCCTTTGTAAATGGGACTATCCACATGCACATAGGCATGACTAGGTGGCCATTCAGTAGCACACCTATACACAGTCATATACATTCTACATGCATTAATCACATTATAGTAAAAATCCATAATTATAGTCTAATTACAAGGATTATTTTACTTTTCTACCTTTACTCATTTGTCCTCAGATAGGATAAGAAATGACAGTAAAAGGTGCCAATTTGACTGTTTCAAAAGTCAAATTTTTTTCACATCATTATGTTGAAAGATGGTTTAATACTAACATTTGCTATGTTGAATATTTTTTATCAAGTCATATCAGCATGCATATTCACTACTATGTGTCTAAATGCATTTCATGTGATAAGTCATTTTCCAACGGATAGAAATTGGAAAAAAAAAATACATGCATACGTTACGGGGTGATGAAGAACGCCATGCGGTGGAAGAATATGCGAGAAAGTTGCTCAACTCAATGCAGATCGAAGAAGAGCTCTCGATTTCCTTCAACGCGCAAGAACTTGAAAATGACTTATGAAAGCAACCGATCGCCTATACATAAAGCACGATTGGCCTTGAGGATCACTGCGGCTCTTGCAGGTGTACCTGCGGCACTTTTACATGGGTCCCACACCTCTGACTCACTCCAGTTAGAGTTGTAAAGGAGGTCTCACAAGTTGAAAAGGCCAAATCGGGAATAAAAATGTTACGCTATTGAAGCGGAATAGCCAAAACTCACGGTTTATTGTCGGTCGAGTTAAACTCCGTCGTCTCAATGGTATTCGCTTTGAATGTAGGGTATATACTATACCAATGAGCTCGACTTTCACAGATCATGCTTTCTTTAATACCCCACAAAGGTCCGATCTCAGTCATTTGTGGTCACAACCTTAAACATCCCTATGGGGTTACAACGCATAAAACCACTTAAACACTAAACATCCCAAGACAGGGTTATAACGCAAAACCATGAAATATCAAACCTCCCCGGCGGGGGTCATAATGCACATCTTTCAAGCATCCATGTATCCCTAGCGGGGGTTACAACGCAATGCAACCATTGATACACACATCAATGAAGGTCAAGCAACCTTGACGTCATGTCAGCCGATGGCAAGTAAACCCATAGAAGCAACTCATCCACGTATCCCCGGCGGGGGTTACAATGTAATGCAACCATTGATACACATCAATGAAGGTCAAGCAACCTTGACGTCATGTCAGCCGATGGCATGTAAACCCATCGAAGCAACTCATCCACATATCCCCGACGGGGGTTACAACGCAATGTTACCATTGACACATACATCAATGAAGGTCAAACAACCTTGACAGAGCACCCATCAGGAATCTATCCGGTGATACACACATCAACAAAGGTCGGACAACCCTGACATCAACAAAACTGTTGGCAGTAACTCCGACAGAATGAGGGATTATGTTATACACATCCTCAAACAGACAAAGCTTTATCCCCACAGATCTCTTACACACAAGAGGTACCTCTATGGAATATAAACCAATGTCTAGGATTCAAGACTTTGGTGATAACCCCAACGTCAACATCCTTGGAGACTTGGATCGCATGTCCAACCCATCACTGATTGTCCCAACAGGATTACCTGACAATCATGCATCATACATTTGCATCATGTTGCTTTATATAGCATCATGTTTATCTTGCTTGCATTTCAAGTGTCTAGGATTCTTTATCCTATCCTATCCATGCCTTGCATTGCATGAATATGATAAAGAGGGGCATCTATAGACACTCAAAATTTTCTGCATGCCTGTTGCTAACATTGCAGGAGGGCAGATTCGTCTTTCGGAGATAACCTTGGAAGACAGTTTACATCCATTCCGGATACTACCAGAAGTTCAGTTCCAACCCGGAACACAAACTGGGAACATCAGTTCCAACCCGGAACACACACCGGGAATGTCATTTCTAATCTCGGAGATAACCTCGAGGTATGCAGATCAAAAGACCGGCAACAACACCGGAGATGATAGTTCTGTCTCGGCGATAACACCACGACATTCAGTTCCAGCCCCAGAACTAACACTGGGAGTAGCGACTCCATCCTTGGTGATAGCCCCAAGGGATGCTTTTGCAGTTCCGGTGATAACTCTGAAATTGTTTGTTCCAAATACATGCGATCAACTTCAAGCTCAGACCTCCTGCCGATAAGGGTGTAAACGAGTTGAACCGGAGTGAACAGAGAGCTACTCGAATTCGACTCAAAAATGATAAATTCGTACTCGAATTCGGCTCGAATTCGAATTATATTTGAAAAATCCTACTCAGATTCGACTCGACTCGAATATTTATTACTCGAATTCGATTCGACTCGACTCGAATATTTTTTCAAACTACTCGCGAGCTTCAAATTCAAGCTCGAATTCGAGTCTCCATATAATAACTAGTTTTATAATAAATATAATTATAAATTGGATTTGTTATTTTACTTAAAAATGAGAAAATATATTTATTATTACACTTTGTAAATATAAAATCACAATTAAAATTAAAAAGAAAACAAAATAATAACTAATTATCTTAATTTGATTTAAATTTGTATATATTATAAGAGAATGTATCGAACATCTAATCGAATATGTATTAAGCTAGAGTATGTATCGAATCACAATCAAAAATTGAGTAGTTTGAATCTTAAGCGAGTCGAGTATAACCTTGCTCGATTCTACTCATATTTTTATTTGAACTATTTTTAATGCTCGATTTGGATCATATTATTAACGAATCCGAAGTCTACATTTCGTATTTTTTGAGTCGAGCCTCGAATCAAACCGATTTGTGTTGACTCGTTTATAGCCTTACCTGCCGAGGCACTCATACCTCAGACCCGGAGCTAACAACGGGCAGACAGGCACATCCACAAGATGACCTCACGGCATTCAAACACTTGCAGCAGTCCAATCTCAGAAGTAACCTTGAGCAACGTCTGCTTTCCGCTCAAACCGACGATAACCCCGGTGAGGAGTCAAACGTCATCTTGTCACTTCAACACTTCCTCTCACAAGATGATATCGCGGCATACCAACAAGTAGTCCAATCTCAGATGTAACCCTGAGCAACGTCTACTTTCAACTCAAACCGGCGATAACCCCGGCAAAGAGTCAAACATCATATTGCCCCTTTCAACACCTGCGCGTCGTCTCAACACTTCATACATACATACATACAATAATGTCCCACAAGAACCAAGGAGTAACAATCCCGAGTGACTAATACGCGTGGCAGTACTTTGGATAGAATTTGAAGCTTGAAGACCATGGGCATAGACCCCTCTTTCTGACTTCGTACAACCTGTAATCCATGTCATTGCGTAACTCTTAACACAAGCGGTCCGAAGAAGGTTAGATATACCTCGTTCGGATGCTCGGATTGAAGTTCTATAAGTTTTAACGGACATTACGATGTATGAGTGCACATACTACGAGATGACGGGACCCGCGAGGCTCGGATGAACCTCGACCAGCTGCAGGTATAACCGCGGCTGCCACAGGTGTACCTGCGGCCATCCGTTTATATATACAAGCCTTGGGGTCAGCCATTTGAGAGAGAGAGAGAGAGAGAGAGAAAGGCGAGGAAGCCTTGTCCATTTACTCTGCATACACATCTTTTGAGTGTTTCCTCATCTATAAACACTTGTTAGCTCACATATAGCTATCTTTTATCCTATGAGCCTGAGTGTTTATCGATTAAAGTCATAGAAGTCTACATTGGCGTACCCCACTGTAAGCCTTCTCACATTATATAAAGCCTTCTTCTCATATTAGCACACTTTGTTATACACATTTAGAGTCGTGTTATATGCGTTCAATAGAACTTCTTGATGCATGGTTTTCATTTACATGCGTATATATATACTTATATATATATATATGTATATATTTTATATATGGACTAACATTATCGAGTTATGCCTCGATTGAGCCTGAACTTGATGCAGGCGTTTATTGCTTATATATATATATACTTATATATATAATTGTTGTCGAATATATCTCGATGAGCTGGATTTTACATCAAATTGCATTTACTCGCTTTTATATATATATATATATATACTTATATATATAACTGTTGACGGACATATCTGATGAGCCTTGATTCACATCTAGTGCATTTACTGCTTTTATATATATATATATATATATTTACATTTCGTCCCACCTGGAGTTTACTTCATGGTGGTGGATTATGTCCATATATATATATATATATATATATATATATATATTTACCGTTTTTATATTTTTACATTTCTGATCCCCCATGGAGTTGCTTCATGGTGGTTGATCAAGTCTATATATATATATTTACAGATTTTATATATATAACTGCTTACTACTTTCCATACAAAATGCAGTATCATGTGCTTTAGGAATCATGTGATCACAGATTGATTCTTGAATCTAGATTGATTCCATGATGGACATTTTTCAAATTGTAAGTAGCTTGTATATTATTTTTACGATTAATGCAATTTCCTTGGATGGTCATTATGTTTGCCCATGAGGAGTTAAATCTTTGTATAATATTTTCTAGAATGCTTCACATCTAGAAAATAAAAGCAAACAAGTAGAACATTTAATAATAAAATGGAAGCATCAAAGGCCTCAATTACTATTGAGCACGAGGTTTGAAAACCTCTTTTACAAAAGCGACATTGCTATATCTTGTTTAAAAGCTGAATTTTTCTATAAATTAAAACCCTATGTATATAAAGTAACGAGCGAATCTTGTACTACTTCCAAATAATTGCACATTGATCCACGCACACACACACACACACATTCATATAACAGTTTCTTTAAAAAGTGGCGGTCATCGTGGTAACACGGATGTCTGGGGTGCCTAACACCTTCCCTCGCATAATCAAGCCCCGGACCCAAAATGAATCTCGGTTTCACAGACCCGTCTAGCGATTGTCAAATCTTTGGGTCAATGTGCAAACCTTTTGATTCATTCGTTAGTGCAACCGATTAAATACACCAATGGCGACTCTTAAAGTCAAATCGTTGACATTATACATATCGGACCTTTTCACTTATTTTTTCAAACAAATCTCACATTAACATGAGAACACCAAAGAACAAAATGCGAAAAGGACACTCAAAAATCCCGAAGCGTATTGCGGGGAAATTCGAGAAATACCCTTTAGTCATTAGAATAATGCCCATATTGCCACATCCTTCTAGCCACCAATCCAATACCCCAATCAATTCCCAAAGCGAAGTACGCCTCCACAAGCCTTACGCCTCGGGACCCATGGAGAGCTTCTCTGTGTCTCGCCTTATTTATTTTTTGACTTTTTAGTCTTTTTATTCCATTAGGTTATCTGCGAACCCCTAATTTGCACATTTAATAAGGTTGCGGAACCCTAATTGTGTATTTAATTCAATTAGGTCATGTGAACCCTAATTTGCACTTGGGCCCACATTTGCCCCCTGCGCGAGAGTCGCATTTCCAAAGAGACGATCGTGCAAGAATAATGCAAGCTATTTGAACGATTTTGTTGGGCTCCACCTGCAGATCTTGAAGACAATGGTCCTAGTAGAGGGAATCCCTAGGGAGCCTAAACCCTTAGGGTTAAACCCTAGGGAGGCAAAACCTAGCAGAGCTCTTCCTTGGACGAATTGAGAAATCTTCCAAAAAATCTTTCCATAGCTTGGGCATTTGTTTCCTTATTTTTTCTGGAAATTGAAACAAGAAAACATAATCAAATATCACCCAATAGAATTTAATTTAATAAAATCCTTCTTTTCGTAAACCAAATATTTCCTCTTTACCAAATAAAATAAAATCTTAATTTTATTTTGGAAATAAAATCAAATCTAAATTTTATTTTGGAAATAGGATCAAATCTTAATTTTATTTTGGAAATAAGATCAAATCTTAATTTTATTTGATCTTGACAAGATTATATATATATATATATATATTATCAAATTTAATCAAATCTTATTTTTTTCGAGAAATAAAATAAAATATTACGGAATCTTATTTTATTTTATTAGGAAAATAAACTTTTACTTATCTTATTTTGAGAAGTAAAGGAGTCGATATTCATAATCCATGGTCACATATCTTTCATCCGAATTGCATAGAGAGACCCGTTGAAGCTATGTATCAAGAATTGCGGTGAGAGACTCATTGAAGCTATGCATGTTATTCTACTAACAACCATCAAAGTTGCTAGGTGCTAATAGCCATCAAAGTTGCTTGCGTGCATGTGTGCAATAGTTGGATTTTAAACTTCAATTAAGATTATCTCATGATCATTAGGAGCCACGAACCCATGTGCTATTTTTGTAGTAGGCCTTGATTCATGTTATGTTCTTGCCACGTGTTCGAAAATTATGTTCCAAATAAAAGAAAACAAACCAACTTCTTTATCTTTGATTTCTTCTTAATTACTTCATCTATTTGTCTTTTCAGGTAATTGTAGCCTTTCTTTGTTTCTGATCCCCATTACCTTGATCATATCTTGGTTTTTTCCCTCGGAATTCATTAGAGGAAGGTTATAATTTTTACGGTGAAAGAGGATTCGTTCCAAGAAGTTGATTGGTAGAGCAACAGGACCTCAAAGGTATGAAGGGGAACAACTCCTAGGTAGCTGAGGCCAACATGGCCGAACCCTAGGGGGTTGAAGTTTAAATGAAAAAAATAAAGTTTTGGAAGAGCAGTTACTATTTTGATCATAACTTTTGACTCGTTTGGAGTTTCTGGGCCCACAATATATCAAAACGAAGCTAGTGAGGAGCCCTAAAAAGCCAATATGGCCGAAACCTAGGTGGCCTAAGGCAACATGGCCGAACCCTATAGGAAAAATGAAGTTTAAATGAAAAAAATGAAGTTTTGGAGGAACAACTACTATTTTGATCATAACTTTTGACTCGTTTGGAGTTTTGGGGCCCATAATATATCAAAACGAAGCTAGCGAGGAGAATTACAAAGCCAACATGGCCGAACCCTAGGTGGTTTAAAGCAAAATGGCCGAAACGTATGGGAAAAATGAAGTTTAAATGAAAAAAATAAAGTTTTGGAGGAGCAACTACTATTTTGATCATAACTTTTGACTCATTTGGAGTCTTGGGACCCATAATATATCAAAACAAAGATATCGATGAGCCCTACAAAGCTCATCATCAACAGCCATTATGTATACCATTATAAGTCCAAAAAGGCTCCAAAGGATGCCTTTTGGTCGTCCGAAGTTTTTTTCGAAAACTTTTGAAAAATAATTGCGATTCCTAACTCTTTATGAAATTGTTTCTTCTTCTTTTTAGGTGTTTTGAAGCTTAAATCTTAGATTTTCCTCTTTTCCATGATTAACACTTCAAGTTCAAATGCCTCATTTCCTTGCTCTTTAGATCCCTTATGCTGAATTCTTTTTTTCTTGCAGGCCCTCCCTGTTGAACATTCTGCAGACTAGGGAACAGCCAAGGAGGCCCCATTTCTCAATGATTGGGGAAGGGCTCCCCTCTTTTGGTCTTTCCGACGTCTTTTGAGAGCGATTCTAGACTTATGATCGTACAACACTTCTTCCGCCAAAGAAGAAAGGCTTGTTTCTATATGCAGTGGCTTGCGGAGGTTGGGATGACTTTCCCCATTCCTACCGCATTCCTTGCATATCCATTCCTATTGTATTCCCCGCATATGCATAGAGAAGCAAGAATACCCTTTCAGTCCCCTTCGCTTTATGTCTGATTCATCTGGGCACCTTCAAGGATAGCAGGATTGGACTGATGAGATCCTTGGAAACACTGATTACGTAGATATACTCAAGAGTGCGGGCATCTTTTGTTGTGTTCAACTATGCAGAGACCTATGTATCCAATAGAACCATCACGCCTTTACTATATTGATCTCACGATGGTGCTCTTCTACTTGCACATTCGTCACTTGCCTGGGAGAATATGCACTTCTACTCTGGAGGACGTCTATGTCATCTACCAATCTACCAGTAAGCATTTGCCCCCTGCACGTGAGTCGCGCCTTTGGTGAGATGCGCGCGCAAAATATTGTAAGTGTGGAAGTCTTGATTCCAGTGTTTGAACACTTTGCGGGGCTTGATGTTTTGCAAGCCTCGAAAATAAAAGTCCTAGGAGAGGGAACCTCTAGGTGAGCAAACCCTAAAAGGGCGAGCCTTAGAGGAGCTCTCCTAGGATATTTTGAAAATCTTCGATCTAATTTTCTTACCATATCTTGAAATTTCTCTTTTCTTTAGAGTCAAGAAGTCATTAAGAATTAAGAAGTCCGTGAAGGCATGATAGCCTCTAAGGTCAGATAGCATCGAAGGCCTGATAGCCTTGAAGGCCTGATAGTCCCGAAGACCTGATAGTCTCGAAGGCCTGATAGCCTCGAAGGCCTAATAGCCATGAAGACCAAGCTTTAGGTATTCCTCTATTCAATTCAATAGGTCATGGCCTTTAGATCATGAACTTTCATAGTTTTTTCCATTTCCTTTATCAGAAAATTCATGTACATATATTTCATTCAAACTAACACTTGAATCTATACTTTTTTTTTGTATAAATCAATAGAAATAATCAAGTATAAGTGAAAGTTTAACAAATTTATTGATACTCAAATTGCTTTTAACGAAAAGCATAACGTTTCATATAATAAATCTTTCTTTTGTCGAAGAAAGCATAACGTTCACCATTTTTAGAGATAAGGTGCAACTTTATTGCTTTTGTCGAATAAAGCATAACGTTCGCCACTTTTAAAGATAAAGTGTAACTTTTGGGGTTGAGAGCTTATACTCAGGTGTCTCAATCACCATTCACTTTTGATGATAAAGTGTAACACTCGGGTGCCTCGTCACTTGGGTCATCCAATTTCTTGGCAAGTGCAGTCTATGAGGACTTAAAATCAGGTGTCTCGTCACTTGGGTTATCTAATTTCTTGACAAATGCAGTCTACGAGGACTTGAAATTAGGTGCCTCGTCACTTGGGTCGTCCAATTTCTTGGCAAGTGCAGTCTACGAGGACTTGAAATCAGTGCCTACAAATCACTTGGGTAAATCAATTTCTTGGAAAGTGCAGTCTACGAGGACTTGACCACCATTTAGAGTGGACCACCATCTTGGGTGGATTTTTTTTCCCCGTCAATTCTTGTGCCTCCTCCCTTGGTCATCCAATTACTTGGCAAGGGATATTCTTTAGGACTTAAACCACCATTTTTGGTGGACCACCATCTTGGGTGGATTTTTAATTCATCTGTAGTTCAGAGTTTTTTCGATGGTAGAACCAGTATTTGGGTTCTTGATTTCTGGGACTACACCATGGGTGATAGCATTGCACGTTTTTTCTCCTAGTTCGATCTCCCCGGCTGCCAACTTCTTATGATATATCCTCTGCAGACTATAACAGTCCATAGTGGAATGTCCTGCATATTGGTGGTATACACAGAAGTCCGGCCTTCTTTTATCTCTTCAGTTACAACCAACCTGGGCCTTGGAGGCTTCACCACTCCGTGCTCAACTCATTATTCATACAGGCCCCTGAATGCCTTCTCGCTGCATGTGATAGCCTCTGGAACTGGCATTCTGGTATACTTGTCACCATGATTTTCTCTGCTTCACTCAAATTTCTCATTCTTCTCTCTCTTGCCCCCTTGTGGTTTTGACTGAGAATCCGCTAAAGCCACAGTTGCTGTCCTCTTGCTCTTCCATGTAACCATTGCATGGCTATTGGGAAATGTCATGATTCCCCCTAAGTCTTGTGCAAAAGATGAGAGGGTCGCAAATGAATCACAAGCCTTGGTAATGAGGTGGGGCTTGAAGGCGTCTAAAGCACCATTGTTGCATATGCTAACCAAGTTCTTTTCTTGATCGGCTCTCTGCGCATACGTGCTGGGCCCTGAACCTGTCAACGTAATCTGACAACTCCTCATTCGGCTTCTGCTTGAACCGCATGAGTTCTACAATGGTTACCTGTTTCTGTACATAGAAAAATTTCTTAAAAAATTGTAATTTTAGATCATCCCAATCATGGACTGATCCCTTCTCCAAGTTGTAGTACCAACTGAAGGCATTATCCGTCAAAGTCTTGTTGAATTCCCTCATCAATAAATTGTGATTGTTCCCTTCATCATATCCTAACCACGGAGACATCGACTCCACGAACCTAGCAATGTGTTCCCTGACATTTCCTTTCTCCCCATTGTATTTTGGAAATTGCAGGGGATGCTCGATATACCTTGCCGGTTAAGGTTGTCTTCGAATATGTGCCGGGTAAGGTGGAGTAAAGTCTAACTCGCATGGTCGGGGGATTCCACTGTGAAGTTGATTGATCACATCGATCATATCATCCTTTGTGACATATTGGCTTGTGGTGTGGACTCTTTGTGGTGTTGTGATGTATGGCGGCATTGGTCGTGTGTATGGTACAAAAATTGGTTGATGTACACTGGCATCAAGTAAATTCTATATCGGTTGTGCTTGTGGGTTGGTTCGTTGGACAATGCTTGGGATGGTTGGTATCTGCACTTGTGAAAATGCGGGGATAGTGGTCAGAATGATGTTTGTCTAAGGCTGGCTGACTTCCAGTCTGGGTTGTGGCACGTCACCACTATTCTGAGGTTCCAAGTGGATGATTAGAACAGACTAATTCTCCATCAATGGAGGTGTAGTCTGATTCTCCTTATTGTTGCTATCGTTGTTGTTGTCCTCCACTCCTGCATGTTCTCCCTGTGAATTATCTGGGAACATGGCCTTGAAAGCGGGAATCTGCATCAACTGTTGGCGGAAATTTTCCATTTCCTCTTTCTTCCTCTGCATCTCCAGCATCATAGCCATCGTCATCCCTTGTTCTTCCTTTGCTTCCTTCAACGCCTTGAGCATCTCTAGTTGCACAACATTTGCCTGCTCTCCACTTTCTTCCTCGTCTTGCCTTCCCGCGCCTGTCTGCCTGACATTCGTTAATTGTTGATCAGCCATGTATAGTGATGTTGAACTTCCTTCTGAGGCGTCTTCAAGAATGGTTTGATCGAGATCTAGATTCACACCTTGGAAAGCTTGACTCGCTTGCCTTGGAACTGGACCCGGTGAGGTAATGTTATTTGTTAGTGAAGCTCTTCATGTTGTCCTCCCACTTCGAGTTGTGGGCATACCCTTCACGAATTCTACACCTCCTCAGCAGAGTCACCAAATAAATGTGGGCAAGGAAATCGTACCTTGCTAGTTAGGGTTTTGTGTTGGCTGAGGAGGAGAGAAATCCACGAAGAGCACGAAATTGATTGGTTGGTTGAAGAGGGGAGAACGACAGGTGGGCGATTACTCCAATGACGCGTGGCAGAACTCCTAAAATCCGGGAACCGTGTTAGGGTAGCAGGGATTCCAAGAGCCTTCTTGAGTCCTTCGAGTTGAGAGAATGTCCAAACCCCTTTAGTGCTTTTACGTGGAATCACCAAGCCTTTAAGTCACTAAAAGGGTCCTTTGATCTTCCAAGAGTCCAAGTGTTGAGTCTGAAGAGAAGTCCAAACCCTTTAGTGCTTTTAGGTGGAAAATCCAAGCCTTAAGTCACCAAAAGAGTCCCACCCCTTCCCTTCCTAGAATGGAAGGGGGTATTTATAGAGTTTTCTGAAATTAAGTAGTCACATGTTAGGCACATGTTTTCAGGAAAATTCCAGAAATACCCTTTAGTCATTAGAATAATGCCCATATTGTCCTGTCCTTCTAGCCACTAATCCAATACCCCAATCAATTCCCAAAACGAGCTGCCTCCACGAGCCTTCTGTCTCGGGACCCGTGGAGGCTTTTCTCGGGTTTCGCCTATTTATTTTTGGATTTTCCGTCTTCATTCCATTAGGTTATGCGAACCCTAATTTTCACATTTAATGAGGTTGCGGAACCATAATTATGCATTTAATTCAATTAGGTCATGTGAACCCTAATTTACACTTGGGCCCACAATGAGCTTTACCATTTCGGGCGAGGAGAGAGGCCATTGTCGTTGCGGCTAGTAGAAGCCATTGATGATGTTGTTGAGCTTCTTCTTCTCCTTCTTTGAAAGGGTATACAGAAACAAAGAGGGATATACAGAAACAAAGAGGGGTATACAGAGCACAGGGTGCAATTTTGGAGGAGAGTACAAGGGAAGGGCTGGTAATAGAGATCAATATACTCCGGGCTGCCGGAATAATACCTTTCCGAGTAGGATTTATTTGGTATGCGGGCCATACACGTTGGAGGTGCCAAGGAAAGTGACGCTCTCGAGGGATTTATTTGCCGCTCTCGACGGTTTGGTATGAGAGATTTGGGGTTGGAATTAGGGCTGAGCATTAGAGAAGAGATTTTATGGAATTCGAAGCCAAATTAGCTCTGAATAAGGGTGAACTTGGGACAGCTCCAGATGTGGAACTTGTGATGTGACTTATGTATTTTCTCTCTATTCTGTTTTATATTATAGAATCGCATTAATTTTGATTTTAAAATTCTTAAATTGGATCTTATATTTTAGAAACGAATAATTATTAATCTAGTCATGTAATTTGAAGATAAACCAGTCTTCCTATGAGCCTTCTATAAACATTTGGATCCTTTTATGGTTCTTCACTAATTGTAATATTATGTCGTTTTTCAATTGTAATTTTACTTTGTTTGGAGCAATGTTACTTGGGTCGCGATTGGATACAGAACGTGAATGAAAACAACAATAGAAAGTATTACATTTCATGGTACAAAATACAAAATACGGTAAGGGTAAATTTTGTTCGACTACTTGATTGGTACGAAATATGATTATTCAAAACGTGATTTATTAGGTTAATTTTTTAAAATATATAGTTAAAACTGATTAAATTAGTGTCATAGCATGTACATAATAACAAATTTATGTTTATATTAAATACAGACGTATGTAAATACATGAGATAGAAAGAAATATAAATTTTATCTTATTATTTAGAGTTGCCCGTTAATAGCAATTCAAATACGTCATTAAATTAGTTGACATATAAATTAGTTTCCTTTTGTTTTATGCTCACAATTTTCAAGGAAATTCTACAAAAATTGCAACACTCCCTTTTCTAAAATCATTTTTGTGAAATTAAATGCCTAATTTGTCCATAGTATTGTCACTTTTATCACTTGAATATGTGGTAGGTTAAACAACTAATTTATCCATATCCACGTCACTTTCATATTTTTGGAGCATTCTCAATTTTCAACTCAAATCATACATTTTCATAGCGTCTGAAATTTTGTTTCAAATAAATCCCCAAAATTAATGTTTCAGATTCGGATCGGTTATCGAATCGAAAAAAGTATCGAACGGATAAATTATTGGTTCAACCAGTAACGTTATTAATATGTAATAAATAATAAATAATTATATATATTATATATAATATTTAGTAAATATGTAAAATTAATCAATTTATCTACAAAAAAAAAAAACTAAACTATTTGTAAAGTATTTACTTTATACAATTCAAATAAATACTAAATTTATATGAAAAGATAGATATTAAATCATGATCATAACTCAAAATTGAAAACTCAAGAGTGATAAAATCAAACACAAATGAATATAAATATTTCTAGTATACATTCAATCAAATTTAAATGTTTAAACTAATTTTTTTTTGTGTAGGGAACCGGTAAAATTAGTGACCCAGTTAACGGTTCACTAGGTCGACTGGGTCACCGAGTCTGACCAGATTTTGGTCTAATCTAGTTAATTGGTTCAAATCGAATCGGAGTGTGGAATGCTTTCGATTTTTACCGATCTGTCCGACCGACAATCTGGTTCAGTTCTAATAATCTTGCCCAAAATAATGTTATATTAAACATTTTATGATATAATTAATCAAAAGATATATATCTAAAGACATTCTTTAATTTTAAAGCAAAAAATTGATAATCCTAACAAAATCCTTTCATAGAGGTCAATTAAAATATCAAATAAACTTTTTAACTTTCTTAGCATTTGTACAACAAGATATGGTGCTATATTCAAGAGATGGGAGTTAAGTTTTTAGTAAGAAAATTATTTATATTTAAGCTTGTTGAGAATGTCTCATTGATATTTATACAGGTAATTTAGAACTTATGAGAGAAAGGAAAGGAAAATAAAATAAATTTATTTTCTTTCCTCAACAGTAAAAATCGGTATATTTCTTTTATTCGCATTTCATTCTTTCCCTTTTAAACTCACAAACATAATATTAAGAGTTTTTGCTATATATGAGTACAAATGTATCCTGATACTGATATTATAGTAAATAACACATGGGATAAAAATGAATTAGGGATAAGGTTCAAAAATACCTTTGACTTTTATTTCGATGTCCATCGAGCACCTTATATTTTTTTTATCCAAAAATACACTTAACGTTACAATTTTTAAGTCGTCCGTGCCCTTGCCGTTAACAGATCTGCCAACTTGACTAACAGGTTATAATCTTGATGACGTGGCTGCCACATGAAATACTAAAATACTAATTACATATTTACATCAAATACTAAAAATACTAATTAAAAAAATACTAAAATAATAATTAAAAAAATACAAAATACTAAAAAATTTTTAATAAAATATAATACTAAATATATTTGTATTTTAGTAAATATAATGCGTGTGAATTAACATATTAACGTATTTTAGTAAATATTAATGAATTCGTATTTTAGTAAATTGACATATTAACGAGTTCAGTATTTTAGTAAATTATTAACGTTAAATATATTTACATTTACGTTACATTTAGTAAATTATTAACATTAAATATATTTACATTTACGTTACATTTAGTAAATATTTACATTTACGTTAAATTAGTAAATACATTTACGAATATATTTATGTTAACTTTAATATATTTACATTCAATTGAAAATCCATTTAGTAAATATATTTACATTTACGTTAAATTAGTAAAATACAAATATATTTAGTAAATTAAGTATTTTAGTAAAATATAATACTAAATATATTTGTATTTTAGTAAAAAAATTTTAGTAATTGAAAAAAAAATTTAACGTTAAATTTTAGTAAATTCATATTTTAGTAAAATATAATACTAAATATATTCATATTTTAGTAAAACAAAATTTAGTAATTGAAAAAAATTTAACGTTAAATTTTAATAAATTAAATATTTTAGTAAAATATAATACTAAATATATTCGTATTTATAAAAAAAAATTTAGTAATTGAAAAAAAAATTTAACGTTAAGTTTTAGTAAATTCATATTTTGGTAAAATATAATACTAAATATATTCGTAGTTTACTAAATTTTTTTTAGTAATTGAAAAATATTTAACGTTTAATTTTAGTAAATTAGTATTTTAATAAAATATAATACTAAATATATTAAGTATTTTACTAATTTTTTTAGTAATTAAAAAAATTTAACATTAAATTTTAGTAAATTAGTATTTTAGTAAAATATAATACTAAATATATTAAGTATTTTACTAAATATTTTTTTTAGTAATTGAAAAAAATTAACGTTAAATTTTAGTAAATAACGTTAATAATTTATTAAAATACGAATCCGTTAATATGTCAATTTACTAAAATACGTATTCGTTAATATTTACTAAAATTAGTTAATATGTCAATTCACACGCATTATATTTACTATTTTTTTTTTACTAAAATACAAATATATTTAGTATTATATATTTACTAAAATACGAATTTACTAAAATACAAATTTATGAATTTACAAATATATTTACTAATATTTTTTTAGTATTTTAGTATTTTTTAATTAGTATTTTTAGTATTTGATGTAAATATGTAATTAGTATATTAGTATATTTTGACCATCATTAATTTCAGCAAATGTTCCATGTGGCAGCCACATCATCAAGATTGTAACCCCGTTAGACAAGTTGACAGATCTGTTAACGGCAGGGACACGAATGACCTAAAAATTATAACGTTAAGTGTACTTTTGGACAAAAAAAAGTATAAGGTGCTCGGTAGACATCGGGGTAAAAGTTAGAGGCATTTTTGAACCTTATCCCAAAGGAATTATGAAGAGTATTATATTAATCTATTACATCTATCACTTACCATTTTACGTTTGAAAATTCTAGGCGGACATTGCTTGGCGACCGGTCCATTTTTTTTTTTTTTTTTTTAAATGTCTCCCAAATAATTTATAAGATTTATTGGAACTGGAATTTTTACAGAATAAAGTGTTTTGGATGTCATTTGGATACATGTAAAAAATATACATGTACAGAAAAGCTCTTATAAATTATTTGGGAGACATTTAAAAAAAAAAAAAAAAAATTGGACCGGTCGCCAAGCAATGTCAGCGTAGAAAAGCTCTTTTACGTTATGTTTGTAGCAATTTAATTTCGTAAAAAAAAAAATCAACATTAAATTTTGACCTTAATAGAATTAAAGTTTTATGCACTGTCACTATATATACAAACGGTGTTAGAATCATTACACTTTATTAATGAAGTACTCATTGTAAATACATTATGTTAGTTTTTATGATACATTTATATGATTAATATATATTTGTACTAGTAGCTCTTATAAAGTCCTTAATGAGATCGTAATGTACAAGAATTTGAAGTACTTGGAGTAGAAAAGATCAAATGCGTTAGGTTGATCTTAAGAGATAAAATGTTGTATAGATGATACGATCAGAATGATTGTAGTGTATTGTTAAACGATAGTAAAGCTACTCTGCATGTTCGTAGAAGCAATAATGATCACATAGTAAGAAGTTATGCCTTCGTAGAACATTAAGTGTTCGATCTCAGAGCCTGCAGTCTCTTCATAGAGTTCACACCAAATCATATAGTGAAGATCAAATTGTAGAGTAAATATAAGATAGTATAGTAAAGAGAAGTTCGCATAGTCTGCTCAAGTATCGTAGAGATCAATTTCGTAGAGCAGATCGTAGAGAGCACAATCGTAGAATGCCTCGTTGCTCGAGTAATCATTCATAGAGCATAACGCATAGCTTAGAACGTCGAGTGAAGTCAAGTAAGACTCTACATTTCTCATCAAAATCTACGATCAACTCAGTTCGTAGAGCAAGTCAGAACTGTCAAAAGGCTGACAATGGAAGCGTTACAAATTGAAGAGCCCAATGCATTCACTAAACATCCTTGGTTGAAATCGAAGATCAGAGCATATTTGTATCTAATAGCTAGTTTGGCAAAACCGATAACACCCATGTGGTTGATGAATTTGCATACTGATGTGACAGGTCAAAGTCACAAAGCAAGCTGACACAACAACTTAAGATGTCAACATCAAGGATCCTGGACTATCTAAGCATTAAATGCACAACAGAAACCTTGCAACGGAAAGCTCTAAAGAAGTCTATATAAGAGCAAGCAGATTTCAAATCAAACTAACGATAAAAAATCAAGCTGAAACTCTGCCTAAGCTCTAACATACCACTCTACATAAACTGAGAACACCTTATTCTACTACTAAACACCTTAGCAGTTGATCTTAAAGTCACTTAGTAGCCCCTGAAATAGCTTTACTACTCCTAGTAACTCATTATCTTAGTGACAATATTCCAAGTCTAAGTGACTTGAAGAGATCTTAGTGATATGGACTAAGTGACCCTATTCCAAGACTTAGTGGCTCGAAGTAACCTAAATGATTCAGTTGTAATAAGATCGTAGTGATTTCATCCTTAGTGGATTTCCTACTCACAGAGTAAAAGAGTCGACTAGAAGTTATTCAGTCTCCGAACCATTAAAAATTTCTTGTGTCGTTTAACTTCTGCATTTACTTTCTGTCCATTATCTAATTTAATTATTTGTGACTTACAACCACAAGAACTAAATTTAGAACTGTGATTTCCTTATAATCTTCAAGGGGGATTTCCAACTTATTCTGTTATGCTTAATTAATATTGGTTAATTAATTATATGGTAATACTCTCTTTAATAACCAAAAAGTTTTAAAAGATCTATTCAACCCCCCTTATAGATCTCTATTGTGCATCTGGGAAACAACAAATGGTATCAGAGCATGTTCTCACAAAAATAAAGCTTACACTTTGAGTTGATCATATGACACACAACAAAATCAATTCTAAGCTTGGTGGTGGAAATAAGCTACCTCTCCTAAATAAAGAAAAATTTACTAATCGGAAGGTTCATATGCAGGCATATACGGATACAATAGATGACTATTAAGCTAAGAAAGATATATGGCACCAAAAATTGAAGATCCGAATAAGATGGCTATTAAGCTAAGAGTCGAATAGACTGATAATGAGAAGAAGTTGGTGCAACTAGACAAAAGGGCCAATAAATCATGTCCATGGCTCTAGAAGATGAGTTTTTTTGAGAATGTTGTCAATTGTACAACTGCTAAAGAAGTCTGGGAGGCCCTGCTGGTGATGCATGAGGGCACTGAAGAAGTTAAGGAGAACAAACAGTCTCTCCTAACACAACAATATGAGATGTTCGCTCATGTACCTGAAGAGAAAATTACAACAACCTACGAGAGATTCAACGTGATCCTCAACAATTTAAGAGTCTATTGTAAGATCTATGCAAATAAAGGCCTTAACATAAAGTTCATAAGGGATCTACTAAGAAAGTGGGATTCCAAGACCACTGCCATTCACGAGTCGAAGAACTTGTATGAGATGACTATGCAAAAGCTCTACGGCCATCTCGTTACCTATGAGCTTGAGCTTAACCAAAGGGCAAAGATACACTATTATAAAATAGTAAAAGGATGTCACTTAAACAACAACGTTTTTATAAAAAACGTTGTGGTATTTAAAGGTTATAACGTTTTTAAAAAAAACGTTATCCATGTTAAAAACACGGAGGGGTCATAATAAGGAAAAGTTTCCACCTGACAACTCGGGCTAACTGAGTGACGAAAATCCACATGAGGAAAACCCTTCATTTTGCAATCCTCCATCAAAATCTCTGATTCTTCTCACCCTCCACCCCCAAACCTTTGTGGAGATAATTGAGGGTTCGGGTAGTGGAGGAAGAAAACATGAGTGGGACAATTAAGGTTTTTATTTCTTCCTTTTTGAAGTCTGGAATTGGAGGAGGGGAAGAAGAAGATAGCGGTGCCCACCACCGAGATTTGATGCAGTTTATGATGTGAACAGCGGCGGCTTCGCGGACGACCTCGTCGACGGTGGGGTTGATCATTTTTAAATTTTTTTTGACGAACAAATTTTAAAAAAGGATGACTTTAATTTCAATTAAAAAGGACACAAAATGAAATCCCTGTTAGTGAACGAATGGTTGGAAAGCTTAAACCAGTCATGCACTTGTCTGTAAGTTAGTAGTTCTTTTTCTATATATATTTATTCACTTGCTGTCAGTAGTACCATTGCATATTAGCTTCCACTTACCTTGGGAGTGATATTTGCTGCTATTTCACGCTTTAATAGTGATGAGTGGGTTTCATACCGACAAATTGGATATTTTTTGGACTTAAACAGTTGCTAATCCTTGTGTTTTAGTATTGTCTTATTGCGTTATGTTGTGTTTTTATTACAGGGTCAGTTTGAGATGGCTAAGGCAGGAAATGAATGGCTAAAGTAGCAGAAGCAGCAAAAGTTGGAAAAATCCAGAGAAGGTACCCGCCGGGGCGGGAATTTCCTTAACAAAATCACCCGTTGGGGGTGGGGGTACACATCATCAAGAAGATGTGACGCCTTGCACGAGCGAAGGTATTCAAGCATAAATAACTGCGGAAGGCCAAAAGTGCGACAAGTTATAAAGAATTCTGATGCAATTCTAACTCTGGAGATCGTGAGCTGGTGGATTTAAGGCGTGATTAGGAGAAGATAAAAGGCTTATTCAGTAGCAGAGAAGGGGATATCATTGATCATAATCATCACAATTAGAAACCACTTTGGAGAATTTTGGAGGATTGAAGCGAGGAAGTTGGAGCACGAAGATTGCAAAGGATTGGAGAAGTGCAGTTGTTCTTTTTACTGTTTTCATTCTTCAATTTCGTCTTTGTATTTAGGATGCTTGTTTCTTTGTTGATTTTAGTTTTTAATTCATTCGTTATGAACTAAATTACTTTTTAAGCCTATGATGGATCTTTTTGCATAACGAAGATTGTCATGCTTCTATTTTAATTCATTGATGCTATTTTCAGTTTCGTCTATTATGGTTTGTGCGTAATTTATGAGTTGCTTGATCACCAATTATTTGTGAACCTATATGAACTCGAGAGATGAAGTATGAGTTAAGACCTAATCATAATAGCATGTGATTGTGATTTTTGCGTATTGTTGGTATTCATAATTTATATATGGGATAGAGATATATCTATACATCGCGCGTAATCTTGTGAGAACTTGTGATTAAACCTTCTTTAATTGTAATTCACATAGAGATATAGTGAATTAGTTAATTAGGTTGTTCTGCTTAATTCTATCATCTGTGGATTTAAGTGGATATGAGTATAGTGCATCCAGAGATGGTTATATCTACTTTCGTGTTCTTGATTAACGAACTAAAATAGTTAGTTTAAATTAAAAAGAAGTGTGTCAGTCTAAGTGAAGCATTGAAGTGAAATTGTAGGCTTAATTCTCCAATATCTGATTAAAGTTTATGGTAGTTAGTTGATTTTTCTTTATTTAGTAGTTTTTCATTAATTTCATCAGTTAATCATTAGTTTAATATAATTGAGATAATACAAGATTGGTAATTGTTAGGATAAAATTCAATATTTTTCTCCGTGGGAACGATACTCTACTTATCACTTTATTACTTGTTGACCCGTATACTTGCGTGTTGTGTGTATATATATTTTACACCAACAAGTTTTTGGCGCCGTTGCTGGTGATAAAAAATTGAGTTTATTACTTTCAATATCAGTTTAATTATATCAGTTTTAGTTAAACACTTTTTCTTTTTCTTTTTTTGTTTTATTTCTTGTTTCAGGTTCTCTTGAATAGTGCATGCAAACTCGATCAAAGAAGCCCGACTTATCACCTTATGAGGACGATATCGAGAGAAAGTTTAAGCTATTAAGTAAGTGGATAAAAGAGACTAGAGAGAACTTCGAACAACAAGAAACAATGGCTGCGGATGATCAGAAAGCATTGAGGGATTATGCCACACCAAGGGTAACCGAGATTCAGTCAAGTATTACCAGACCTGCGATTACTGCTAATAACTTTGAGATAAAGCTTGGTACAATACAGATGATTCAGAACTCGGTGCAGTTTGGGGGTTTGGCTAACGACGATCCGAATGAGCATCTTGTGAGCTTTCTAGAAATTTATGATACCTTCAAGTATAATAGGGTATCAGATGATGCAATGAGGCTTCATTTGTTCCCATTCACATTGAGAGATAAGGTAAAGAGTTGGCTACATTCATTGTCAGCAGGTTTGATTACTACTTGGGATGACCTGGCTAAGAAGTTTTTAGCAAAAATTTTCCCATCGGAGAAAACAACAAAAGTGAGGAATGAGATTACTACGTTTGAACAACAGCATGAGGAGTCACTATATGAAGCTTGGGAGAGGTATAAAGATTTATTGAGGAAATGTCCGCATCAAGGATTGCCCAAGTGGTTGCAGATGAACACCTTTTATAATGGGTTGAACAGTAATCTTAGGACTAGCATAGACACAACGTCGGGATGAGTATTTATTGCTAAGAGGTTTGAGGAGGCATATGATTTGATTGAAACTATGGCAGCTAATAACTACTAGTGGCCAACTACAAGGATGACTCAACCTAAGGCAGTTGGAGTATTAGAAGTGGATGGAGTTACAACTTTAGCAGCTCAAATATCTGCACTATCGAAGAAAATGGATGCCCTCACGGGAGTACAAGTTCAGAATCTATCATATGTATGTGAGTTATGTGCGGAGGAACATCCAAAAGATCAATGTGCAATAAATTTGGTAGCAGTCCAGTTTGTAGGTAGTTATAATCGGCCACCAAACCTGTATCAGAATACCTATAATCCGGGGGTAAGGAACCACCCCAACTTTTTATGGAGCAACTATCAGAATCAATAGCAAGCTCCAAAACCATCATACCCTCTCGATTTTTAGAATCAATACCAACAGTTAGCTCCACAACATGAGAAGCAGTCAGATTTAGAGGAGATACTTTTGAAATATGTATCAGGTAATGAGGTGGCAATGAAAACTCAGGCGACTGCAATTAAAAATCTAGAAAACCAAATGGGATAACTTGCAATTACTTTGAACAATAGACCTCAAGGGTCTTTGCCGAGTGACACTGAAAAGAATCTGAGAGGTGGTCATGAGCAGTGTAATGCTATCACACTTAGGAGTGGAAAAGCATTGGTTTCAGATTCTGATGGGAAAGCAATCATTGATAAGGATTGTGAAAATGACGGGAGAGATTCAACAAGGAAAGTTAAGGAAATAGTTGTGGAAAAGCTGAAGGAAGAAAAACAGAATATAGTCACACCACTTGTGCCTTTCCCTCAACGTTTGAAAAGTCAAAAGCTCAAGAACTAGTTCTCCAAGTTCATGGACATCTTTAAACAATTGCATATTAACATCCCGTTCGCCGAAGCATTAGAGCAGATGCCACGCTATGTCAAGTTCATGAAAGATATACTCTCAAGGAAACGCAAGCTTGATGAATTTGAAGTAGTGGCGCTAACAGAAGAGTGCAGTGCAGTTCTGCAGAAAAAGCTTCCCCCTAAGTTGAAAGATCTGGGGATTTTTACAATTCCTTGTGAAATTGGTAATCAAGATGTAGGAAGAGCCCTATGTGATCTAGGAGCAAGTATAAACCTTATGCCACTGTCTATATACAGAAAGTTGGACTTAAAGGCAGCAAAGTCAATAAACATCAATTTATAACTCGCAGATAGATCGATAACTTATCCATTAGGGATAGTAGAAGACATGTTGGTAAAGGTTGACACATTGATATTTCTAGCTGATTTTGTGGTGTTAGACTTTGAAGAAGATAAGAATATCCCAATCATCTTAGGAAGACCATTCCTTGCAATGGGACGAACACTAATCGATGTGCCTAATTGAGAATTGATTATGAAAGTGTTCGATTAGGAAGTAAAAATTAAAGTGTTCAAAGAAATTTTAATCCCAAATGATAAGGAAGAGAGTGATTTGGTCGAAGCGTTTACACATGTGGGACACAAGAATTGTAGAGAGGTTGGTGGTCTAAAAACGCTCATTGATGATATGAAGTCAAATTTGCCTCCAGCAATACAGTTGAACTGGCATGCAATAAAGCAGGGTTGGTTATGTGCGGTATACAAACAACATGCTAAAAATATCTCGACCGATCCATATTAGAAATAGGGAGTAGTCAGGCTGAAAGACTTAAAATCAAGCGCTTATTGGGAGGCAGCCCAATTTTTTACGTTATTTCAGTATTTAGTTTACAATTATACAATTTAGTAGTTTAGTTATCATCGTTAATACTTAGTTGTCAATTTAGTGCAATTTATAGGATTGTCAGTAAGTTAGTAGTTAGTCAATTTGTGTTAATACAAGCTTTCTTTCTCATTCTCCATAGTACTTCCTCTAATTTTGGTTATATATGATTTGAGGGACTAAGAATGAGGCTAATGTGTGTGCATGGCAAAATTAGAAGCAGAAAGAATGTATGGAAGAAAAACAGACCTCACCTCGGCAAGCTATTGTAGCTTATAAACTCCCGCCTTGACGGGGGTGGCCTCTGTATCATCCCCCCCGGTGGCTTCCCAAAGAAGAAAAACTCTTGCCCCGGTAGGGGGGGGGGGGGTTCCTCTGCCATAGCCCGCCCCGACCGGCTTTACAATACAAATTTGTCCTGCCTCAGCGAGCATCACAAAATCAGTTTTTTTAACCCCCAAATCAAACGCGACTTTCCCACTCCTATCACACATATCAGATCCCTAAGCTACGAAATTCTACCTCAACTCTCATTCCCCACCAAATTTGTCCCTCAATCACCATTCCTATACATAACCTAATTCAAATTTCATAAAATCCATACTAATTTGAATACATCTTCACAAAAGCTAGGGTTTCAACGTCATTGTTAAGCTCTCAAGCACAAAGGAGTGAGAGAAGGTTCTGAAATACTTGGGAAGCATCCCTGCTCGATAACACCAAAGAATCAGTTTATGAGTAAGCATTCATAGTTGGTATTTGTTATTGAGTTGGGGGTAGGTATTGGTACTCATTGGTCTTACATACACCACGTGCTCGATAAAAAGCCTAAGTGAACAAGTTTGGGGGAAGGTGTTGAATTGCTACAATATGGCTCCTAAAACACCTGTTAAGAGACAAAGGGGTGAAGGCTCATCTCTACCCACACGAAGTTTTGACGAACAGAAGTTTGTAAGTGCTGCGACGGTGGACAAATCTGATTATTTGGCCTCGAAGGCACTGACGCCATAACGTGGACTGCGGCTCGAATCCTTTGATGGGCATATGAGGCGGAAAATTAATGAATAGGGCTGGGATACCTTCACCGATTAACCTGAATCGGCTCTAGTGATGGTTTTAAAGAGTTTTATGCGAATACGGAGGATAAAAACCCATTTGTGGCAATCATACGAGGCAAGATGGTGTCATTTAGTTCAGAGGCAATCAATCAATTCTATGATGTGATGGCTCCAGCTGTGTGTCAATATGCCCAGTTATGAGATGGAAATCTGGATTATAATCAGATTTTGACAGAGATTACAAAGCCAGGCACTACGTAGGTGAAAGGAAAGAGAGGAGGCACCTTGTTCATGATCAAGAACTTGAGTTTATACGGAAAGACATGGTACACCTTCTTATGTACGAAGCTTTTTCCATCTCAACACACTAGCGAGGTGATGAAGGAGAAGGTTTTATTACTATATTCTATTGTCAAGGACTTTGATATAAATATTGAGGAAGTGATCAGGTTTTCTATCAGACGTTGTCTATGGGGATCGTTTTCAGGGGGGTTGCCTCATCCATCGCTGATATGTGGTTTATGTCGTCAGTCGGGAGTACGATGGACTATGGATGAGCCTGTGCAGCAACCTCTGCAATTGCTGGACCCGAGGCTAATTGCTAGATACTCTGTTTGGCCAGGAGGTGAATCACATCCGTGAGGGCTTGGTTTTATATTTCCCAATGCTCCTGAGGAGGAGGTGGAGGAAGCCGATTCTAAGGATGGTGAGTTTAGGGCTGATGAACTTTCTGAAGGTGAGGATGCTGCTACGCGTGGTGCTTTTCACAAGACAAAATACATGTTTAATACACATTTTAGAAGCCTTCAGCACCATATGGATGCAAGGGAAAAGATTGAGGATAGAAAGACTAAGAGGATTGCAGCGAGGCAGGATCATGCCTTTGCTACACAGAATGCGTTCAATGCGTCATTGGTAGAAGCATTTTCGCGTTTGAACCCGACTGCTAAGCCATTTCAGTTCCCTATTCCACAATCGTTGCCTGCCTATACAACTTTCGACTCTGATGTTGATGAGGTTCAACCTGATGCCTATCCAAATAAGGGAAGTCCTCTGTACTTCAATTCCATTTATTATCACAATGAGGACATTGTTTACTTTTAAGTTTGGGGGTGTTTATGTTTTGTTGTTATGCAAGTTTGCATTTGCATCATGTAGTTTTGCATGTTTAGTTCATTTTTAGTGTAATTTTGCATTTAGTCTGTATTGTATGTTAGTTGTTTATGTTTAGTGTAGGGCAGTGTAGTTTTTGTAAATAATTGGCTTTTTAGTTATTTATTTGTTAAAAAGAAAGAAAAGAATTTTTTTGGAAAAACTTGAAAAATCACAAAAATAGTAGTTAGAGTTAAATGTTATGTGTTGCATTTAGTTAGTGCATTTCTGCATGATTCCAGCTTGTTGGGTAGTTGAAGTTAATTTGGCCGATGATGAGATTGGAATTGCATAGACAAAAATTAGTATTGATAGCTAGGACATAGAAGTGTTTTCAGAGCATGACCCAAATCTTTGCTTGCTTGAAACTGATGTAACAAGATAGCACAATTGAATGACCATGATGACTGAGTTAGTTTAAATATATACATAATTGACTTCTTAAGGGAAATTGAGATTTAATGAAAGAAATTCAGTAAACTAGTGGTAAAGGGTAGGATGAGGCAGAGACCTAAGTTTTGGGGAAGATATGGGATCAATTTAAAAAAAAGAGAAAGAAAAAAAGAAGAAAAAAAAGAATAAACATCGTGACTAGTTTAGTTCTGTGGCTTTTGTTACTTGAGTAAGTACGCCCTAGGGGATGTCTCTACACCCAGCACCCTAAAGCCATATGATTTGGGAGTCGTTAGTTGAAAGCTCGCTAATGGGTAGCACTAAAAAGCTTAAGAGGACTAGACATTGTACATACATGAGTAAAGTAATAAAACTGGAAAAAGAGCGAAAAGCTCCTATAAGTGAATCAGAAAGCAAAAATATCTCATACTGACTTCTACTTTGGTATTTACTGAGTTTTAGCCGGATTTTTTCTTGTTTATAGATTTCTTCATTTTAAATTGTGTTTATCCTTTAAAGAAGCGTATTATGTGCGTTATTTAAGTTACAGTTGGTTTTCATGGTTGTTGAGCACACACACACTACGTCAGTGATAATAGGTGTTGATTTGGAAATTGATTAGGGATTGTTGATGTGTCTTGGTGAGATTTACTGTTCATGTCTATTGTGATTTTTTTGAGGCAATCTGATTAAACTTTATATTGTCTGATAGCTGGATTCGTAGGCATTTAGGTAGTTTGCATTGCATTGCATTGTGTTGTGCTTGAGGATAAGAACTGTCTAAGTTTGGGCGAATTTGATGAGTGGGTTTCATACCTACGAATTGGATACTTTTTGGACTTAAACATTTCCTAATCCTTATGTTTTAGTATTATTTTATTACGTTGTGTTGTGTTTTTATTATAGGGTCAGTTTGAGATGGTAAGGAAGGAAATGAATGGCTAAAGCAGCAGAAGCAACAAAAGTTAGAAAAATCCAGAGATGGCACTCGTCGGGTCGAGCATTTCCTTAACAAAATCACTCACCGGGGCGGGGGTACACGTCATTAAGAAGATGTGACGCCCACCAGGGAGGGGGTATTCAAGAATAAATAGCCCGTCGAGGTGGGGGTGCGCGACAAGTTATGAAGAATTTTGATGTAATTCTAACTCTGGAGATGGTGAGCTGGTGGATTCAAGGCGTGATTAGGAGAAAATAAAAGGCTTATTCAGTAGCAGAGAAAGGGATATAATTGATCATAATCATCATATATCATCACAATTAGAAACCCTAACTTTGGAGAATTTTGGGGGATTAAAGCGAGGAAGTTGGAGCACGAAGATTGCAAAGGATTGGAGAAGTGCAGTGGTTCTTTTTACTGTTTTCGTTCTTCAATTTCATCTTTGTATTCAGGATGCTTGTTTCTTTGTTGATTTTAGTTTTTAATTCATTCATTATGAACTAAATTACTTTTTAAGCCTATGATGGATCTTTTTGCGTTACAAAATTTGTCATGCTTCTTTTTTAATTCATTGATGCTATTTTCAGTTTCATCTATTATGGTTTGTGCGTAATTGATGAGTTGTTTGATCACAAATTCTTTGTGAACCTATATGAACTCAAGAGATGAAGTATGGGTTTAGACCTAATCATAGTAGCGTGTGATTGTATTTTTGCGTATTGTTGGTGTAACGACCCGAAAATTTGGATCGTCCAGAATTTAAGTTTAAAGAATTAGTTATTAATAAAATGAATTTTTATTAATAATATTATGTGCTATGTGTTTATTAATCGTTCTAGAACCTAGGATGATTATAAGTCGGGAGGATTTTGGCTACGAGCTAGACTGAACGAGTAATAAATTTCAAGACAAAAATGAAAATTTTCCGGGAACAAAAATATTTTCTGGGAAAAAGACGAAATAGGCACTATTCACCTGACGAATCCCTAAGGGTTAGGGTTTGAATAACCTAAGCCTTTTCGAGAGTTCGGTATGTCGAAATGACATTTCGTCGAAAGATTTGTCGATAATATATCGTGAAAAGTTAAGTAATCCGATAAAAGTTTTTCTTGAAAAACGTGCAGAAATCGGACAAAATAAAAATGACGAAAAGTACTGCTATGTACTTTTCATTCATTTAGCTACGTTAGGGGAAAACGTGAAGGAAAACGCTTAACACCAAAAAGTGTTTTTCAATTTTTCGAAAATCCGAAGAATACGTAAAAGTTAATCGGTAAAGCAAAAGACGAAATATCCAAAAATATTTGGATTCCTAGAATCGCAGTTTTTAAAACTGTCAGACGAAAACCCGAAAGACGGAACCACGAAACTTAAAGGCTAAGTAGACTTAAGGGCTAAGTTAACTTAACACTTAAGTCATGAATAGTATGGAGGTGTGTATAGTAAGGAGGTTATATTTTGCCCTAGCTTTGGACTTTCTATAAATAGGAAGCTAACTTTCATTTAAATGAGATTTTGAAAATCCTACAACTAGAGAGAAAGATAGAGAGGGTTTGGATGGGGAGGGATAAGGAAGAGCATGAGCATGATTGATCGGATCGAAAGTGTTCGTGAAATAAAAAATCTAGCAAATCGTCGGTTTTGTCTAGCGGAAAAAAATAAAGAGGAAAGGTATTAAACCTAACTCCTAAGTTAACTTTTCTTAAGTTTTTATGTTCAAAACATAGATTAATAAGAATAAGAAGTAAATGATGTTAGAAATGATTTTATATGATTGAAATCATGAGAAATAATGAAAATAAGAATTTGAAGTTTAGTTTATAAATTTCTTAAGGATGTATAAGATTCGTAATGAATTAGAACGATTCGAGTGGATTATATGAATAAGTAGGTGAAATAAGTAAGGAATCATGTTCTATAACATCAAATTCCAATAAAAAGTGAAATCATAATCCAAAATATCGATTAAAATGAAGAACGAATGAAGAACACGAAGAACAAGCGAAGAACACGAAGAACGTTGTTGATGGACAAATTTAAAACCATCGTAGGATATTTGTTGTTGATGGACAAGCTTAAAACCATCGCGTATAAGTTAGATGCATATTTCTTGGTTAGGAATGGTAAAAACATTCATGAAGAACGGATTAAAACTTAGCTATAACGAAGTTATGGCAAAAAATTTCGTAAAAGACAAACAAGAATTAGAAAGTTAGTAAATGAACCCGAACGTGTAGGGTTTCCTAAGAATGTAAGAGAATGTAGAAAACGTGAGTCTTGGACTCAAGAACAAATGAATTCTGAGTTTGGATGACCGAATTACGGACGAACAAATAAAGAGCGTTAAAAACGTAAAATGAACGAAGGGTAAAGATTAAGCCAATTGAATGGCACGTTAACCGATTCAGAATGAAGTTCTATCCAAGGGGGGATTAAAGTACGCAAGATAAGGAAGAGAATGGCTTTGGAATGACCTCGTTCTGAGTTATAACGAATAAGTTATGAAAGCAGGAAGTAAGCGTCTCAAATTGGATTTAACACTTAGAGAAATTTTCTAGGGTTAGGGCTTGGCGTGGCATGGCCACCATGCTATAATAAAGTAATGCTGCGATGCACTGAGGAGAGGGGAGACGCAGTATTGTAAACTCGCCTGCTGAGTGTGAGAGATAGAAGGAGAGTAAGCAGCAATACCAATGTAGGGAAAAAGCCATAGAAGAGCTTTTAACTGCTCAACTCTTGGGGGGAAACGTAAGAAAAGATAAAGAACATAATGTTCAACTAATGTAACCCTTAATCAAGTGTATTAAACCTCTAATGAAGGTTGAACAGAAAGATTAATCAAGATTAAAAGATAGAGAATTTAAGCGGTAGATTACAGAATCGATATCCGGGGACCATAGTTACGATAAACGAACGTGGAGGATTGCTATGGTTGTGATTCCTTAGACATTGAGTGACGAGGGTAATGAATAACATTTTGATGTTATGTCATGATAAGGAGAGATAAGTTTGAAGCGTTATATAGATCTTTGTATAATGTAACGACATTGCGATAAGCAGCAAGCGATCTTAGCATACAACGAATGGTATGACTTGAACAATAAGAATGACTAATGAACATGGGGTTCAAGTAAGGGATAACGAAAGTATTAAGTACGATACTAATGGTATTAAGAAAGCCGTAATGAATGGTAATAAGATTAATAAAAGCCAAAGGTGAGTCGTATAAGAATGAATCCCGAGGTATGACATTTAGTTTGCAGAAAGCCGTAAGGAATAAGAAATTAACTTAACGAACATTATAATTAATGGTTAAGATAAGTTACGATAAGTTTAGGTTGTGGTAAAATCGTAACCTTTGATGGTTGACATATGGGAGCTGGGCTAAACAATTCCTTCAGAGAGCGAAGGTATATACAAACCTGGAAACCGATCTAACTCACTACTATGGGCAGTGTAGATGAGACGGGAACTTGATTGTTGGTTGTTTGTGGGAAACCACTTAGAGTACCATATGGACTACTAGCAGAGAAACGATGTGTGCTGAGTCCTAGAGAAGTTATAAGAAGAAGATAAGAATGTAAAACATCAAAGATGATGAACATATAAGTAAGACATCTCCGTATGTCATAAAGCCGTAGAACTGTAATGAAAGTGGTCGCGTAAACTTAGGTTGCAAGAATGCGAACCCTAAGAAGTAAAGTTAAGCAAATCAATGCATAAGTCAAATATATATGACTAATTGGTGTATGTGGTGTTTTCTTATGTGTTATATAGGAATTGAAATGAACACTTCGGCGTAAGCTGTAGCTGGGCGTAAGACAAGTTTCATAACTTCATTCATATTTCAAATGAATGTTAGTTTCTTAAACTTCTCAGATGTTGAACTTGAGAAGTTCTGTCTATGTGCTAATGTACGATATTTGTGTAAAGTGGTAAAACATATGAGGCCTTGTGCCACAATGTGAACACTTCGGTGTTTCTATGAGATGAACTATTCTATGATTTAACTGTTCAATAAGAGAATGCTCTGTTCATACATGATCCGTTATTGTTAAGTCTGCTAATGATTCTAAATGCATGTAATGTGTATGAAAAAGGTAGAAGAATGAAAGTATTTTAAAATTAAAGTGAATATTGTTTTAAAATGATAGGAATCCAGATTATTCCTATTATTCATGTTGCTTCATAACCTTTGTTCGGTTATTGAAGTCTTAAAAGAATGTTTGAATTCTTGAAGATGTTTTTTCAACTGTTATGACTTGCTGGGCAATTGAATGCTCACACTTGCTTTAAATGAAAAATATTTTCAGCGAACGATGTTAGAAGAACTTAAGGATCCCGTAAAGATCAAGCTGACGGTATCCAGATGAAGTGCCATTCAGAATGTGGATTAGCGAGAAGATCGAACGAAGACTTGTAATATAAAATAAGTTAAATGAACTTTAGAATAGTTTAATGAACGGTGATGTATTCTTGGTGGCGGATAAAAGTCACTCTTGTAAAAGATAAAGAATAATGTAATTATTGTTATTTGTAATGACAAGGGGTTATAAGGTTTTAGAACCTGGGTTTTGAGGATGTATATTGTTATATTTAGCTATATATTGATGTATGTTTGGAAGAAGATGGGATCGTGACGTATAGAATCTGGATGTGAAAATAGACCAGATTTTGGGGCGTTACAGATTGGTATCAGAGCTGATAGGTTATAAATCTTAGGTAAGAGTATCTAAGACTATAATCGTAGAGAGAGGGATCAGAAGATCACCACGTGATCATAGTGAATCGTAGTAATAGATGAGCTGTTAAACGATGAATGATTTATAGTACTATGAAGTAGTACGGGAAGAAGAACTCAGATTGAGTTGTAAAGGATGGCATACAATTTAAAGAAAATTCGTATTAAGTAAAGAGAAATTTAGAAGTTGTAAAATTTTAATTGAGGACTCATGTGATAGCTGAGTTGTATGAACCTTTGTTATGAGCATAGGTTTGTGCTTGGTGTAACAACTGCTTAGTTTATTACAGTGATAATCATTAGAATCGGTCGCGCTGTCAAGATGTATATGACGAGAAGGTGAATCTTTTCACATGTATATACTTGATAGGTAGAGAACGATAAGGTAGGTACGAGTTTTTGAAACTCATACTTATGGTACGTTCGTGACTCATAATGATATGGTAGGTTTTTGAACTTCTCAGTGAATGGACGCTTATGGTCTGTCTGGGATGGTTCTTAAACTCGTATTATTGTGGAAAGTTCCTGAACTCATAATGTGTGGTAAGTTGATGGACTGTACTAAGGTATAAGGATGTTTAAACTGATAACAAGTTGTTTTCAGTAGGCTTAGTATTGAAGGTGCTAGAGAAGATTAAGTATTGTCGCAGTAAGATAACGAAGAAAGATGGAGAGTAGGATATTCCAAGTCATCTAGCTATGCTAGATTTCAAAGTTTATTGAACTCGTGCTGATATGTATATTTTAAAAAAGGAAAGAATTGGTTCAACTTTTAGAACCAATAGATTTTTAAAAGAACTATTCTTGGTATGTCTATGCTAATTGTTTCGGCTGGACATAAATTGATTTGAAATATCAAAATGAATTTTATATCATCAGTGCATTTGATGCAAGGATGGTAAAAGGATGGAGTTATTAATGCAATTGAACCTAGTGTTGGATGTGATCTTAGGATCAACGACCCGCTATGGTATGATGTATAATGACGAAGTCACAAACTGACAAAGTCCTCAATGTACCGTAAAAAGTACGGTATCATGACGTCATAAAATGTTTTAATGTATTGAAAAAGAATTTAAAGAAGTAGTCGATGTTAATTGAGTTGACTAGACGAATGTTTCACGTTGATATCCAATTTATTGGTATAGTCTAAGCTACTTGACTCGGCTAGACAAATGGTATGTCATCGAGCTTTCTTTGAAGAAGTTGTGCCAAACCAAATTTTTTGGTGCAGAATCTAATGATTTAGTCTGAGGTGAACATATCCTGAAATGGGGTATACGATGGGTAAGAGGTAGTTTGCTTTCTTTGTGATTGTGAACTGACCGTGGAAGAAAGGTTACAGCGTCATGCTGTTAAACCTAGTAAGAGTTCATGGTCGATTTGACCCCTCAACAAAAGTATGAAACATTTTAAAAGGAAATTTTATATTCCTCATTATTCTTTCTACTTCATGATTCTTTATAGGTTATGGAGGTTAGGAATAATGGAAAGATAAGAACTCTATTGAAGGGAAGTTGAGAAGAAGGGTAAGCTAAAATTTCGAGGACGAAATTCTGTGAAGAAGGGATGAATGTGATGACCTGGGTAAGGGTGTGGTTTTAAGAAATTCCGAGGACGGAATTTTTATAAGGAGGGAAGAGTGTAACGATCCGAAAAATTCGGATCGTCCAGAATTTAAGTTTAAAGAATTAGTTATTAATAAAATGAATTTTTATTAATAATATTATGTGCTATGTGTTTATTAATCGTTCTAGAACCTAGGATGATTATAAGTCTGGAGGATTCTGGCTACGAGCTAGACTGAACAAGTAATAATTTTCAAGACAAAAATAAAAATTTTTCGGGAACAAAAATATTTTCGGGAAAAAAGACGAAATAGGCACTATTCACCTGATGAAACCCTAAGGGTTAGGGTTTGAATAACCTAAGCCTTTCCGAGAGTTCGGTATGTTGAAATGACATTCGGTTGAAAGATTTGCCGATACTATATCGTGAAAAGTTAAGTAAGCCGATAAAAGTTTTTCTTGAAAAATGTGCAAAAATCAGACAAAATAAAAACGACGAAAAGTACTGCTATGTACTTTTCATTCATTTAGCTACGTTAGGGGAAAACGTGAAGGAAAACGCTTAACACCAAAAAGTATTTTTTAGTTTTTTTGGAAATCTGAAGAATACGTAAAAGTTAATCGGTAAAGCAAAGACGAAATATCCAAAAATATTTGGATTCCGAGAATCGCAGTTTTTAAAACTGTCGGACGAAAACCCGAAAGACGGAACCATGAAACTTAAAGGCTAAGTAGACTTAAGGGCTAAGTTAACTTAACACTTAAGTTATGAATAGTATGGAGGTGTGGATAGTAAGGAAGTTAGGGGGTGAAATGACTATTTTGCCCTAGCTTTGGATTTTCTATAAATAGGAAGCTAACTTTCATTTAAATGAGATTTTGAAAATCCTACAACTAGAGAGAGAGAGAGGGTTCGGATGGAGAGGGAGAAGGAAGAGCATGAGCATGATTGATCAGATCAAAAGTGTTCATAAAATAGAAAAGCTAGTAAATCGGTAGTTTTGTCTAGCGGAAGAAAAATAAATAGGAAAGGTATTAAAACCTAACTCCTAAGTTAACTTTTCTTAAGTTTTTATGTTCAAAACATAGATTAATAAGAATAAGAAGTAAATTATGTTAGAAATGATTTCATATGGTTGAAATCATGAGAAATAATGAAAATAAGAATTTGAAGTTTAGTTTATAAATTTCTTAAGGAAGTATAAGATTCGTAATGAATTAGAACGATTCGAGTGGATTATATGAATAAGTAGGTGAAATAAGTAAGGAATGATGTTATATAACATCAAATTCCAAAAAAAAGTGAAATCATAATCCAAAATGTCGATTAAAATGAAGAATGAACGAAGAACACGAAGAACATGTGAAGAACACGAAGAACGTTGTTGATGGACAAATTTAAAACCATCGTATGATATTTGTTGTTGATGGACATGTTTAAAACCATCACGTATAAGTTAGATGCATATTGCTTGGTTAGGAATGGTAGAAACATTCATGAAGAACGGATTAAAACTTAACTATAACAAAGTTATGGCAAAAAATTTTGTAAAAGATAAACGAGAATTAGAAAGGTAGTAAATGAACCCGAACGTGTAGGTTTTCCTAAGAATGTAAGAGAATGAAGAAAATGTGAGTCGTGGACTCAAGAACAAATGAATTTTGAGTTTGGATGACCGAATTACGGACGAACAAATAAAGAGCGTTAAAAACGTAAAATGAACAAAGGGTGAAGATTAAGCCAATTGAATGGCACGTTAACGGATTCAGAATGAAGTTCTGTCTAAGGGGGATTAAAGTACGTAAGATAAGGAAGAGAATGGCTTTGGAATGACCTCGTTCTGAGTTATAACGAATAAGTTATGAAAGCGGGAATTAAACGTCTCAAATTGGATTTAACACTTAGAGAAATTTTCTAGGGTTAGGGCTTCAGCATGGGCTTTGGCCAACCATGCTTTATAAAGTGGAGTGCGATTGCTGCACAGGAGCACGGTATCAGTAAACTCATGTGCATGGGCACGAGAGATAGAAGGGAGAGCGGCGGCGCAGCGCCAATGTAGGGAAAAAGCCAGAGAAGAGCTTTTAACTGCTTAACTCTTGGGGGAAACGTAAGGAAATATAAAGAACATAATGTTCAACTAATGTAACCCTTAATCAAGTGTATTAAACATTTAATGAAGGTTGAACAGAAAGATTAATCAAGATTAAAATATAGAGAATTTAAGCGGTAGATTACGGAATCGATATCCGGGGACCATAGTTACGATAAACGAAAGTGGAGGATTGCTATGGTTGTGATTCCTTAGACATTGATCGATGAGGGTAATGAATAACATTTTGATGTTATGTCATGATAAGGAGAGATAAGTGTAAAGCATATAGACGCTGTGTACGCAAAGCTGTTGCGATAAACGAGCGGTCTTAGCATACAACGAACGGTATGGCTTGGACAATAAGAATGACAAATGAACATGGGGTTCAAGTAAGGGATAATGAAAGTATTAAGTAAGATACGAATGGTATTAAGAAATCCGTAATGAACGGTAATAAGATTAATAAAAGCCGAAGGTGAGTCGTATAAGAATGAAACCCAAGGTATGACATTTAGTTGCCAGAAAGCCGTAAGGAATAAGAAATTAACTTAACGAACATTATAATTAATGGTTAAGATAAGTTACAATAAGTTTAGGTTGTGGTACAATCGTAACCTTTGATGGTTGACATATGAGAGCTGGGCTAAAAAATTCCTTCAGAAAGCGAAGGTATATACAAAACTGGAAACCGATCTAACTCACTATTATGGGCAGTGTAGATGAGACGGGAACTTATTTGTTGGTTATTTATGGGAAACCAATCAGAGTACCATATGGACTACTAGTAGAGAAACAATGTGTGTTGAGTCCTAGAGAAGTTATAAGAAGAAGATAAGAATGTAAAACATCAAAGATGATGAATGTATAAGTAAGACATCTCCGTATGTCATAAAGTCGTAGAACGGTAATGTCGCATAAACTTAGGTTGCAAGAACGTGAACCCTAAGAAGTAAAGTTAAGCAAATCAATGTATAAGTCAAATATATATGACTAATTGGTGTATATGGTGTTTTCTTATGTGTTATATAGGAATTGAAATGAGCAGGTTAGTAAAAGTCGTAAATTTAGGCGTAAAAGGCAAGTTTCCTAACTTCATTCATATTTCAAATGAATGCTAGTTTCTTAAACTTCTCTGATGTTGAACTTGAGAAGTTCTGTCTATGTGCTAACGTGCGATATTTGTGTAAAGTGGTAAAACATATGAGGCCTTGTGCCACAATGTGAACACTTCGGTGTTTCTATGAGATGAACTATTCTATGATTTAACTGTTCAATAAGAGAATGCTCTGTTCATACATGATCCGTTATTGTTAAGTCTGTGCTAATGATTCTAGCCAGATAGAATGTGTATGAAAAAGGTAGAAGAATGAAAGTATTTTAAAATTAAAGTGAATATTGTTTTAAAATGATAGGAATCAAGATTATTCCTATTATTCAAGCTGCTTCATAACCTTTTTTCGGTTATTGAAGTCTTAAAAGAATGTTTGAATTCTTGAAGATGTTTGTTCAACTGTTATGACTTGCTTGGAAATTGAATGCTCACACTTACTTTAAATGAAAAACATTTTCAGCGAACGATGTTAGAAGAACTTAAGGATCCCGTAAAGATCAAGCTGACGGTATCCAGATGAAGTGCCATTCAGAATGTGGATGAGCGAGAAGATCGAATGAAGACTTGTAATATAAAATAAGTTAAATGAACTTTAGAACCTGGGTTTTGAGGATGTATATTGTTATATTTAGCTATATAATGATGTATGTTTGGAAGAAGATGAGATCGTGACGTACAGAATCCGGATGTGAAAATAGACCGGATTTCAGGGCGTTACAGTTGGGATTCATAATTTATGTCTAGGATAGAGATATATCTATACATCGCACGTAATCTTGTTAGAACTTGTGATTAAACCTTCTTTAATTGTAATTCACATAGAGATATAGTGAATTAGTTAATTAGTGTGTTTTGCTTAATTCTATCATCTATGGATGTAAGTGGATATGGGTATAGTGCATCTAGAGATGGTTATATCTACTTTCATGTTCTTGATTAACATATTAAAATAGTTAATTTAAATTAAAAAGAAGTGTGTCAGTTTAAATGAAGCATAAAATGAAATTGTAGGCTTAATTTTCCAATATCTGATTAAAGTTTGTGGTAGATAGTTGATTTTTCTTTATTTAGTAGTTTTTCATTAATTTCATCACTTAATCATTAGTTTAATAAAATTGAAATAATACAAGATTGGTAATTGTTAGGATAAAATTCAATATTTTTCTCTGTGGGAACGATACTCTACTTATCACTTGTTGACCATGCATACTTGCGTGTTGTGCGTATATAAATTTAACACCAACAAACAGTTTCTAAATTGGGGGTCTTATTTTTTTGATTTATGATAATTTTTGTTGATTGCAATGTGATTTTCTAGATGGGTATTATTGTGTTTCTAGCTGTTGTTTATTTCGTAGATTTGCTTTTATATTTTTGTGTACTTTGAGTTATTCTGTTGGAAATTTTATGTTTCTTCACTTTAGCTTGTTTTGTTGGGGAAACATGATAAATCCACTGTTTTCATGCGACCCAGTGGTAATTTCTGTAAATTGGCTATCAATTTCTTTTTCTTTTTTATTGATTTTTGGGTTTCATTACAAATTTTTGTCCGGGCTAATTTTGCTTTTTTTTTGATGCTTTGTGTTCTTATGAAGATTGACATAATTAGTGAATGAAAATTTGACCAAGTAGGGGCTATAAGTCGGTCTGGAGTAAAGAGAAAGTTAATGTAACACCCCATTCCCGAATAGGAAAGGGAGGTCACGCATAAAGCACAACAAACTTCAAAATTAGTAAACATAGTACTAATAACTTAAAAATATTAATAATGATATACATCAATGAATGACTAAATACAATTCTCCAACTAGTGCCAAAATAATCAAACCCAAAGATTGAATCCACCTAGATGGTCAAAGGCAACTCTCTCATCACACTAGCCTTGAATCAACCCTACAAACATGCCAGAAGAAAAACACAGCATGAGCCAATTGCCCAGTACGAATAAAGATAATACAAAAATGTATAACTGAAATACGAAATCTGTAGCAATCTAGAATTTTAAATTGTAGTTCCAAATATTTATTGAATTATATAAATATTGTAATTGATGTGTTTATTGTTGAATAAATATTTGTTGAATTTGATTTGATTTGATTATTTATTTGTTAAATAAATAATTTACGAGTTAAGGAAATTAATTATTATGAGATAATATTCTAATTTAATAATTAAATTAGAGAGTTGATAGGATTAAATGAATTATTATAATGTTTTTAATTTAATTTGGTAATTAAAGTGATGTATTAATTTATTAAAATTTATTAAATAAAATTATAATGAAGATTATAATTTTGTAGTAATATGTTTATGTGACAAATGGATTTATTAAGTTATTAGTGGCTTTAGTTTAATTAAATTGGAATATGATAATTTAATTAAATAAAGTGTGACTATAAACTAAATAATTTATTAAAATAAATTAAAGTAGTTTAAATGGATTTACCCAAACAAGGCTTAAAGATATTAAGCCTTTATTTTAAAAGTGTTTTTACCAAACGAAGTCTTATGGCTTTTGAATTTTGAATTTGAATTATAATATAAATAAAAGAAATCAAAATAATAAATAAAATATATTTTATAACTGATATACGTTTAAGTTTTTATACCTGGTATAATTAATTATGCGTAGTATTATGGCTATCAATTTATATTTTTACGCATAAGTGTTAGTTGGTCTAAACCTAAGAAGAAAAGATAAGATAGAATACAGAGAAAAGAAATTAGAGAGGGTTTGCAAAGAGAATAGATAGAATTTAAGAGAAAAGTTCCGTGATTCCAAAACCATTTTTGTGCTTTAGCAAGGATTGTTCAAGCAAGAGAAGGTATACTTCCATAACCTTAATATTTTATATATATATGTATGTTCTACGTCATGAATTTCAAGTCTCTGTGAATTCAATTTTCTTTGAATTGTTGTTAATACAACTGAGTTATTGTATTTATATGTATTTGTGATGTTAGAACTAGCATCTAGACAAGATTTTGTGTACTAATCACGTTCAAAAGAAAGAAAAATTATTTACAGTGCATGTTTATATATATGGCTTGTGAAAGTACCAATTTTGGAAGTTAATTTGTAAACTAATCGGTAAATTGAGCCTTGAATGTATTAATTTAGTAAGTAACGAAGAGAACGTAGTTTGAATGAGTTAATTTGGTGTACAATGGTGATCACAGTGTTAATTTTGTTAAGGATGTTAAAAATGGAGTTTTTTCATAAAACATGGAATTCAAAGTTTTAAATTTGATCTTTAAGTTATTTATATGGGTAAAAATATGTTAGAGACCTTACGATATGTTTCTGTGAAGTCTATGTAAATTATACGTGTTAAATTGGTTGATAGGAAGTAAGTTGTAAGCTAAATTAGCTTTGTTTGTGTTCTTCGCGAAAATTGGTTGCATGGAATTGTAATTGGTACCATGAATGCCTATATTACAAGGCTTATGTCTCATACCATTGACTCCATTCCATTTCAGCGCCATTCCAGTCACAATACCAGCAACAGCGATGTTAGTTAGAGATTGAAAGTTTGTTTTAATTATACAAAATCTGTAATTGTTGATATGGTGCAATGTTATGACTGTTAAAATATGATTTTTATATTGTGATGTTATAATACCAAGAGTGAGAATATTATAAGCAATTAATGAGTTATGTTATTGCATTAATAGTGTGTCTTGACTATATGATTAAAACTAAGCCATACATGAAATATGTACTTAATTATGTACGAAGTACATGTAGTAACTAATTATGTCATGATAACATGTGTATAGGGTATTGAGAATCGAGTTATTACGGTTTAGCTTATACGCAAGGCAAGTTTCCGAACTCTAACCTCTACTTGAGTATTGTTCTATTTACCTTTATATTGAGCAAGTAATTCCTAATCTTATTTATACAACTAAATTATAATCACGCAAGCTTTTTTTTAACCTAACTCTTACTTTGAGAAGGTTTCCTACTTTTAACTTGTTTCTTAGCATGCAAACTTCTAAATTCTGATACACTTATGTGAACAAGTTTTATCATTCAATTTACTATTTATTATGCATGCTCAATAACTCAATTCTATTACTAAACAAAATTCTAGCCTTAGCTTAATATTGTTCAAGCAAGGTATGTTACGTTATTCAATGCTTATGCTTTTAGTTCATTTCTAAAGCATGACCTTAATATACAATGTTGATTCATTTATGACTTATTCCATAGCATATTGTTATTACATTTTTATTCAACTAATCCTTAGTTGATGTTCGTTAAACTCTAAATTACCTTGAAACTTATCCAAACCAAACTTACTTTGGTGCGGACTTGTATTCTAAATACTGAGATGATCAACTCTATTACAGGGGATAATTTACGCATAGTGTTTAGATGTTTGTGCACAATACATTGTACGAAGGGCTAATCCCCCTAAGTACAAGAAGTCCCTACAGTCTTATGACTGTTTAGGTTTAAGTTGAAAGAATACTTATAACTTTGGACATAGTTCGTGGTCTTGTGACCCTAAGATATATATACTTCAATTTCTGTTCCTGATTATCATTGATAACGAATATTATTCAATCTAATTAAGACTATTTGTTTGAAAATTGTTATGATATTATTATTCATTGTCACTTCAAGTGAGCATTTGTTTGCTCACTCTTGCTTATATAACTATTACAGCTAAAGTTGAGATGGTCGATGAACCTACCACCAGTAAAGGGAAAGGAAAGATGAACAAGTTTTGAAGACTTGTAAATCTGTTGATTTCTATATTGTCAGACTTTGTTTTAATTGTTAAGATGTAATTATTTAATTTTCCACACGTGATGTTTGTATTTAAAGATTAGATAACCTGGGAGATTTTATTGAACTTATTGATGTAATCTTTTAATGGGAAGGTTAATGGTTAAAATTTATTATATTTGAGTAGTTAGAAATGAATATTTTTATCAAGTGAACACCAAATCTTGTGGGAATGAAGTACCCAGATTTGGGGGTGTCACAAAATCAACTGAAGCAACATACTTAACTAAGCCTCAAGCTTAAAGACCGATGAAAATTTGATATCCAAAGTTTGAATAGAATATATCCAAATCAACAGATTTAACGAAACAAACAGAAGAGTAAATAATGAACTGAAGTAACTAACTAAATTAATTAAACAGAACAGAAATAAACAAAACTAATACAATAAAATAATAGGCTGAATCAAATGGTTGAGTGTTACTTCATACCGAGTGAGCTCAGAAATATACATTGCCACATAGGCAAGTCAAAACAATTCCACACAGGCAAGTCAAAATAATTCCACACATGCAAGTCAAAAAAATGCCACACCGGTAAGTCAAAATAATGCCACACAGGAAAGTCACACATTGGATCGCGAATCCAAATGTATGCAAATCGGATAGGTGTGTTTGGCACAACATCACCAATCCGCAGAACAAAAAACTAGGGTTAACCCATATGCCTCCCACAACAAAACACCAAATGACCCACTTCCTCCGGAGCCCAAATGAAGACGCCGTGGACTAATCACACTGCCACAGAAAGTGTCATGCCTCTTGTGCCAAGACGACATGCTTGTGGTACCCCCATAGGTGGTTATAACTCAGGTATACCCTACGGTATATTCTAACAAAATATCATGTCATAAAACATGCAACATAATACCAACAAAAGGGTTCTATATGTACATGTTGAACCAAATCAAATTATAGTCACAATGTCTCAAAAAGAAGGTAACAACATGTACCGCTCTACAAGTATTAAAAATAAATACTAAGCATGATAACCTAATTCAAAGAGTACAAATACGAGTTATATATATCAACTCCAAAATGAAACTATTATATGAATTTCACAAGAAACAGTTATTGTAATAACCCGAGATTTTCTATATAAAATAAACAAGAAATTTTGCGTATAAATTTTTTTTTAATGACGAGACTAAGTGTCAAGTAAAGTGAACGATAAATGCGAATACATTTATTACTTGAAAAATTAGAAATAATTTTGGAATTATTAATTACCAAAAATTATATGGTAATAAATTTCTGTAAGCCGAAATATTTTTATTAATTATTTTCCATGAAAACATGATTGGAAATAATATATGAAGTGATAATTAGATTTATATAATAAATATTTTATTATATGAATTGTTCGTAATATTTAAGTTAATTATTTTAACTTGATTATTGATGTTGTGTACGAAGAATAAGTCGATATATGAGATCCAAACCTCGGATTGGAATTGTGATCAAGAGATGAGAATAATAATATTATATTATTTTACAAGACTATAATTATGTTCGGGTATAAAGTGACATGGATAATATTGAGCAATGACGGTCAATTAGGTCATAACATATTACCGTCTTTGTGAAACCCTAATTATTAAACTCGGTTATGGGGTATTTCGAGTGGTAGTTGTGGTATATGAAGTTACCGTGAATAAGAATATCGGTAATTAGAAGAAACCCAATTATCATGTTGTACATCGATAATTAGGACAAACCCTAATTATTATAACCCTAACCGGTTGAAATTAGAAACAGTAACGATTGTGTTAGTAACATACACGAGATAATTAAAGAACCACTAATGGTCAATTAGAAACCCTAATTTTAATTAAGGGTTTACTTTCGATGTTATTGTATAAGTGTTTTAATTTACCAAAGGATAGAAGTTAATTGGTAAATTATAAGAATTAAATCTAGTGATGAAATATTACATTTAATTGCCTTGTACAAGATTGCCCATACACTTTTAAACAAAGCCCAACCATCACCCATAACAAATCGAAGCAAGAAGAAAGAATTTTTGGCAAAAAAGGGTATAAGAACACTAAACCTAGAAATCCTTTGATTCGATGTTATTTGATACAATTGATTGTTTAAAGTTGTGTAATAGAATGTTAATTGATGATATGGGTTGATAAATCAAAGACCCATAACATCAAAGTGCACCTAATTTGAAGATTTAAGCAAGTTGGAAAACAAGATCATTATTTTTTCACCAAATGTCGAGGCCATAACTCTTTGCTCGATCATGAGTTTTGTTCTTCAAAAGTTGTTATGTGTAGCCCTGATATGTGGTCTTTAATCTGCAAAAGAATCAAGTCCATATCATGTATAGATTAGAAGTTATAGATGGTCAAACATGGTTGACCGATCATGATAAACTATTTTTGGGCATGCTGTAATGGGGCATTCTCGTCCACTTTTGTGCTTTAAAAGGTCTGGACTTTTGATATATTGTAGTGCACTGAGTTAGGAAGCCATAGGCTTTGGAATGACCTCATTCCGACCTCGGATGAGGGAATTACGGTGATTGGAAGGAAATGTGTCAAAACTGAAAATCAGCAGCGGGATGTGCTATTCGGGACACTGTTTCGATTAGTTAATGTTTTCAAAACCTTCTGGGCTTTTGGTATGTTATATTACACCGAATAATCTTTCCATAGACTCCAAAACGGACTAAACCGATATCGGAGAGAGAGTTATGACATTTCAAAGTAGTAGTGTCAAAACTTCCCAACAAGTGCGGTGTGATCCATTTGAACGGAATTTATGGGCTGATGTGTTCGGAATTTGGAAATGGTCAAAGAATAAAAGTTGTAGCCCCAGAAGTTAGCTTCGCGTGGGCTCAAGAATCGCTCAAAAATGTTTTAAAATGAAAGAGTTATGACTATTTTAGCGGAAGAGGGTAAAGCTGAAACGAGATTGAAAACTATTATGAACGTCCACTTTTGACGCCTTTATTTGGGCTACCTAATGAACCCGAATTGGGTAATTGTATTTTTAAAAAATAGTCTTACATACCATGTATAACATATCCAAAAATCAGATTAATTGGAGTTATGAGCAATGCGTTAGAAAATCGCAAAGTGAGCTATTGAAAATTAGTATAAACCAAGTCCCACATCGACTAAGTTGAGAACTTCACCATTTTCTAAACCTATAAATAGAAGGGCTTGGCTTTTTGTTTCATTCACCAACAATAAGGCCTCCAATTTTTTTGAGAAAGGCTTTGTTGTGGGAGAACTTTTATAAAGATCTCCTTAGTTAAATTTTAGGCGTGGAAGTGCGTATCAAATACGTGGAATTCAGTATTTAGGGTATGTTCTTATTTAATTTTGTAATGTTATTATTTTGATTGTTAGTTAAAGTTTGAATTTTGAAGTTTAGTTAGTGTTGTTAATAAACTAGTTAGTTTACTATGTTTATTTTGGCTTAGAATTAGTTATGTAAATGAGTTATTTGTGATGACTTTTAATATTTTGTGATGAATTTCATTAATTAATTATTATTAATGATATTAAAGTTATTTAATGATTATATTAAATAATTTAGTTTAAAAATGATTTTAATATTATAAAAATCATTTTAAATGAAAATAAGGTATTTAAAAATATTTTAAGTTATAAAATATAACTTTTAATATTTAAATGATAATTTCATTAATAATTAAATATTAATGATATTAAGATAATATTAATGATATTTAGTTTATTTAATAATTATTATTAAATAAATAGTTTAAAAATGGTTTTACTTATTTAAAACCATTTAAAGAGGATATTAAGGATTTAAAAATATTTTAAGTTATAATTAATGACTTTTAATATTTGGATAAATAGTACATTAATATTTAAATATTAATGGTAATTATTTAAAATGATTTTTATTGTTTTAAAAATCATTTTAAAGGTAATATAAATGTTTTAAAATAGTTTGAGTTATTATAAATAACTTTTATATTTTAGCAATGGTTTCATTAATAGTTTAGTATTAATTAAACTATTAATGATAATGGAATTGTTTAATGTTTAAATCATTTAATTATGATTCCGATAATTGAAAGTTATAATAAGGCCAAACTAGGTGACTTGAGAGAACCGATTATGAAGTTCTAAATTTGAAGAAGAACACCTATAGTAATAGTTATATCACTATAGGCCCTTTAGTGATGATTATTTTAAATTTTCAATTTCTCGGAAATTTGAAAATGATTAAAAATTAAGATGTCCGATATTTACTGAGATGTTGAGGTATAAAATAAGAGTCTTAGACTAAAGATTTATCCGATAAAGTTGTATGCATGACGTCGAAGCAAATGTCGAATTCTATAATAGAAAAGAAAAGGCTCTTTGTAAGAGCATGGATGAGATATTTGAAAATGTATAAAATATTTCAAGTATAGAATAGGAACTAAAAGTATGATCACCGTGATTATGTGATTAGACTATGTCTTTAATTGTAATAGTATAAAGACTTATGTGTTAAGATATATTGTTCTAATCGAGCGAATGATCGATTATTGATAGGTTGTGATAAAGAGATAAAACCTAAGTTGAGATTTGTAATCAATGAATCAAAGCAAGTATCCTACCTTTGCATTTTCTTTATGCGAAATGGACATGAGTAAGAAGTTTGTAATTATTCTATTCTGCATGCAGATTATATACGCTTTGTTATCAACATGTTAGCTCGATATATATTCTGTTAAGTTGATTTCTAAATGGTTATACAAGTGTCCCCACTTGGATAACCATGGCATTTATTCACATGTTGATATACTCTACATCAATTACCCAGTATACATATATGTTGAATTACATATTATTGTTGACCAAGATTAAAAACCTTCGGGTTTGGAACCGAGGCTTGTATGAACATCCCTATATGGGAAGATTTTTTGCATCAAGGCGGATAGAGTGAGCGATGAATTTCGTTCAAGTTATGTAGTATTGATCAATCCCCGAGGTACAATCTGGGGGTGATCACCCTCCATGCCTGTAAGCTAGAAAGCGGTTTATGGATGGATTTACGCCAAACCTTTTGAAAATGAAAAGAATGTTCATAGTATGATTCTTAAACCCTATTCATGGGTAGAAGCGAGCCAAATTTAAATAATTTGGAAGAGATTTGTTATGTGAATTTTTATCAAGATCTGATTACTTCACAACTTTCGATTCGTTGTAGAAGTGTTATGTAAAGAGAATACTTATATTCTTTCAGACTATATATATAATTGCTATTACTTGTTGGGCACTCAAATGCTCATCCTTGCTTAAATTAAATGTTTTCGATTATGTATGAGCAACTTTGAAGGCTCGAGAACGCGAACAAAGGAAAAGGAAAGGTGATCGAATAAGTGTGTATCATGAGTTAATGGTTATAGTTGTATTGGTATCTATTCAAGTATTATAAGGAATGTATTTGAAGGTCACGTGCTGAGGGAAGTAAACTTTGATGTATGTAAATTAAGTTCGAATGTATTATTATTTTAGTATTATTCGACTTAAAGAAATGGTATCGTGGAGAACAGGAGTTAGGGTTTCAAGTACACCGGATTTGGGGTAAATCACGGAGTTGGTATCAAAGTCGTTGGTTATGAAGCTTAGGTAGAAATACGAGACTAATAACCGCAATGATTAGGATAAGTATTAACTCATCTAGAGTTAGTTGGTCGATAAGATTCAAAGATGGATCTCGAAAGTGTAAAGACACGAGTTCCCTAACTCGATTATAAAGTTAAACGATGAGTGGGGAATAGATTGAGTCTAAAAGACTGAAAGTGCGATTATGAGAGATCGTAAAATAAAAGCGATCAAGATATAGAACTAAATCATAATATATATGATGAGATCACCCAGTGATACGATAAAGGCTATAATGTAAGGAAGGAATCAATCGATGATTGGAAAGTTTCTGAGAAGATTGCGTGTATGAATTGTACTATCAATTGGTACAGATCCGGAAGAGAATTATAAATACTGAATAAATTCGTATGGAGAATGGGGTTAGTGTTAGATGGGGATTCAATTGAGGACTCATGTAACCGGTAAAATGAGTTGTATGATTCTTCGTATGGGAGTGAATTGTACTTGGTGTAAAAACCACTTAGTTTCGCAATCGATAATCATTGAAATGTACGTGTGCGCGCTATTTGTTATATGCACATTAAGAGGATGACTCCATTCTCGTGTATATAGAGTAGAGATGAGTCATAGATAGAGAATATAAGATTAAGTTCGAGTTCTTAAAACTCATACCTATGAGACATTCTTGACTCATAATTATATGAAATGTTTATGAACCCTCTCGGTGAATGGGACGCCAAAGGTCCCGACTAGGATAAGTTCTTAAACTCATATGATTGTGGCAATTTATGAACTCATAAGTGTGGTTTGATGAAGCTGGGTATAGTTTTGTGTGAATGGAGTGTTATGGATTACGAGTGAATGGATAGATTGTTAAGTAAATGATTTTTAGTGAAGGTGTTAGGTTTTCCTAAACTCCCTAGCTATCTTTGAACTTCAAAATTTTTGACATCAAGCTAAATCATGCACTATGTGCTTTTTGAAAACAAAATGTAGACTCGTAATCATTTTTGAAACGGTTTAAAATACTGATACTATGCTACTTATTTTGCTGAAGACGAAATGATTTGAAATATCAAAATTGTTTTAATTATCACTCATGTACCATGTAACCTGGTGCAGAGATGATAAAAATGTGATGGAGTTGTAAATACAGGAATACTTAGTGTGAATTTGACCTGAAGTCGTCGTTCCACTATTGTATGATGTGTTATGACAAAGTCATACAATGACGGCATCCTCAACGGATTGTTAATACAGTACGGCATCATGACGTCATTCTCAAAAATGTTTTCAAAAAGTTTAATTTGCCAACTGAGGTTTGGCTACATCTAAATAATTCGATTGAATTGAATTATTGATATGAGTCTATGCTATTTGAATCAGCTAGACTAATGTTTATGAAAACTCTAAGTGTTCATTGAAAGAAATTTCCCGAACCAAATTGTTTTGGTGCGGAATCCTATGATAAGGACCGAGGGTGAGCGATGTTGTTTGGATAAAATAATCCAATCTAATAGCGTAAATATTCGCTAGGCATGATTAATACGTTATGCATGGCGTAGGGGTACAATAGGCTAATCACCTAAAGTACTATTAATGGTAGTTTACCTTCTTTGTGATTGTAAACATACGGAGTAATGTTTTCTTGGTATGAATACCGTTAAAACTATGTGTTCATGGTCTATATGACCCCTCAAAGACAATTTGAAAACTTTTACTCTTGTGAGAGGTGTATTGGGTAGCATGTGATGATATGTGTGAATGTTGTAAGCATAGATGGCGTTAAGCCGAGAGTTATGAGGAGGTTGGAGCGAGAGGGAGATATTCAGATAAGGCAGGTTGAAGGTTGAAATAGAAGCCAAAGACACGGATACATACCTTAGACCGGGCTTTAGTCATCACCTTCATGCGATTCGATGTAGAGTGGATGGAGCTGCCTTTCGGCAGAGATAGGTGTTGATGAGAATTGAATAAATTTATCGTCAATCAAAATAAGATATATAGAACTCTTGATTGCTGTGTATATATACTATATGTTAATCAAGGTAACTTATGTATGTAGATGTCTGGTGAGAAAGATATGTGGAATAAGAAGGATCAGATCTATACCCCCGAGCTAATATCAAGGCCAAGCAATTTGAAATAGAAGCTCACGGGAACCCAAATCGAGGCGAGGTGGCTATAGTGGAAAACGAAAGCATCGAGATCCGAAATGGTGGATTTGACGGATAGTGATTCGAGACACTAAAGTTGAAGCTGCGCCAAGCATCAGCGGAATCTGAGGATCACGGAGAACAAGGTTTCTCTATTTGGAAAGGTCATGGGAGATTGAGGCGTTGCTTAATATCCGGTGCGTCAAGCATTTCTAGCAACAATGGAAGAAGCGAGGATAAGCTCAAAATCCGAATTGACCGGATGGGAGCCTCAAGCAACACCTCGTGTGCAACTCAGGAGAGGTAAGGAAAAAAAAAGAAAGGTAGAAGATCGACTTAGGAAAACCTGATAAGAAGAAAGGGAAAAAGATATGTTATATTTGTGGCCATGAGGGACATACCTCTCCCTGTTGCCCCAACTATAAGCAAGGTGGATGTTTTAATTGTGGAATGGAAGGACCTCGGCGAATGAATGTCCAGAAAAGGTTTAGTAAATAAGTAGTATGGGTTATGTTGTGTTTATGTAATGTGTGTGATAAGTAATGAACTATTTTCAACTTTTATGTTGGTCAAGATTTTAAATCCAGACTTTCGTAGTCACAAAGGGATATTTGTTGATTAAAGCGAGGATGTCTTGTGTAAATATTCGATAAATGAATATGAATCTAAGTTTGAGAAATGAAACGAGTTTAATACATTAATCTTATGCAATAAGGTTTAAAATGTAAGGGTATAATTTATGGTTTTATTTAACCGGATAATGCCACCAAGATGTCAAACTCGAAACCAAAGGGTAGAAGAATCTACTAATCTTTGAGAAACAATGACCAGGCCGATGCAAAATTTTGCAAACATGGTAGCTCGAGCTATGCATCGGGAATACCAATTTGCAGGAACCGGCCGGACAATCGCAGCAAAATTCAAAGACTTCAAAGCCGTAGGACCACGAATTCGGAGGATCGGTGACCCTATAGAAGCCCGGACTTGGGTGAGCAGAGATAGAGAAGGCGTTCGTAATCGCTAAAGTAGATGAGGAGCAAAAAGACCGCTTTGCCACTTATATGATGAAAGGGAAGCTAACTTTTGGTGGGAGGCAAATAAGACTCGGGTAGGAAAAGAAGAAATTACTTGGGATAGGTTTAAGGATTTATTTTTCAAAAGCTATCTCTCTGTTAGTATGCGATCTAGAATGGAGGTGAGATTCACGGAGTTAAAGCAGGATAACATGGTGATTGCGGAGTATCTTGTAAAATTTAAATGAGTTAGCTAGGTTTGCTCCACATCAAGTGGATCTGAGAGGCTAGGAAGGCAAGGAGATTTGAGTGGGCTTAAAACCACAGCTCTACTGATAAGGTGTCGATCTTGCAAATCAATACTTTTACTGACACTCATGGAGAAGGCTATCATTCTTTGAGCAGGAAGTGAGGCCATGAGCCTCTACCATAAGGAGAAGAAGAATAAAAGCAAGTCGGAAGGAACAATAAAGATAGAAAGTAGTAGTGGGAATAGGGGTGAGAAAAAGAATGAGGAATTTTTACGAGAAAATGCAAGTAAAGCGGAGTTGGTATAAAAAGCGGTAGTGCGGTGCAAGAATTACGGGAAGAATCACTCTGGCGAAAGTGTCTGAAGGGCAAGTTTGTATGCTACAAGTGCGGGCAAGAGGTCATATCTCTCCCAAGCGCCCCAACTCAAGGATGATCGATGGATGTTTTATATGTGGATCGATCGAGCATAAGGTAAAGAAGCATCCACGAGAGGGAATGGAGGCGAGGCGTAACCACGGGAGAAGCGGTGGGGCGTTAGCAATTTGAGACCAAACTCAACCAAGAACTCCATGAAAGCAACTCAGGGTTTACAACATGGACGGTCCGAGGATGCGGTGGCATTTGGAAATAGAACTCCAGTCTATTTGAATAACTTATATATATTATATTTACGCTTAATCGGATGAGACAAGTGTTATGATGAATATTTAAGATCGGTTCGATCAAGTATGATCGAGATCTACGTACAATGATTATATGCTATGTACCCATACTGCATATGAGTTTTAAAGCGGTGATTAGGGACGGAATCCTTATAAAGGAGGTGAATGTAATAACCCGAGATTTTCTATATAAAATAAATAAGAAATTTTGCGTATAAATTTTTTTTAATGGCGAGACTAAGTGTCAAGTAAAGTGAGCGATAAATGCGAATACATTTATTACTTGAAAATTAGAAATAATTTTGGAATTATTAATTACCACAAATTATGTGGTAATAAATTTCGTAGTAGAAATATTTTTATTAATTATTTTCCATGAAAACATGATTGGAAATAATATATGAAGAGATAATTAGAATTATATAATAAATATTTTATTATATGAATTGTTCGAGAATATTTAAGTTAATTATTTTAACTTGATTATTGATGTTGTGTACGAAGAATAAGTCGGACATGAGATCCAAACCACGGATTGGAATTGTGATCAAGAGATGAGAATAATAATATTATATTATTTTTACATTACCATAATTATGTCTCTTTGGTATATGCGAGATGAGATAATATTGAGCAATGCAATTGATTAGGTCATAACATATTACTAGTGTTGTGAAACCCTAATTATTAAACTTCGGATTGGGGTATTTACGAGTGGTATTTGTGTATATGAAGTCTTTGTGAATAAGAATATCGGTAATTAGAAGAAACCCTAATTATTGTTGTACATCGATAATTAGGACAAACCCTAATTATTATAACCCTAACTTAGGTTGAAATTAGAAAAGAAATAACATTTGTGTTAGTAACATACGAGATAATTAAAGAACCACTAATGGTCAATTAGAAACCCTAATTTTAATTAATGGGTTTAATTTAGATGTTATTGTATAAGTGTTTTAATTTACCAAAGGATAGAAATTAATTGGTAAATTATAAGAATTAAATCTAGTGATGAAATATTACATTTAATTGCCTTGTACAAGATTGCCCATACACTTTTAAACAAAGCCCAACCATCACCCATAACAAATCAGAAGCAAGAATCAAGAATTTTTGGCAAAAAGGGTATAAGAACACTAAACCTAGAAATCCTTTGATTCGATGTTATTTGATACAATTGATTGTTTAAAGTTGTGTAATAGAATGTTAATTGATGATATGGGTTGATAAATCAAAGACCCATAACATCAAAGTGCACAATTTGAAGATTTAAGCAAGTTGGAAAAACCGAGATTACATTATTTTTTTCACCAAATGTCGAGGCCATAACTCTTTGCTCGATCATGAGTTTTGTTCTTCAAAAGTTGTTATGTGTAGCTGATATGTGGTCTTTAATCTGCAAAAAAGAATCAAGTCCATATCATGTATAGATTAGAAGTTATAGATGGTCAAACATGGTTGACCGATCATGATAAACTATTTTTGGGCAGTCTGTAATGGGGGCATTCTCGTCCACTTTTTGTGCTTTAAAAGGTCTGAACTTTTGATATATTGTAGTGCACTGAGTTAGGAAGCCATAGGCTTTGGAATGACCTCATTCCGACCTCGGATGAGGGAATTACGGTGATTGGAAGGAAATGTGTCAAAAGCGAAAATCAATGGGATGTGCTATTCGGGACCTTTATTTCGATTAGTTAATGTTTTAAAACCTTCTGGGCTTTTGGTATGTTATATTACACCGAATAATCTTTCCATAGACTCAAAGCGGACTAAATCCGATATCGGAGGAGAGAGTTATGACATTTCAAAGTAGTAGTGTCAAAACTTCCCAACAAGTGCGGTGCAGATCCATTTGAACGGAATTTCTGGGCTGATGTGTTCGGAATTTGGAAATGGTCAAAGAATAAAAGTTGTAGCCCTAGAAGTTAGCTTGGCGTGGGCTCAAGAATCGCTCAAAAATGTTTTAAAATGAAAGAGTTATGACTATTTTAGCGGAAGAGGTAAAGCTGAAACGAGATTGAAAACTCGTTATGAGCGTCCACTTTTGGCGCCTTGTTTGGGCTACCTAATGAACCCGAATTGGGTAATTCGTATTTTTAAAAATAGTCTTACATACCATGTATAACATATCCAAAAATCAGATTAATCGGAGTTATGAGCAATGCGTTAGAAAATCATAAAGTGAGCTATTGAAAATTAGTATAAACCAAGTCCCACATCGACTAAGTTGAGAACTTCACCATTTTCTAAACCTATAAATAGAAGGGCTTGGCCTTTGTTTCATTCACCAACAATAAGGCCTCCAATTTTTTTGAGAAAGACTTTGTTGTGGGAGAACTTTTTATAAAGATCTCCTTAGTTAAATTTTAGGCGTGGAAGTGCGTATTCGATTCTGTGGAATTAAGTATTTAGGGTATGTTCTTATTTAATTTTTGTAATGTTATTATTTTTGATTGTTAGTTAAAGTTTGAATTTTTGAAGTTTAGTTAGTGTTGTTAATAAACTAGTTAGTTTACTATGTTTATTTTGGCTTAGAATTGGTTATGTAAATGAGTTATTTGTGACGACTTTTTAATATTTTGTGATGAATTTCATTAATTAATTATTATTAATGATATTAAAGTTATTTAATGATTATATTAAATAATTTAGTTTAAAAATGATTTTAATATTATAAAAATCATTTTAAATGAAAATAAGGTATTTAAAATATTTTAAGTTATAAAATATAACTTTTAATATTTAAATGATAATTTCATTAATAATTAAATATTAATGATATTAAGATAATATTAATGATATTTAGTTTATTTAATAATTATTATTAAATAAATAGTTTAAAAATGGTTTTACTTATTTAAAAACCATTTAAAGAGGATATTAAGGATTTAAAAATATTTTAAGTTATAATTAATGACTTTTAATATTTGGATAAATAGTACATTAATATTTAAATATTAATGGTAATTATTTAAAAATGATTTTTATTGTTTTAAAAATCATTTAAAGAATAATATAAATGTTTTAAAAATAGTTTGAGTTATTATAAATAACTTTTATATTTTAAGCAATGGTTTCATTAATAGTTTAGTATTAATTAAACTATTAATGATAATGGAATTGTTTAATGTTTAAATCATTTAATTATGATTAGATAATTGAAAGTTATAATTAACCAAACTAGTTGACTTGAGAAGCAGATTATGAAGTTCTAAATTTGAAGAAGAACACCTATAATAGTAATGTTATATCACTATAGGCCCTTTAGGTAATGATTTGAATTATTTTAAAATTTTCAATTTACGGAAATTTGAAAATGATTAAAAATTAGAGATGTCGATATTTCTGAGATGTTGAGGTATAAAATAAGAGTCTTAGACTAAATTATTTACCCGATAAAGTTGTCGATGCAGCAAACAGCAAATGTCGAACCTATAATAGAAAAAAGGCTCTTGTAAGAGCATGGATGAGATATTTGAAAAATGTATAAAAATATTTCAAGTATAGAATAGGAACTAAAAGTATGATCCTTTGTGATTATGTGATTAGACTATGTGTTTGTTGTAATAAACGAGTACTATGTGTTAAGATATATTGTTCTAATCGAAGCGAATGATCGATTATTGATAGGTTGTGATAAAGAGATAAAACCTAAGTTGAGATTTGTAATCGTGAATCGGCAAGTATCCTACCTTTGCATTTTCTTTATCTGATGGACATGAGTAAGAAGTTTGAATTATTCTATTCTGTCATGCATTATATACGCTTTGTTATCAACATGTTAGCTTCGATATATATTACATTAAGTTGATTTCTAAATGGTTATACAAGTGTCCCCACTTGGATAACATATGGCATTATTCACATGTTGATATACCTCATCAATTACCCGTATACATATATGTTGAATTACATATTATTGTTGACAAGATTAAAAACCTTCGGGTTTGGAACCGGCATGTATGAACATCCCTATATGGGAAGATTTTTGCGCCCAAAGGCGGATAGAGTGAAAGCGATGAATTTCGTTCAAGTTATGTAGTATTGATCAATCTGAGGGTACAATGGTGATCACCCTCCGTGCTAAGTAAGCTAAGCGGTTTGATGGATGGATTTCGCCAAACCTTTTCGAAAATGAAAAGAATGTTCATAGTATGATTCTTAAACCCTATTCATGGGTAGAGGCGAGCCAAATTTAAATAATTTGGAAGAGATTTGTTATGTGAATTTTTTATCAAGTCTGATTACTTCACAACTTTCGATTCGTTGTAGAAGTGTTATGTAAAGAGAATACTTATATTCTTTAAACTTATATATATAATTGCTATTACTTACTTTGGGCACTCAAATGCTCATCCTTGCTTAAATTAAATGTTTTCAGTTTATATGAGCAACTTTGAAGGCTCGAAACACGAACAAAGGAAAAGGAAAAGGCGATCGAATAAGTGTGTATCATGAGTTAATGGTTATAGTTGTATTGGTATCTATTCAAGTATTATAAGGAATGTATTTGAAGGTCACGTACCTGGGGAAGTAAACTTTGATGTATGTAAATTAAGTTCGAATGTATTATTATTTTAGTATTATTCAGCTTAAAGAAATGGTATCGTGGAGAACCGAGTTCGGGTTTCAAGTACCTGGATTTGGGGTCGTCACAGTTATGTGAAATAATAATTAAATTCGAAATAAGGGACAAAATGAACAAATCAAATTTAACAAGAATGACGCTGAAAGAGTACATAATCCGTACCTTAATATAGTACCAAAATAATTCACCGAAGCCAAATATCACCCGTTAGACTCCCCAATCTGATCTAATTATCAAAATAAAATATAATACATATAATTAAATTATGAACTTATACAGTTTATATTTTAATAAATTCAATAATTTTAATATACTGTATTCAGTTTGTAATCAAAAGATACATTTTAATTATAATAACAATATTATAATATTATTTATCACTTTCCCCTTTAAAATTTATGTATATCTTATATATATATATAATACGAAGCTATATATATATATATATATATATATATATATATATATATATATAGAAAGCGTAAAGCCATAATTGACACTTACAGTTAATTTTCTTAGTTCATATATATCATGTATCTCAATTGTAAATTAAAATTTCATTAATAAATTCAATTAATCAAGCGACATAATAAAATTTTAAAACAGATTGCAAACACAACAAGAAAATAGATTATAATTACAATAGAAAAATAATTATTTTGTATTCAAAAAGAGTCCAATAATTACCTTTGAGAAGAAGAATATGGTGAATAATGATCTTGCTCTTAAACCCTTTTTAATTATCGCCACGTTCCCTCGTTCTCCTCGTTCTTCTTCCGCCTCTTCTTCATTTCTCACTACGTTAGAAACCTTCTTTAGTCGATTATGTCAGTATATGTATAAGAAGGAATTTAACCTAATATATTACTCTTATTCCAATTTGGTTTTTAAACCCATCACCCCTAATTTGGGTTCAAATAATTTAACAAGCCCAAACTTAAATACTTAGAAATTAGTTTGACACAATTAGTATAAGTGTCCAAATTAATGTAACCACATACTTATTATAGTCAACATAAATTAAATACAATTTGACCAAAACTACCAAACATAAGAAAAGTCCAATTTTACTAAGTTAATTATTCATCACTTATTAATACTTATTAGCCCAAATTAATTAAATAACAAGTTTGACTCACATAAAAGACAAAGTCCAAACAGTATGTTTTAAGAATATAATTTTTTTTTCGGGTATTACATTACCTCCCCCTTAAAAAGGATTCTGTTCCCGGAATCAAAAGAGTAACAAAGATTTACTTGACATTAAAGATGTGATAATACTCTTGCTGAATAGTCTCTTACGCCTCCCAAGTAGCTTCGCGCTCCGGATACTTATAAGAAAAAAAAATTAATATTTAATTATTAACAAAATTCGGATTATTACATTTTTTCCTCCTTTAAAATAATTTCGTCCTCAAAATTCAAATAAGTTACATAAAGTTTTATTTTAATTTTTATTTAAATTACATAATTATTCATAAAATTTAATTAAGATGTAGCACCGCCATTTGTAACAGTCAAGCTTGGTAAGTCAATCGGTCCACACAATTTTCCATGTACTTGTAAAAAAATCGTCAGTTATCGTGTCAAGCCTCGGTAAGGTTCTTCGTGTTAAAGCACATGATTCACTGTTGGTGCGGGCCCCTTGCTAATATATTTGAGTTTCATTCTTGCAAATGTACGTACTCTTCGGAACATAATTCGAAAACACATAATTTGTTTTTATCTAAATATGATTCGAATTCCCAAAATATTTAAAATTATATTTAATTCGTAAAATGTTTATGTTCCACACATGACAAAGATTTAACAAATTATTTTCATTATTTATTTATTTATTTTACATAAATTCATGTAAAACTTTAATGACATCGGATAAACAAAATAATTGTACAAATTATATCACCAACTCTCCTTAAGTCCTCAAGAATTTGAAAATATCATAACCTCAAATGAAATTAATTCTCAAATATTGTTACACTAAAAATATACTGTTAGTTCTCAGTAGGCACACAATAGATCTAGAAGTGGGTGGGGTGAATAGATCCTTTTTAATTTCAAATAACTTTTCTCGTTTATTTTGTATTGCTAATGAATTAGCATATGACAAACATAAGAATCTTTTCAAGCACAACAGAATAAGTAAAAGATATCCTTCATTGATATATTCATAATCATACATACATTGTTCATAGAGTTAGTTAAGTTGTAAGCAGTTAATACATACATAACATTTATAGCAGTTAGGTACATAATGTAAATGACAGAAAGTAAATGACTGAATGTAAAAGACACATGGGATTTTAAGTGGTTCAGAGACTCAAGCTCCTAATCCACTCTTCTGCTTTAACCAGCAGGATTTCCACTAAGGAAGGGCAACATCCTGAATCACTAAGATTCCTTCAAGGCCAGCAGCCTTGGAACTCCAGTTCACTAGGAACTCTTCAAGCGTAGCAGGCTTGGAACTCCTCTAGTTTCATAGGAACTCTTCAAGCCCAACAGGCTTGGAACTTCACTTAGTCTCTCCGGACAAGGACCCCTCAGGCCCTGGCTACTTCTTGTTGTTGTTGTTGGTGCCTTGCTGCTAAGATGTCTTTAAGCTTAAGCATCGTCTGTACTTAGTAGCTTGGAGTGGTCCTCTTAGTATTCTACGTAGAGTCTGGACCACATCTCTTCTAGTGCAGCTGATCTTCATTCTGTTCTGCTCATCTTCATCCGATGTCAGTTGTGCACCATCACCATTTAGGTTTGCTAAGTGTTTGAGACTTTGGTAGACTTCGTCTAGCACTTAGCATTCCCTAAACCCTTCTTGACTAGTTTGCAGACATGGTTCTGCACTTGTTTTGTTTGAACTTTTGGTTTATGGTGATTCGTAGAGTGGCTCTCTGGATCTTCTTTGTGCTCCACCACTTTTCTGAATGCTATCTTCTTGTCCTTCTCGGCTCTTAGCTTAGATGTCATCTTCAGTGGCATTCTCATCTTTGTTAAGTGAAACTTTAGTCTGTTTGAGTCCTTTTTAAATCTGCTACACTTCCACCTTCGTAGTCTTACTGTCACTAAGACTTGTTCTGTTAAGCTCTGGTGGAACTCGTAGAGTCAACAATATAGCATTCCAACAACTCAACGATTCTGCAACTCTAGCAACTCTTGATCTTTGAAGCTATTGTTGATTTATACTCCTTCACAACCTTCCCGTTGGAATGTAGCCATTGGGAGCTATTTGAATTGCTTTGCAGATCTCGAGTTATTTGATGTAGATTGCAGATGTGATATGACAGCTCCTTTATGACTTTCTGATACTGCAGTCTACTGTTTCACCTACCCCATCAGAGATGTCACTTTGATGTCTCGAGAAGGTAGTCATCTTTATTTCTCCTTTCTGACTTCTCGATTAGAATGCTAGGATCTGTCCTTTTGCATCGATGCTCTCAACTAGCAATGTTCGAATATCAGTCTTCAAGTTGAACCGTTGCCAATGCTTCAATCTTCAGATGAACGAACTCTACAATTCTGACGTAGATGTTCTTAGACCTGATCGTAGTGTGAATGTTTCTCATTGACAAGTTGAGACAATACTATGATCCTGAAGAGTGTTAATTGGATCTTCAATTTAGAACACCTCTTCATTCTCTTGTGTAGTGCTTCAGCACTTCTGTTTGCCTTGACTGATCTTAGGAACCGATAGCTTGACTCCTTGTTCTGGCCTCTTATGAATAGCAAGACACTTCAGATTTTTGGTATGCCCAGCTCGCTTTCTCATTATGATCTCCCGTTCGCTTATCATCAATGGACTGACCCAATGCTTAATCACTTTAGCCTTGTTCTTCATAAGCTGACCAGTATATCTGTGTGCACTTCATCAATTCTTACTTTGTTTGGAAAACGCTACGATCCTGGTTACTTCCAAGATCGTTGTCTTATGTTCACTTGACAGCAACTGCACTTGCTGACTTTCTTTAGTCAGTTACTTTAACTGAAGTCTTCTTCTGATCAACTTGTGGAAGACTTCATCTTGAATGACTTCACAACTCAATTTGGATGTTGATTGGGTTGGTGCTTAGATCTTATGTTAGCTTGCATGCCATTCGTTGAGTGCTCTCTAGTTTCCTTTAGGTGGGATGTATCTTTGTAGCTCCGACCAGAGGCTTCATACTTTTGATATTTTGGGAGCGCTCATTTATTGAGAATTGTGTTTACTCTATGATTCTGCCTTGGCATTGTGAGCACCTCTGTTGAAGCCTTAGTTCTGCACTCTACGATTTAGCTTTGGTTCTGCAAACACTTCGACTCCGAGATCAGATGCTGACACTCTACGATTTTTGTACTTAAGCTTGCTGTCTTCATCTGATCTGGCTCGACTACGATCTCTACCTCTATTATGATCGGTAGACTCTACGACCCCGAGTGTGGTCTACGATTCTTGATTTAGCTTTGGTAGATACTTAGTCGACTCTTAGATATGCTGTCTCTATGATTCTGAATATGACTTCCTCAGCAGACTATGTGCGAGGGCCCCAGATCCGGGTCCCAAATCACCGCGGATCTGGTATACTAATTCTACAACTATTGTGGAAGATATAAACATAAATTGTTTATACAATAAACTTTACACATTATTCCCTAAGGTCGAGTAACCTTAACTTATACACAATTCATAACCTATCTAACATATAATGTTATTATCATACATTACTGTTATAATTTTAGCTACACATATAATCCAAAGTTGGACTTATCTTTGTCTTTTCCTGTATCCGATTTATTCATCTTAATCTGCAATGTTTATCATGATATAGCAAGGGTGAGCAACAAGTTTGCCCAATAAGTTTAAGTTTAATAAAGAATATATCATGATCGAAAGAATTGAATAACAAGCTGGCTAACATTCAATAATATATACATTGTGAACTAGCATGAACAAATTTTTATAGCTGAACGAACATGAACATGAATAACTGTATCTAGACAAAATGGTAATGAAGGTGATCAACCTTACATACCTAATGAACATATGCAATATGCACATAGTGCGATTCAACAATTCAGAGACGTGATAATCATCAATGATTAATCATAAGCATATACGCAAAATTATAACTCTGGGTTGAGTTAGAGAAAACTTGCTTAACATTACGATTCGATTCTTTTATTCATGCAATTTATTTAGCTTTGTCTGAAGACCTAAGATATAAATAATATCGATATACAAATTAGAATAATAACATCATAATTATAAAATAACCTAAACACATTAACACATAACCCTATCAGTCTATACGACACATAAGACGTAGTATCAAGTCAAATTATTGCAGTCTAAGTTGAAACCGGCACAATTCTGAGATCCCGACGGTCTAGTTAGATAGTTCTCGAGCCTAAAATTCATAAGACTCTGTCTAAACGCTTTACAATTATCTTAGATAAATATTTTCCAGTCAAAATATTTTTCATAAGCTCATAATAATTTTCAAGTAATTATTATCATTTAAAATGATTTTTTAATCATTAATATCATTTTTATATGATTTAAATACCACAATATTCTAATATCATTAATATTTATTTAATACTAAATATTAATAAAATACATGTCATAATATTATAATATATTTATAATATCTCAAAGTATTTTAATACTTTTATTATTGCCTTTAAATGATTTTAAAGTAATTAAAACCATTATTAAATACTTGCCATTAATATTAAAATATTAATATTTTTCATAACAAAATATCAAAAGTTATATTTAATAACTTAAAATATTTTATAACTCTTAAATAATTTTTATATGATTTTTAAAACATTAATTCTATTTTTTCATAATTTATTTAATATATTTATTAAATAAATTAATTACCAAATAATATTAATTTATTAATGAAATTCATCACAAAATATTAAAAGTCATTAAAAATAACTTAAAATATTTTCTTATACCATAATATAATTTTTCATGATTTTTCAAGTATTAAAATCATTTTAAGTAATTTATTTAATATTATAATTAAATAAATTAAATACCATTAATATTCCAAAAATATTAAATGTTAATGAACTATATTCAAAATAATTTAAAACCCATTTTTGAACTTTAAAATAATTTTTAGGAATGTAATATGAATTTTTAATAATTAGAAACTATTTTTCTCTATTTATTAAATAAAATATTTCATTTTTAATTAAATTGTCGCTAAAGGTGGCTTTAGGCGACAAATTCATCGCTATTGGTGTTCTTGGGCCAAACCCAGAACTTCATAGTTAGTTTGCAGGGGCCTAGTTTGACCAACATTTAATTTCATGTTCCAGTTGATTTCTAGGCTTGATTATCCACTAATGTTGTAGTATTCATGTCACACTACAACCCTAAACAACTTTCATGGCCAACACATAACATAATAGCAAGATCTAAGATTTTGAATTCCTTGTCAGAGCTGTTCTTCATTTCTGGGTTTTCCAGAAATGAAGAACAGTTCATATTGCCTACTTTGAAGCTTCATAACTTGGATTCCATGATTGCTCAGTGTGATCTAAAGGTTCTAACTTGTAGTCTTGATGTCAGGGAACAATAACATATCACTAGATCATCTTAAAAACAACACATGTGCAAGATCTGGCATGGTCAAACATGTCAGAAAATTCGCACTTGAAGAATCTAGGATTTCCAGATTTGTTCTTTAGGCAGATTGGTCAACCTACTTTGACCTTGATTATTTTCGTTCCTGTTTATGATTTTGGTAGTATAAAGACTTGATTGTGTAGTCTTCATGTCATACTACAAGTTCCAAACAACAACATGGAAAAACTATCTAACACCTACAAGATCTGGTGCCTGCAAAATCACTGTCAGAAAATCTGGCTTTCTGGGGATTTTCTAGGTTGCCCAGAAACCAGTTGGTCAAGATCGGTCAACGTACTTGACCCTTAATAACTTACAATCTGTACCAGATTTGACCCGGATTCGAGTTGAAGAATAAAGACCTTACAACATACTACAACATCAGACCTTTAAAACACAAACACCATTAATAGACACCGATCTATGAGGTCTGACATTCGACTGTCAGACAACATTTTCCAATTTTTCCAGATTTTTGAAAACTTCTATTTCGTGCATATAGATGTTATGGATTCACTATATAGCAACCCAGATCACCTATTTACACTTCATACAACATGTTACAACTCCAAATCATAACTTCTAACACATCAAGCAAGATCAGATTCTAGGTTAGGATTTTATACCTTTCTTTGCTTAATCTTGTTTCTTAGCTTCTTGATTTGATATGGAAGTGGAAAGGACTTGTTTTGGGACTGATTTACTAAAAGTTTTCGTAGGTTTAGAGAGAGTGAGACTTGGTGGAGTGTATGAGCATAAATGGGGCTTAAATGTGAATTTTTCTCTCTCTAATTCTATATATATGAACATGTAATGAAGTTGGCTGATGATATAAGGCTGATATGTATGTATTTTTGTCACATGGTTGATCTTGAAGTGGTTCACCAACTACATTTTGGCTAGATCTACAAGTTTCCTACAATAATGCACAAGGGTAGTTTGGTCATTTGCCTTGCAAATTTAATGGCAATCTTGTCATTTATCTAACCCTTAGGGTTTAACCCTAAGGTTTCACAAATTTGCTTTTCTAGGATTTTTAACATGGATTAAAAAAAATGAAAATTTTAGTTTCCAAAAATGAAAAATTAGGGTTTCTTAATCCCCTTAGGTTTTCTAATCACTTAGACTTTCAAATTAGGTTTTATAATTTACTAATTATCATTAAGCTTGCTAAGTTAATAATTAGGGTTTATAACTTAGCAATTAGGGTTCTAGTTTAGTAATTAGGGTTTCTAATTACTAATTAGGGTTTCTTATAGTTAGGGTTTTTCCCTAATTAAGATTATATTCTATGATACATGTCATAAATCATATAACATAATCACTACACAGTCTCGAACTCATATCTGAGTTTCAAATTAGGGTTTTAATATCCCCAGAACTGAAATTATGGTTTCTAGAGCCGGTATTAGGGTTTCATATCATTCGTTAGGGTTTTCTAACTGAACGTCGATGTTCTTAAGATATCTTTATGGTTTGTCACTGATATAATTTATCTGCTCAACCCTTGACCCTTAACCACAACTGTATACATAAAACCACATACACAGATACATATACACTTATACACTTAATCTTGAATAATTCTCTACAAAAAATTTTAAATTCATAAAATTCCTTCCCAAAAATGTCATATCCATTCACTTATTTTCTGTCTAGGTTTATTATTTAACCTTAATTCAATATTTTAAGATTTTAATAAATATCTAAATTCTCGGGTCGTCACATTCACCCCTTCTTCTAAAAATTTCGTCCCCGAAATTTACCTTACACCTTTCATACTTATCACCACATGCTACCCAAAACCTCATTCACAAGAGTTAAATTATTCAAATCATGTCGAGGAGTCATATAGACTACGAACTTTCATTTTCGAAAAGGTTATTGGAAATTCTTAGTAGCTGTCATAACCTCTGAGACATATAAGGTAATTGGCCGTTATGCCTGTATTTATTAAATCTTCTTTGGTCGGATCTGTTTCATAAATCTTTGCCATGCACACAAAATTGTACCTCGGTCTTATCAGTTCTCACCAAAACAATTCGGTTTGTGAAAATTTTCAAAAGAACGCTTAGAATTTTATAAGCGTTGGTCTAGTTGAATCAAATAAGCATAGACTCATATCAATAATTCAATTCAATGAAATATTTAGGTATAGCCAAACCCCGTTAGCAAATTAAAAATTTAAAAATAGTTTGAAAATAGCGTCGTTATGTCGTCTTTGTACTATGACCCGTTTGAGGATCTTTGAGTCATCGGTGACTTTGTCACAACACATCATCTGATAAGCGGAATAACGATTTTAGATCAAATTCAACACTAAGTATTCTGTATTTACAACTCCATCAACTTTTTATTATCTCTGCACCAGGTTACATGGTACATAAGTGATAAATAAAAATATATTTTGATATTTTAAATCATTATCATCTCGCCGAAACAACTAGCATAGACTATACTTCAAACCGTTCAAAAATAATTACAAATTAGTTTTATCATCTCAACAAGTAACGATGTGTCGGTGGCCTGAAGTCCACACATACACAATGGTCACCAGAAGTTAAGAATAAAAATTCATTTCCAAAAGCACATAGTGCGTATTTAGCCTGATCTCAAAAATTTCAAAGTCTAGCATAGCTAGGAAATTTGGAAAAACTATGTCTCCACTAATAATCCATTGCCTAATAATGCTATCTATTCCTATTATCCTCAATACTCCATTCACACTTAGTTCTACCCAGTTCGTCAAACTTACCACACATTATGCGTTCAGGAACTTTCCACAATCATATGAGTTTAAGAACTTATCCTAGTCAGACCTTTGGCGTCCATTAGCTGATGGGTTCAAAAACATTTCATATAATTATAAGTCACAAACTTATCATAAGTATGAGTTTTAAGAACTTGAACTTAACTTATATTCTCTAACTATACCTACCTATCTCTCATTATACACACGAGAAAAGAATCACCTTCTCGGCGGTATATAAAAAAATAAGCGACACGAGATATTTCAATGATTATCGAAACTAAGTGATTTCTACACCAAGTACAATTCCACCTTATAATGAGGAATCATCTGACTCAATTTAGCGACATGAGTCCTCAATTAAAATCCACCTAATCTTAACTCCATTCTCAATACGAATTTGGTTCAATCAAGTATTCATAATCCTTTCTGAATCTGTACCAATTCATAGATTCTGGTGACACACTGACATTCTTCTTAGTAAACTTTTCAATCATTTGATTGATCCTTCTCACTATTATAACCTTATTCGATCACGGGGTGATCCCATCGTATATATTACGATTCATTTCTATACCAAGATCGTTTTATTTTACGATCTCTTTTTCCCGTACTTTAGTCTTTTAGACTCTATCTATTTATCACTCTTTATTCGACTTTATTATCGATTTAGGGAACTCAGGTGTCTTTATAACTTCATTTGAGATTAGTATTTGAATCTTGCAGAGCTCACTTACTACTATTTGAGTTAGTCCTTATCCTAATCTTTATGGTTATTAGTCTAAGGTAATTCTACCCTAGGTTTATTGTAATAACCCGATATTTTCTATATAATTAAATTAGAAATTTTGCGTATTAATTTTTTTTTTTTTTTAGTTTAAAGGTGGGAATAAATGCGAGGTAAAAGTATATGTATATATGTGATAAATAAAATTTATTTATTACATGAATAATTTCAAATAATTTTCTTAGAATTATTGACCATTATAAATTATATTTTTATAATTAATTTTGTAGTAAAAAATATTTTTATTATATATTTTCATTAAAAATATGATTATATATTATTTAAATAATATATGAAATGATTATTGGAATTATTATAATTACTATTTTATTATATGAATTTTAGTTCAGATTATTTAAGTTAATTATTTTAACTTAATTAATAATGCTGTATATGAAAGATAAATCAGATATGGAATCCAAACCCTAATTCTGGATTTTGAGCAATGAATGAGAATAATAATATAATAGAACTATTTTTCAGTGCTATAAATATGTATGCTATGTGTGTAAGGTTAATTTGTGGAACAATTTTAATGTAATAAGACAAAATCCTAGTATTATTGTTAAACCCTAGTTTTAAAGTCAAATGAGACTTTAAAATCTGTTTAGTAACTGTGTTATGTGATTAATGATGAGTATTATAGATTTTAATTTTAATTAGGAAAACCCTAATTTTTGAAAACCCTAACTAGTAATTAGAAACCCTAATTTGCTAAATTGGTAACTCTAATTGCTGAATGATAAAGCTTAATGCTAATTAGTGGACTTTAAACCCTAATGTTCATGTATAATGTAATTAGACAACCTATGTAATTGAGAAACCCTAATTTGGAATTTTAGAAACTTTATTTTTTATTTTTAAACCCTAAATAAAAATCCTAAAAATCCATATTTTTTAGACCTAAGGGTTTGCCAAGTTACATTTTAGCCATTAAAATTGTATGACAAAAGACTATTATACCCTTTGCATTATTAAAGCTAAAATTTAGATCTGGACCTATGAGGAGTGGTTGGCCAACCCTACACTAACCATGTGACTGAAATTTACATACATATAGCCATTATATCTCAGCCAATTCATTACAACTTGTTATTTATAAGATCAATGAGAGAGAAAAGTCACGTTTTTGTTCATTTGATCACAACTCTCATCCAAGACCCTCTCTCTCTAACCCTACGAAATACTTTAGTAGTCCAGTCACAAATTCAGTCCCTAGTTCGACCAAAATAGATCAGGAACCCTAAGATCAAGATTGATCAAAGTAAAGGTATAAACCCTAACTTAGATTCTGATCTTGATTGCTATGATAAAAGTTGTGTTTAAGTGTTAAAACATGTTGTATATAGTGCAAATAGATGATCTGGGTTGATAGATGTTAGATCCATAACATCTATAGGCTCGGATTTGTTATTTTTCAAAATCTGAAAAACTGAGAAATGTGGTCTAACAACCAAATGTCAGGTCCCATAGATCTCAGTATGTTATGTATTTTTGTTGTTTAAAGATCTTAACATGTAGTATGCTATGAGATCTCTGTTCTAGAACTTGAATCAAGGTTAGATCTGGCACAGATCAAAAGATATAATTGGTTGAACCACGTTGGCCAAGCCGTGATAAAGCGATGATCAGGTAACCCAGTTATTGTGCGAAATGCTGACAAGAAATGTATGGACTCAGATCTTGCATATGTTTGATGATTTGTTTTGTTTGTTGTATCTAAGTTATATTCTGGTAGATGAACTTTATATTCAGGCCTTAATAGCACCTAATCATCAGATAGGCTCAATTTAGTGGCTGGTTAAAGTAGCTTGGTCGAAGAACTGATTCATGTTTTTTGGGTAACCCGAAAGCGATGAACATAATGTACGACATGGGTTGGCAAACATAGATCTTCTTCTTTGTGATGTTGTTATATGTATTTTTGGTGATAGATCTGTTCACTTTCTTATTGGCACTAGACCCATTAGATTTCAAGTTGTGGAATCCCAAATATGGCTATACGAACTGTTCTTCATTTCTGGGTAACCCAGAAAATGAAGAATAGCTCTGACAACCAGTTCAATGGCTTAGATCTTTTACCTTGATGATTTCTTGGCATTCTAAGTGTTCGAATCATGTTTTACTGTTAGTTTCTCTAGGCTACCGGCGTCTAGAATACCTTTACCATGAACAAGTTGCATCTTTAAAAGGCCGTTAATATCGTTGGTTGGCCATGACTTTATTTTACGGGCGGTAGAAGCGTGAAGAATAACTCGTGACTTGTTCTTGAGCTTAGATCTTGCATTTGGTACATGTTATAACATTGTTTGTTGTTGGATCTTGTAGTATTACATTAATCTTACAACCTCAATCATTATCTTGCTTGAAACATCAAGATCCGGGTTTAATGCTTGGTCAAAGTAGTACCCTTGTCTACTAACTTTGAAGATCAGGTTTCTCAAGAACACATTAAATGACGGTTTACGTCATTTAAAAAAGGCTATAATGACAGACTTTTTAATTTTATTTAATTTATTTTCCTAAAATCATTTAAAAATAGGTATTAATTTCTAAAAATTATAAAAATTATTTTAAGTTATAAAATTAACTTTTAATAATTTGACATATTTTTCATAAATATTAGTATTTATTTAAATAATATTGATATTTAATTTATTTAATAAATGCATTAAATAAATATATTAAAAATGGTTTTATTATATTAGAAATCATTTTAAATGATAATAAGGTATTTAATAATATTTGAAGTTATAAAATATAACTTTTAATATTTTAAAGCAAATTTCATTAATTATTTAATATTAATGATATTAGATTTATTTAGTAATTATATTAAATAAATTAGTTTAAAAATGATTTTAATATTAGAAAAATCATTTTAAATGAAAATAAAGTTTAAAAATATTAGAAGTTATAAAATATAACTTTCAATATTTAAAGGTAAATTTCATTAATAATTTAATATTAATTTATTTAATAATTATATTAAATAAATAGTTTAAAAATGATTTTATTGAATTAAAAATCATTTAAAAGGATATAAATGAATTAAAAATATTTGAAGTTATAATTAATGACTTTTAATATTTTGATAGATAATCATTAACAATTATTATTAATAGTAATTATTTAAAAATGATTTTAAATGTTTTAAAAAATCATTTAAAGAATAAATAAACAAATGTTTTAAAAATATTTTGAGTTATTATAAATAACTTTAATATTTTGGCAATGGTTTCATTAATAGTTTAATACTAATTAAATATTAATGATAATAGAATATTTAATATTTAAATCATTTAATAATGATTCCGGTGTTTGAAAAATCATGATAAATTATAATAAATGTTTAAAAATTATTATAAGTCATTTAAAAATAATATAGTGATATTTACATTTATTGAACTATACGATAGAGTTTTAGACTCGATAATTGCAAATAAAGCGTAACCGGCACACCAAAATGTTTCAGAAATTGATCTGGACTTAGATAGTTTGACTAGATATGTAAGACGCCAACTTTTATGAATAAAGATTAATTTCTCTCGAAATATATTTTTGAATATTATGGTGTGGATATAATATAATGTTATAGTTGTGGGTAATATTTATAAATTTTGCAAAGTAAGCAAGTGGTTATACAATATTGATTGGTGGGGAATATTCGTTTTAACGGGGAATATTAAATGCGACGACACAATCATTAATTGGACCCTAGCGGAAGTATTGTCGTAGTTAGAAAGGACATAATTATCTTTTTATAAAAATAACGGCGGAAGTTTTCTGAGTTAAAGCTGTTGAACTACCGGTAGTTAAGAAATCTGATGTCTGGCGTGGTTGCATAGTAGCACACGATATTGATTATTGATGCTTATGTGAGACGTCACTCAGTTATACTCAATTATTGCTATAGTAATTGCTTCATCATATCTCCCATATTATTAATTCGATTATTATCACAGTATCATCTGCATAATATTATATATTACTAAATCAATAATTGAGACGACAAAGTTATTCATATTATTAAATTACAATATTTACAATGTGTAGAAGTTTTGTCAAGGAGAAGTTTGGTTATCTAATTGCGCGCCAATAAGGAGAAATCCTTATCGGAAAACCCCCTCTTTCTTGGGAACGACCTGATTGTTAAATATTGTGAGTTATAATATTAATGATGAATAAATTCGTGTTGATTAAAGATGAAATTGATAGTTCCGTTGTATTGAAATTATTAGTGTTAGTGGAAATTGACATTAATTTCGATATTAATTGATGTCTGGAAGTTATCTGGCTTGATCGAGTAATTGCTAAGAATAAATGAGCAATTAATTGCTATTAATTCACATGATTATAACTATTTGTTCACATGTGTGTACTGTTGATTCACATTATTTACTATTAGGGGAGGTGGTGCAAGTTTGATAATACTTGTATGACTAAATTAAAAATGAAAGAAAAGTTGAAGGTATTGTACTGTAATATTTTGAGCCCGAAAACGTGCAATTATCGAAACTATATTTTCCTATAAATAGAAGCTCATTCTTACTTCATTTCTCACCAATTCACTAAAGCTATAGAAGCGATTATTATAGAGAGAAATTATAGAGAGAGAAGAAGAGAATACTGCTATCTCTCTACTCGGTATCGATTTCTTTCTAAGGTAAGGGTATTATTTCTTTTGTATTCATGAAGACAACCACATTATTCCATTCTTTATTATTATGTTGGAATAACTTTTATACATCTAATCTGCATACATGGTGAAATTCTTACATTATTCCATTCTTTATTGTTATATTGAAATAACACACTTTATTCATAAAATACGCATACATGGTGAAATTCTTACATTATTCCATTCTTTATTATTACATTGGAATATCACATGCAATGCGGATTCGCTTAGAACTGGTTCCATTCTTTATTATTACATTGGAATAACTTTATGCATGCATGCGATTACTATCGCGTGCGTGGTGAATTCTTTGTTAGTCCATTCTTTATTATTACATTAGAATATCACCATGCATCTTGATTACGCTGAACTGGTTCCATTCTTTATTATTACATTAGAATAACTTTTGTCTATGTTGATTATCACATGCATGATGAATGATCCTTCGTATTCATTCCTTATTAAATTATGGAAATGATCTGTCTACGTGGATTACTGCATGGCGGGTGAAAATCCATTTGCAGTTTCATATATTCTATGATATTCATTTGGTTAAAGTTTTGGCTTACTATACTCCATGAAATTAGTTGAATATCTTGGATATTTGCGCTTCATTCGGTATCTTTTCATGGAAATATTCTTACGAGCATTCTTGAATTTTTACTCACAAAGCGATTATCATGTTGACAATTTGGGCGTAATTGATTTCAAGATAAATTAACTTATAAATCTTTAAAATTTATTCTTGAACATGTTTTATTGAATTATTATGTCATTGTCATCATCCTCATGCTTATATTGTGATAAAAGTCATCTTTGGCTTACGTGCATAGATGGACTTGGTATAATTATGACTAGGGATTATTCAGTATAATCATGGCCTGTAATGTTATAAATGATGTGGTAAAAGTCCTCAGTAGCCTGTAGTGCATTGATGGACAGTTTTTGGTATAATTATGTCATAGAAGATAGTAGATATCATGCTCTACTTGACTCTTCTAATGGATTGATTATTCCGCTGCAGTTAAACTTGATGTCTATTGTATTTTATCGGTTTAACATTGTTGAAGACTAATGATAATTTATTCGCATTATCTTAGTCATAATATTTCTTCTTTGGGCTAGTTAAGCTCACCCTTTCTTTCATTTGTTCTCTTGAGGAAATGAGAGCGTGGTAGGGACTAGTCGAGGAGCGAGTAGCGGTCAGATGATAGCATTAGTAGTCCTCACTTTTTTACATTAAATAGTGTGACAATAAATGTAATGAGGACTCCATTGAGTGTGGATATTGTCTAGATGACAATATTCTTATTAAAACTCTTAGATTATGTTTTGTGCAGTATTTTATCATTTGTTGTATAATTAAGTTGTATTTGAATTTTGTACCATGTATTTGGCGACTCGAGATGGGTGATGTATACCTATTTTGGGGGCATCACGGTTAGTATCAAAGCTTAGGGATATGATCCTGGTGAGATGTGAGACAAGAACTAGGAGGAGAGGCGAGAATTCCTTCTCTAGTATGGCCTACCTAAGTTTATGTGGTATTTAATTGGTCGGTTAGGAGTATAGGGATAATATGTGATATGTTAATTAACCCTTGTTTTGTGGTAGTATTTGAAAATGGTATCCAAGAAAATGTTGAGATAAACAATGAAGCACATGAGATCGTTGAGTCGCCGTAGATTAATGCTCGGGGATAATGTGCAGCAGGAAGACAATAATCCTCATATAAACAATAAACAGAGTGAAATGGTGAGCGATGGGATGTTCAAAGACTTTATGCAATTCATGCGACATCGGTGAAAATTGCTCCTATCAAAATGCGGTGAAACAATGACAACTCTCGGACGGTCACCACTAAGCGATTCGAGGCTGGGACCACGAGTTTTTGAAGAGCAAAACCACTTAAAAAGGCGGAGGCGTGGATAAAATATATCAACAAGATATTTGATGTCTTGGGATGCTCAGGAGCAAAAGGTTCCCTTTGCCCCCCTTCATGTTGTGAAAATGGCGGTGATTCTTTGGTGGGAATCTGTAAAGCGTACTCAACCTCGCCGCACTCAAAATGTCTTGGGAGAAGTTCCAAGAACATTCGATGACAAGTATTTTCACGAAAGTATTAAATCACATGAAGGAGGTAGAGTTCATCAAGCTTGAGCATAATAATATGGCCAGTGGCTTGATCTGAAGCTAAGTTTGCGAGTTGTCTCGATTTGTGTCCCACTTGGTAGATAATGAGGAGAGAATGAAGCGGATGTTTCTAAGAGGTTTGAAACACGAGATACATCGATACCTAATTTCTCTGTTGTGTTTGTATTTAGATGTTGTGAATAGGGCTCGATTATTGGAAGCGCGATAATGAGTCAACCCAACCAAGAGAGCAACCAACAAGTCGATACCCGGTGGTAGCAGATCATCGAAGCGGTGACAACAAACATGGAGGAATCAACATGCGAAATGATAATCACTTGGTGGTAATCATGGACATGACAATAAAGTGGACATTTCAAGAAGAGGATATTCAACAAGGATGGAAAGATGTCGTACACGATTACACATTGTTAAGGAAGGAGAGCGACCATCGGTCGTATGTTACAAATGTGGAGGGAAGGACACATAAGTCAAAGCGCGATCACGGTCTAAAAGCGTGTTATAATTGTGGAAAAGAAGGTCACCCTAGCGATTTTGTAGCCGTGCACCAAAGTCAAGTCCAATTTGGGATAGAGGCATCAAAGGATGTCCCGGATAAAGACAAAGCCGGTAGTTCGAGGAGGCGTTTGTCGTAACCTCCCAAAAAGCGATGAATCCGAGCGAAGTGATCACGGGTAAGCTAATCATAAACTCTAGCGAAGTTTATACTTTATTTGATCTGGGTTCTACCCATTCCTTTATTTCTCCTACTTGCGCTCAGCGTTTAAATTTGACTCAGAAGAAATTAGACTTTGACTTATCTGTTGAAACTCAGTTGGGAGAAACCGTCATTACATCCACGGTTTATAAGTATTGTTTGATTCAAATCGGTATACATACGTTACTGTCGATCTTATTTCTTATAAATACTTGCATTTGATGTGATTTTAGGGTTGATTGGTTAACTACTCATAATGCTAAAATCGATTATTTTAAATAAGGTTGTTAGCTTTCATATTCTAACCAACCTATTATGCGAATTCAAGCAACCAAACCACTAAAATCAATCACTGTCATATGAAGTCATAAAGCTATTCATTTATTGAAAAACGGATGTCAAGCTTTCTTAGCCTATGTCACGGATTTAAATAAAGATACGTCAGATTTGAATGATATTTCTATTGTTAATAAATTTCCTAACGGATTCCCTAAAGAACTTCTTGGCCTACTCCTAGAGTGTGAAATTGTATTTTGTATCGACCTTGAATCTGGTACAAAACCTATTTCCAAAGCCCCATATTGAATGGCTCCTATTGAACTTCAGGAGTTAAAAACCCAACTACAGGAATTATTAGACATCGGTTTCATTCGTCCTAGTACGTCTCCTTGGGGTGCTCCTGTTCTATTCGTAAAGAAGAAAGATGGAAGTATGCAACTTTGTATTGATTATCGGGAGTTAAATCATGGCACTATCAAAAATAGGTGCAGATTGCCTCGCATTGATGACTGTTTGATCGATTGCAAGAGCAAATTCTTTTCAAAGATTGATCTTTGTTAGGATATCATCAAGTTGAAGATTAAAAGCGATGGCATTCAAAGGCGCTTCGGAGAACTTCGATGCGGGCATTATGAATTCTAGTCATGTCTTTTGGATTTACTAATGCTCTACTTCCTTCATGGACATGATGAACCAAAGTATTCAAGGAATATTTGGATCACTTTGTGGTTGTCTTTATTGATGACATCCTCATATACTCCAAAACCCATGAAAGTCCATGAAGCAACACTTGAGGTGATACTCAAAAAGCCGTGAAAACAAGCTTTATGCCAAGTTAAAGAAATGGGAGTTACGGCTTGAGGAAGTTGCATTCCTTGGGCACGTAATATCAAATCATGGAATATTTATTGACGGCAAAGATTGAAGCAATTCAAAGTAGGAGCAACCTAAGTCGATGGCCAAAATCGTAGCTTTCTCGGCTTAGCTGGTTATTATCGGAGATTCATAGAAGGGTTTTCTCGAATCGCTACTCCATTAACTTAGCTGACTCAAAAAGATACAAAATTCGGTGTGAAAAGAGTTTTCAAGAACTCAAGAGGAGACTCATATATTTTGTTATTACGTGATACCATACAGCTCGGAGGATTTGTCATCTCTGATGATGCTTGAGGCAAAGGGTTAGGATGTGTTCTCATGCGACATGGGAAAGTCATAGCCTATGCCTCTTGATAACTCAAAAGAATATGAGAGGAATTATCCTACTCATGATCTAGAGTTAGTAGCTTGATCATTTTTTACTTGCTTAAGATTTGGAGGCATTACTGTATGGAGAGAAGGTGGAGATCTATACGGATCATAAAAGCCTCAAATATTTCTTCACTCAAAAGGAACTCAACATGCGACAATGATGATGGCTTGAGTTGTTGAAAGATTATGATCATACCATCAATACCATCTGGAAAAGCGAGCGTAGTGGTAGCGAATTGAGTAGAAGATCATATGCGAATGCGAGTGCAATATTGTCAACTCAAAGACCCATTTTGTATGACTTGGAAAGGATGGAAATAGAGTTAAAGACTCCAGGGACCCATGTGATGATGGCGATATACCGAGTGGAACCAGACTTTAATTGATAAAGTTAAAAACATTTCAAACTCTGGACCTAAGAGGTGATGCGTATGAAGAAGAAAGTACAAGAAGGAGCTATTAGGAAGCAAGAATCGATGAAGAAGGAATACTTTGAGTCAACTCTAGACTTTGTGTTCCTATGATTACGACTTGAAGTATAAAATTATGATGGGCGCACAACACAGATTTGCAATCCATCGGGGAGTACCAAAATGTATCGTGATCTTTGACATACATTTTGGTGGAGCAATATGAAGAGAGAGATAGCGGGGTTTATCTCAAGGTGTCTAACTTGTCAGCGAGTCGGCGGACATCAAGTGCCAAAGGTCCATTGCAACCACTTGAAATTCTAGAATGGAAGTGGGAGCACATTACCATGGATTTTCGTTATTGGTCTTCCCAAGGTTTCTCGAAGGCATAGATACGATTTGGGTCATTGTTGATTAATTGACCACGTCGCTCATTTCTTCTGCAAAGTAGAAACTTTTACACTTGAGCGTCTTGCTAGTATATACATAAGCGAGATCGTAAGATTGCATGGTATGCCGGTATCCATAGTTTACGATCGAGACCCAGATTCACTTCAAGATTTTGGGTTGGTTTGCAAAAAGCTATGGAGCGCAGTTCTGATTTAATTGGCATATCATCCTCAAGCAGAATGGGCGGTCGGAAAGGACTATTCAAACTCTTGAAGATTATTAAGACTCTGTGTCCTTGACTTCAAGGGAAGTTGGGACAAGTTCTTACCATTGGTGGAGTTTTCCTACAATAATAGTTATCAAGCAAGTATTGACATGGTTCCATTTGACGCGTTGTATGGAAGAAAGTGTCGTTCTCCATTATGCTGGGATGAGGTGGGTGAAGCAATATTGTTGGGACCCAATTTGGTATGTATGACTACGAAAAAGATTCAAACGATCTGACAACATATAAAAACCTCACAAGATCGACAAAAGAGTTATGCTGATCTTCATCGAAAAAGACGTAGAATTCAATATTGGAGATCATGTGTTGTTACGTGTTGCTCCATGGAAAGGAGTTACAAGATTTGGAAAGAGAGGAAAGCTCAATCCTCGATTCATAGACCCATTTTTAATCCTCGATCGAGTAGGAGCTGTGGCCTATAGACTAGCTTACTACCTTAAGTATGTCTCGTGTTCATAATGTTTTTCACATATCTATGCTACGTAAATATGTGAAAGACCCGAACCGTATTATTGAATTAGAACCAAACGAGATAGAGGAAGATTTAACGTATGAAGAGTTACCTATTAAAATCTTGGATAAGAAGGATCATATTCTACGCTTTAAAGTTATACCTCAAGTCAAAGTTTTGTGGAGAAACCACGATGTGGAGGAAATGAACTGGGAGTTAGAATCTGAGATGAAATCAAGGTATCCTCACCTCTTCGACATACTAGGTACGCACCCTAATTTCGAGGATGAAATTTCATAAGAAGGGGAGGTTGTAAAACCCCAACTTTTATGAATAAAGATTAATTTCTCTCGAAATATATTTTTGAATATTATGGTGTGGATATAATATAATGTTATAGTTGTGGGTAATATTTAGAAATTTTATAAAGTAGGCAAGTGGTTATATAATATTCGATTGGTCGGGGAATATTCGTTTTAACGAGGGGAATATTAAATGCGGCATTGCACAATCATTAAGTGGACCCCTGAGCGGAAGTATTGTCGTAGTTAGAAAATGACATAATTATCTTTTTATAAAAATAACGACGTTAGTTTTACCGTTAAACTATTGAACTACCCGGTAGTAAAAGTACAGTAATACGCGTAGTTGAATAGTAGCACACGATATTGATTATTGATGCTTACGTGAGAAGTCACTCAGTTATACTCAATTATTGCTATAGTAATTGTTGCATCATATCTCTCATACTATTGATTCGATTATTATCACAATATCATCTGCATAATATGATATATTATTAAATCAATAATTGAGATGACAAAGTTATTCATATTATTAAATTATAATATTTACATTGTCTAGAAGTTCTGTCAAGGAGAGGTTTGGTCATCTAATTGCGCGCCAATAAGGAGAAATCTTTATCGGAAAGCCCCCTCTTTCCTGGGAATGACCTGGTTGTTAATATTGTGAGTTATAATATTAATGATGAATAAGTTTGTGTTGATTAAAGATGAAATTGATAGTTCCATTGTGTTGGAATTATTAGTGTTAGTGGAAATTAACATTTATTTCGATATTAATTGATGTCTGGAAGTTATCTTGACGATCGAGTAATTGCTTTGGATAAATGAGTAATTAATTTCTATTAATTCACATGATTATAACTATTTGTTCACATGTGTGTACTATTGATTCACATTATTTACTATTATGGGAGGTGGTGCAAGTTTGATAATACTTGCAGGACTAAATTAAAAATGAAAGAAAAGGTGAAGGTATTGTACTGTAATATTTTGAGCCCCAAAATGTGCAATTATCAAAACTATATTTTCCTATAAATAGAAGTTCATTCTTCCTTTATTTCTCACCAATTCACTAAAGCTATAGAGCAATTATTATAGAGAGAAATTATAGAGAGAGAAGAAGAAAAATCGCTACCTCTTTACTCTAGTATCAGGTTTCTTTCTAAAGTAAGAAATTATTATTTCTTTTCGTATTCATGAAGAGCTTACGATATTTCATTCTTTATTATTATGTTAGAATAACATGTATACATGCAATCTGCATACGTGGTGAAATTCTTACATTATTCCATTCTTTATTATTATGTTGGAATAACTTTTGTACATCAATCCGCATACATGGTGAAATTCTTCTATTATTCCATTCTTTATTATTACATTTGGAATATCACATGCATGCGGATTATGCTGACACTGGTTCCATTCTTTATTATTACATTGGAATAACTTTATGCATGCGATCTATCGCATGCATGGTGAATTCTTTGTTAGTCCATTCTTTATTATTCTCTTGGAATGTCACACATGCATGCGATTACGCTAGACTGGTTCCATTCTTTATTATTACATTGGAATAACTTTGTTTGTATTGGTCTATCACATGCATGGTGAATTCTTACATTATTCCATTCTTTATTATTACATTGGAATATCACATGCATGCGGATTCTGGCATGACACATTTCCATTCTTTATTATTTTGTTGGAATAAACACATCATGTGGATTATCACATGCATGGTGAATGATCCTTTGTATTCATTCCTTATTAAATTGTGGAAATGATGCATCTCGTGGATTCTGCATGGCGAGTGAAAATCCATTTGCGATTTCATATATTCTATGATACTCATTTGGTTAAAGTTTTGGCTTACATACTCCATGAAATTAGTTGAATATCACGGATATTTACGCTTCATCAGTATCTTTTCATGGAAATATTCTTACGAGCATTCTTGAATTTTACTCCAAAAGCGATATCATGTTGACAATTTGAGCGTAATTGATTTCAAGATAAATTAACTTATAAATCTTTAAAATTTATTCTTGAACTTGTTTTATTGAATTACTATGTCATTGTCATCATCCTCATGCTTATATTGTGATGAAAGTCATCTTTGGCTTACGTGCATAGATGGACTTGGTATGATTATGACTAGGGATTATTCGGTATAGTCATGACCTGTAATATTATAAAGGATGTGGTAAAAGTCCTCAGTAGCCTGTAGTGCATTGATGGACAGTTTTTGGTATGATTATGACCAGGGATTATTCGGTATAGTCATGACCATTGATGATTTAATGAATATCCTTGGGCGTAGTGCGGGGATGATTTCGATGATGTGGTTTATTTATTAAAAGTGAGTCTCGTGATAAAATTGATGAAAACATTTTAAATCATAGAAGATAGTAGATATCATGCTCTACTTGGCTCTTTAATGGATTGCTTATTAAATGCTGCGATTAAACTTGATGTACATTGTATTTTATCGGTTTAACATTGTTGAAGACTAATGATAATTTATTGCATTATCTTAGTCATAATATTTCTTACTAGGCTAGTTGAGCTCACCCTTTCTTTCATAGTTCTCTTGAGGAAATGAGAACATAAGCGGGACTAGTGCAGGAGCGGGTGCCGGTCCGGATGATAGCATTAGTAGTCCTCAATATTCTGTTAAATAGTGTGACAATAAATGTAATGAGGACTCCATTGAGTGTGGATATTGTCTAGATGACAATATTCTTATTAAAACTCTTAGTGTGATGCCCCAAAAATAGGTATACATTACCCATCTTGAGTCGCCAAATACATGGTACAAAAATACAAATACAACTTAATAATACAACTTTCGTGCAAAATACGACAAAACATAAATTGAGAATTTTAATAAGAATATTGTCATCTAGACAATATACACACTCAAAGGAGTCCTTATTACATTTATTGTCACACTATTTAACAGAATAGTGAGGACTACTAATACTATCATTTGGACCGTCACTCCGTTCCCCGACTAGTCCAGACTACGTTCTCATTTCTGAAGAGACACGGAAAAGAAAGGGTGAGCTCAACTAGCCCGAGAAAAATATTATGACTAAGATAATGTAGAATAAATTATCATTAGTCTTCAACAATGTTAAACAGATAAAATATAACAAACATCAAGTTTAACTCCAGCGGAACAAGCAATCCATTAAAAGACTCAAGTAGAGAATAAAATCTACTATCTTTTATGATTTAAAAGGTTTTTCATCACTTTTATCGCTGAGACTCAGCTTAATAAATAATCCACATCATCTCTACACTGTGGCCAAGGATATTCATTAGTATCACAACCCCAAATTATACATGCACTACGGGCTAAGGATATTCGTGTATTCATCAATGGTCATGATCATGCCAACAAGCTGTCCATCGATACTCACTACGGACAATGAGGACTTTTACCACATCATTTGTAACATTACGATCATGATTATACCGAATAATCCACGGTCATAATCATACCAAGTCCATCTATATACTGTGAATACGAGATGACTTTCAACATAATATAAACATGAGGATGATGACAATGATATAAGAATCAATAAAACAAGTTCAAGAATTAATTTATCGAGAATTGATAACGTCCAAATTATCAACATGAGCAATCTTGCTTTGTAGAGTAAAATTCAAGAATGCTCGGAAGAATATTTCCATGAAAAGATCTTTGGATGAAGCGCCAAATATCAAGGATATTCCACTAATTTCTTGGAGTATAGAAGTCAAAACTTTAACCAACTAAGTATAATAGAATATATGAAACTTCAAATGGATTTTAAGCGCTAATAAATGCGGTAATCCATGTATATAGATCATTTCCTGATTTAATAAGGAATGAATACAAAGGATCATTCACCGTGCATGTGGTAATCCACATAGGCGAGTTATTCAATGAGAATAATAAAGAATGGAATAATGAAGGATTCACCGTAAATGCGATAATTTATTGTGATGCATGACGAGGTTATTCCCAAATGAGAATAATAAAGAATGGAACCAAGTTAAATGCGTAAAATGCGAAAGGATATTCAGCGAATAATAAAAAGCTGAATAATAAAAAGAATTTCACCATGTATACGATTACTTCGCATGGTGGTTATTCCAACATAATAATAAAGAATGGAATAAGGAAGAATTTCACCATGTATGCGGATACTTAGCATATCTGAGTTATTCAACATAATAATATAGAATGGAATAACGAAGAATTTCACCATGTATGCGGTACTTCACATAGGCAGGCTATTCAATAGAATAATAAGGAATGGAATAATGAAGTTCTCTTCATGAATATGAAAGAAATAATACCCTTACCTTAGAAGAAAGCTGGATATAGGAGTAGTGAAGTAGCGAGAATACTTTTCTTCTTTCTCTCTATAGTTTTCACTCTCTAGAGTTTGATGAATCGTAAGAAATAATGAAGGAATGAGCTTCTATTTATAGGAGAATGGGTGAATAGTAACTAATTCATGAGCGGTCAGATTGATTTACTTTTTAAGCAGACGGTCCATATTGATTTACTATCACATTATTAATAAAATATTCTAATAAAACAAAATCTTTTAAATAAAATATAATATATTCTATTTATAATCTAATAAAGCAATTACTTTATAAAAATATTCTATTTTATATAAAAAGATTTTACTATGAAAAAAACACTATCTGAACCATTATATGACTTTATGCATAATAAAATATAATATATTCTAATTATTGTCTTATAAAACAAATAACTTTATAAAAGTATTACATTTTATATAAAAAGATTTTACTATGCAAAACACTATGCATAATAGAATATAATATATTCTAATTATTATCTAATAAAATAAATAACTTTATAAAAGTATTACATTTTTATATAAAAAGCTTTTTAGTTTTATTACATTAATAATACTAATAAAACAAAAATATATATATATATACAAACTTCCATGACTTCACAAAAAGACACCTCAATATATTTAACAACATTTATCATCATTATTATAATTCACAATATTAATCGACCCGGTCGTTCAAAGGAAAGATGGGGCTTTCGATAAAGATTTCTCCCTATTAGCGGCTTGATTAGGTGACAAACCTCTCCTTGGCGAGAACTTCTGAACATCGTTAATATTCCAAATAATAATAATAACAACTCTATCATCTCAATTATTGATTTAATAATATATAAAATATCGACAATAATTGAATCAAATAACGTGAGATCTTATGCAACAATTCTTTGAAGTAATAATTGAACAAAGCCGAGTGACTTCTCACGTAAGCATCGATAATCAATACTGAGTGTGCTATTATGCAACCACAGCGTATTCTTGTACTGCTAACAGGGTGTTTCAGCGAGTTAATGTTAAAACTTTTGTCGTTATTTTCATAAAAATATTTTTGTCGTTTTCTCGATCAAGCGATAATAATTTAGTTAATGGGGTCCACCAATGATTGTCTTGGTCATACGAATATTCCCCTGTTAAAAGCGAATATTCCCAGACCAATCGAATATTATATAACAACTTGCATACTTTACAAAATTTATAAATATTACCCATAACTATAACATTATATCAAATTTACTCCATAATATTAAAAAAATATTTCGAGAAAATTTAAATCTTTATTCATAAAATTTGGGGTCTCACAATCTCCCCTCCTTATGAAATTTCTCCCTCGAAATTTACGTACGTACTTGGTATACCGAAGAGGTGAGGATACCTTAACTTCATTTCAGATTCTAACTCTTGATGTATAACCCTTGAGTGTTGAATATGATCCTTCTTATCCAAGATTTTAACACGTATCTCCTCATATGTTAAATCTTATGCTATCTCGTCTAGTTTTAATTCAATAATGTGGTTCGAGTCGTCCACATATTTACGTACTTTGTCGATCGTGAAAAATGTTATGAAACACGACATACTTGGCGGTAAAAGCGAGTCTATAGGCCACAATTCCTACTCGATCAAGGATTTCAAATGGGCGATAAAATCGAGGGTTGAGATTTCCTCTCTTCAACGATTCTTGCTTCTAGAATAACGCCCTCTTGAACCTTCTTCTTCACATTCATCATTTCTGGTATGTAGCTTGAACGGCTTTAACTTCATCGATTAAAGTCGATTCTACTCGTATATTCGTTATCATCACGTGGGTCTCTAGAGTCTTTAACTCTATCTTCATCATTTGTAAGTTATAAGAAATGAGTTTTTGTGTTAACAACATCGCACTCGTAAACGCATATGATCTTCTACTCAACGTGTCAGCTACCACGTTCTTTCTTCTATAATGATATTGAATAGTATAGTCGTAATCTTCAACAGCTCGAGCCAACATCTTTAGCGCATTATACGTTCATTTTGGTTGAAGAAATATTTAAGGGTTTTAGAAATGGGTCTTGTACTGGGGTCAATATAAAATTTGATTTCACACTCTTGGGTAGGCTAGGAAGTCTTCAAGAATACGTTAGGTAATTTATTAACGATAGAAATATCATTCAAAACTGTGACTCTCATCCAAGACTTGGATAGTACATCACATCGATACCTATCAACTTGTCATCGTCATTCACGACATCGCCTACAGAAAGTCCGGCTTCAGTGCATTACATACAAGGAAGTCAACAACGAAAGGATTGAGGCTCTTTACTTATGGCTTGATATAACAGTGATTAACTTTAGTGGTTTGGTTGCTTGAATTCGCATAATAGGTTGGTTAGGAATATGAAAGCTAGCAACCTTACGAAAAGCATGAAGAGTAGTTAACCAATCGATCCCTAAAATCACATCAAGGGAAAGTATTTTTAAAGAGATAAGATCGACAGGTAACATGAAAGTGTCGATTTGAATCAAACAAGATTTATAAACAGTGGAGGTAACGAAGGTTTTTACTAACAAAGTTTCAACCAATAAGTCAAAGTCTAACTTCTCTGGGGTCAAAATTAAACGTTGAGCGTAAGCAAAAGAGATAAAAGAATAGGTAGTACCGCTATCGAATAAGGTATAGACTTCGTAAGCGTTTATGATTAACTTACCCGTGATAACTTCGTTCGAATTCCTTGACAAACGCTCTCACTTAAAACTCTGGCTTTGACATGCGAGACATCCTTTGGCATCATTATCCCAGTTGGACTTGACTTCACTACACGAAAAAATCGAGCTAGGTGACCTTCTCTTCCGCAATTGAACACGTTTTGGATTCTTTTGCATCTGGTTTGGGCCGAATGTGTCCCTCTGTCGCATTTGAAACATTCTGATGGGGTGGTAGTTCTCCTTCCTTAACAACAGGTGCTCGTGCTGACGTCTTTCCATCAACGTTAAATCTTTTCTTCTTGAAATTTCCACTCCTATTATCTTGGCCATGATTACCACCAAAGTGGTTACCATTCTTAGCATAATAATTTCCCCCACGATGGTTATCATTGTTCTAATGGTCGTTGCCACCAGTACGATTATTATCGTGTTGTTGGTCGTTACCTTTTGGTTGTGCTAATTCATTATCGCGCTCCAATAACTGAGCCCTATTCACAACATCTGAATATAAACAAAGTTTATGAGAAATGAGGTATTGACGTATATCGGGTTTCAAACCTCTTAGAAACATTCACATCATTCGCTCCTCATTATCGACCAAATGGGATGCAAACCGGGATAACTCTACAAACTTAGCCTCGTATTATGATACGATCATATTATTTTGCTCCATTTCTTATCTCAACATTTTCAGATGCCATTTTCAAACACTATCACAAAACAAGGGTTAATTGACATATCACATATTATCCATATACTAAATGAGCCAATTAAATACCAAATAAACTTAGGTAGGTCATACTAGCAAAGGAATTCCTGTCTCTCCCCTCTAGTTCTTGTCTCACATCTCATTGGGGATCATATCCCTAAGCTTTGATACCAAGCTGTGGCGCCCCCAAAATAGGTATACATCACCCATCTTGAGTCGCCAAATACATGGTACAAAAATACAAATACAACTTAATAATACTGGTTGTCGTGTAAAATACGACAAAACATAAATTGAGAGTTTTAATAAGAATATTGTCATCTAGACAATATCCACACTCAAAGGAGTCCTTATTACATTTATTGTCACACTATTTAACAGAATAGTGAGGACTACTAATACTATCATCTCGACCATCACTCCGTTCCCCGACTAGTCCCAGCTACGTTCTCATTTCCTGAAGAGAACAGTGAAAGAAAGGGGTGAGCTCAACTAGCCCATTAAGAAATATTATGACTAAGATAATGTAGAATAAATTATCATTAGTCTTCAACAATGATAAATAGATAAAATATAACAAACATCAAGTTTAACTGCAGCGGAACAAGCAATCCATTAAAAGACTCAAGTAGAGAATAAAATCTACTATCTTTTATGATTTAAAAGGTTTTCATCACTTTTATCATTTGAGACTCGACAATAAATAATCCACATCATCTACGCTTCTGACCGAGGATATTCATTAGTATCACAACCATAAATTATACATGCACTATGGGCCGAGGATATTAGTGTATTCATCGATGGTCATGATCATGCCAACAACTATCCATCGATACTACGGCCAATAGTACTTTTACCACATCATTTGTAACATTACGGTCATGATTATCCGAATAATCCACGGTCATAATCATACCAAGTCCATCTATACTGTGAGCCCCACGAGATGACTTTCAACATAATATAAGCATGAGGATGATGATGAATGATATAAGAATCGATAAAACAAGTTCAAGAATTAATTTATCGAGAATTGATAACGTCTAAATTGTCAACATGATCTTGCTTTGTAGAGTAAAATTCAAGAATGCTAAGAAGAATATTTCCATGAAAAGATCTTTGGATGAAGCGCAAATATCAAGGATATTCCACTAATTTCATGGAGTATAAAAGTCAAAAACTTTAACCATGCATGTGGTAATCACATAAGCGAGTTATTCCAACGAGAATAATAAAGAATGGAATAATAGAAGGATTCACCCGTGCGATGCGATAGGCTTGCGAGGAGGTTATTCCCAGCGAATAATAAATAATGGAACCCGGTCATGCGTAAGCGCCGCAGGCATGATATTCAATAGAATAATAAAGAATGGAATAATAGAAGAATTTCACCATGTATGCGATTACTTGCATACAGACGAGTTATTCAACATAATAATAAAGAATGGAATAACATAAGAATTTCACCATGTATGCGGTGCCTTAGCATATCTGAGTTATTCAACATAATAATAAAGAATGGAATAACAGAAGAATTTCACCATGTATGTGGTACTTCGCATAGACAGGTTATTCAAACAAAATAATAAGGAATGGAATAACAAAAGTTCTCTTCATGGATACGAAAGAAATAATACCCCTTACCTTAGAAGAAACTGGATATAGGAGTAGTGAAGTAGCAAAATACTTTTCTTCTTTCTCTCTATAGTTTCTCTCTCTAGAGTTTCAAAGTGAATTCGTAAAAAATAATGAAGGAATGAGCTTTATTTATAGGAGAATGGGTGAATAGTAACCAATTCATGAGCGGTCAGATTGATTTACTTTTAAGCAGACGGTCCATATTGATTTACTATCACGGTATTAATAAAATATTCTAATAAAACAAAATCTTTTAAATAAAATATAATATATTCTATTTATAATCTAATAAAGCGAATAACTTTATAAAAGTATTTTGTTTTATATAAAAAGATTTACTATGCAAAATACTTATGCAGTCTTATCGTAATAAAATATAATATATTCTAATTATTGTCTAATAAAATAAATAACTTTATAAAAGTATTACATTTTTATATAAAAAGATTTTACTATACAAAACACTATGCATAATAGAATATAATATATTCTAATTATTGTCTAATAAAACAAATAACTTTATAAAAGTATTACATTTTTTTATATAAAAAGCTTTAGTTTTATTACATTAATAATACTAATAATTTTTTTTATATATAATATATATATATACAAACTTCCGCGACTTCATAAAAAGACACCTCAATATATTTAACATCTATCATCATTATTATAATTCACAATATTACTCGACCAGGTCGTTCCCAGGAAAGAGGGGACTTTCAAATAAGAATTTCTCCCTATTGGCGTGCAATTAGGTGACCAAACCTCTCCTTGGCAGAACTTCTAGACATCGTTAATATTGCAAATAATAATATTAACAACTATGTCATCTCAATTATTGATTTAATAATATATAAAATATCGACAATAATTGAATCAAATAACGTGAGATACTATGCAACAATTACTGAAGTAATGAACAAAACTGAGTGACTTCTCACGTAAGCATCAATAATCATTATCGTGTGCTACTATGCAACCACGCGTATTACTGTACTTTTAACACAGGATGTTTCAACAGTTAATGGTAAAACTTCCGCCGTTATTTTCATAAATTTTTTTTTCATTTTCTCAATCCGACAATAATTCCATTGTGGGGTCCACGAATGATTGTGCCGTCATACGAATATTCCCCGACCAATCGAATATTATATAACAACTTGCGTACTTTGCAAAATTTATAAATATTACCCACAGCTATAACATTATATCAAATTTACTCCATAATATTAAAAAAATATTTTGAGAAAATTTAAATCTTTATTCATAAAATTTGGGGTCTCACACTTAGATTATGTTTTGTCGTATTTTACACGACTGTTGTATAATTAAGTTGTATTTGAATTTTGTACCATGTATTTGGCGACTCAAGATGAGTGATGTATACCTATTTTGGGGGCGTCACAAGATACGTGATCCAATGACTGTTAAACATATGTGTCAATGTGATTAGGTTATGTGCTGACTGCAAATAGCAGTGCTATGTGTTATGATATGTATTTCTAATCGATAGAATGATCTTATTAATGATAGGTTTCGATATAAAAGATAAAACTAAGTTGCGTAACTGTAAGCAACAGACCATGCAAGTATCCTATCTTTGCATTTACTTTATGCAATGGACATGCGTAAGCGAATATCGGAACTATTCTTTTTCATTGTTCAAATATTTCAACCTTTGTATATACTTATGCAATGATTTTGTATAAGTAAGTTATTAGATTATAATCTGTTGTACAAGTTCTTTAATTATGTTATTATAGATCAAGATATATATTTTGTTCGTTAATTTTTAAGCATGGTTATACAAGTGACCTCACTTGGATAATTATTGTATTTAATCACATGTTGATACATACCTATTAATTTTCGGTATGTATACATTAATTAAAAGCCGTCAAAGCTATTTGACCCAGCTAGACACAGATTTAGAAATATCGTTGAACATGATTGAACTTTATTGTATCCAATCATATTGTTTTGGTTCAGATTCCCGACTAAGTATGAACATCCCGAACATGGGAAAACTTTTGTGCACCTACGACGGATAAGATGAACGATAATATCGTTCTTGTATGTAGTATTGATCAATACATGGCACATTGGGATGATCACCCTCGCGTCCGTAAGTTATGACAGTTTGAGGATAAAGTTCTGCTAAACCTTAGCGAAAATTGAAAACAAAGTTCATAGTCTATCGACTGCTCTCCAATTATTGTCAATACGTAGTGTCAAAAATTTGATATAGAATTGATATGTTGTTATTATTGGTTCAACTTACTTCACAACTGTTGATTCGTTGTAGAAGTGTCGTTCAAAGAAAACATTTAATCCTTTCAGCTAATATTTATTGTTGCTATTACTTGCTGGGAAATCAAATGCTCATTCTTGCTTTAAATTTAAATGTTTTTAGCTAAGCATGATCAACCGGAAGGTTCAGGCCAGAACAGGGGAAAATGAAAGCAAACAGAATAAACTTATGTTATCTTATGTAATAGTTTGACTTTATTAAGACAATGATACCTATTAATTATCATGTAATGAATGTTTAAAGGTCGCGTACCTGGGATTAGACTCTGATATATGTAAATTATGTTTAGTATTTATTTTATTGTTATTATTATTAGTATTATTCCGCTCATAGAAATGGTATCGTGAAGCACCGAGTTTGGGTTTTAAGTACCTAAATTTGGGGGCATCATAAGTTGGTATCAGAGCTTTAGGGTTAGAAACCTTAGGTGGGATAGACCTTAGGCTATAACCTTAGAACAGAGGGAAACGTTGAAAATACAAATAACTCATATAGAGTTTAAAAGGAGATGAATTGAATAAATTCATCATTAAAAAAAATAAAAGATAACTTGTATAATTAAATTTGTTGTGTGTATATACTACGTGTTAATCAAGATAGTTTTTGTGTAAATATCAGGTGGGAAAGGATTAGAATACCCTCAGATCATAAAGAAGGAGTCAACCTCCATAACCGAGCTAATATCAAAGCCAATAGCTGAAATAGAGGCTCACCTTGAAAGCAACCCTAATGAGGTGGTTATTATGGAAAGTGTAGTACTAGACCCAGGAATGGTAGTATAACAGATGGATAAAATATAGTTAAAGAATATAAGGTTAAGTTCGATTTCTTAAAACCCATACTTATGGTAAGTTCATGACTCATAATTATATGAAATTTTTGAACCCCTCAGCGAATGGACGCCAAAAGTAAGACCCCGAATTTTATGAAATAAAATTATTCAATTTTTTATAATTATTATTCAGTAAATGGTTAAATTGATAAAAGTATAAAGTTATTGGTGAAATATGCAAATTTTATAAAATCATGAGTGGCTATAAAATATTCATTGTTGTCGGGAATATTCGTTTGGTGGTGGAATATTCTTTTTGTCGGGAATATCCAAATGCCTGGCAGTAGCGATCATTTGAAGGCCCCATAATGGAATAAGCAGCATGGGATGAAGAAAATGACAAGTTTGAGTTTTTCTGGTGCTAACCTATAGATTGGAATACACAGTGGTTAAAATACTGATGTCTGGCGTTGTTACACGATAGCACGGTATTACACGATTATTTTCAAATTATTGATCCTTACGTAAGAAGGCTTTACTCAATAATTATTACAGTGAATTCTTGTTCAATATTTTATTTTATTGATTCAATAATTGTTGCATTGATATTTTATATTATTGTTGTTCGATAATTGTCCTTTGCCGATATTTCCCATTATCGGATCAATAATTCATATTATTTGAATAATATTATTAGATAGCATTATTGGCAATGTCTAGAAAGTTACATCAAGGAGAGGTTTGGTCATCTAATTGCGGCCCGATGAAGGAAAAATCCTTATTGGAAGCCCCTCTTTCTCTGGAAGCCTTTTGGTTGTCATAATTGTAATTCTATAATATTATTTGTGAATAATTATTTATTGATTTATATAATAAGGAAATATTTTTTGATGAGATATAAATGATGGATTTATTTATGTGGTTATAAATGAAGGAATTAACGTTGAGGTGTTTTATCGGTATTTTGTCGGATTGGAGGTATTAAAACTCGAATCGATTGTTCTTAAAGCTTTCTTTGCGTGAGTTATAATTTTAATCCGACCGTTGGATCGTTGTGATTTTTGGATATGATATACATATATAAGTTGAGTATATGTCCACAAATTTTGAACCGTTAAAAATTAACGCATGATTTGTTATGAATTTTAAAAGGTGTTGAAACGATGTTTAAAATCATCCGTTTGTGGATTTCGGATATTTTCAGTTTGGAATTTGGAAAAACTCAAAGCTACAAAGTTGTAGAGAATTCAATTTCAGGCAGAATGGACATAAAATTAGTATTTTTCTGATAGCCGAGCTATTTTCTATGAATTATTGAAGTTTTGAGAAAATAAAATGATTTTTATTAAATTATGGGTGGGACCCACTTGAGTTATCAACATGTGAAATTTCTTTGGGATTTTTTCAAGAGTTGCGAGGCTTGAATGTTCAGACATAGTTGGCATGCGTAGGAAGAAAAGATTTAATAATATTTTATTATTTTAGTCTCCTTTGGTGTTCTAGCATTTTCCTATAAATAGGTGCTTATGTTAGAATTGAAAAACACACCAGAAACATAAGTTTTCTCTCTCTATATTATCAAGAATATTTTTATGAGTATTTAGAAACTTTGAGAGTTTCTATTCGGTGCAAATTTCTTTTGGTTTTTTATCCGATATTTCGGTCAAAAATACTGCTCTTTTGAGGTAAGGGATTTTAATGGTTGTTATGTTTTTCATGTTTCGTAACTTTTTAAACCTTCAAAAATTCCGAAAAAATTTGAAATGATAGTTTGATGAGTTTTGTTGATTGTGTCCAAAAATGGCGATTTTTGGATGTATAGATTAAGAGTTATGGATTTTATGAGAAAAGAATATTTTAAAAGTAAACCCTTATAAATCCTTGTGGTTATCTCCAAAATTGGTGAAATTTTTATTGGGAGTACATGTATATAACATGAGTATATTCTATAAATTTCGGAATTTTTGGACAAAATTACAATTTATGATAAATGTCTAAATATTCGGCAGTTTTGGCCATATGAAAAATAGTAAATGAATTTTATAAATTCCAAGAAAAATATATGTTCAATATGGGATTATATCCTGCTAAATCCCAGAAAAGAAATATTTTTGTAACTGATTTGGTATTTTTCATGAAAAGGAATTAGTTATGAGTAAATAAATTAAATATGTTATGTGGAGTAAGAAAATTAGAAAATATGATTTTATGGCTTGAGAATCATATATGAGGTATATGCAGATTTTTTATGAAGGTTTTGGTTATTGGTGATGAAATCTTATGAGTTTGGCATTTTATGATGATTAAATGCATTAATTAGTAACGCGTAAATAATTTAATTAAATTGTTTATAAGTTTAAGAAATTATTAAATATTGTTGTAATATTAAGAATATTAAGATTTTGATATTATTAAGTAATTTATAACATTTGGATTAAGGTGTTATAAATATTGATATGAATTTTATTGTGAAAGTTTATCTCTTTGTGTCGGGGTTACTATTCACGTATACGACACTATTCACGAATACGACACTATTCACCGAAAAATGTAATTTTCCTTTTTGTCCAAGATGTCTATTATGGTTACTATCTTTGATTGAATCCATGTTTTGATAATATTGTTTTTATTATCATATATAACATTTTTATAATCCTGGTGAAGAAATTTCTCTTTGACTTGAGTGTAAAAATGGGTAGATTATTGGTATGATCATGACTATGGGTTCTCTTTGGCCAGTAATCCAAAGTTGAATCGTTGGCTTGTATGATCATGACCATTGAATTTACAATTGAATATTTTTAGCTTAAATGAAAAGATGAATTAATCAACATGGTTATAATTATGGTTTATATAAATTCTGAAATGATTATATAATTTCTTGAGATATTAATATCTTTGGCCTGTAGTGCAAAGATGAATTATTGATGAATATCTTTGGCCCGTAGTGCAAAGATGACCTGTTGTTGAATATCTTTGGCATGTAGTGCAAAGATGACCTGTTGTTGAATATCTTTGGCTGTAGTGCAAAGATGAGCACATTAATAAATATCTTTGGCATGTAGTGCAAAGATGAGCTATTAATAAATATCTTTGGCCGTAGTGAAAAGATGAATTTATTAGTATGATTATGAGCGAGGCTGTGATTTGGTATAACCATGATCTTTGATGTTTGAGGTAAAGGCGGTGATGAAAATTATCTTAAATCTGGATGAGAAGAGTAATTAGAATCACAATTATGATTATGAGTTATTCATATGATTGTGGGAAAGGCTGTTGATTGATGTTACGAGGATAAAACATTGTTGGTGGACTTTTAACGTGAGAAGATAATAGACTTTATAGTCTATTTGACTCTTTAATGGATTGCTCGTTCAGCTGCAACTATGGTTGAAAAGTTTTATCATCTACCATATGTTCTAAATCTACGATTTATTCTTGATGAAGGCTATTGATAATTTAATTATCTTTAGTCATGATATTCTTTCTTGAGCTAGTTGTGCTCACCTTTTGCTTCACAATTCCTTTTAGGTAATAAAAGTGTATTTGGGTTGGAAGCGGGGATAACGAGGAGAATAGTGTGGTGGTCAAGAGGCTGTCAAAGTTTCTCAACACATTATAAAAGCGACATGACATACAATATATAATTGTATTGAGGACCTAAGATGTGTGTGTAAGTAGTATATTATCGTCACTTAATAATTGATTTTGGTGAACAACAATAGGGTGAAAGTGAACCTGACTTTGGAAGGGTGTTTTGCCACTATCATACAAGATGTCTAATGACATACAAACTCTTGTTATCATAAAAGCGGGGTTGTGCACATCCACTTCTTTGAGTATATCTACTGAGCACTACTATATGATCTTGGAGTTTATTTGAAATATAATTCTCACTTGGAGACAACGGAGATAATTATATGTCGAGAGAAGACTCACCTTTGGAAAGAACATGATAGTAATCTTCTCATTTTTTTTTGGGGTCTATTAGGTTGACGAGGATAATTACGTGGGCATATGATATCTATTATAACCTAGACGCATGGCCTCCCACGTACGAAGGTTTCCTTGAGCACTTTTCAAAGATTTTAATTTCTAAAATAGTTATTGATTGTACCTTTATGTAAGGTGCCATTGTGACGTCTTTATCGAGGTTGGGACATGAGTCACGATTGGTATATATTTGTATCAAACTCACATGACATTTGTGTTGTTGTATTTTGCCACGACAATTGTTGTAATAAAGTTGTAGTTATTTTACGTACCATATATTTGGCGACTCGAGAATAGGTTGGATGGATTGGACCTATTTTGGGGGCGTCTGATTTGGTATCGAGCTTAGGGATATGATCTCTGGCGGAGATCGGGGAATAGAACTAGGAGGGAGAGATGAGTAAATCCTTCGCTAGTGTGTCCTACCTAAGCTTATTTGTTGGTCGGTCATAATATCGGGATATTATGTGATATATTAATTTGTTCGATTAACCCTTATTTTGAAGTTGTATTCTAGAATGATATCGAAATATAGGAGATGAGCAATGGAGAAATCATGAGGACGAGGAAGATGGAATCGAAATGAAAGCAAGGTATTCTCAACTCTTTGAAATACAGTACGTAAATTTTGGGGACGAAATTTCATAAGGAGGGAGATTGTAAGACCCCGAATTTTATGAAATAAAAGTATTCAATTTTTTTATAATTATTATTCAGTAAATGGTTAAATTGATAAAAGTTTAAAGTTATGGGTGATATAAGTAAATTTTTTAAAATACGCAAGTGGTTATAAAATATTCATTGTTGTCGGGGAATATTCGTTTTGGTCGTGGAATATTCTTTTTGTCGGGAATATTAAATGCGACAGACCTTGATCATTTATGGGCCCCATAAAAGAATAACTATCGGATGAAGAAAAGCGACAAGGTTGAGTTTTTATAAATTTGAGTAGTTTTTCTGAATTAACTTTGTTGGAATACCGGTGGTTAAAATACGATGTCTGGCGTTGTTGCCGCGATGCTTACTGCGGTATTGCACATTATTTTGAATTATTGATCCTTACGTGAAGGCATTACTCAATAATTATTACAGTAATTCTTATTCAATATTTTATTTTATTGATTCAATAATTGCTGCGTTGATAGTTTATATTATTGTTGTTTGATAATTGTCATTGCATGATATTTCCCATTATCGGATCAATAATTCATATTATTTGAATAATATTATTAGATAGCATTATTGGCAATGTCTAGAAAGTTACATCGAGGAGAGGTTTGGTCATCTAATTGCGTGTCGATAAGGAGAAATCCTTATTGGAAAGCCCCCTCTTTCTGAGGGCTGCTTTGGTTGTCATAATTGTGATTTTGTAATATTATTTGTGAATAATTAATTATTGATTTATATGATAAGAAAATATTTATTTGATGTGGATATAAATGATGGATTTATTTTATGGTTATAAATGAAGGAATTAATGTTGAAGTGTTTTATCGATTATTTTGTCGGATTGGAAGTATTAAAAAATCAAATCGGTGTTCTTAAAGCTCTATTGCGTGAGTTATAATTTTGATCGTAGTTGGATCGTTGTGATTTTTGGATATGTTATACATATATAAGTTGAGTATATATATCCACAAATTTTGAACCATTAAAAATTAACGCATGATTTGTTATGAATTTTAAAAGGTGTTGAAGCGATGTTTAAAATCATCCGTTTGTGGATTTTGGATATTTTTGGTTTGGAATTTGGAAAAACTCAAAGCTACAAAGTTGTAGAGAATTCGATTTCAAAGTGAGAATGGACATAAAATTCATATTTTTATGATAAGCGGGCTATTTTCTATGAATTGTTGAAGTTTAAGAAAATAAAATGATTTTTATTAAATTATGGGTGGGACCCACTTGAGTTATCAACATGTGGGTGCTTTGGGATTTTTCAAGAAAAGTTGGCTTAATTCAAGTAGGAGACATGGAAGGTTGAATTCGTAAAAATTAAAATAATAATATTTTATTATTTTAGTCTCCTTTGGTGTTCTAGCATTTTCCTATAAATAGGTGCTTATGTTAGAATTGAAAATCACACCAGAAACATAAGTTTTCTCTCTCTATATTATCGAGCATATTTTTGTGAGTATTTAGATACTTTGAGAGTTTCTATTCGGTGAAAATTTCTTTTGGCTTTTCATCCAGATATTAGGTCAATCTCTTCTTTCTTTTGAGGTAAAGGGATTTTTAAGGGTTGTTATGTTTTTCATGTTTTAGTAACTTTTCAGACCTTCAAAAATTCTGGAAAAATTTGAAATGATAGTTTGATGAGTTTTGTTGATTGTGTCCAAAAATGGCGATTTTTGGATGTATAGATTAAGAGTTATGAATTTTATGAGAAAAGACTATTTTAAAAGTAAACCCTTATAACTCCTTGTGGTTAACTCCAAAATTGATGAAATTTTTATTGGGAGTACATCTATATAACATAAGTATATCCTGTAAATTTTGGAATTTTTGGACAAAAGTACAATTTATGATAAATGTCTAAATATTCGGCGGTTTTGGCCATATGAAAAATAGTAAATGAATTTTAAAAATTAGAGAAAAATATATGTTCAATATGGGACTATATTATGCTAAATCCCGGAAAAGAAATATTTTTTTTGAAACTGATTTGGTATTTTTCATGAAAATATTCTAGTTATGAGTAAATGAATTAAATATGTTATATGAAGAAAGAAAATTGGAAAATATGATTTTATGGCTTGAGAATCATATATGAGGTATATCTGATTTTTTATGAGGGTTTTGGTTATTGGTGATGAAATCTTATGAGTTTGGCATTTTATGATGATTAAATGCATTAATTAGTAAAGTGTAAACAATTTAAATAAATTGTTTATAAGTTTAAGAAATTATTAAATATTGTTGTAATATTAATAATATTAAGATTTTGATATTATTAAGTGATTTATAACATTTGGATTAAGGTGTTATAAATATTGATATGGATTTTATTGTGAAACTTTATCTCTTTTTGTGTGGGGTTCTTATTCACGTATCGACTTTATTCACGAATACGATACTATTCATAGAAAAATGAAATTTTTCTTTTTGTCAAGATGTCTATTATGGTTACTATCTTTGATTGAATCCATGTTTTGATAATATTATTTTTATTATCATATATAACATTTTTATAATCTTGGTGAAGAAATTTCTCTTTGACTTGAGTGTAAAGATGGGTAGATTATTGGTATGATCGTGAGTAGGGGTTTCTCTTTGGCGATGGTGCAAAGTTGAATCGTTATTTGGGTATGATCATGACCATTGAATTTATAATTGAATATTTTTAGCTTAAGTGCAAAGGTGAATTGATCAACATAATTATAATTATGGTTTATATAAATTACGAAATGATTATGTGTTTATTTGAGATATTAATATCTTTGGCGCGTAGTGGAAAGATGAATTATTGTTGAATATCTTTGGCCCGTAGTGCAAAAAAGATGATCTGTTGTTGAATATCTTTGGTATGTAATGCAAAGATGACAAGTTGTTGAATATCTTTGGCGTAGTGCAAAGATGACTGTTATTGAATATCTTTGGCATGTAGTGCAAAAAGATGAGCATTGATGAATATCTTTGGCGTATGTAGTGCAAAGTGAAATGGTTGATGAATATGAGAATTTATTAGTATGATTATGAACATGAAGCGTGATTTGGTATAACCATGATCTTTGATGTTTGAGGTAAAGGCAGGTGATGAAAATTATCTTAAATCATGGATGAGAAGAGTAATTAGAATCACAATTATGATTATGAGTTATTCATATGATTGTGGAAAAGAATTGTTGATTGATGTTACAGGGATAAAACATTATTGGTAGACTTTTAACGTGGAGAAGATATAGACTTTATAGTCTATTTGACTCTTCTAATGGATTGCTTCGTTCATTACAATTATGGTTGAAAAGTTTTATCATCTACCATATGTTCTAAATCTACGATTTATTCTTGATGAAGGCTATTGATAATTTAATTATCTTTAGTCATGATATTCTTTACTGAGCTAGTTGTGCTCACCCTTTTGCTTCAGAATTCCTTTCAGGTAATAAAAGTGTAGCTAGGTTGAGCGGGGATAACATGAGAATAGTGTGGTGGTCCGAGACTGTCAAAGTTTCTCAACACATTATAAAACGGCATGACATACAATATACAATTGTATTGAGGACCTAAGATGTGTGTGTCGTATATTATACGTCACTTAATAATTGATTTTGGTGAATAACAATAGGGTAAAGTGAACCAAACTTTGGAAGGGTGTTTTGCCACTATCATACTAGATGTCTAATGACATACAAACTCGTGTTATCATAAGACAAGGTTGTGCACATCCACTTGCTTGAGTATATCTACGAGCACTACCTATATGATCTTGGAGTTTATTTGAAATATAATTCTCACTTGAGACAACGGAGATAATTATATGTCAAGAGAAGACTTACCCTTTGGAAAGAACATGATAGTAATCTTCTCATTTTTTCTTTGGGGTCTATTACATTGGGCATATGATATCTATTATAACCTAGGGCATGGCCTCCCATGTATGCGAAGGTTTTCTTGATCATTTTCAAAGGTTTTAATTTCTAAAATAGTTATTGACTGTACCTTTATGTAAGGTGCCATTGTCATTAAATCATCAATGGTCATGACTATATACCGAATAATCCCTGGTCATAATAATACCAAAAACTGTCCATCAATGCACTATAGGCTACTGAGGACTTTTACCACCTCATTTATAACATTACAGTCATGATTATCTCTAGAATGATCTTTGGTCATAATCATACAAAGTCCATCTATGCACGTAAGCCAAAGATGACTTTTATCACAATATAAACATGAAGATGATGACAATGACATAATAATTCAATAAAACAAGTTCAAGAATAAATTTTAAAGATTTATAAGTTAATTTATCCAGAACTTAATAATGTCCAAATTGTCAACATGATACTTCTTTGTGGAGTAAAAAAATTCATAAATGCTCAAAAGAATATTTCCATTAAAAGATACTGAATGAAGCGCAAATATCAAGGATATTCCACTAATTTCATGGAGTATAAAAGTCAAAGCTTAACCAACTGAGTATAAGAGAATATATGAAACTGCAAATGGATTTTTCAAAAAGTAAGTATTAACCCACTTAAACAGATCATTTCCATAATTTAATAAGGAATGAATACTGAAAGGATCAATCACCATGCATGTGATAATCCACATAAGCGGAGTTATTCAGCGAATGATAAAGAATGGAATAACGGAAGAAATCACCATGCATCGATAGGCCATGCAGACGAGTTATTCAATAGAATAATAAAGAATGGAACCGGTCATGCGTAAGCGCCAGCAGCGAGGATATTGACGAATAATAAATAATGGAACCGAGTCCCGGCGTAAATGCAGACGAGTTATTCCAATAGAATAATAAAGAATGGAACCGGTCGTGCGTAAACTCATTGCGAGGATATTACGCGAGAATAATAAATAATGGAACCGAAGTAAAGGCGTAAGCATGCGAACAAGATATTTTGACGAGAATAATAAATGATGGAACTAGGTCAAGGCGAACGCCGCGGAGACAAGATATTACGGCGAGAATAATAAAGAACAAAATAATAGAAGAATTTCACCATGTATGCGGTACTTGCATAAGCGAGTTATTCAACATAATAATGAAGAATGGAATAACAGAAGAATTTCACCATGTATGCGGTACTTCGCATAAATAGGTTATTCCAACAGAATAATAAGGGATGGAATAACAATAACTCTCTTCATGAATACGAAAGAAACAATACCCCTTACCTCAGAAGAAACTGGATACTGGAATAGTGACGTAGCAGACTTCTCTTCTTCTTTCTCTCTATAGATTTTCTCTCTATAGCTTCTCTCTATAATTTCTCTCTATAATAATTGCTCTATAGCTTTAGTGAATTGGTGAGAAATGAAGGAAGAATGAGCTTTTATTTATAGAAAAATATAGTTTCGATAATTGTACGTTTTGGGGCTCAAAAAATTATAGTACAATACCTCCAACTTTTCTTTCATTTTTAATTTAGTCCTGCAAGTATTATCAAACTTGCACCACCTCCCCTAATAATAAATAATGTGAATCAATAGTTCAATCATGTGAATCAATAGTTATAATCATGTGAAAATACGAATTACGGTATAGTACCTCCATCTATACCTCCATCTTTCATTTAATCATGCAAGTATTATCAATCTTGCACCAACTCCGCTAATAGTATAAGAATGTGATTCAATAGTACACACATATGAACACATAGTTATATAAGCATGTGAATTAGTAGCAATTAATTGCTCATTTATCCGATAAATTTCCCGATTTATCAATATAACCCCCAGACATCAATTATCATCAGAATAGATGTCGATTTCCACTAACACTAATAATCCCAACACAATGGAATTATCAAATTCATCTTTAATCAACACGAACTTATTCATCATTAATATTATTACTCACAATATTTAACAATCAGGTCGTTCCCAAGAAAGAGAGGGCTTTTCGATAAGGATTTCTCCTTATTGGCGCGCAATTAGATGACCAAACCTCTCCTTGACAGAACTTCTAGACATTGTAAATATTGCAATTTAATAATATGAATAACTTTATCGTCTCAATTATTGATTTAATAATATAACATATTATACAGATGATACTGTGACAATAATCGAATCAATAATATGAGAGATATGATGCAATAATTACTATAGCAATAATTGAGTATAACTGAGTGACTTCTCACGTAAGCATCAATAATCAATACCGTGTGCTACTTATGCAACCACGCGTATTACTGTACTTTTACTACCGAGTAGTTCAATAGTTTTAACGGTAACACTTTCGCCGTTATTTTTATAAAAGATAATTCTGTCATTTTCTTACTATGACAATGATTGTGCCGTCGTACGGTTATTCCCCGACAAAAAGAATATTTTATAACAACTTGCATACTTTGTAAAATTTATAAATACTACCCACAACTATAATATTATATCAAATACACACCATAATATTCAAAAAAAATATTTTGAGAAATTTAAATCTTTATTCATAAAATTCGGGGTCTCACAATCTCCTCCTTATGAAATTTCGCCCAAAATTTACGTCACGATATCTGGTATATTAGAAGAGGTGAGGATACCTTGACTTCATTTCAGATTCTAACTCTTGAGGTATAACCTTTGAGTGTTGAATAGGATCCTTCTTATCCAAGATTTTAACATGTATCTCCTCATACATTAAATCTTATGCTATCTCATTTAGTTCCAATTCAATAATGTGGTTCGGGTCGTCCACATATTTACGTAACATCGATACGTGAAAAACGTTATGAACATGCTACATACTTGGTGGTAAAACGAGTCTATAGGACACAGTACCTACTCGATCGAGGATTTTAAATGGGCCAATTAAATCGAGGGTTGTGATAATGCCTTCTTGAGCCTTCTTTTTCACATTCATCAGATTCGGGTGTGTAGCTTAAGCGGCTTTAACTTTATCGATTAAAGTCGATTCTACTCGTATATTCGTTATCTTCACGTGGGTCCCTAGAGTCTTTAACTCTATCTTCATCATTTGTAAGTTATACGAAATGGGTTTTTGTGTTAACAACATCGCACTAGTAAACGCATACGATATTCTACTCAACGCGTCAGCTACCACGTTCGCTCTTCCACGATGATATTGAGCGGTATAGTCGTAATCTTCAACAGCTCGAGCCAACGTCTTTGGCGAATTATACGTTCGTTTTGGTTGAAAAAATATTTAAGGTTTTTATACTGGGGTCAATACAAAATTTGATTTCACGCTCTAGGGGTAGGCTAAGAAGACTTCAAGAATACGTCAGGAAATTTATTAACAATAGAAATATCATTCAAAACTGTGACTCCCATCCAAGACTTGGATAACACGTCACATTAATACCTATCAACTTGCCATCGGCATTCACAACATCCCCTACGGAAAGTTCGGCTTCAGTGCATTCCACACAAGGAAGTCATCAGCGAAAGTCTCAAGGCTCTTTACTTATGGCTTGATATGACAATGATTGACTTTAGTGGTTTGGTTGCTTGAATTCACATAACAGGTTAGTTAGGAATATGAAAGCTAACAACCATACGAAAAGCATGATAAGTAGTTAACCAATCGATTCCTAAAATTACATCAAAGGCAAGTATTTTCAAAGAGATAAGATCGACAGGTAACGTGAAAGTGTCGATTTGTATCAACAAGATTTATAAATAGTGGAGGTAACGAAGGTTTCTGCTAACGAAGTTTCAATCGATAAGTAAAAGATTAATCTCTCCGGAGTCAAATTTAAACGTTGAGCGCAAGCAAGAGAGATATAAGAATAGGTAGAACCGGTATCTAATAAGGTATAGACTTCGCAAGAATTTATAATTAACTAACCCGTGTTAACTTCATTCAGGTTACCCGCTTTTTGAGAAGTCACGAAAAACGCTCTTCCTTTAACCACCTACTTTATTTTGTCCGTATCCGCCTTTGGTGCCACCGACCCAGCCGAACTTGATTTCACTACACGACAAAATCGAGCTAGGTGACCTTATTTTTTTAAAATTTTCACTTCTATAATCTTGGCCATGATTACCACCGAAGTGGTTACCATTCTTGGCATGATAATTTCCCCCACGATGGTTATCATTGTTCCAATGGTCGTTGCCACCGATATGATTATTATCGTGTTGTTGGTCGTTACCTTTTGCTAGAGCTGAATCAACGCTCTCACGTGCTTTATTGCTATTCTCAACATTCTAATATGTCATTTTCAAATACTGCCACAAAATAAGGGTTAATTAACATATCACATATTATCCCTCTACTCTAACCGACCAATGAAATACCAAATAAACTTAGGTAGGTCATACTAGCGAAGGAATTCCCCGTCTCTCCCCTCCTAGTTCTTATCTAACATCTCAGCCAGGGATCATATCCCTAAGCGTTGATACCAACTGTGACGCCCCCAAAAAAGGTATACATCACCCATCTTGAGTCGCCAAATACACACTACATAAATTCAAATACAACTTAATTATACAACAGTCGTGTAAAATACGACAAAACATAGCTGAGAGTTTAAACAAGGATATTATCATATAGACAATATCCACACTCAATGGAGTCCTCATTACATTTATTATCACACTATTTTATAGAATAGTGAGGACTACTATGACACCATCTCGGACCATCACTCCGTTCCCCGACTAGTCCCGGCTACATTCTCATTTCCTGAAGAAAACAGTGAAAGAAAGGGTGAGCTCAACTAGCCCAGTAAGAAATATTATGACTAAGATAATGTAGAATAAATTATCATTAGTCTTCAATAATGTTAAACTGATAAAATACAATAGATATCGAGTTTAACTGCAGTGGAATAAGTAATCCATTAGAAGAGTCAAGTAGAGAATGATATCTACTATCTTCTATGATTTAAAATGTTTTCATCAATTTATATCCCTGAGACTCAGCTTAATAAATAAACCACATCATCGAATCATCCCTGCACTATGGGCCAAGGATATTCATTAAATCATCAATGGTCATGACTATACTGAATAATCCCTGGTCATAATAATGCCAAAAATAATCCATCAATGCACTACAGGCTACTGAGGACTTTTACCACCTCATTTATAACATTATATGTCATGATTATACTCAATGATCCCTGGTTATAATCATACAAAGTTCATCTATGCACGTAAGCCAAAGATGACTTTTATCACAATATAAGAATGAGGATGATGACAATGACATAATAATTCAATAAAACAAGTTCAAGAATAAATTTTAAAGATTTATAAGTTAATTTATCCTGAACTCAATAATGTCCAAATTGTCAACATGATACTTCTTTGTGGAGTAAAAAAATTCATGAATGCTCAGAAGAATATTTCCATTAAATGTACTGAATGCAGCGCAAATATCAAGGATATTCCACTAATTTCATGGAGTATAAAAGTCAAAGCTTAACCAACTGAGTATAAGAGAATATATGAAACTGCAAATGGATTTTCATCCACCACGCGGTAATCCACTTAGACAGATCATTTCCATAATTTAATAAGGAATGAATACAAAGGATCATTCACCATGCATGTGATAATCCACATAGACAGGTTATTCCAACAGAATGATAAAGAATGGAATAACATAAGAAATCACCATGCATGCGATAGACCGCAGACATACTGAGTTATTCAACAGAATAATAAAGAATGGAACAGTGGTCATGCGAACGCATCGACGAGGATATTAAACGAGAATAATAAATAATGGAACCGAGTCCGACATAAGCGTAAAAGACCTGGATATTCCGATGAATAATAAATGATGGAACCCGGTCAAGGCGTAAGCTTGAGACAAGATATTCCGACAGAATAATAAAGAACAAAATAATAGAAGAATTTCACCATGTATGCGGTACTTTGCATAAACAGGTTATTCCAATATAATAATGAAGAATGGAATAACAGAAGAATTTCACCATGTATGCGGTACTTCGCATAAACAGGTTATTCCAACAGAATAATAAGGGATGGAATAACAATAGCTCTCTTCATGAATATGAAAGAAATAATACCCCTTACCTCGTAAGAAAGCTGGATCTTTGAAATAGTAGCGTAGTGAGACTTTCTTCTTCTTTCTCTCTATAGATTTTCTCTATAGCTTCTCTCTATAATTTCTCTCTATAATAATTGCTCTATAGCTTTAATGAATTGGTGAGAAATGAAGGAAGAATGAGCTTCTATTTATAGAAAAATATAGTTTTGATAATTACGCGTTTTGGGGCTCGAAAAATTACGAGACAATACCTCCAACTTTTCTTTTATTTTTAATTTTAGTCCTGCAAGTATTATCAAACTTGCACCACCTCCCCTAATAGTAAATAATGTGAATCAATAGTTCAATCATGTGAATCAATAGTTATAATCATGTGAAAATACGAATTACGGTATAGTACCTCCATCTATACCTCCATCTTTAATTTAATCATGCAAGTATTACCAATCTTGCACCAACTCCCCTAATAGTATAAAAATGTGATTCAATAGTACACACATATGAACAAATAGTTATATAAGCATGTGAATTAGTAGCAATTAATTGCTCATTTATCCAATAAATTCCCCGATTTATCAATATAACCCCCCCAGACATCAATTATCATCAGAATAGATGTAGATTTCCACTAACACTAATAATCCCAACACAATGGAACTATCAAATTCATCTTTAATCAACACGAACTTATTCATCACTAATATTATAACTCACAATATTTAACAACTGTGTCGTTCCCGTGGAAGAGGGGGCTTTCGATAAGGATTTCTCCTTATTAGCATGATTAGATGACCAAACATCTCCTTGATGAACTTCTAGACATTGTAAATATTGAAATTTAATAATATAAATAACTTTGTTGTCTCAATTATTGATTTAATAATATAACATATTATACAGATGACACTGTGACAATAATCGAATCAATAATATGAGAGATATGATGCAACAATTACTATAGCAATAATTGAGTATAACTGAGTGACTTCTCACGTAAGCATCAATAATTAATACCGTGTGCTACTTATGCAACCACGCGTATTACTGTACTTTTACTATCGAGTAGTTCAATAGTTTTAACGGTAACACTTAGTAGTTATTTTATATATAAGATAATTACATGTTTTTTACTTATAATGATGATTGTTATGTCGTCATACGGATATTCCTGAAAACAAAAAGAATATTTTATAACAACTTGCATACTTTGCAAAATTTATAAATACTACCCACAACTATAACATTATATCAAATCCACATCATAATATTCAAAAAAAATATTTCGAGAAATTTAAATCTTTATTCATAAAATTCGGGGTCTCACAATAGATCTGTTTACTTTCATGTTGGCTACACACTGGACCCATTAGATCACTAAAACATTACACTGATTTTAAGTTGTGGAAGCCCAAATATGGCTATACGAACTGTTCTTCATTTCTGGGTAACCCAGAAAATGAAGAATAGCTCTGACAACCAGTTCAATGGCTTAGATCTTTTACCTTGATGATTTCTTGGCATTCTAAGTGTTCAAATCATGTTTTCTGTTAGTTTCTCTAGACAGCCCGGCGTCTAGAATACCTTTACCATGAACAAGTTGCATGCTAAAAGGCCATTAATATCGTTGACTGGCCATGACTTTATTTTCTGGGCAGCCGAGAAACGTGAAGAATAACTCTGACAGCTTGTTCTTGAGCTTAGATCTTGCATTTGGTACATGTTATAACATTGTTTGTTGTTGGATCTTGTAGTATTACATTAGTACTACAACCTCTAATCATTATCTTGCCCAGAAACATCAAGATCCAGGTTTAATGCTTGGTCAAAGTAGTACCCTTGTCTACTAACTTTGAAGATCTGGGTTTCTCAAGAACACATTAGGCGACGGTTTCTGTCGCTAAAGGCTATAGCGACAGACTTTTTAATTTTATTTAATTTATTTTCCTAAAATCATTTAAAAATAGGTATTAATTTCTAAAAATTATAAAAATTATTTTAAGTTATAAAAATTAACTTTTAATAATTTGACATATTTTTCATAAATATTAGTATTTATTTAAATAATATTGATATTTAATTTATTTAATAAATGCATTAAATAAATATATTAAAAATGGTTTTATTATATTAGAAATCATTTTAAATGATAATAAGGTATTTAATAATATTTGAAGTTATAAAATATAACTTTTAATATTTTAAAGCAAATTTCATTAATTATTTAATATTAATGATATTAGATTTATTTAGTAATTATATTAAATAAATTAGTTTAAAATGATTTTAATATTAGAAAATCATTTTAAATGAAAATAAAGAGTTTAAAAATATTAGAAGTTATAAAATATAACTTTCAATATTTAAAGGTAAATTTCATTAATAATTTAATATTAATTTATTTAATAATTATATTAAATAAATAGTTTAAAAATGATTTTATTGAATTAAAAATCATTTAAAAGGATATAAATGAAATAAAAATATTTTAAGTTATAATTAATGACTTTTAATATTTTGATAGATAATATATTAATAATTAATATTAATAGTAATTATTTAAAATAATTTTAAATGTTTTAAAAATCATTTAAGGGTAATAAAAAATATTTAAAAAATATTTTGAGTTATTATAAATAATTTTAATTTTTTGGCAATAGTTTCATTAATAGTTTAATACTAATTAAATATTAATGATAATATAATTATTTAATATTTAAATTATTTAATAATGATTTTTGGTGTTTGAAAAATCATGATAAATTATAATAAATGTGTAAAAATTATTATAAGTCATTTAAAAATAATATGATTGATATTTATATTTATTGAACTATATGACAAAATTTTAGACTCGATATTTACCCGATAAAACTGTCGGTACACCAAAATATTTCAGAAATTGATCTGGACTTAGATAGTTTGACTAGATACGTGTTTGTTTGTGATCCAATGATTGTTAAACATATGTGTCAATGTGATTAGGTTATGTGCTGACTGCAAATAGCAGTGCTATATGTTATGATCTTTATTTCTAATCGATAGAATGATCTTATTAATGATAGGTCTCGATATAAAAGATAAAATTAAGTTGCGTAACTGTAAGCAGCAGACCAGGCAAGTATCCTATCTTTGCATTTACTTTATGCAATGGATATGCGTAAGTGAATATCGGAACTATTCTTTTTCATTGTTCAAATATCTTAACCTTTGTATATACTTATGCAATGATTCTATATAAGTAAGTTATTAGATTATAATCTGTTGTACAAGTTCTTTAATTTTGTTATTATAGATCAAGATATATATTCTGTTCGTTAATTTCTAAGCATGGTTATACAAGTGACCTCACTTGGATAATTATTGTATTTAATCACATGTTGATATATACCTATTGATTTTCGGTATGTATACATTAATTAAAAGCCTTCTAAGCTATTTGACCCAGCTAGACACAAATTTAGAAATATCGTTGAACATGATAGAACTTTATTGTATCCAATCAAATTATTTTGGTTCGAATTCCCAACTAGGTATGAACATCCCGAACATGGGAAAACTTTTATGCGCCTACGGTGGATAAGATGAACGATAATATCATTCTTGCATGTAGTATTAATCAATACAGTGCATATTGGGATGATCACCTCATGCGCGTAAGTTATGACGGGTTTATGGATGAAGTTACGCTAAACCTTAGCAAAATTGAAAACAAAGTTCATAGTCATAGATCGCTCTCCAATTATAGTCAATAACGTAGTTTCAAAAATTTGATATAGAATTGATATGTTGTTATTATTGGTTCACCTTACTTCATAAGCTGTTGATTCATTTGTAGTGTCGATTCAAAGAAAATATTTAATCCTTTCAAATTAATATTTATTGTTCTTTATTACTTCATTGGGCAATCAAATGCTCATTCTTGCTTTAAATTTAAATGTTTTCATCTAAGCGTGATTAACCGGAAGGTACATGCCAGAACAGGGGAAAAGGAAAGCAAACAGAATAAACTTATGTTATCTTATGTAATAGTTTGACTTTATTAAGACAATGATACCTATTAATTATCATGTAATGAATGTTTAAAGGTCGTGTACTTGGGATTATACTCTGATATATGTAAATTAAGTTTGTATTTATTTTATTGTTATTATTATTTGTATTATTCCACTCATAGAAATGGTATCGTGAAACACCAAGTTCGGGTTTCAAGTACCTAAATTTGGGGGCGTCACATTTATAACCTACAACTCTGATACCAACTGCGAGGGCCCCAGATCCGGGTCCCAAATCACCATGGATCTGGTACAATTATTCTATAACTATTGTGGAAGATATAAACATAAATTATTTATACAATAAACTTTACACATTATTCCCCAAGGTCGAGTAACCTTAACTTATACACAATTCATAACCTATCTAACATATAATGTTATTATAATACAATACTGTTACAATTTTAGCTTCACATATAATCCAAAGTTGGACTTGTCTTTGTCTTTTCCTGTATCCGACGTATTCATCTTAATCTGCAATGTTTATCATGATATAGCAAGGGTGAGCAATAAGTTTGCCCAGCAAGTTTAAGTTCAATAAAGAATATATCATGATCGAAGGAATTAAATAACAAGCTAACTAACATTCAATAATAATACATTGTGAACTAGCATGAACAAATTTTTATAGCTGAACGAACATGAACATGAATAATTATATCTAGACCAAATGGTAATGAAAGTGATCAACCTTATATACCTGATGAACATGCAATATGCACAGAGTGCGATTCAACAATTCATAGACGTGATAATCATCAATGATTAATCATAAGCATATACGCAAAATTATAACTCAGGGTTGAGTTAGAGAAAACTTGTCTGTTCGGTCGATTACTGTTACGTAATTTATTTAGCTTTGTCTGAAGACCTAAGATATAAATAATATCGATATACAAATTAGAATAATATCATCATAATTATAAAATAACCGTAATGCATTAAGACATAACCCTATCAGTCTATATGGCACATAAGACGTAGTATCAAGTCAAACTATTGCAGTCTGAGTTGAAACCGACACAATTCTGAGATCCCAACGGTCTAGTTAGATAGTTCAAGAGCCTAAAATTCATAAGACTCTGTCTAAACACTTTACAATTATCTTAGATAATTATTTTCCAGTCAAAATATTTTTCATAAGCTCATAATAATTTTCAAGTAATTATTATCATTTAAAATAATTTTTCAATCATTAATATCGTATTTATATGATTTAAATACTACAATATTCTAATATCATTAATATTTATTTAATACTAAATATTAATGAAATACAATATCATAATATTATAATATATTTATAATATCTCAAAGTATTTTAATACTTTATTATTGCCTTTAAATAATTTTAAAATAATTAAAACTATTATTAAATAATTGCCATTAATATTAAAATATTAATGTTTTTCATGACAAAATATCAAGAGTTATATTTAATAACTTAAAATATTTTTATAACTCTTAAATCATTTTTATATGATTTTAAAATATTAATTCTATTTTTACATAATTTATTTAATATATTTATTAAATAAATTAATTACCATTAATATTAATTTATTAATAAAATTCATCACAAAATATTAAAAGTCATTAAAAATAATTTAAAATATTTTCTTATACCATAATATAATTTTTCATGATTTTCAAGTATTTAAATTATTTTTAAGTAATTTATTTAATATTATTATTAAATAAATTAAATACCATTAATATTCCAAAACTATTAAATATTAATGAAATATATTCAAAATAATTAAAACCCATTTTTGGACTTTAAATAATTTTTAGAATTTAATATGAATTTTTAATAATTAAAAACTATTTTTCTCTATTTATTAAATAAATAATTCATTTTTAATTAAATTGTCGCTAAAAGTGGCTTTAGGCGACAAATCTGTCGCTATTAGTGTTCTTGGGCCAAACCCAGAACTTCATAGTCAGTTTACAGGGGCCTAGTTTGACCAGCATTTAATTTCATGTTCCAGTTGATTTCTGGGCTTGATTATCCACTAATGTTGTAGTATTCATGTCACACTACAACCCTAAACAACTTTCATGGCCAACACATAACATAAAAACAAGATCTAAGCTTTCGAATTCCTTGTCAGAGCTGTTCTTCATTTTTGGGTTTTCTAGAAATGAAGAACTGTTCATATTGCCTACTTTGAAGCTTCATAACTTGGATTCCATGATTGCTTAGTATGATCTAAAGGTTCTAACGTGTAGTCTTAATGACAGGGAAGAATAACATATCACTAGATCATCCTAAAAATATCACACGTGCAAGATCTGGCATGGTTAAACCATGTCAAAAATTTCGCACTTGAAGAATCTGGGTTTTCCAGATTTGTTCTTCAGGTAGATTGGTCAACCTACTTTGACCTTGATTATTTTTGTTCCTGTTTATGATTTTGGTAGTATAAAGACTTGATTGTGTAGTCCTCATGTCATACTACAAGTTCCAAACAACAACATGGAAAAACTATCTAACACCTGCAAGATCTGGTGCTTGCAAAATCACTGTCAAAAATTCTGGGTTTCTGGGGATTTTCTGGGTTGCCCAGAAACCAGTTGGTCAAGGTCAGTCAACACACTTTGACCCTTAATAACTTGGAATATGTACCAGATCTGACCCAGATTCGAGTTGCAGAATAAAGACCTTACAACATACTACAACATCAAACCTTTAAAACACAAACACCATTAACAAACGTCGATCTATGAGGTCTGACATTCGACTGTCAGATAACATTTTCCAGTTTTTCTAAATTTTTGAAAACTTCTATTTCGTGCATATAGATGTTATGGATTCACTATATAGCAACCCAGATCACCTATTTACACTTCATACAACATGTTACAACACCAAATCATAACTTCTAACACATTAAGCAAAATAAAATTCTAGGTTAGGGTTTTATACCTTTCTTTGCTCAATCTTGTTTCTTAGCTTCCTGATTTGATATGGAAGTGGTAGGGACTTGTTTTGGGACTGATTTATTAAAAAATTTCGTAGGTTTAGAGAGAGTGAGACTTGGTGGAGTGTATGAGTACAAATGGGGCTTAAACGTGAACTTTTCTCTCTCTAATTCTATATATATGAACATGTAATGAAGTTGGTTGATGGTATTAGGCTGATATGTATGTATTTTTGTCACATGGCTGATCTTGAAGTGGTTCACCAACTATATTTTGGCTAGATCTACAAGTTTCCTACAATAATGCACAAGGGTAGTTTGGTCATTTTCCTTACAAATTTAATGGCAAACTTGTCATTTATCTAACCCTTAGGGTTTAACCCTAAGGTTTCACAAATTTGCTTTTCTAGGATTTCTAACTTGGATTAAAAAAATGAAAATTTTAGTTTCCAAAAATAAAAAATTAGGGTTTCTTAATCTCCTTAGGTTTTCTAATCACTTAGACTTTCAAATTAGGTTTTATAATTTACTAATTATCATTAAGCTTGCTAAATTAACAATTAGGGTTTATAACTTAGCAATTAGGGTTCTAGTTTAGTAATTAGAGTTTCTAATTAATAATTAGGGTTTCTAATAGTTAGGGTTTTTCCCTAATTAAGATTATATTCTATGATACATGTCATAAATCATATAACATAATCACTACACAGTCTTGAACTCGTATCTGAGTTTCAAATTAGGCTTTTAATATTCTCGGAACTAAAATTAGGGTTTCTTATCATTCGTTAGGGTTTTTTAACTGAATGTCAATGTTCTTAAGATATCTTTTGGGTTTATCACTGATATAATTTATCTGGTCAACCCTTGACCCTTAACCATAACTGTATGCATAAAACCACATACAAAGATACATATACACTTATACACTTAATCTTGAATAATTCTCTACAAAAATTTTTAAATTCATAAAATTCATTCCCAAAAATGTCAAATCCATTCACTTATTTTCTGTCTAGGTTTATTATTTAACCTTAATTCAATATTTTAAGATTTTAATAAATATCTAAATTCTGGGGTTGTCACACTATGGCTCCGAGGAAGTTCTTCTTAACACACTACGATCCTTCCTCGTCTCTCCTGGCAGTAGACAAACTCCGAGATCTACTATCTTGCAGACTACGATTTCGCCTTGATAGCTCTCGAGTTTTCCTTGACTCTCCTGGCAGACTACGATTTCTGGTGCAATGCTCGACAATCAGACAAGCCTATCTATTACATCATAAGATTAACCTAACAAGCTTGATCTTTGTATATTTATAGTCCTTATACATCATTTCTTTTTAAGGACTTTACAAAGCTTGTTTTGCTTATGTAGGATTAACCTACCATATTTGATCAATTCATTCTAAGCCCTTGTATATATGTTCCTATTATCTATCAAAGAACTTTACAGTTTTTCTTAATGCAAGCATACTTGCAAATTCATTCATATATATCATAATCAAATCATATATAAATAGGAATATCATTCACATGCTTATTTCCTGACAATCTCCCCCCAGTTGATTATGATAAAAATAATTAATGCATATGCATGATATGAATGAATCTTATATACAGTGAGTAGTTGTATTTATAAAACAGATAATCATGAATGTCATTGATAATAATATGGAATTACATAAACTATGACACTTTACATCCTTAATCCATAACATACCTAACTAGATAGAGATGTACCTTTTTGGCTCCATGTGTATTTCCAGGATGTCTGTTGATCAGCTACTTATCTGCTTGATCTTTTTGCTCCTGCTACCCCTGGGATGGTGACTTCATTTCTTTTCTCTACTCCCCCTCAGATTCATGCTCTTATTCTTTTTCTGGCTCCCCCTCAAACTCTGCATTTATAGGATCATCATCCTTTGGCTCCCTCTCAGATGATGATTCATCTTCTGTTGCTGCTATCTTCTTCTTTGCCTTCCTCTTGACCTTCTTATCTTCTTTTCTTATGTTCTCCTTTCTCATCCTTGAGTGCTTCTTTCTATGTCTCCTTTTCTCCCCCTTTTTGTCATTAATCACTTGTGAAAGTTTCTCCCTGTTTGACATTAGTTGCTCCATGAGGTAAAATGAGTTACCAACCTCAATCTTGAGCTCTTGTTGGCTCAGCTCAAGGTGTAGAGAGAAAGAGAGAGATTGATTTAGATTGTCAATCATGTCAGAGTGGGATAGGATTTGCTCTTCATTAGCCTTCTATGCTCGTATAGCTTCTTCCTTTTGATCATTCATAGCCTTCAGATAGATTTGATCTCTCTATTTGATTTTGAGAGATATATCAGACATAGTGGCTTGGAGTCTATCTTGAACCGCATTATCTCCTGCTTCTGTCAACATCTTTGCTTCTTCAGTGATTATAGATATCTTCTCAACCAACTCATCAAAATTCTTCAATAACTCCTGCTCCGTAGGAGTTTGGTCATTTGGTTTGGCAGACTCTTGTTGAGCAATAGACTGGACTCCATAATTTTCATTCTTGGACAGATTTTTGAAAGCAGTGAGAATCTGATAAATCGTTGAGTGCCAATCACTATTAGAGGATGAAGGAATATCAGACAATTATGCTTGGGCAGGGAGAAGCTTCTCAAACTGAACTTGATCATCTTTAATGGTAGAGTGAAGGGACTCTACGATCATCCACTTGGGCATAATCCTTCTGCCATCAGAACCCACTCTACAATCGTAGGGAATGTAGTGGTTACCAGCATGTCAGTATTTGAAGTGAGACTAGTCTTTGATCATTTTGGTTGCAAACCTCTTTACCCTTGGAAAGTTCTGTGACACCAGCTCCAGGTTAGGAAACTGTGACTAACACCAGCTGAAGTAACTTCCATCCTTTTCATTACATGCTTTTAACCAGGGCATCCATGGGAAGAACCATCTCATCAGAAGATCATCATGATTGTAAAGGATAGTAGTGCAGTCTAACTCCATGTTGTTCCAGTTGTTAAACACATCATATGCAGTCATCCTTATAACCTTGAGTTGTTCATTTCCATAGCTTATCCATCTTTTTACTGGTACATCTGGTGGTTCATCAAAAACTTCCACCACTATTCTTCTGCTAATTCTTGCTGGAGAGAGAACATGATAGTCTGTTGGTTCCTCTGATTCCTAATTTGCAGAACTAGAACCTTTTCCATTTCTTCACCTTCTGAGCTTGAATCATGCTGACTTCTTTCATCTGATTCATCAGTGAATTCTTCATGCTAATTTTCATTACTAGTACCTTCTTCAGTATCTTCTCCCTTGGATTTAGGCTTATCATCACTCACTTCAATGATTGCAGTAGAGGGTTCTTCTTTCTTCTTTGGGACAGATTTAGCAAGCATTTTGTTGCTCTTTCTTCTCCTTGGAGGGTTAACTATAGGAGAGTTAGACTTTTCTTCTTCAGAATCTGAAGCCTTTGTATCATCAGATAGGCTTCCTTGTTGTTCAACAACAGTCGGCGCAGGTCCTTCTTCTTTAAACTCAACATCTTTTGAACCATCATATGAACTTGTTAGAGCCTTTGTAGTAGGAGATGCAATTGTGTCATCTTGCAACCTTTCTTCATCAGTATAGTGGATTCTCTAAGGGTTAGCCATAGGATTTGTACATTCTTCTTCATCACCAGATTTGGCTATTTCTTTTCATGGATTTAGCTTCTTCTTCATTACTGGACTTACTCTTTGAGGGTTCAATCTTGAGGCTTTCAGTTCCCTTCTTATCTTCTGACTCTACGTTTTCTTCCTTGGAAGATAAACTTTATTGGGGAACTGGGGCTGACTTCTTTATCACCTTTGCTTTCTTCTTGGATGGCTCTTGGATTAATCTGTTACTCCTTCTTCTTTTTGGGGTTTCTGCAGTTGAGACTTTTTCTTCTCTTGTTCCATGCCTCTTCTTGTCAGTGGAGAGACAGCTTGGTGGAGCCTCTATATTCTTCACACTCTTAGACTTGTTCTTTGCTGGTGTGGCTGCTACCGGTACAAAGTCATCAGATTGAGAGCTTTCCACTTCCTTCGCCTTCCTCTTCTTTGCAGAGACCTTGCTGCTACTGGATGTTATTAGCCTCTTGTTTTTCTTGGGATTTTTCTTATAGTTTTCAAACAGCTGTGGGGACATCACTTTATGAACATTTAGTGGTTCTCCATCATCATCCTTTATCTTGCTTTTCAGTTTCTTCTTTAGTATAATTCTCAAGAGTCTTCCATGAAAAACCTTTGTGAGGGGTGTACCTGTAGACTTCTTTGTCTCTGCCTTTTCCAGCCATTTGGTCAACCAATCAATTAGAAAGGCTCCGAAGTTCATCTGCTGCTTCATGACAATTGCAGTCATGACTCTTAGTTGCAAATCACTGACAATATCATGTGTGGTGTCCTTGCACAAGATGCATTTTCCTGTAATCTCAGCCAAAAATTCAAACTCTTTAGGAAACTCCTTCTTCTTCACATCTTTCAGATTCATGTTCCTCTTGTAACACATTAACCTCTTGCCTTTTTCAATGTCAACTTCATCGAGATTTATCAGACCTTGGTTGGGAAACCCTAGACATTGGTTGATGTCTGATGCCCTTATCTTCAGGCTTGCTCCTTTGACCTTTGTGGACAGAAGCCCAGAATCAATCGATGCATTGGAGTAGAATTGTTTCACTAGCTCTGTAAAGACTGGAGTGTCAGCTTCCAAGCATTCAGAAAACCCAGCATTCTTTATAAGCTCAAGTATATCCTTAAACTTCTTTTCTGATCTTTCGAACTTCTTGAAGCCGAGTTGGATTCCAGTTACCACACGCCAGTCTTCCATTTTGAGGGTTCGAAATTTATGGGTATTTAGTTTTAGACCTTCTAGGAGAGATAGTATTCAGGCTTTGAAGAGGATTTTAGGGTTTGAAAAAGGGAAAGAGTGAGGTTCAATAGCTTCTGATAACTGTTTTGAGATTTTGAATTTGTCTTTATGAAAGTTCCTTCTGACTCTGCATAAGCTGTGATGTGTCAACGGTCATTGGTTGCACGATGCCCGATAAATCAGAACTCCCCATAAACTGAATAGTTTTTCAGTTTTAATTTCCTTTTAAGAAAATAAACATTACTGACGTAGATTTATCGTTGACCTTTTCAGTACGCAGAGTATCTTCGTGAGGTAGCTATGGACTATACGTTTTTCTTTGTCGACTCAACGATCGTTTTTTGAGAGATGCTTCAGTGGATGATTTAACACTAATCCTCATCTTGAAGTTGCATAGCTTAACCACTGATGTACATCATAATAGTTTGGGTACTAAACTTCTGAGGTGAGTCTGCAGGGCATCTTTCCAAACTATATTCGAACTTATCTTCACACAATCTGAATAGTTGAGCATGCGTCTAGTTCTTCCGAGCTCCCCATGAGCTAGTGTATCCTCTGAGAAGACAGCGATCGTCGATCCCACTTTACGATCATTGAGGTTGCACTACAATCGTCGAGTTCACTTCAGAATCTACTCTACGATCGTTGTCTCTTCTGATCCTTGAGATGATCTTGACTACGCATTCCTTCTGGGTTAAGGTGGCTCAGGAAGGGCCAACCTCTTAGAGTGATCTAAGGGTCAGGTTTGTCCCTGAGGCGCTTTCCAGATGAAAAACTTTAGAAGTGATTAACACTAATATCTCATTTGACCTTTTCTGCTGGGAAGTTCATCTGCCAACTGTAGACATTTGCATTGCCTGTAATCGTGGTGTTCTCCTGCTCTTACACTAACGATCAGATGTTTGATCGTAGGCGCTCCATGATTTTGAGTTGGGTGGTTGACAAGGTTATCAGTAGTACATTTTGAGACATTCCTACTGACTATGGATCTACATTTGGTTCATCAGCCACAAAGTTTTAGGACTTTGTAACTAGTACATTACTTCATAGTGTATTTCTGATACTTTCAGTGATGCTTTTTCTTAACAGATCATTGCTCCCCCATAGTTGATACTATCTTCTCAGAGGGGTGTGAGATCTTCTTCTTTATGTGCATCAGAGGGTAGCCTTGCATATCTTCTTCTGACTGAAGTCATCACACTCATTTAAACCTCTTTAGATCATAGGAATAGATATCTTCAAGACTGATCACTCTACGATAATTTAATAGAACTACGAATGTAGTCTTCTTTGATAATTTGTACTTGTGGAGTTCTGCTTCTATAATGAGTTTCTTGAGGGTTCTTCTCAGATGATATGCTTTGGATGATTGAGCATATAAGAACCTTTTTATCTTAGGGTGAAAGGTCTGCTTCTATATAGAGATCAGCAACCATGTGAGCTTCATTCGTGTTAGCTCAACAAGTCTTCAAGGACAGGCTTCGACAAATAAGGATTTTGTCAGAAATGTTTTTGAATTATCTTCAGCCTCTAGCTGGTTGAATCTTCTTGACTGAAGTCATCTGCTTCAGTATTCCTTAGTGTGGTCAGATAGACCAAGTACCTGCAGGTTAGATAAATTTCTATTTTTGGTACCCATGATTAAATGGGTCCTGCCAGGTTAGTTTTCAAAATCCCTATTCCTCATATATTTGATTTATCATCATATTGATCACCATCAATCATATTCATGCATGTATCTAATTTAGATATTACATTTTAAGATGCATGATGATGAGTGCGTGTAAGATTAACCATTTTAATAAAACACTCTTTTTCTTTGATGGTTTCATCTTTTTCTTGGTTATGTTCACAAAGTTTAACTATTCATAGAGTGAGAATCAACTCAATCACTTATTTGTATCTGGTTGATTCATGGAGGAGATCGGTTTGTAGGAATCTTCAAGATCCTCTTGTAGAACTGATCATACTCTATATGTTATCAAAAACTTAGAACATAGGTTTGTACATACATACTAACCTATCATCAAAGATTACTCCACTTAAGATAAATTGAATCTTTATATGCTTATGACCTATTTCAGACTTCTTTTAAGATGTAATCTTCAACCTAAAACTTGGATGGAGAGAAAGTTTGTTAGCATTTGATTTTCCAACCTCAGTGTATTTTCTGCCTTCCCCTTTTTAGGTAGAGTATGGTCTCTTGATAGACTTCTGTTATAATGTATAAGTTGATGCAACATGATATACACAATTATTTTGATGAGGAACCGTACCTTTCTATTGTCAGTTTCTTGACAGTCATATATCTTGATGTAATGAGGTTAGGCATTGATGTGCATAATTTTTCATTCACTCCTGACAGCTTATTGATCCAGTTGTCCTTCGATCAATCAGTCACAGTCTTGAAGTTGTAAGCTAAGAGAATCTTGGCATCTTTAGTTCTTTGACAACTTTGAACCTCAAGGTTCACATTCAACTGCTTGTTAGCCAAATATATATTTGAGAAATTCTTCTTTCTTCTCTGGATAAGTGCTTCTTAGCATATATGGCCATCTCATCTTTCTGACTGGTGGATGTTTGACTCTTTGCTGTTAATGCCTCTTGAGATTCCTTACCTGATCTTCAGACTGCAAGATTGACTGTGGCCAAGGATTGGTCTTGTTGATATGAAATTTAAGAACATGGACCAATCTGAGCAGCTTCAAGTGTATATACACATTTACCTATACACAATATTTCTAACGTGTGAGCTCATCTGTATTTACAAGTGACTTACTACTAAACTAAGTTTAGAACAATGTTTGTGCCTAGGATCAGACTCAAAGCGATTAACTTTTGAATATAGCATGAGAACCTGCTTTGATACCAATTGTTAGTTCATAGTAGGCACACAATAGATCTAGAAGGGGGGTTGAATAGATCCTTTTTAATTTCAAATTACTTTTCTCGTTTATTTTTTATTGCTAATGAATTAGCATATGACAAACATAAGAATCTTTTCAAGCACAGCGAAATAAGTAAAAGATCCCCTTCATTGATATATTCATAATTATACATACATTGTTCATAAAGTTAGTTAAGTTCTAAGAAGTTAATACATACATAGCATTTATAGCAGTTAGGTACATAATGTAAATGACTGAATGTAAAAGACACAAGGGATTTTAAGTGGTTCAGAGACTCAAGCTCCTAATCCACTCTTCTGCTTTAACTAGCAGGATTTCCACTAAGGAAAGGCAGCACCCTGAATTACTAAGATTCCTTCAAGGCCAGCAGCCTTGGAACTCCAGTTCACTAAGAACTCTTCAATCCTAGCAGGCTTGGAACTCCTCTAGTTCCCTAGGAACTCTTCAAGCCCAGCAAGCTTCGAACTTCATTTAGTCTCTCCGGACAAGGACCCCTCAGGCCCTGGCTACTTGTTGTTGTTGGTGGTGGTGGTGGTGCCTTGCTGCTAAGATGTCTTTAAGCTTGAACATCAAATGTACTTAGCAGCTTGGAGTGGTCCTCTTAGCATTCTGCGTAGAGTCTAGACCACATCTCTTCTGGTGCAGTTGATCTTCATTTATTCTGCTCATCTTCATCCTATGTCAGCTGTGCACCATCACCATTTAGGTTTGCTAAGTGTTTGAGCTTTTAGTAGACTTCGTCTGGCACTTAGCATTCCCTGAACCCATCTTGACTGGTTTGTAAACATGGTTCTACAGTTGTTCAGTTTCAACTTTTGGTTCATGAAGATTCGTAGAGTAGCTCTCTGGATCTTCTTTGTGCTCCTCCACTTTTCTGAATGCTATCTTCTTGTCCTTCTTAGCTCTCAGCTTAGCTGTCATCTTTAGTGGCATTCTCATCTTTGTTGAGTGAAGATTTAGTCTATTTGATTCCTTCTTCAAATCTGCTTCACTTCCACCTTCGTAGTCTCACTGTCACTGAGACTTGTTCTGTTAAGCTCTGGTGGAACTCATAGAGTCAGCAATATAGCATTCCAACAACTCAACGATTCTGCAACTCTAAAAACTCTTGATCTTTGAAGCTCTTGTTGATTTATACTCCTTCACAACCATCCCGTTAGAATGTAGCTGTTGGGAGCTATTTGAATTGCTTTGCAGATCTCGAGTTATTTGATGTAGACTACAAATGTGACATAACAGCTCCTTTATAACTTTCTGACACTGCAGTCTACTGTTTCACCTACCCCGTCAAAGATGTAACTTTGATGTCTCGGGCAGGTAGTCATCTTTATTTTTTCTTTCTGAATTCTCGATTAGAACGTCAGGATCTGTCCTTTTGCATCGATGCTCTCAACTAGCAATGTTCGAATATCAGTCTTCAGGTTGAACCATTGCCAATGCTTCAATCTTCAGATGATCGAACTCTACGATTCTGATGTAGATGTTCTTGGACCTGATCGTAGTGTGTCTTGTTGAATGTTTCTCATTGACAGGTTGAGACAACACTACGATCTGGAAGAGTGTTCATTTGATCTTCAATGTAGAACACCTCTTCCTTCTCTTGTGCATTGCTTCAGCACTTCTGTTTGCCTCGACTGATCTTAGGAATTGATAGCTTGACTCCTTGTTCTGGCCTCTTCTGAATAGCAAGACACTTCAGATTTATGGCATGCCCAACTCACTTTCTCCTTGTGATCTCCCGTTCACTTATCATCAATGGACTGACCCAATGCTTAATCACTTTAGCCTTGTTCTTCATAAGCTGACCAGTATCTCTATGTACACTTCATCTGTTCCTACTTTGTTTAGGGAACACTACGATCCTGGTTACTTCCAAGATCGTTGTCTTCTATTTACTTGTCAGCTATTGCACTTGCTGACTTTCCTTAGTCAGTTACTTTGACTGAAGTCTTCTTCTGATCAACTTGTGGAAGACTTCATCTTGAATGACTTCACAACTCAATCTGGATGTTGATTGGGTTGGTGCTTAGATCTTCTGTTAGCTTGTATGCCATTCGTTGAGTGCTCTCTGGTTTCCTTCAGGTGGGATGTATCTTTGCAGCTCAGACCAGAGGCTTCATACTTTGGATATTCTGGGAGTGCTCATTCGTTGAGAATCGTGTTTACTCTACGATTCTGCCTTGGCATTGTGAGCACCTCAGTTGAAGTTAGTTCTGCACTCTATGATTCAGCTTTGGTTCTGCAGACACTACGACTCCGAGATCAGATGCTGACACTCTACAATTTTTATACTTAAGCTTGTTGTCTTCATCTGATCTGGATCGACTACGATCTCTACCTCTTATATGATCAGTAGACTCTATGACTCCGAGTGTGGTCTACGATTCTTGACTTGGCTTTGACAGATACTTGGTCACCTCTTAGACAAACTGTCTCTACAATTCTGAACATGACTTCCTCAGCAGACTATGGCTCCAAGGAAGTTCTTCTCGACACACTACGATCCTTCCTCGTCTCTCCTAGAAGTCGACAAACTCCGAGATCTACTATCCTGCAGACTACGATTCCGCCTTGTTAACTTTTGAGTTTTCCTTGACTCTCCCAGCAGATTACGATTTCTGGTGCAATGCTCGACGATCAGACAAGCCTATCTATTACATCATAAGATCAACCTAACAAGCTTAATCTTTCTATATTTATAGTCCTTGTACATCATTTCTTTTTAAGGACTTTACAAAGCTTGTTTTGCTTATGTAGGATTAACCTACCATATTTGATCAATTCATTCTAAGCCCTTGTACATATGTTCCTATTATCTATCAAATGACTTTACATCTTTTCTTAATGCAAGCATACTTGCATATTCGTTCATATATATCATAATCAAATCATATATAAATAGGAATATCATTCACATGCTTATTTGTGACATATATTACTAAATATCTTTATCACCATATCAAACTATAAGCCACATATTCTACAATCTGAATAAGCAAACTACAACTATTTAAGACAATTGAATTTCATCACTTACTATCGAATCATCTAATAAATAAATCATCTCTTAGTGAAAACCTTAACCCAACAAATTCCAAGATCTCCTCACACTATCTCAGTACAAAAACTTCATATAAATTAACTCCAATATTCTACTAGGAAATAATCGTAAAATTCATTTACTCCAAATGATTAATCTAATTACCTCGAATCTCTACAACTCCAATTTACAAGAGACTTATCTATACTTTTCAATTTATCATATTATCCCACTATTACACATACCTCAAATTATTCACAACTTAACAAAAAATTAGAATCAAACCCAAGTCAAATCCTCAATTCCAAAATCATAATAATTTGTAATTACTTGAAATAACTCTAACAAATTGTTCTCCAATATCAAAAACTCGCTGATACAAATACTTATATCATAATCGTATAATCATTTCTTAATTGAACAAAATATGACATTATTCTCCTTAACGATCCAATCACAATCCTTACCTAATATTATTGATCCAACGCATAACAACAATAATCTTAACAAATTATCTCACCTTTCTCAAATCAACTACAACTCAAAGAGCTAATTACACTTGGTCAAAATCAAGACCAACCAAACAGAGAACAAAATCGAATCAAACTCCTACGTCTACCCAGTGATTTACCCATAACTCACAGGTCAAACCTAAATAGGTTTTCTACAAGAAAGAACCTAGGCTCTGATACCATCTCTGTAACACCCACTTCCCGAATAGGAAAGGGAGTGTTAGGTTTGTAATATTCATGAACGCAATCAAATTGCACAAAATAAGCTGAAACGTGAAAAATCAGAGTTTTAAAATTTTACAAACCATATACTAGGATCACCCTTTATGCACAATTATTAATTAAACGAAAAGATAAAGAATAAGAACCATACCCTTGAAGATTCGAGCTTCCTCAGGCACAAGTTCACCTCCAAATCCTTTCCGCGTTCAACTTGAATCCACCGGGTTTGGTTCTTTCCTTTGATCAACGTTAGCCACCCAAGTGTATGGCCTCTAGAGGTGATCCACCAAGGAAGAGTAAAGATTCAAGAAGATGGATTTTTGGCAAAACCCTAGTTTTTCTATCTCACATAGAAAGGGGTGTACTCTCCCAACTATTAGAATTACGTATTCACGTATTTTGTGAAAGTGTCAACCACCTCACCCACAATAAGACTCCTCTTATTTATAAATGTAGGCAACCCTCCTTAACAATTAAGAAATTGGGTTTTATTTAATTAATTAAACTCCTTTAATTAATTAGGCTCCTAATCTTATTAGGAATAATTAATTAAAATCTTTTAATTAATTTAACCTCCTAATCTTATTAGGAATATATGAGAGTACTTTTATTAATTAATTTCCAAACTCTTTTAGGAATTAAATAATAATAATAGTAATAATAATAATAAGACTCCTCTTATTAATATAGAAACTTTGATCAGCAGTCAAGGGGAAGTACATAGGAAGGAGATAGAAATTACATTAAGGAAAAATTAGAGAAGACGAGGTACGCAGACCCCATTTAATAAAACTCATACATTCATGCATCCAACTAAAATAAAATCCAATCACATTGGTCAATAGTCCATAATCAATCCTATTTATTATCATACACATCACCATATGCATCAATAAATAACATTTATCTCATGAATAATAAACATTCAATATATATATTGATATCATTTAATGGGCAAATTTAGTTAGTATAAAATTTAATTTTGAATCAAAATAAACTCCTTTATTTTAATCCAAATTTAAATCAAAATAAACTATTTTATTTTAATTTATTCAATTTTGAATAAAATAAACTATTTTATTTTAATCAAAATCTTTAATCAAAATAAACTTCTTTATTTTAATTAATTATGGAATCCAATTCCATGTAAAAAAATAACTCCTTTATACAAGGAAACACGAATTCTCTTTCCTATTCACAAATAAACTCTTTTATTTTGAATAATATGAAATCTTATTCCATATTTAAATAAACTCTTTATTTAAGGAAATTAGGATTCTCTTTCCTATTCACAAATAAACTCTTTTATTTTGAATAATATGAAATAAGATTTCATATCTAAATAAACTCCTTTATTTAAGGAAATATGAAATCCAATTTCAACTCCAATTAGTTATCATGGAATCCAATTCCAACTCTAATTAGTTAGCATGAAATTTAATTTTAAAATTAAAATAAACTTTTTATTTTAAGATTAAAATAAACTTTTTATTTTAATAATAAAATTATTAAGAATATATATTATATATATAATATATATTACGGTAATAGATATAATATATATAATATATAAGCAATCTTAAACCAATTTAAAAACATGAATGGTAATAATCATGATTACTATCACTTGAATCCTGTAATTTTTCCTGGGCCACGTGATCACCATTTAAGTCACCTTTTAACAGGATAAGGAAAACCAAGCCACGCAAATCACAGAATTTTAAAAAAAAACATGTGAGGCTTTCGGAAATAGCAACTGACTTCGCGAATTTCCAATATACTTCCGGAAATTTATTACGACTTTTCCTCTTCTTTTTTTTTAAAATAAATTTTATACAATAAATTATACCCAATTAAATTATTCTAAACACATATCAATATACATTTCAAATCTGAACAATTAATAATTTGCATAAAAGTTTGGCTCTGATACCACTGTTAGGTTTGTAATATTCATGAACGCAATCAAATTGCACAAAATAAACGGAAACGTGAAAAATTAGAGTTTTAAAATTTTACAAACCATATACCCGGATCACTCTATGCACAATTATTAATTAAATGAAAAGATAAAGAATAAGAACCATACCCTTGAAGATTCGAGCTTCCTCAGGTACAAGTTCACCTCCAAATCCTTTCCGCGTTCAACTTGAATCCACCGGATTTGGTTCTTTTCTTTGATCAACGTTAACCACCCAAGTGTTTGTCCTCTAGAGGTGATCCACCAAGGAAGAGTAAAGATTCAAGAAGATGGATTTTTTTGGCAAAATCCTAGTTTTTCTATCTAACATAGAAAGGGGTGTACTCTCCCAACTATTGGAATTACGTATTCACGTATTTTGTGAAAGTGTCAACCATCCTTAACAATTAAGGAATTGAGTTTTATTTAATTAATTAAACTCCTTTAATTAATTAGGCCCCTAATCTTATTAAGAATAATTAATTAAAATCTTTTAATTAATTTAACCTCCTAATCTTATTAGGAATATATGAGAGTACTTTTATTAATTAATTTCCAAACTCTTTTAGGAATTAAATAATAATAATAGTAATAATAATAATAAGACTCCTCTTATTAATTTATATTTAATATTTCCAAAATATTAAATAATAAATATTAAGCTATTTAATTTATTATATCATCATAGATTAAATTAAATATACTTAACTTATTATTATGATTATGCCATTAACTTCTTAAATAATTATTCTTCCTTTTATGGTATGACCCTTTAGGTTCTTCATATTAAACCGGTTGTGAATAAATTAATTAGAACAATTCTAATCTTATTCAAATAAATTAAACTATTAATTTATTTAAATAAATAATATTTATTCTACAATAGAGATAAGTCTCCCTAGCGATTAACGACTTTTCAGATAATATAAATTTCAACATTAATCATAAAAGAACCTTTGAGTAAATAGTTACCGTACAATTCAATCCTTCCACCATACAATGTCCCGATTAAATATAAGACATGGAATTCTTTGTCAAGTCTTATTTTATTTAATTATATGTATTTTCGACTCTTAAATGCACAACTCAAATAATGCAAATTAGAAACTCCTTTCTAATTTTCATTCTGCCAACCAAAGACTCATTGGATTGTCATTTATCGAATCACATAGGACATTTCTCTTCTTTTTCTAGAAGTGGTAGATTTTTTATTGATCATACATTATCCCCATATACAACTTATTATACCCAAGCATACCCTTTGATATACCCTAAGGGTCTTAAGGAATAAGTTAAAGTATAACTCATCATACACAAGATACTATGATGATCTCAAGTCCAAGGATCACTTGTACTACTATCACTACATGAATTCCTATTGACAAGCAAGTAAAACTCCATTAGGTATTCCTTAGCGAGCCACGTTCAGTGACCTTATTCTCTAATAAGCACCTACATACTTACTTTAGTGTCTCCACACAAATGATCATGAGATCAATCATCCTCATCCAATGAGCAAGCAACGTATGTACTAATCTATCCGGATTCACTAATCCCCAATTTAGTAATCCAACAATTGGGAACAATTTTAGTTTTAAGCTTTTTAAGAATTTAGATCTCATTAGAATGATCATCATCATTATTCTAAAAGCATTGCCTAAAACTATGGGTTTATCACATATTATAAAACAACATCATGTAGATAATTAAAAGCCTTTAATAAATTAATACTTTTTATTAATAAATGAATAAGATTGTTACAAAGTATATGCTTTATCATCAAACATAATTGGTTTGTGTGCATACTACTTTCAATCTCCCACTTCCACTAAAGTCAATCGTCATGGTATCTCATACCCTTCTTCTCTAAGTGACGATTATCCTGCTGTTGGATAAGCTTTAGTTAATGGATATGTAATGTTGTTCTTGAGAGTCCACTATCTCTATAGTGATTTCCCATCTTTCAATGATTCCTATAATCAAATGAAAGTGCCACAACATATGTTTAGATCCAAGATGAGACTTAGGAACTATTCCTAGTTCTGTAATGAACTTTTCATCCAAACAATCAACTTGCAGCTTCATTTATACCTATATTCTTTGTCTTTATTACTAAACAGGAACTCTTTGCTGTTTGAAACCTTTCCAATTCACTGCACCACCGTTCAAGGTAACCCTTTACCTTAAAGTGGATTTTCTATCGTCTTGGTCTGTATGAAAAAACTTGAGTTTGTTAAGCCTTTTAGTTTTAATTCAGACCCACCATGAATATGATCACATCCTTAGTGTCGGTTAAGTACTTTAAGATGTTTTTCACTGACTCATAGTGAACTTCTCCAGAATATGACTGATCAACATCAGGTCTTGTACATTTCATTGCATACATGATAGTTACTCATGCGATCTCTCTTTTATGAGTCTATGGGGACTATTAAGAGAGATACACTCCATGACTCATCAACATGAGACATCTCTTGGAGTTTTCCATGCTAAACGACTTTAGCATCAAATGAATATACGTTCCTTGGGTTAAGTCGAGCATCCTTTTAAATCTATCTATATAGATTTTTATCCCCAATTTAAATACTCTTCCCAAATCATTCATGAAGGAATGTTTAGACAACTTTATCTTTACTGATTGTAACATTGATATGTTATTCCTTATCCGTAGTATATCAACATATAATACCAAGAATGTTATGGCGCTCCCACTGACCCTTCTATACACACTAGGTTCATTCTTGGTTTTGATAAAATCAAACTCTTTTGATTGTCTCATCAAAACGAATGTTCCATATTTGAGAAGCTTTTTTCAATCCATTTCTTTGAGTGTCTACAACTCTTACCTCATCGTATGTAACTGGATCATCATCTTTTATGATGTGTACCTCATCATCATCATTTATGATGAATCCATACCTCCTAGGTATCTTCGGTACTATTCCAGATTTATGATTCGGTTGTGGTACAATAGGTACATCTCTGAGTTCCTCTTATTTGACTTATAGTGTTTTGTGATTCTTGAACTCTTCAAGATCTATTATCCTCCACTAGCCCCTTCAATGATAAACACCTTTATCTTAGAAAATGCATGTTCATAATAAACACCTTTTGCTAAGTAGGATTATAGAACATATACCCTAAACTTATTTTAGGATGTCCCACAAATCGACAATTGTCAAATTTTGTCCCAATTATCTTAACATACTTAAGATTAGGAATCCTCCCTGTCCATAACTTTTATGGAGTCTTGGGGCCGGATTTTGAGGTTACCTTTTCGTAGATATGCAACCATTTCTAGGGCATGACCTCAGAAGGATATTGGAATATCGGTAAAATCATTATGGACCATACCATGTCCAATAAGGTACGATTTTTTCTTTCAGATACATCAATCAATTATTGCGTATCAGGAGGCGTCCATTATGAGAAAACCATTTGAGATTATCTAGAAACTTATTGCACAAGTATTTATTCCTTGATCTAATCAAAGAAACTTAATACTTTGCCAATTTGTTTCACTTCTGAATTTTTTGAACCTTTCAAATAATTCACACTTGTATTTCATCAAATACAAACATTCAACTCTTTGAATGATCATCTCCTTTTCTTATACTAGTTTGTTCAATTTGTAAAATAATTTTTCACATAAGTCAAGTATACAAAATCTATTAAGTAATATTCCAGTTCTATACGAAACATTGTTATTATAAATAGAACAACAATTGTTCTTAAATATAATACCAAAGATTTCATTGTCCAACAATAAAATAGAAATAATGTTTCTAACAAGAACTGGAATACAATAATGACTTATTGGCTTAATAGACTTGCCCGTATGCATTGCTAAACTATAAGTTTCTATGGCTAATGTTGCAACATTTGCCTCATTTTCCACACATTGGATTACTTATCTTTGTTTAGCTTTCTACTTCTGCTTGGTCCCATCATAAATCTATATTTATGATAACCAAAGTTGGTATCCAATACCCAAGTAGAACCTTGACTTAAAGAAATTTTTATTTTAAATCATGAACAAATTTGTATTTGTAACCGAAACTTCACTAAACTTCTTTGGTTAGCCTCTGCAAGATGCTTCTCGCAGTTTCTTTCCAGTGTCCAGGCTTATTGCAGTGGAAGCAAACTCCTTTGCTATCTGTATCAGTTTTGTTCTTATTATCCTTTGTTTTTGCCTTTCAATTTACCGTCTTTGAATCATTCTTCTTTTCAGAAGATCCTTTGGCCCCTACCAGTAAGACATGGTCTTTCTTGGTTGGAAAGTGACTCTCAACACTTTTCAACATGTTAAGAAAATCAGTGACACTGATATCTAGCTTGGTCATGTGAAAAATTCACAACAATTGTGAAAGGAGTCCGGGAGTGAGTGCAAGATCAAATCTTGGCTCAACTCTCCATCCATGACAAAACATGTTGTCCTAATTGATCAATCAAATTGATACTGTTTAGGACTTTTATCTGAACTGTAGTGTCATCGGTCATTCTAGATCGGAAGAGCTCCTTAGATATCTGATATCTATTAGTCCTACTATTCTCACCATCAACTACTTGATGTGCAGGAATATAGTAAGAGCATCCATAGTTTCATGCTGACGCTGAAGCTCGTTACTCATGGATGCGAGCATGATGCATTGAGCCAACTGTGCATCATCTTGCCACTTTCAAAATGTAGCAATCTCTTCCTCAGAGGCATTGTCTGCAACTATTGCAGGGATAGGCATATTAAGGACATAAGTTAGCTTTTCAGTTATGAGAACTATTCTCAATTTCCTTAACCAATCCGTTTAATTCGGTCCGGTTAATTTAGCATCTAATATACTACGCAGTGATAGTAATTTAGACATTGTAAAATTCTGTAAATGAATTTGTAATTAACAACATTTTAGCATACATTCTTTTATTAATTACCAAAATAAACTAGGTCTTGTTTTAAATTGGTATCTCCCACTATTTTCATCAAACTATATTACCCTCACTTATATAGTTCCACAAAATCTAATTAAAGATTTGCTAGTGAGAATAAGGATCCCATTTCAAATGTATATAGCCTTGTGGTGACACAACAAACTATATATAAATAAATAGGTAGACAACTCTTGTCAATTACATCAACTATGCAACTCCTTGTATTTTGCCTCTTAGATTATTTTGATCAAGTGGCGGCACATCCGAATCAAAATTATCCAAGTTAAGTCCAACCTAGCACTCCATATATTCAAAAAAGAAAAATATCGTCCTTGTGGTGACACAACAAAACAATATTGTTCAATTTTCTTTATAAGCATCAAATGTGATAAATTAACATCTTAAATACTTAATACTTGCATTGTGGTGACACAACAAACTCATATTAAATATTTAATACTCTATTAATTTTATCATGCTAGAAGGCGACGTTCGATATTCCAAATATCTTTGAACGTTTAGGACATAATATAAAAAATTTGAGGGGTTTGTTATTAATTTGTCTCATCTTGTTTAGCGCGCATGCACATACATATATAAAATACGCGCCATATTAATGAACATGCGAAGCATGTTTGCATAATATATATTATATATATAGTATAAGCATGCACATATAGAATACTATATTCTACCCGAATTGATTATGAACTTTATTCTAGTTTGGTTCACTAGAGCCACCAAGTGAACCAAAAGGTCAAACCCTAGGGTTGAATGAATTAATATTTAAATATAACTATTACATTTAAACTCGGGCTTCATTACAAACGGGTCTTCAAGCGCTCCTTGCTCCTTGATTTCCAATTCTTCAAAATTAATTCTAACTATTCCTATTACAAAACTATTTAAAATAAATAGAAACCTTGATCAGTAGTCAAGGGGAAGTACATAGGAAGGAGATAGAATTTACATTAAGAAAAAATTAGAGAAGATGAGGTACGCAGACCCCATTTAATAAAACCCATACATTCATGCATCCAACTAAAATAAAATCCAATCACATTGGTCAATAGTCCATAATCAATCCTATTTATTATCATACACATCACCATATGCATCAATAAATAACATTCATCTCATGAATAATAAACATTCAATATATATAATGATATCATTTAATGGGCAAATTTAGTTAGTATAAAATTTAATTTTGAATCAAAATAAACTCCTTTATTTTAATCCAAATTTAAATCAAAATAAACTATTTTATTTTAATCAAAATCTTTAATCAAAATAAACTCATTTATTTTAATTAATTATGGAATCCAATTCCATGTAAAAAAATAACTCCTTAATAAAAGGAAACACGAATTCTCTTTCCTATTCACAAATAAACTCTTTTATTTTGAATAATATGAAATCTTATTCCATATTTAAATAAACTCTTTATTTAAGGAAATTAGGATTCTCTTTCCTATTCACAAATAAACTCTTTTATTTTGAATAATATGAAATAAGATTTCATATCTAAATAAACTCCTTTATTTAAGAAAATATGAAATCCAATTTCAACTCCAATTAGTTATCATGGAATACAATTCCAACTCTAATTAGTTAGCATGAAATTTAATTTTAAAATTAAAATAAACTTTTTATTTTAAGATTAAAATAAACTTTTTTATTTTAATAATAAAATTATTAAGAATATATATTATATATATAATATATATTACGGTAATAGATATAATATATATAATATATAAGCACCCGAAAACCACCCGGAAAACATGAATGGTAATAATCATGATTACTATCACTTGAATCCTGTAATTTTTCCTGGGCCACGTGATCACCATTTAAGTCACCTTTTAACAGGATAAGGAAAACCAAGCCACGCAAATCACAGAATTTTTAAAAAAAACACATGTGAGGCTTTCGGAAATAGCGACTGACTTCGCGAATTTCCAATATACTTCCGGAAATTTATTACGACTTTTCCTCTTCTTTTTTTTTTAAATAAATTTTATACAATAAATTATACCTAATTAAATTATTCTAAACACATATCAATATACATTTCAAATCTGAACAATTAATAATTTGCATAAAAGTTTGGCTCTGATACTACTGTTAGGTTTGTAATATTCATGAACGCAATCAAATTGCACAAAATAAGCGGAAACGTGAAAAATCAGAGTTTTAAAATTTTACAAACCATATACCCGGATCACTCTTTATGCACAATTATTAATTAAACGAAAAGATAAAGAATAAGAACCATACCCTTGAAGATTCGAGCTTCCTCAGGTACAAGTTCACCTCCAAATCCTTTCCGCGTTCAACTTGAATCCACCAGATTTGGTTCTTTTCTTTGATCAACGTTAGCCACCCAAGTGTTTGGCCTCTAGAGGTGATCCACCAAGGAAGAGTAAAGATTCAAGAAGATGGATTTTTTGGTAAAATCCTAGTTTTTCTATCTAACATAGAAAGGGGTGTACTCTCCCAACTATTGGAATTACGTATTCACATGTTTTGTGAAAGTGTCAACCATCTCACCTATAATAAGACTCCTCTTATTTATAGATATAGGAAACCCTCCTTAACAATTAAGGAATTGAGTTTTATTTAATTAATTAAACTCCTTTAATTAATTAGGCTCCTAATCTTATTAAGAATAATTAATTAAAATCTTTTAATTAATTTAACCTCCTAATCTTATTAGGAATATATGAGAGTACTTTTATTAATTAATTTCTAAACTCTTTTAGGAATTAAATAATAATAATAATAGTAATAATAATAATAAGACTCCTCTTATTAATTTATATTTAATATTTCCAAAATATTAAATAATAAATATTAAGCTATTTAATTTATTCTATCATCATAGATTAAATTAAATATACTTAACTTATTATTATGATTATGCCATTAACTTCTTAAATAATTATTTTTCCTTTTATGGTGTGACCCTTTAGGTTCTTCATATTAAACCGGTTGTGAATAAATTAATTAGAACAATTCTAATCTTATTCAAATAAATTAAACTATTAATTTATTTAAATAAATAATATTTATTCTACATTATGGATAAGCCTCCCTAGCGATTAACGACTTTCCAGATAATATAAATTTTAACATTAATCATAAAAGAACCTTTGAGTAAATAGTTACCGTACAATTCAATCATTCCACCATACAATGTCCCAATTAAATATAAGACATGGAATTACTGTCAAGTCTTATTTTATTTAATTATATGTATTTCGACTCTTAAATGCACAACTCCAAATAATGCAAATTAGAAACTCCTTTCTAATTTCATTACGCTTTTGCCAATGACTCTTTTGAGTTGTCATTTATCGAATCACATATGACATTTCTCTTCTTTTACTAGAAGTGGTAGATTCTTTATTGATCATACATTATCTCCATGTACAACTTATTATACCCAAGCATACCCTTTGATATACCCTAAGGGTCTTAAGGAATAAGTCAAAGTATAATTCATCATACACAAGATACTATGATGATCTCAAGTCCAAAGATCACTTGTACTACTATCACTACAGGAATTTCTATTGACAGGCAAGTAAAACTCCATTAGGTATTCCTTAGCGAGCCACGTTCAGTGAACTTATTCTCTAATAAGCACCTACATACTTGCTTTAGTGTCTCCACACAAATGATCATGAAATCAATCATCCTCATCTAATGAGCAAGCAACGTATGTACCAATCTATCCGGATTCACTAATCCCCAATTTAGTAATCCAACAATTGGGAACTTTTTTTGTTTTAAGCTTTCTAAGAATTTAGATCTCATTAGAATGATCATCATCATTATTCTAAAAGCATTGCTTAAAACTATGGAGTTATCACATATTATAAAACAACATCAAGTACATAATTAAAAGCCTTTAATAAATTAATTCTTTTTATTAATAAATGAATAAGATTGTTACAAAGTATATGCTTTATCATCAAACATGATTGACTTGTGTGCATACTACTTTCAGGGAGGTCACGCACAAAGCACAACAAACCTCAAAATTAGTAAACATAGTACTAATAACTTCAAAATATTAATAATGATATACATTAATGAATGACTAAATACAATTCTCCAACTAGAGTCAAAATAATCAAACCCAAAGATCGAATCCACCTAGATGGTCAAAGGCAACTCTCTCATCACACTAGCCCTGAATCACCCCTGCAAACCTGCTAGGAGAAAAACACAACATGCGCTAATTTTCCAGTACAGATATAGATAATACAAAGATATATAACTGAAATATGAAATCAACTGAAGTAACATACTTAACAAAGCCTCAAGCTTAAAGACCGACGAAAATATGATATCCAAAGTCTGAATAGAATATATCCGAATCACAAAATTTAACGAAACAAACAGAAGAGTAAAGAATGAACTGAAGTAACTAACTCAATTAATTAAACCGAACAGAAATAAATAAAACTAATACAATGAAATAATAGGTTGAATCAAATGGCTGGGTGTTACTTCATACCAAGTGAGCTCAAAAATATACATTACCACACAGGCAAGTCAAAAATAATGCCACACAAGAAAGTAAAAATAATGACACACAGGCAAGTCAAAATAATGCCACATAAGCAAGTCAAAATAATGCCACACAGGTAAGTCACACATTGGATCGCGAATCCAAATGTATACAAATCGAATAGGTGTGTTTGGCACAACATCACCAATCTACAGAATAGAAAACTAGGGTTAACCGATACGCCTCCCACAACAAAACACCAAATGACACATTTTCTCTGGAGCCCAAACGGAGATGCCGTGGACTAATCACACTACCACAGAAAGTGTCATGCCTCTCATGTATATACGACATGCTTGTGGTACCCCCATAGGTGGTTATAGCTCATGTATACCCTACGGTACATTCTAATAAAATATCATATCACAAAACATGCGACATAATACCAATAAAAGGGTTCTATATGTACATGTTGAACCAAATCAAATTATAGTCACAATCTCTCAAAAAGAAGGTAGCAACATGTACCGCTCTACAATTATCAAAAGTAAATACTAAGCATGATAACCTAATTCAAAGAGTACAAATACGAGTCATATATATCAACTCCAAAATAAAACTATTATATGAATTTCACAAGAAATAATTATGTGAAATAATAACGAAATTCGAAATAAAGGACAAGACGAACAAATCAAATTCAACAAGAATGTCGCTGAAAGAGTACGAAATCTGTACCTTAATATAGTACCAAAATAATTCAACGAAGCCAAATATCACCCGTTAGACTCCCCAATTCGATCTTATTATCAAAATAAAATATAATACATATAATTAAATTATGAACTTATACAGTTTGTATTTTCATAAATTTAATAATTTTAATATACTATATTCAGTTTATAATCAAAAGATATACATTTCAATTATAATAACAATATTATAATATTATTTATCACTTTCCCTTTAATATATATATATATATATATATATATATATATATATATATATATATATATATAAGCGTAATAATACATAATTGACACTTATAGTTAATTTTCTTAGTTCATATATATCATGTATCTCAATTTTAAATTATAATTTCATTAACAAATTCAATTAATCAAGCGACACAATAAAATTTTAAAATAGATTGCTAACATAACAAGAAAATAGATTATAATTACAGTAGAAAAATAGTTATTTTGTATTCAAAAATAGTCCAATAATTACCTTTGAGAAGAAGAATATGGTGAATAAAATTTTAATGATTTTACTTTTAAACCATTTTTAATTACAACCACGTTCCCTCGTTCTCCTCGTTCTTCTTCCGCCTCTTCTTCATTTTTTGCTACGTTAGAAACCCTCTTTAGTCGATTATGTCAGTATATGTATAGGAAGGAATTTAACCTAATATATTAATATTATTCCAATTTGGTTTTTAACCCATCACCATAATTTGGGCTCAAATAATTTAACAAGCCCAAACTTAAATACTTAGAAATTAGTTTGACCCAATTAGTATAAATGCCCAAATTAATGTAACCACATACTTATTATAGTCAACATAAATTAAATACAATTTGACCAAAACTGCCAAACACAAGAAAAATCCAATTTTACTAAGTTAATTATTCATCACTTATTAATACTTATTAGCCCAAATTAATTAAATAACAAGTTTAACTCAAATAAAAGACAAAGTCCAAACAATATGTTTTAAGAATATAATTTTTTTTTTGGGTATTACATTACCTCCCCTTAAAAAGGATTCCGTCCCTAGAATCAAAAGAGTAACAAAGATTTACTTGACATTAAAGATGTGAGAATACTCTTGCCGAATAGTCTCTTACGCCTTTCAAATAGTTTCGCGCTCTGGATAATTGTAAGAAAAATAAAATAAAGTAAATATTTAATTATTAACAAAATTCGGATTATTACAGTTAAACAAGAAAAAAGATAGAGGAAGGAGTATTGATACTGAGAGGCATCATGGACTGGAATTTGAAGACTCATTCATGGGATTTAACTGATTTTGAACAAGAAACCATCCCTAACATTAATCCAATTAGTGGGTCTAGTAGCTTTGGTGGACAGGGTATTAAGGGGGATTTTTTAGTTAATTTGAAGCTTGGCCACGTGGTCAACTCGGGCAATGAGTTGGGAGAAACTTCAAAGGTGCCAAATGTACCCAAAATGGCGCTATCACCTCCAGGCTCATCAAAGAGGGCACGTGCGATTAACAATGGAATTCAGACAACATCTTACCTTGTAGATGGGTGCAATACAGACCTTAGCAACTGCAGGGAGTAACATAGGCGCCACAAGGTCTGCGAACTTCACTCTAAGACTCCACAGGTTATAATCAAAGGTCACAAGAAACGGTTTTGCCAGCAGTGCAACATGTACGAATGTTTTGGCGCCTTCAGTAAGCTTGTATTCTTATGTTCAAGTGATTAATATGAGCTTTTAGATGTACAAGTTTTTCTATCTTTGTCACCCATTCTGAGTCGTCAAATACATGATACAGAAAATAACTACAACTTTATTATTACAATTGTCGTGCAAAATACGACAACACATATGCTGTGAGTTTAAATACAAATATTGTCTTCTAGATAATATCCACACTCAAATAAGTCCTCATTACAATTATTGATACACTATTTTATAAAATAGTGAGGACTACTAAAACGACTGTCTTGAAACATCACTCCACACCCCGACTAGTTCCCGCTATATTCTCGCCTCCTAAGAAAAAAAATGGAACAAAAAAGAAAATGGTGAGTTCAACTAGCCCAGTAAAGAATATTATGACTAAAATAATGTTGAACAAATTATCATTAGTCCTCAACAGGGAAAAATCTGATAGAATATAATAGACAACAAATTTTAGATCAACAACTACAGTAGAAACAACAATTCATTAGAAGAGTTACGTAGAGAATGAAATCTACTATCTTATATGATTTAAAAGTCCATCATCAATATTTTATCCCTGTAACATCAATCAATATACATTTTGCATCAAATATTCATCTTTGTACTACGGGCCAAAGATATTCATTTGTATCACCAGTTGTTCATGTTCATCTCAACACATGTTCATCTTTGCACTACGGGCCAAAGATATTCATCAGATAATCATTCATCTTTGCACTACAGGCCAAAGATATTCATCAAGTATCATCATTTAAGACTGAGGATGATGAAAATTATTTTAAAGAACGAATCCAGTGAGATAAAGGACACAATTATGGATTCATAATTTAGTTTATCCAAGTTCAAGAATACTCCATAATAATCAATTGTGGAGCAAAATTCAAGAATAAAGTTCAAAACATAGATCTAATCAAAAATAGGAACCATAACAGATAACTTGGATACAGAAAAGAAAACTCAAGGAATTTTTGATCATTTCAGGAATTATAGAAGCAATACTTACCGTAGTTAGTTTAGAGTTAGGAATCTGAAATGAATAATATACGAAACTGTAAATAAATTTTCAAATGTCATGCGGTAATCTGCGTAGACATATCATTTCCACAATTTAAAAACAATTGAATACGAAAGGTTATTCACCAGGCATGCGTTAGTCCGCGTAGATAGGTTATTCCCACATAATAATAAAGAATGGAATAACAAAAGGATTTCACCATGCATGCGGTAGTCTGCATTTACAAGTTATTCCCACATAATAATAAAGAATGGAATAACAAAAGGATTTCACCATGCATGCGGTAGTCTGCATTGACAAGTTATTCCAAGAAAATAATAAAGAATGGAATAACGAAAAGATTTCACCATGCATGCGGTAGTCCGCGTAGACATGTTATTCCAACAGAATAATAAAGAATGGAATAACGAAAAGATTTCACTATGCATGCGGTAGTTGATGAGTGAGATTTATACCTACGAATCAGATCCTTTGTGGCTTAAGATGTTGCATGTTTTCAGTTATTTAGTTAGCTTATATATATATATATATTTTATTGTTATTATGTTAATCTCTATGATGTAGGGCTTTTATAGATATTGTCCAGTTTCTGGGGGCATAATGATAATTTTTTTATAATTTACAGCGGCATGGCCAAGGATAACTAAGATCCGTATGCATACCATCCCTCGAGCTACAACCCCATTTCTCACATCAGTGGCTGGGCCAAATGGAGACCTCACTGAAACTTCGTGTCGCATCAAGAGTCCTTTCTTGATCTTTCAGCCATTGCCGCCGCCCGATCTTGGGTTGATGTCATCTTTGCTCTGGTGAAATTCTATTTTTATTCCATTCTTTATTATTACATTGGAATAACACATGCATGTATTGATCTATCGCATGCCTGGCGAATTTCTGTTGTTATTCCATTCTTTATTATTCTATTGGAATATCACATGCATGCGGATTACACATGACTGGTTCCATTATTTATTATACATTGGAATATCACATGCATGCGGATTCGCGCGTGACGGTTCCATTCTTTATTATTACATTGGGAATAACTTTGTTTTGTGTGGTCTATCGCATGCATGGTGAATTCTTTTGTTATTCCATTCTTTATTATTCTGTTGGAATAACATGTCTATGTGGATTACCGCATGCATGGTGAATGATCCTTCGTATTCATTCATTATTAAATTGTGGAAATGATCTATCTACGTGGATTACCACATGGCGGGTGAAAATCCTTTTGCAGTTTCGTATATTCTACTATACTAATCCGGGATATCATTTCTTTTGTACTCGTCATGAAATATCGTTTTCTTTGGTATTTTTCTGTTACGAGTTACTATTCACTCTAGTATTATTCACTCGGGTATTCGAGGCACTTTTTGTGCTGGAGTACTATTCATGAGTTACTATTCACGGTTTATTATTCACTCGATTACTATTCACTCTAGTATCATTCACTTGGGTATTTGGGGTACTTTTCATGTCGGGGTACTATTCATGAGATACTATTCCCGAAGTATTATTCACGGGGTACTATTTACCCGAAAAATATATTTCTTTTCTATCCAAATTATTTTTGGTACATGAATATTATTCTTGAATTTTACTCTACAAAGCAGTATCATGTTGACAATTTGGATATTTTTAAACTCTGGATAAATTCAAAGTCTTTAATATTTATCCTTGATCTCGTTTGATTATTGCTTATATCATTGTCATCATCCTCATGCTTATATTGTGATGAAAGTCATCTTTGGCTTACATGCATAGATGGACTTGGTATGATTATGACCAGGGATTATTCGGTATAATCATGACCGTAATGTAATGAATGATGTGATAAAATTCCTCATTGGCCTGTAGTTCATTGATGGACAGTTGTTGGTATGATTATGACCAAGGATTATTCGGTATAATCATGACCATTGATGATTACATGAATATCCTTGGCCGTGGTGCATGGATGATTCGATTTTATTTATTAAGCTGAGTCTCAACGATAAAGTTGATGAAAAACTTTTTAAATCATAGAAGATAGTAGATTTTATTCTATACTTGACTCTTCTAATGGATTGCTTATTCCGTTGCAGTTGTTGATCTAAAACTTGTTGTCTATTGTATTCTATCAGTTGTTATACTGTTGAAGGCTAAGGATAATTTATTCTGCATTATCTTAGTCATAATATTTCTTACTGGGCTAGTTGAGCTCACCCTTTCTTTCATTGTTCTCTTCAGGAAATGAGAATATAGTTGGGACGAGTCGGGGAATGGAGTGATGGTCCAGGATAAATGGCTTTAGTAGTCCTCACTATTTTACAGAATAAAGTGATAATAATTGTAATGAGGACACCATTGAGTGTGGATATTGTCTAGATGACAATATTCTTGTTTAAACTCTTAGCAATGTTTTGTCGTATTTTACACGACTGTTGTATAATTAAGTTGTATTTGAATTTATGTACCATGTATCTGGTGACTCAAGATGGGTGATGTATACCTGTTTTGGGGGCATCACAGTTGGTATCAAAACTTAGGGATATGATCCCTGGCTGAGATGTGAGATAAGAACTAGGAGGGGAGAGACGGGGAATTCCTTCGCTAGTATGACCACCTAACTTTATTTGGTATTTAATTGGTCAGTCAGAGTATAGGGATAATATGTGATATGTTAATTAACCCTTGTTTTGTGACTGTGTTTGAAAATGGCATCTGAAAATGTTGAGATCAGCAATGAAGTACATGAGATCGTTGAGTCACCAACGATCAATACCCAGGATAATGTGCAACAGGAAGACAATAATCCTTAGGTAAATAACAACACCGATCAGATGATGAACGATGGGATTTTCAGAGGCTTTATGCAATTCATGCAACATCAGGCGAGAGAGACTCCTGTTCATAATGCAGGTGGAAACAATGGAAACCCAAGGCTGGTCACTGCTAAGTAGTTCAAGGAGCTGGGACCGCCGGAGTTTTTGGGAAAGCCAGAACCACTTAAGGCGGAGACGTGGTTAAAGCAGATCACCAAGATATTTGATGTCTTGGGATGCTCCGAGGAGCAAAAGGTTCCCTTTGGCACATTTATGTTGCGTGAAGAGGCAGATTACTGGTGGAAATCTATAAAACGTACCCAACTTGACGCACTCAAGATGTCTTGGGAGAAGTTTCAAGAGCTGTTCAATGACAAGTACTTTCTCAAAAGTATTCGACACATGAAGGAGGTGGAGTTTATCAAGTTGGAGCAAAACAATATGACCGTGTCGCAATACGAGGCTAAATTTACGAAGTTATCCCGGTTTGCATCCCATTTGGTCGATAATGAGGAGCGAATGATGCGGATGTTTCTAAGAGGTTTGAAACCCGATATACGTCAATACCTCATTTCTCACAAACTTTGTTTATATTCAGATGTTGTGAATAGGGCTCAGTTATTGGAGCGCGATAATGAGTCAAAGCCACAACCAAAAGGTAATGACCAAAGAACACGATAATAATAAATGCGGTGGTAACAACCATCGAACAATGATAACCATCGTGGGGGAAATTATCATGCCAAGAATGGTAACCACTTCGGTTGTTATCATGGCCAAGATAATAGGAGTGGAAATTTCAAGAAGAGAAGGTTCAACAACGATGGAAAGCCAGCAGCACCAACACCTGTTTTCAAGGAAGGAGAACGACCACCAATTGTATCCTTCAAATGCGGAGGGGAGGGACATATCAGTCCAAGCTGCACAATGCAGTCCAAAGCATGTTACAATTGTGGAAAAGAAGGTCACCTAGCCTGATTTTGTCGTGCACCAAAGTCAAGTCCAGCTGGGACGGTGGCACCAAAGGCGGATACGGACAAAACAAAGTTGGTGGTTTTAGGAAGAGCATTTTTCGTGACTTCTCAAAAAGCGAATAACCCGAACGAAGTTAGCATGGGTTAGTTAATTATAAATTATTGCGAAGTCTATCCCTTATTAGATACCGGTTCTACCCATTATTTTATCTCTCTTGCTTGCGCTCAACGTTTAAATTTGACCCCAGAGAAGTTAGACTTTGACTTATCGATTGAAACTTCGTTAGCAGAAACCTTCGTTACCTCCACTGTTTATAAATCTTGTTTGATTCAAATCGACACTTTCATGTTACCTGTCGATCTTATCTCTTTGAAAATACTTGCCTTTGATGTGATTTTAGGAATCGATTGGTTAACTACTCATCATGCTTTTTGTAAGGTTATTAGCTTTCATATTCCTAACCAACCTGTTATACGAATTCAAGCAACAAAACCACTAAAGTCAATCATTATCATATTAAGCTATAAGTAAAGAGCCCCGAGCCTTTCGCTGGTGACTTCCAAGTCTTGCGAATCTGGAGATGATAAAGACCCTCAAATGGCAAATCTTTGCCTGATGGCCAAGCATGCAAAGGACAAAAAGAACTCCAACATTCATGAAGTAAGTATAGATGAGGTATTTGGCTTTAACTCTCCTGATGTAGACATTGATGATTTAAGAACTGCACTGCATGGCATAACATATGATATGCATCAATACATGAAATGGTTTAGAGTTCTGTCTAAGGACTATTCACTTCTTCAAAAAGAGAAAGAGAAAGTTCAAGAAGAACTAGAAACAACCCTTCTAAGTACTGACTCGCTCTCCAAGTTTGAAGCTGAGAATAAGCTCTTAAAACAGACCAATGAGCTCAATGCACAAAGAGAGTCAAGTCTAACCTCTAAAATTGAGGAACTAGAGAAGACAATCTCTACATGGAATAAATCCTCTTCATCCATGGACTCCCTGATCTCTAGTTAGAGAAGTGTCACTGACAGAACATGTTTAGGCTTTGGGAAATCCACCTCAGAGCCATGTGTGGAGAAGGTAAAGGAAACTAGCACTAGTAATGCTTCAAGTTTTAGTAGAGGCATTATATTTATGAAATCCTCACAGAAGGATGAACCAGTCCAACTCTGCTCTACTGATTCAATCCACATTCCAAGGAGTAAATGATCTCATTCTGGCCTAGGTTTCAGAAAAGAGAAGAGTAACCCAGCCATTACTCACCAACCTCGAAGGATCGTAGATTCTAGTAAAATCAACTCCACGAACCAACTGAGAAGGAACAGTAGAGGTAAGGTACACTCCTCACAAATCATGAAACACAAAGACATATGGAAAAAGGAGAATTAGTTTAACAGAAAGATGATTAAAGATCCACAAAAGTTCAAATGGAGGAAGAATCCTCACACACACACAAGCATGCATCATATTAGATGTTTTGTGTGTAATAAGGTTGGTCACAAGGCTGCATTGTGCTATTATAATCCTACTCATGTGAAACCCAAAATCAAGCAGATTTGGGTTCCTAAGGGTACTAACAAAGCAGGACCCATGCAAGTATGCGTACCAAAATGAGAGTTTCATCTTACCACAGGAACTAAGCTCCACGATCACAACCTGGTATCTTCATAGTGGATGCTCAAGGCACATGACAGGGAACAAAGCCCTTCTGTCTAACTATGTCGAGAAAGAGGGTCCTACAATCATCTTTGGAGATAATGGCTCTGACAAGACAAGAGGACATGGCTCAGCTGGAAATGGTGCAGTGTCTTTTAGCAAAGTGGCCTATGTGGAAGGACTACAACACAATCTTCTCAGCATAAGTCAACTCTGCGACAAGGGTTATCAAGTAACATTCCTCAACAATCAATGTCAAGTCAGAGATCTGAAGACATACGTCATAAAGCTGACTGGAACAAGAGAAGGAAATGGCTACATAGTAAATCTTGGTCAACTAAGCTCAAATGAGACAATATGCTTTCTGGCTAAAGCATCTAAAGAAATGAGTTGGCTATGGCATAAAAGACTGTCTCATCTCAACCTCAAGAGCATGTCTAAACTGGCCTCAAAAAATCTAGTTGCAGGCTTACCCAAGTTCAACTTCGTCAAAGAAATGTCATGCAATGCCTGTCAGCTTGGAAAGCAGACAAGAAGTTCATTCAAGAGCAAAACTGCCAACTCAATTGATAAGCCCCTGCAGCTGCTTCACATTGATCTATTTGGGCCAATTCCAACAACGAGCCTCGGAGGGAAGAGATACTCACTAGTCGTGGTGGACGACTATACCAGATTCACATGGGTGTTCTTTCTGACCTCGATCAAGATGTTCAGACTAGTAATGAATGAGAAAGAGGAGAAAATTAAGGCTATAAGGAGTGATCATGGGAGAGAATTCGACTTCTCTAAAATGGACTAGTTGCACAGACAATGGCATCAATCATAACTTCTCAGCTCCACGAACTCCTCAAAAAAATGGAGTAGCTGAAAGAAAGAACAGGACGCTAATAGAAGCTGGAAGAACTCTACTAGCTTGTGACCCATCCGCTGAGTACTTATGGGCGTAGAAGTCATTAACATCTGCATGCTACACTTAGAACAGATCACTGATATACTCTATGATTAAAAAGTCTCCCTACGAACTGTGGAAAGGAAGAAAGCCAAGTGTCAGCTACTTCCATGTATTTGGCTGTGCATGCTACATTCTCAACAATGGAAAGCAGTATTTGACAAAGTTCCAACCCAAGTCAGAAAAAAGAATCTTTCTTGGGTATGCCACAGACAGTAAGGCCTACAGAGTGTTCAACAAAAATCCACTGAGCGTTGAAGTCTCAATCCACATCATCTTTGATGAAACAGAATTGGACAAAACTATGTCTCAAGATACTATGAATGAAAATTTCGACACTACGAACGAAGTCGTCGAGCTCAACATCACGATCGTAGTCCCAGAAAATGAGATCATTGAGCGAGAAGAGGAGATCGTAGAGAGAACTATGCAAGACAGTGAACCTCCACATCAAGAAGCTGAAATTGATCTCGAAGGTCTCAGACAAGAAGGCATCAGGACATATGTTCCAATAGAAAATAGATGGGCAAGAGATCACACTCAAGACTTAATCATTGGAGACCCAAATGCAAGAGTCAAAATAAGAGCTGCCACCCAAAATGAGTGTTTCTATCTGAGCTTTCTGTCACAGATGGAACCCAAGAAGATAGAAGATGCTATGGAAGACTCCAGCTGGATAGAAGCCATGAAGGAAGAACTAAATCAGTTTGAAAGAAGCAAAGTATAGATTAATTCCAAGACCAAAAAATCATCCTTTCATTGGCACCAAGTGGGTCTTCAGGAACAAGATGGATGAAGATGGAGTAATAACCAGGAATAAAGCAAGACTGATGGCCAAAGGTTACTCTTAGGAAGAAGGCATTGACTACGATGAGACATTTGCACCTATTGCCAGACTAGAAGCCATCAGAATATTCCTTGCCTTTGCTGCTCATATGAAGTTCAAAGTATTTCAGATGGATGTCAAAAGTGCATTCCTAAATGGTGAACTTCAAGAAGAAGTATATGTAGAGAAACCTCCAGGTTTCATCAATCCATCTCTTTCCAATTATGTCTATAGACTAGACAAAGCCTTATATGGTCTTAAACAAGCACCTAGAGCATGTTATGAAACATTAACTAACTTTCTTATGAAAATGGGTTCACTAGAGGTAGAGTAGATACCACATTATTTCTTAGAAAGCATAAGATTAGTTCAAATATATGTTGATGACATTATTTTTGGATTTACTGATGAAAAGTTATACAAGAGATTTTCCAAGCTTATGCAGAGCAAGTTTGAAATGACCATGATGGGTGAGCTGAACTTCTTCCATGGACTGCAAGTAAAGTAGACTGATGAAGGAATCTTTATAAACCAAGCCAAGTACATCAAAGATTACTAAAAAAGTATGGCATGGAATTAGCCTCTCGCATGAAAACCCCAATTGCTCCAGCAACCAAGCTTGACAAAGATAAAAAAGGTAAAAGTATTGACATAACTCAATATAGAGGTATGATAGGCTCTCTTCTAAATCTGACTCCCAGTAGAACTAGACATAATGTTTGCAACATGCATATGTGCTAGATTTCAAGCTAATCCTAAGGAATCACACTTAACTGCTGTAAAAAGGATTTTTAGGTACCTCAAGGGCACACCTCACTTGGGGCTTTGGTATCCCAAGGAGTCCTCATTTGAACTAACATGATATCTGAGATCTTTGACTTTGCGAGGTTGTAAAATGAAGCAGAAAAAGTACCGATGGCTTTTTGTCGGCTACTAGGAAATAGACTTGTGTCTGGTTTTAAGAAGCAAAACCCAGTATCTTCTTCAACCACGGAAAGTGAATACATTATCTTTGGCAAATTGCTATGCTATGCAGATCCTCTGGATGAAAAATCAGCTAGCATACTATGGGTTTGAATTCAAACCTATACCTGTTCACTGTGATAACACAAGTGCCATAGCAATAACACATAATCCTATCATGCACTCTAGGACTAATCATATAGAAATAAGGTATCATTTCTAGGGATCATGTACAAAATGGAACTATATCTTTATAATATATCCCTACTGAAAGTTAACTTGCTGATGTCTTTACAAAACCTCTAGATGAATCCAGATTTAATAAACTAATAAGTGAACTAGCCATGCTAAATTTACAACCATAAAATCTATGCTTTAGTTTGTGCTAACCATGCAGATATAAAGGCTAAGTTCAAAATCGTAGACATGACCAAAGAAAATCCATGATTGTAGAGTTGCAGTGATATGAAAGACCACGATCGTAGAGCTCCATCAACAGAACAAAGAAGCATCATGTGATGAAAAAGTTCCAACAAGTCAAAGCAATCTCTCTGTCAAGCGCCTCAAGGACAAACCTAACCCTTAATTCACTCTAAGAGGTTGGCCCTTCCTGAGCTACCTTAACTCTAGAGAAATGCTAAGTCAAAAGTTCAATCACAAGGACTAGGGCAGACAACGTTCGCAGAGTAGATTAAGAAGTAAACTCAATGATCGCAGTACAGACTCAACAAATGCAGTGCATGCTCGATGATTATAAGAACTACCTCAACGATCGTAGTCCTCCCAAAGGACACATTAGCTCAGGAGTAGCTAAGGGGCAAATCAATATTTTCCCACAAGTTAAAATTATGGAGCCAAGCAGAACTCGACACATCTCTCTCTAATCAGATCATGTGGAGGGAAGTTACAAGTATAGTTTAAAAACCCTTTTTGAAAACTCAAAAAGTTCAAAAAGCTCATATCTCTCTCTCTCTCTCCAATATCAGAAACCATAGCATTCAAAATCGCAAAATCATCCTCAATACAAAGAAATCAATGGTAGCCTCAAATGTCATCTCTGGTTACAGACTCTGTTTCGATGAGTTCAAGACAGATGACCCCAAGTTTCTCAAAACTCTGTCTCTGATAAAGAAAGCTAGTCTTGAAGAGGCCCTGGGTATGAGCACTTGAATCTACCCTAAGCTGATAAAGGAATTCTACAGAAATGGTGTGTTTGAGAACGACGTCATCACTACGAGGGTCAGGGACGTGGAAATCAAGCTCAAGGCTAAGGATATAAATCTAGCCCAAGGTTTCAAATAGAAAGGGTTTCCATTCATAGATGGCATCGATTTCCATGAAGGACTTAAGAGAATGCACCACAAAAAGTTCCCCACTGTCAAAGGGTACAAGAAGAAAGAGTTCCCTCAGAAGTACGAATTTCTGGCAGACATTGTTGGAAAATGCATATGCTGCAAGAGCTCCAGTCATGACTCTGTAAACAAAGTGCAGCTCAAGCTTATGACAGCCATCAGTTATGGGATACAGCTTAACTATGGAGCCCTACTACTTGAATGGATTGGGAAGTGGATTCTTAGCTTGAAGAAGTCAAAGAGCTCTGGAAAGATGCTCTACGGACGATTCATAAGTATTATCCTATAGTCTGCTTTGGGAGATAAGATATGGGATGATGAAGGAGAGTCCATCAATCCGAACAGATGAATGACCCAGCAACTATTCGAAAACTAAAAAAGGAATCCAGCAGAGAATGTACGAATGATGTCTGAGTCCAGTGGTAGGACTGGTGATGCAAAGGAGTCAGGGATTCCAGGGAACATGTCTGTTGTTAAGGAGAGTGGAGAAGATGAAGAGGAAACCAATAAGGAGGAACCCATTGCCTTAGTCAGAAAAAGCAAGGGCAAAAGAAAGCTGAAGGTTCAAATGGCAGAAGAACCCCAGGGGTCAACCACTGATATACCACAAGAGCTTTCTGATATTGAAACTCTGAGGATCTTGAGAAGGAAAGAACGGTAACATGAAAGGAGATGAAGACAGAGCTACCATCTCAATTTCTTTGAAAAAGAATAAAAATAGTCACAAGTCCAAGAGGCCATCTGTCTCCTCGATCGTAGAGTATCTACCGATTGTAGAGACCAAACTGGTCGCCTCTCCCAAAGAGGTTGCTGCAAAAGATACTTTGGCTAATCAATAGTTTAGATTTGAAGCTGAAGAAAGTCCTAAGGCTGTAGCTCAGCCTAGAAAACCTAGAAGAAAGTTGGTCAAAAAGTATATCCTTGTTAATAAAGGAGTACTTAAAGAAGAAGACAAAAAGATAGCCACTGAGAAGGGGCTATCCGAAGTAAGACAAAAGAACATTGCTCAAGCTGAGGGGGAGCTACATGAATTTCTTACTCTAGAAAATGCTCTAGCTGAGGGGGAGCTACTTGAAATGCAGATGGATGATCATGTTGAGGGGGAGCCTCATGATATTCCTTTAATAAAAGAAGCTGCTCCTGAAGAAAATAAGAGAGCCCCAGAGCAAGAAAGTCAAAAAGAGGTAATTGATGTAGTGGAAACCTCCAAAGAAGACAGTGAAGAAGAAGATGATGAAATAGAAATCATAGCCGTGGGCTGTTTTAACGTCCACAAATTTTAAACTCCTTATTAATTAAATATGTGATTTAATTGTAATGAGTTAGTTTTGTGAGTCTATTAAAACCTTAAGTGGTTATGTGAATTTATGAAATGATTAAAGGGAGTCACTAATAATCGATTTAAATTAGTGGACTAACCCTAAGATTCTAATATCAAAGACTTGATAAGAGTATTAATTAAATATTCAATTTATTTGAATATATTAGCAAGAGTTGAACATATTGATTAATTGCAATTATGAGTAATTAATTGATAATGGGTTAATTAATAATTATTATTGGATAAATAATAATTAATGTATAAAAGATTAATAATTTGTAAAATGATTATATGTTACTTGATTAATTGGTGCAATATAGTAAACCTTTATTATATGGTAGTTAACTATATATTTTATATAGTACAAGGTGGTACATTAATATGTCTATATATTATATATATAGACTATATAGTAAGAGTTATTTGCATTCATGTGAGTTGCATAATAATATTGTTATATGATGTGGAGTGTGTGGGTAAACATTCATGTATAGCCTATTGACATATAATAATATCAATTGTTAAATTAATAATGATTTCATTAAGTTATTATGATAATAAAAATCATGGTAATTGAAAATGTACATGAATTATATGTATGTGCACTACTTGATACCTTGTAATTAGGAAATACATTGTATGCTCTTTGAATCATTATAACCTATGTTATAAGAAATAAATTGTGTAGACATATTTTATAACCAAAGTTTATATTATGTGTATATATGGTATAAGCCAAATGTTGCATTTCATTGTTTGCAAATGCTGAGGATTTCTCTTGTCCCATAATAAGAGTCCCATTTCTTTCTTACACGTGAAAACAAAAGAAGCTATCAAACCTACTTTATTCTTCATCTCAAATTCATCAATCTAGATCAATTAGTGGATGGGGAGTGGGATTCATGATTGAGATTACCAACTCTCACCAACTCTCTCATAACCCTTGTGCATTCTTAAAAGCCAATGGTTTGATTTGTGAGGTAATAGCATTATCTAGTTAAGAATTATTCTATAAATAAGACCTTCATCTTCCTTGTTGCAATTGCTGAGATTTAATTACCAAGGAGCTTGTAAGGAGCGAGAGTATTGCAACTCAATTACCTCAAGAAGTATGAAAATCCCAATTTATGTTCTTAGTTGAGTTTTGTTAAGATTCTTTGAATTAAGCATGTATTGGTTGATAGTTGATTTGAGTTATGTGTCTTAGTGTTATACATACTTATAAGTGTGTTGGATTATGTTAGAAACAATTTTTGTATGGACTTTGTATGGTGGGTTCTTTGAAGCGCGTAACAGAAAGAGCTACCTCATCTTTGATCGGTGGCGTAGCAATTTTACTTCTATTTATATTTAGGGTGTATGCCAAATTTCTTGTAACCAAACAGTTTAGTTTACGGCTTGGTCATGCAGTTCTTGCTACATAAGACCCCGAATTTTATGAAATAAAAGTATTCAATTTTTCTTATAGTTATTATTTTGTAAGTGGTTAAATTGATAAAAGTTTAAAGTTAACGGTGATATATATAAAATTTTCAAAATACGCAAGTGGTTATAAAATACTCATTATTGTCGGGGAATATTCATTTGGTCGTGGAATATTCTTTTTGTCGGGAGAATATCCGCATTTACTTGCCGCAACCGATTGTGGGCCCCATAATGAATAAGCTGTCGGATGAAGAAAAGCGACAAGTTTGAGTTTTTATAAATAACGGCGTAGTAGTTACCGTTAACACTGTTGGAATACCTGATGGTTAAAATACAGTAATATGCGTGGTTGCACAGTAGTACATGGTATTGCACAATATTTTTTGAATTATTAATTTTTATGTAAGAAGGCACTACTCAATAATTGTTACAGTAATTACTGTTCAATATTCTATTTTATTGATTCAATAATTACTGCGTTGATATTTTATATTATTGTTGTTTCAATAATTGTCACGACATAGTATTTCCCATTATCAGATCAATAATTCATTTTATTTGAATAATGTTATTAGATATCATTATTGGCAATGTCTAGAAAGTTCTGTCAATGAGAGGTTTGGTCACCTAATTGCATGCCAGTAAGGAGAAATCCTTATTGGAAAGCCCCATCTTTCCTGGGAACTGCCTGGTTGTCGTTATTGTGATTCTGTAATATTATTTGTTAATAATTAATTATTGATTTATATGATAAGGAAATATTTATTTGATGCGGATATAAATGATAGATTTATTTATGTGGTTATAAATGAAGGAATTAATGTTGAGGTGTTTTATCAGTATTTTTGTCGGTATGAAGGTATTAAAAGATCAAATCGGTGTTCTTAAAGCTCTATTGCGTCAGTTATAATTTTTAATCCGACCGTTGGATCGTTATGCTTTTTGGATATGTTATACATATATAAGTTGAGTATATATCCACAAATTTTGAACCGTTGAAAATTAACGCATGATTTGTTATGAATTTTACAAGGTGTTGAAACGGTGTTAAAAATCATCCGTTTGTGGATTTCAGATATTTTCTGTCTGGAATTTGGAAAAACTTAAAGCTACAAAGTTGTAGAGAATTTAATTTCGTGTGAAATGGACATAAAATTCGTATTTTTCTGATTAACAGGCTATTTTCTATGAATTACTGAAGTTTTGGAAAATAAAATGATTTTTATTAAATTTGGGTGGGACCCATTTTGGTTGGTGTACAAAAGTGTGGTGGAAATCAATTAAGGTCTGCTGAATTGGTTTTCAAGAATGATGGGCTTCATAGCAGCATGTGTAGAATAAATTAATATTATTATTTTATTAATTTAGTCTCCTTTGGCGTTCTAGCATTTTTCTATAAATAGGCGCTTAGGTTAGAATTGAAAATCACATCAGAAACAGGTTTTCTTTCTCTCTATATTATCGAGGGTATTTTTTTTGAGTATTTAGATACTTTGAGAGTTGCTATTCAGTGCAAGTTTCCTTCGGCTTTTCATCCGATATTCTAGTCAGAAGTACTGCTCTTTTGAGGTAATGGATTTTAAGGGTTATTATGTTTCTTCAGTTTAATAATTTTTCTGACCTTCAAAAATTCTGGAAATATTTGAAATGATATTTTGATGAGTTTTCTTGATTCTGTCCAAAAATGGTGATTTTTGGATGTATAGATTAAGAGTTATGAATTTTATGGGAAAAGACTATTTAAAAAGTAAACCCTTATAACTCTTTGTGGTTAACTCCAAAATTGGTGAATTTTTATTGGGAGTACATGTATATAATAGAAGTATACTCTGTAAATTTCGGAATTTTTGGACAAAAGTACAATTTATGATAAATGTCTAAATATTCGGCAGTTTTGGCCATATGAAAAATAGTAATGAATTTTAAAAATTCTGAGAAAAATATATGTTCAATATGGAACCATATTATGCTAAATCCCAGAAAAGAAAATTTGTTTGTACTGATTTGGTATTTTTCATGAAAATGGACTAGTTATGAGTAAATGAATTAAATATGTTATGTGAAGTGAGAAAATTGGAAAATAGGATTTTATGGCTTGAGAATCCTATATGAGGTATATCTTGATTTTGATGAGGGTTTTGGTTATTGGTGATGAAATCTTATGAGTTTGGCATTTTAGGATGATTAAATGCATTATTTAGTAAAGTGTAAACAATTAAAATAAATTGTTTATAAGTTTAAGAAATGTTATTCTTTCAATATCATTATACCGAAATATTGGTATGGATTTTATTGTAGAATTTCTACCTTTTTCATGTCGGGGTTACTATTTATAAATTACTATTCACGAGTTACTATTCACGAGTTACTATTCATGGGGTACTATTCACGATAAAATTGGTTTCTTTTTCTGACCAAATTATCGTTGATTTATAAATCTTACTCTTGAAATTAAATCCATGTTTGGATCATATTATTTTTATTATCATATATAACATTTTTATAATCCCGGTGAAGAAATTTCTCTTTGACTTAAGTGTAAAGATGGGTAGATTATTGGTATGATCGTGACTATGGGTTCTCTTTGGCCAGTAGTGTAAAGTTGAATCATTGACTGGTATGATCATGACCATTGAATTTACAATTGAATATTTTTAGCTTAAGTGCAAAGGTGAATTGATCAACATGATTATAATTATGGTTTATATTAATTCTGAAATGATTATGTATTTCTTTGAGATATTAATATCTTTGGCATGTAGTGCAAAGATGAACAATTGATGAATATCTTTGGCCCGTAGTGCAAAGATGACCTGTTGTTGAATATCTTTGGCTAGTAGTGCAAATATGACCTGTTGTTGAATATCTTTGGCATGTAGTGCAAAGATGAAATGATAATGAATATCTTTGGCCCATAGTGCAAAGATGAATTTATTAGTATGATTATAAACAGGAACTATGATTTGGTATAACCATGATCTTTGATGTTTCAGGTAAAGACATGTGATGAAAATTATCTTCGTCCTGGATAAGAAGAGGAATTTAGAATCACAATTATAATTATGAGTTATTCATGTGATTATGGAAAGGAACTGTTGATTGATATTACAGGGATAAAACATTATTGGTGGACTTTTAATGTGGAGAAGATAATAGACTTTATGGTCTATTTGACTCTTCTAATGGATTGCTAGTTTCGCTGCAACTATGGTTGAAAAGTTTTATCATCTACCATATGTTCTAAATCTCTGATTTATTACTGATGAAGGCTATTGCTAATTTAATTATCTTTAGTCATGATATTCTTTACTAAGCTAGTTGTGCTCACCCTTTTGCTTCACAATTCCTTTCAGGTAATGGGAGTGTTGTCGGGTCGAGCGGGGATAACAGGGGAATAGAACGGTGGTCTATAGCTGTTGAGGTTCTCCCTAAATAGTATGGAAATAATTTTATTGAGAACTTTAGATAACTATGTCGTATTGTATACGTAATTTGATATTTAATTTTGGTGAACCGAATAGGGTGAAGTGAACCCAACTTTGGAAGGGTGTTTTGCCACTATCATACAAGATGTCTAATGACATAAAACCTCGTGTTATCATAAGACAGGGTTGTGCACATCCACTTGTTGAGTATAACTACGAGCACTACCTATATGATCTTGGAGTTGGGTTGAAACATAATGTTCAATCGCAGACGGTGGAGATAGTTATATGTCAAGAGAAGACTCACCATTGGAAGGAACATGATAGTAATCTTCTCATTTTTCTTTGGGGTCTATTGGATCAACCAAGGATAATTCTCTGGACATATGATATCTATCATAACTTAGATTCATGGCCTCCTATGTACGAAGGTTTTCTTGAGCACTTCCCAAAGATTTTAATTTCTAAAACAGTTCTAGACTGTACCTTCATGTAAGGTATCACTGTGAGGTGTTGTCCATAGTTGAGACATGAGTCACAGTTGGTATTAAAACTCATAGTATATGTGTTGTTGTATTTTGCTCGACAATTGTAGTAATAAAGTTGTAGTTGTTTTCTGTACCATGTATTTGGCGACTCAGAATAGGTTGGATGGATTGGACCTATTTTGGGGGCGTTACATGCGCCCTATTTGTACTAGGGTGCAGCGTAATTGCGCCAGGCCTGCACCAGCTCTGATATTATCTGTTTAGTTTCTAATGTGCTAACTTGTTAGTATATGGTTAGAGCAAGCATGAAAATTGTTTAACACTCACACATAAGCATAAGCATGTAGTATGAACAAGTATAACCATGTTAGTACTTACAATGGACACAATACTTGTGGTCTTGAAATGAGATTTGTGATTTCAAAAGTGAACTTTGTCACGAACACATCATGTGAACATTCTGACTTTATGAATATGTTAATATGATTTATATTGGCATGAAATGTAAGACTAAAGTGGTTGAACACACTAGCATACATGATTGAAAGATTAGACTAGTTCAAAGATAAGAAACTTAAGACTTTTCAAAGTGAACCTTACCAAGACTTTTATCTAGTAAGTTCTGACTATTTGAACATGTGTATGTGACTTTATTATATGTTGTAAATGCATGAGAGTTGATGAATGGGTAATATACCCATGAATTGGATACATTCGGGCTTAATTTATTATTGTTCTCAAGTCTTTTAGAATAGTTTTTAAGTTTTTGTGTCTATTCATGCATGTTTTATGTTGTTTTATAGGAATTGGGACAAAAGTTACTTGGATCGACGTTTGGGGTTGCTAGATTCGCGTTTTTGGCTTGTCATTTACACAGCAGTCACTTTAGAGCCAATTTGAGTATTTCTCTAGATCTTATTTCGAAAAACATAAAGAATGAAAGTTGTATATCTACGTCTCCTCTTTCCGGAACATCTTGAATCATCAAAATCAGAGTTTGGACGAAGAAGTTATGGCCATTTTCCCAAAGGAAATCAGAGCAAAAAATGTCAAAAAAATGTTCTAGCACTGGGGTGCCCAAATCAAGCTTATACTCAGCGCCGGGGCACTATAATGCAGTGTTCCAATGCCATGCCCAGTGCCAGGGCTCTAGGGAAGGGATTGGTGAGGCTTGGACCCGTTTTGGGGTGAATTTTGACACTTTTCTGACTCCAAATTGGATTGGGTTTGTTCCTAAGCTAAAAATTGGACTTGTAACATATAAATATATGATATAAGGCATAAAATAGAGAGAGATTACATAGATTAGATTAGAGATACACTCCATTAGATTAGAACATAAACCCTAGTTCTTATTAGTTTTTGAGATTGAAGCAACTTGGAGACCATTGAAGAAAAAGAGCAGGAGCTTGAGGAAGATGAAGATTTGCTGACAATAGATTTATTCTCTTCTCTAATCTAACTTTTATATTTTAATGTCTATTCAATTGTGGATTCTTGGTTTTAATTCATTAATAATGAACTAAATTTCTTTTATTAAGACTACAATTGAACCTTTTATGCCTATGAATTAATTATTTGACTTATTCCAAGTATTTATGTCAAGGTGAATTATTTATCATGTTTTGTGTTTATTAATTAATTATTTGATCAGTAATTACCTTGTTACTCTAGAAGGATTCGGGAGAGGAGATCTAGGGTTAGAACTGGACATGATAACATGTATGCTTAATTATTTGCATGACGAATAATTAGGGTCGTTAATTGAATAGGAATATATGTTCACTGCATATAACAAGTTGGGAATTGGGATTGAAAGAGTTTAATTTAATTGTTTTGCATAGGAATATAGCAAGATTAATTGGATTAAGTAGAAGTTAATTGATCACTTGGAAAAGGGCTTTTGACACTTGGAATTCCTCTTAACAATTCATTAGGCATAATAATTGGGATAATTAGATAATCAGTTTATAGTTCATAATTGGGGATATTGTAGTCTTAACCTTTATTTATTTGAATTCATTTATAAAGAAACTCAGTTTAATTAGTTAATTTAGTTTTCTTAATTAGAAAAATCACGATTTGGGATTATTTAAATAAAATTAGTTTGGTTAAGAACTAGTACTTGGTGATTTTTATTAAATAATTCTTCGTGGGAACGATACTCTACTTTCACTTTATTACTTGTTGACTATGTATACTTGCACATATTCATTGATTGCGAAATCGACCAACAAGTTTTTGGCGCCGTTGCCGGGGAATTAATTTAATAAATTTTTTACCAATATTAATTTCAATCAAATTAGTCTTAATTTAAATATTTTTATTTTTATTTTTAATTCTCTTCCTATATTTCTCTCTTTTCAGGCACCATGGATGCCTTTGCGTATCAATGGCCATACACGAACATGACTCAACCAAGGGAAACAGGGATTGATTGACTTAATACATTTTCTATAAAGCCAGTACAAATTGAGGCAAATTCAAAGACGTTGGAGGTTATCGCAGCCTAACGAAGTCGAAGGATTGCAAACATGACTCAGCCAAGGGGAGTGGAGAATGATGGACTCGCGACAGTACGTTCTACATTATTAGTACAAATGGAGACACTTTCTAGGAGGTTAGACGCTTTTGCAGCACAACGTCATCAAAGTGTGGCGGGTATTTGTGATTATTGTGCTGGAAATCATATGAGTCATCAATGCGCCATTATTTTCGAGCCGGTACAGTATGGTGGTGATTACCCCAACAATTATGTCTATCCCAACAACTATTATCAGGATTGAGGGTATCACCCGGATTTTTCATGGAGCCATACTCATCAAGATCAATTTTATGCTCCAAGTCCAACATACCCACCGGATTTCTTGTGTCCACCTCCACTACAACAGAAATAACATTCAAATTTGGAGGAAGTTTTGTCCAAGTTCATAGCTTTAGGTGAGGAGTGGAGGATTAATCAAGAGATATTGAGTCAAAATTTTACGAACCAAATGGAACAACTAACCAATGCCTCAAACATTTGTCCTCATACACTTGGCCCTATGACATGGATTCCGAGACTAATGGAGAGCCCGAACAAAATCTGCAACTAAATGAGCCACAAGATGTTAAAAGAGAGGAAACAATTAGGAACCAAGAAAAGGAGATCGACGAAGATTTAACTGTAAGATTCAACGAAGATGAACCGATTTCATTAGTATCCCATGTGCCTCCTCCACCAAAGTTCAATAATCCGGGCAGTTTTGCAAAACCATGCCCAATTAGCGATCATGTAAATCAACAAAGCTCTTTATGACATAAGAGCTGAAATACGGTTATTGGGGTCGTGGTGGGATGAAAAGGAGAAGATAGAGGAAGATTCCATTATGTTTATTAAGCTTTAATGCCCTAATCTGATCATCGACATAATGGAGGAAACACCTAGTTTTTGGACGTTCTTAATGGGGAACATATATACAAAGAGCATGCTAGGTGACTTTCATTCAAGGGTCATTACTAATGGAAACCTCCCAAAAGAGACATTGCTTATGATGGATGGAGGGTTCTTCAATTTTCGTAGGGGAATTGGATAGAGAATTGAAGAAGTCAGGCTGAGACTATAAACCAAGTGCTTATTGGGAGGCAACCCAAGTTTAATTTTTATTTTTAGTTTTTATTAGGTTTTATATTAGTAGTTTTGAATTTACATTTATTTAGAATTTAATAAAACTGTTTCTATCATGGTTTACAGGTTATTCAAGTCAAATTCAAGTGTGGTGCCCAAGTTGTTCCATGTGCCTAGCCTATTCTCCAAACTTAGCGGACAAGGAGGAAGATTGCTATATTTTCAGGGAAGTCCTCTGCTTTAATTTTTTCTATTTTAGTCATTGAGGACAATGTCTAGTTTAAGTTTGGGGGCATTTTAGTGTCGAATTGCATATAGTTAGTTATTTACATTGTAGTTCGTTATGTTTTCGGGTTATTTACATTTAGTTTTTGCATTCAGTTTCTTGTTTAAATTTTTTTTTTAAATATCGCAAAAATAGTAGTTAGTTTACTGTGTTTGTTGTGTTTAGTTTATATTTGCATGATTCTAGCTGTTAGATAGTAAAAGTCTATTTTGGCCAATGATGAGACTAGAATTGAGTAGATAAGTATAGTATTGAATATTAAGGCTTTGATGTGATTTCTTGTTATGAATTGAATCTTTTTCTGTTTGAAACTGATATAATAAGGTTAGCACAGTAAAAATAACTTGTTAATTGATTGAGTCTAAATTGATACATAATGGAATTCTAAAGGATAATTTCTAGTTTAAATGAAAGGAACTCATGAATAGGCGGTGATGGCTAAAGTTAGACAAGAACCTAAGTTTGGGGGAAAAAGTTGGGGTATATAAGCTTTATAAAAAAGAAAAAAAATGAAAAAAATGAATGATGATGAATAAAACAAGTGACTAGTCTTGTTTGGGGCCTTTGTTACTTGAGAAAGTAAGCAGGGAGTGTCTCTACACCTAGCGCCTAAGGTCTTATATGGTCTAGAGTCGTTGGTGGCTTCGCTAAGGGTAGCCTTTGTTAGCCTAATGGAATGAGACATTGCACAGTCATGGAAAATAAAAAAAATTGAATAAAACGGGAAAAAGTGCAAAAATCCATAAGCATAAGTATTTTATTTTAACCCTTGGACTTTGGTAATTATTTTATTTTAGTCGAATCTAGTTTATTTGAGTTTTCAAGTTTACACTGTATGATGCCTTCGAAGATATCTATTATGTTTTAAATTTGATTTTATATCGATTAGCATTGTTGTGGAGCACACATACTTTTATATCGATGATAATGATCTAAGATTTGATGATTGATTGGGAAATTACTGATTTGTTTTAATATGATGTATTATCATGTTTACTTAATTTCTCTAAGGCTGATTAAATAGACTTGTTTCTGTCATTACTGTTGGATTCGTAGGCATATAGATTAGTTGCATTACATATTGCATAACATTTTTGTGTTTTTGCTTGAGGACAAGCAACGGTTTAAGTTTGGGGGTATTTGATGAATGGGTAATATACCCATGAATTGGATACATTCGGGCTTAATTTATTATTGTTCTCAAGTCTTTTAAAATAGTTTTTAAGTGTTTGTGTCTATTCATTCATGTTTTATGTTGTTTTATAGGAATTGGGACAAAATTTACTTGGATCGACGTTTGGAGTTTCTAGATTCGCATTTTTGGCTTGCCATTTACACAACTATCACTTCAGAGCTAATTTAAGTATTGTTCTGGACCTTATTTCGAAAAACTTAGAGATTAAAGTTGTAGATCTACGTCTCCTCTTTCCGGAACATCTTGAATCATCAAAATCGGAGTTCGGACGAAGACGTTATGGCCATTTTTCCAAAGGACGTCAGAGTAGAAAATGTCAAAAAATGTTCCAGCCCCGGGGCGCCCAAATCAAGCTTATGCTCAGCACCAGGGTTCTATAATGCAGTGTTCCAGCATTGTACCCAGCGCCGAGGCGCTGGGGAAGGGATTGGTGAGGCTTGGACGCATTTTGGGGTGAATTTTGACACTTTTCTGACTCCAAATTGGATTGGGTTTGTTCCTAAGCTAAAAATTGGACTTGTAACCTATAAATACATGATGTAAGGCATACAATAGAGAGATTACATAGATTAGATTAGAGATACACTCCATTAGATTAGAACATAAACCCTAGTTCTTATTTGTTTTGGAGATTAAAGCAACTTGGAGACCATTGAAAAAAAAGAGCAGGAGCTTGAGGAAGATGGAGATTTGCTGACAACAGATTTATTCTCTTCTCTTCTCTAATCTTACTTTTATCTTTTAATGTCTATTCAATTGTGGATTCTTGGTTTTAATTCATTAATAATGAACTAAATTTCTTTTATTAAGACTACAATTGAACCTTTTATGCCTATGAATTAATTATTTGACTTATTCCAAGTATTTATGTCAAGGTGAATTATTTATCATGTTTTGTGCTTATTGATTAATTATTTGATCAGTAATTACCTTGTTACTCTAGAAGGATTCGGGAGAGGAGATCTAGGGTTAGAACTGGACATGATAACATGTATGCTTAATTATTTGCATGACGAATAATTAGGGTCGTTAATTGAATAGGAATATCTATTCACTGCATGTAACAAGTTGGGAATTAGGATTGAAAGAGTTTAATTTAATTGTTTTACATAGGAATATAGCAAGATTAATTAAATTAAATAAAATTTAATTGTTCACTTGGAAATGACACTTGGAATTCCTATTAACAATTCATTAGGCATAATAATTGAGATAATTGGATAATTAGTTTATAGTTCATAATTGGGGATATTATAGTCTTAACCTTTATTTATTTGAATTCATTTATAAAGCAATTCAGTTTAATTAGTTAATTTAGTTTTCTTAATTAGAAAAATCACAATTTGAGATTGTTTAAATAAAATTAGTTTGGTTAAGAACTAGTACTTGGTGATTTTTATTAAATAATTCCTCGTGAGAACGATACTCTACTTTCACTTTATTACATGTTGACCGTGTATACTTGCACGTATTCATTGATTGAAAAATCGATCAACAAGAGTTATATGTTAAGATGCCTTATATGTACTAAGTTGACTTAGTGTTAAATTCAAAGAAAATTAGAATGAGGAAACTAATGTCATCAAGAAATGAGTAAAGTACGTTATGACCGTGCAAGCATGTATATTAGGACTCATTATGTCTATAGAAATATTGGCATGAACATCGTTTGGTTAATGTATGGTTTTCACTTAGTCACACATAGTCATAAAAAGGGAAATTTCTAAAATATGAACTATGTGAGTAAAGTATACATGTGTTGTATATATATATACAAGCATGATTATTGAGTATTGAATGATCAAGTTGTAAGGCACAAATGATTACATGACCTTGTTATGTTTTAATGACATATAAATTGTAAGTAAACTTGTGATAGTGAAGTCAAGTATGGTCATGTGTTATATGTGAAAATCTAGCATGTATGTATGTTAAAATACATGTGTAATTAGTGTGTTAGATTTGGATTTGAAGTCGAGAAGTGAAGCTCAACCTTGTCTGCAGCCAAGGGACAGTCAGCATTCTGCGTCATCCCTAAGCCTAGACGCGAGTAATAAGCACTGCAAATCTTGCGATCATGAATAGATTCTATTTTTGATTTTGAAATTTAAGGCATGCTTACATGATCCCTTTATCTTGTAATATGTGACCAATGTGCCATGTAATGTGTTGAGAAGCATGCTACGTGAAGACTTGATTATTATAAGTGTAGACTCGTATTAGTTTACACATACTAATTGAAATGATCGACTTGATAATGTTAAGTCATTTCAACGCAAGTAATTAAAGCTAGAATTAATTGTAGCTGAGAAAACAGGCAAGTTTATGTGAACTTCACTCTTTGATTGTGCAAGTTTTCCTGAATTCCCACTCTTTTATTGAGCAAGTTTCCCTAACCTTACTCAAATTTATATTGAGCATGTATCCGAACACTATTTCATTGTTTTGCAATGTTTCCTAGCTTACACAACTTTGTTTGTTGTGAAAGTTTCTTATCCTTCTCATATTGTATTGAGAAGGTTATTGTTGAATTGAAAGTTATTCATTTAAGCTTGAATCTTATTTCCAAGCATGCTATTAAGTGGTTTAATTACTTTAAAATTATTCCACATCGATATTATTGATATTCGCACTTAGTGCACTTAAGTTCGTACAGTCTTGGACTTGTACATCATTTAAAGTTCAATAATTCTTGAACTGTGTTAGATAGAGTCTGAACCTTTGTTGATGGCCGACAAGCGTATGAAGTTTTATAAAATCTATCCAAACCAATTGATGGTAAGGATTCTTAGACTGAAAGAACACCCCTTCTATGATAGGGGAGTACCCCAGGTATCTAATATAAGATACACAGAGCAGATTTAAATGTTATGCATATACATAGAGTACGTGAGGTACGATCCCTCAAGTACTTATTCTCAGCTTAATAACCAAAGGGTCAATTAGCTATTGATTCCATTGGAGTGTTATCAAAGTCTACTTGACTAGCAGTTATTCTAAAAGAAATCATTATCTTGCTTATAATATTCATATTGTTGAATCCTTTAGATATTCATATTGTGGAATTCATTTCCAGATATTTTTCCATTCATCATGATATATCCTTATTGTTGTATTTAAACTTGTTGGGCAAAGTTGTTGTTCATCCTTGCTATATCATGAATTATATTGCAGCTAAGCCCGAGACCTCAGGGAAGGACAAGGGTAAAGGAAAGATGTAGAATAATGGAAAGGAGTAGACTTTACTTTATGCCTAGTTTAAATTACTGTTATGTAATATGAACCCTAATGATTATTTTAGGGTATGTTTGTAAGATGATATTAAGGTTATCATATCTTGGGACTAGTAACACCTTTTGAATGAACGACGCACGTTTATTATATTCCGTATTTTAGTTATCGTATGTTGTTTAGAGGTGGATGTTAGTATTTTATCGTGATGACCGAACCGGGGTCAGAGGACCCGGATTCGAGGGCGTCACAGCTGTGATGGGTATAGGAGAGCCAACTACAATCAGTTGTTCTCATATCTACCCATGATGCCTTTCCACAGAGCTCAAATTCTCAACTGCTGGGATCACATGTTCTAGAGCTTCAAAGCATATCCAGCAATCTTAGTGCTAGCTCAGGAATTTCCAAGAAACTTCAACTTTGCCAAATAGCTAATCACAAATGGCCCTTCTTCAAAGAATGAGCATGAGGTACTATCTATTCCAATCCTTTTTAGGGTTAATCACTATCCACCATCATTTTTCAGTTAATTTTATGAATTTCCAAGCTGGTTGGAAGTAATCCTAAATCCACTAAATCAATTCTCAGTTGCAGAATCCTAAAATTTTGTAGCTTATGAACCAAATATGCCAAACTTCATTTTAATCCCATCTCCTCTCATCTCTACGATTACTGACTTGAGCCCAATTATAGAGTCACACGCTCAAATCGTAGAGCCACCTACTCAACAAGCCCAAACACAAGCCCCTCCATCAGATATTCCCTCCTCGTCCTCAAATGAATATTTCAACCTTGATCTTTCTTTTTACACCCTGCAAGATCAATTCAAAAGAGCCCCTCCTCCAAATAGTTCGCAACTCCTTGAACTCATATCAGATCTTCCAACCAAAGTAGAACTGTTTGAAGCATCCCAAAAAGTGACTAAGGACATACAGGAAGAACTTGAAGTTCACTTTGACCTTGTTCAACTGAGGCTGACTCATCTAATTGATTATGCCAACTCCCTCCCAAGCACCCAAAGCTCTGAGCTCACAAAGAAGCTTCGGGAGATCATAAAGGAGATGATTTAGAGCATAAATGAAAGGGATCAAATTCATTTTCAAGCTACTAAAAGACACATGGATGCTATTTTTATCCTACAGTCTACTTAGGAGTCCCAGAACAATCTTATAATGGAAAGTCTCATAAATTTACGAACTGCAGTGAAAGAATTTCAAGAATTCTCCATGGGTCAAATGCAATAGATAGAGAATGTTCTGGCCATTCTTCAAAAGAGGGAAGCTCGATCTGATGCTCTCATTAAAGAGAACCGTGAAGATATTTCCCAATCCCAAAGTTAGCTCAACGAGCTTGTTCAAGGCATGACTCGCCTATCTGAAGACATTCGAGGCCTTGATGCTGACATAAAGGGGGAGAATAAAGGGAAAGGAGATCAAGGCAAGGGCAGAGGCACTTTCCCAGCTCAATCATTAAGGAGTCCTATAAGGCAGTTTCACTATCAGACTCCACGATCTGGCCATCAAACTCAAATATCTGATCAGCAACAAATTATCATGGCTCAACCTTTAAGGAGTCTAGGGCCAAATTCCAGCTCACAAGAAGTGACCACCACAGGCCTAAGAATACCAATTGGAGATCCTGCATTCATGAATAGGCATGATCACAATCCAAGACTAAGTCAAAGCGAGCTGGAAGATCTAGCCAGGAGAGATGAAGCCAGCAGGAAAAGAAGAGCTGAGGAGTATGCCAATCCTCCATGAGGCAAAAGGCCGAAAAAATAGAGATAAGTTGAATTTTAAATCTTATTGATGTAGTCAAAATTAAATGTAATATCTATCTTCAAACATCAATAAATTCATGCTTATTCTCTAGAAATTTCAGCTGCTCACTGAAATATTAAGTCATATTTACTTTGCTACAACTACATATAGAATTTGATAATCATGACAACAAATCTCCTTGGTTATGTCAACATCAAATAGGGGAAGATTGTTGGAAGAGTGCATATTTTGATTTGATGTTTAAAGTAAATGCTCATGATTGTATGTAAAGTCCTTCAAGGAATATATGTACAAGGACTTAGTGATAGATCAAATTTATTAAGGTTGATCTAAGCTTTTAATGTTTATCATTCTATAAATGAATGTATAGATAAAGAGATCAAAGATGTTAGGTTGATCTATGTCTTGAAATGTAATAGATATGCTTCAATAAAATCGTAGTCTATTGAGCTGATCTAGAGTTTGTAGAAGCCAAGGCAGAATCGTAGAGCATCGAGGATCGTAGTATGTCTGCCTTGAAGGGCCTCTCCAGAAATCGTAGAGTGGTCTAGACGTTTGCCAAAGCCAACTCAGACATCGTAGTGTGCTCTCGAAAACGTAGAGTCTGCTAGACAAGCAGGTGAAGATCGTAGTGTGTCAGTCCTTAAGAGAATTTGTAGTGTTCTCGTGTGATAGAATCGGATCAAGCACCAAGGTGGCAAGACACCACGATCTGAATCGTAGAGTATCATCTGCCTGTGTCAGAACCATTGAGCCTTGACCATTTGTTTAAAGATAAATCTTAACAAATGTGGAATGGGTTACAAACGTTGAAGTACTCACCAGTCCCAATGGCATAAAAAATATCCTTAGTATACAACAAAGAAACGTATTGAGGAAAACACCTTTTCAGTTGTTAGGTGAGAAAGCAGTCTGCTGTGTCAATGGGCCAGAATGCAATTCAAAAGATATGCAAAAAAGTCTCCATCAAAGTTTAGAAATGTCAAACGCATTTAATGCTTTAGCGGATAGCTTCAACAGACAGATTTCAAGGATCACATATATGCAAAACATCTGCAGATGATAAAACTAAGCAAGCATTGAACAAAAACAAAGAGAACACTCAACACTCAACTTTACGATCTGAGAAAAAGAAAGCTTGCTCAGCTACTCAGTTTTTTCGAACAAAGAGCTTAACGGTAACTGAGTAGGACCAATCAAGAACTCAACAACTGCCAATCAAGTGAAGTAAGAAGTTCCAAGTCAGAAGGACTTGCAGAGTTCTAAAGTGAACTATGAAGAACCAAGTCTGCTGGACTTGAAGAGTTCAAGAGTGAACTAAGAAGTTCCTAGACTACTGGTCTAGAAGGAATCTGTGAGATTCAGAAAGTGTAAAAGATATCCTTAGTGGATTTCCTACTCGAGGAGCAGAAGAGTGGACTAGGAGCTTTAAGTGCTCTGAACCACTTAAAACTACAGTGTCTATTGCATTCTTGCTATAACTGCTATAACTGTTATAAATGCCTCACTCTCATTAACTCACTATATCTAAAAAGGGAGATCAAAGACATCTTAATTCCACTGTGTTTGAATCATTATCAAAACTAACAAAGTAAAACAAAAAGATTTTTAAATATCTATTCAACCCCCCCTTCTAGATAACTATTGTGCCTCTGGGAACTAACAGATAATACAGTCAGGGAAGTATTCTCAGAAACATGCATGACAGACCCTTTAGAAGCTACACTGACAGGTTCTAGTACTATGAAAGAGCCTACTCATGTTGAATATGCCAAGTGGCCTGATGCACCTTAGAGATCTAATCATTTCCAAAGACAGTTCGAGTCTCTGAATGATAACGAAGCATCCACTTCTAAAGCCCTGATATCGATCATAGAACCTCCTGTCCTTGAATTAAAGCCCTTGCCTAATCACCTGAGGTATGCATACTTAGGGGAATCATCCACCTTACCTGTTATAATCTCTGCATCTTTAAATGAGTTCCAAGAAGAGAAGTTACTGCAAGTGCTCAAGCAATATAAAACGGCCCTGGGATGGTCAATTGCTGATATAAAAGGGATTAGTCCGACTCTTTGCATGCACAAAATCTTACTAGAGGAAGGGTCTAAACCATCCATTGAGCATCAGAGGCGGTTGAATCCCATCATGAAGGAGGTAGTCCGGAAGGAGATTATTAAATTGCTAGATTCAAGCATTATCTACCCCATCTCAGACAGCCCTTGGGTCAGTCCAATTCAGTGCGTGCCGAAAAAGGGCGGCATGACGGTGGTGTCCAATGAGAACAACGAGCTGGTTCCAACTAGAATGGTGACTGGGTGGAGGGTGTGTATGGATTACAGGAAATTGAACAAGTCCACCTGTAAGGATCACTTCCCTCTTCCATTTATTGATCAGATGCTCGATAGACTTGCTGGGTATGAATTTTATTGTCTGCTGGATGGTTACTCTGGGTATAATCAGATTTTAATTGCTCTCGAAGATCAGGAGAAAACAACTTTCACATGCCCCTATGGGACTTTTGCCTTTCGAAAAATATCTTTTGGGTTGTGTAATGCTCCTGCAACATTTCAACGTTGCATGATGTCTATTTTCTCTGATATGGTTGAAAAGACCCTCGAGGTCTTCATGGATGACTTTTTGGTATTCGGGAGTTCATTTAATTACTGTCTGGTGAATTTGACTGCCGTTCTTAATAGATGTGTTGAGACAAATCTTGTACTGAATTGGGAGAAGTGACATTTCATGGTCAAAGAGGGCATTATTCTTGGCCATCGAGTATCTGTCGGCGGTATTGAGGTTGACAAGGCAAAAATTGATGTCATTAATAATCTACACCCGCCTACCTCAGTAAAAGGGGTGAGGAGTTTTCTTGGGCATGCTGGATTCTATAGGCGATTTATCCAGGACTTCTCCAAAATAACCAAATCGCTCTGCACACTATTGGAAAAGGACATGCCTTTTCAGTTTGATGAGCCCTGGCTCAAAGCTTTTGATCTACTGAAGGAAAAACTCATATTTGCCCCTATTGTGGTAGCCCCCGACTGGACATTCCCATTTGAGCTTATGTGTGATGCCATCAATTTTGCAATTGGGGCAGTGTTAGGCCAAAGAAGGGATAAGGTGTTCCACACGATATACTATCCCAGCAAAACATTAACTGATGCTCAGCTGAATTACACTACCACTGAAAAGGAACTGCTGGCAGTGGTTTATGCATTTGATAAGTTTCGTTCCTACCTCATTGGAACGAAAGTGATCGTGTACACTGATCACTCATCAATTAAGTACCTGATTAAAAAGAAAGATGCAAAGCCGAGGTTGATAAGGTGGGTCCTTCTTCTCTAGGAGTTTGATCTGGAGATCGGTGATAAGAAGAGTACTAAAAACCAGGTGGCGGATCACTTGTCCAGATTGGAAAACCATCCTCATGCGGGAGTTGCAGAAAAAGATATAAATGATTTCTTCCCGGATGAGAAACTTTTTGTTGTCCAGAGCAAAGCCCCGTGGTATACAGACTTTGCTAATTATATCGCTTGTCAAGTGATTCCTCCCAACTTGAGCTATCAACAGAGGAAGAAATTCCTGAACGATCAAGCAGTGTTCTGATCAGATTCTGTGGAGATGCTTGCCTGAGGATGAAATCGAAGGTGTGCTCCATCATTGCCATTCTTCAAAATATGGATGAAATTTTGGGGGCCAAAGAACTGCAGCTAAAGTGCTCCAATCTGGGTTTTACTGGCCTACCCTATTCAAAGATGCACACTTATATGTATCGCACTGCGATAGATGCCAAAGGGTTGGATCCATCTCGAGAAGGCATGAATTTCCCCTGCAGAACATCCTCGAAGTTGAATTATTTGATGTATGGGGTATTGACTTCATGGGTCCATTCCCGTCTTCCTACAACAATCTCTATATTCTTGTGGCGGTTGATTACGTCTCCAAATGGGTTGAAGCAGTTGCCTTGCCTACTAATGATGCGAAGGTGGTGCTTAATTTTCTAAAGAAAAATATTTTTACTCGTTTTGGCATGCCTCGGGCTATAATCAGTGATGAAGGGTCGCATTTTTACAACAAATATTTCGAAGCCCTTCTCTCTAAGTATGGGGTGACCCATAAGATAGCCACTGCTTATCATCCGTAGACTAGTGGCCAAGCGGAGATATCCAATCGAGAAGTAAAACGCATCTTGGAGAAGATTGTTAACCCCAATAGGAAGGACTGGTCAAAGAAGCTTGATGATGCCTTGTGGGGCATACTACACCGCCTATAAAACACCTATCGGAATGTCTCCGTATAGGCTTGTTTATGGAAAGGCTTGTCATCTTCCTGTGGAGTTGGAGCACAACGCGTATTGGGCTATTTAAAAGCTGAATTTTAATTTAGAAGCAGTCGGTGAACACAGAATTTTATAACTCAATGAATCAGACGAGTTTCATCTGCAAGCGTATGAAAATGCTAAGTTGTACAAGGAGAAGATGAAGCGGTGGCACAAAAAGAAAATCATCGAAAGAAATTTCGAGCCGGGATAAAAGGTGCTTCTTTTCAACTTCTGTTTGAAATTATTTTCCAGGAAGTTGAAATCCCGATGGTCCGGGCCGTTCACGGTTGCTAAGGTGTATCCTTATGGGGCCATTGAGGTTGAAGACCCTCATTCAAACAAAACCTTCAAGGTCAATAGTCAGCGATTGAAGCACTATTGGGGCGGCGAGGTCGACCAGCAAAATACATCTATCACCTTGGGAGACCCGGTGTAAGGCGGGGTAAAAGTCAAGCTGATTACTATAAATCAAGCGCTTGATGGGGAGGCACCCCCATTTTAGTATCACAAATCTTCTTTTGTTTTCATTCATTTCTGTTTTCTTCAAGTTTTCATTGGTTGCTCTTTGTATTTCTTAGTATAGTTGATAGTTTCTATACAGTGCATGCTAGTATGTTTATCAGTTATGTGTTTAAAGGCTTTGAGTAGTTAGTCTTTGCTATTACATTATTTGTAGTCTTTTTGTGGTGTTGTTTACTGATATGAGGTTTGGCCAGTGCAGGATTTAATAGTTCAGTATATGAAGTCCAAAGTCCGCGCCGTGGCGCTTCCCTCAATACTAAGTTCTGCGCCGCAGCGCCAATGCTAGGTAGACGCACTACTATTCAGAGCCTCTGTATACCTAGCTATCGCGCCCCAACGTCATACACAACGCCATTGTAGTGCCCCAGCACCATATTCAGCCCCCTAACGCCATATTTCGCGTCGCAACGCTGAGTTCCTGAAAGAAATTCATGGCGCAACGCCATGGACAAGAAGAACACACTACAAAGTCACGCCGCGACGCCATCCAAGGCACTATCATTCGCGTTGCAGCGCCTCCAGCGTGTTTTCATTTTTAACTGCAGTTTTTGTATTCATTTTACATCAGTTACTTCTCTCTCTCATATCAGAGACTCCTTATTTCCTCTCAGCGTTCCTTGTGACGCCAATCGTCTCAGAGCATCCCTTCTTCCAAGAGCCTTTAGGCCACCCCAACCATCGCGCCCGTTAATTTCTAGCCGTTCATAATGCCAACTGTCGTGCAGTTATTGTTCTGGTCGTTGCTCCCTCTCACGCATCCATCTTTAAAATCCAGCGAGAGGAATTAGAATTCTGACTTGTGCTCTTGGGTTTATTATACTTAAAGTCTTCTAAATTTGGGAGATAGCAACTTTTGGTCTTTGGATTTTTGCTTTCTTAATCATGGGTTCTAAGCGCCCGAGAACAAGTATTGGCCCTCCTCCTCCATCATCTTCTAGAACCCCTGTTACCCGTTGGGATGCTATCAAATTCCAAATGGAGGATGCCTAGAAGCGTTATACGTAGAATTTCTCATCGAGGAGTTTAGTGGCAGAAAGAGGGCTAAGGCCCGATGACAAGTTAGACGGCGAGATGATGGCCATGATTATGGCAAAGAAATGGATTCACTTCACCAAGGCACCTGAATCGGCAGTTATCTCGGTGGTGAAGGAATTTTATGCTAATGCCAATGCTAATGGCCCCTCGACGGTGCACGTTAGGGGAAAGCTGATCCAATTTGATAGTAGGGCTATCAATGTAGTTTATGGGACTCCCAATTATAAGGGTCACGACTACCGGGAGCCTGGGCTGCGGAGTTATAACACTGATGAAATTATTGTTAAACTCTCCAAGCCTGGGACTGTATGGAAAGCCAATGAATACCATGGTGAAAAGACGTCTTTCCCCCAGCAGGCCTTAAGTCGTTATGGTAAGGCGTGGTATTCTTTCATTTGTGTAAATATCATGCCAACACGTCACATTAGCGACGTGACCAGAGAGAGGGTTGTTCTGCTCTATGCTATTATCACGGGCTTAAAGGTTGATGTTGGGATGCTTAGTCAAGAATCTATTAAGAAGGCCATACGAAGCAATGTCATGTCAGGATTTCTCACCCGTCTCTAATCATAAGACTTTGCAAAAGATTGGGTGTTATGTGGGAGAAGAAAGATGTCACTCAGCCACCCATGGCTATAATTGATCATAACATCATCGCCCGTTATGGAATTTGGGAAGGAGCACAGTCGCATCCTAGGGGCGAGGGTTTTCTGCCCGCACCACATCCGCCGCCATCCACTGAAGTGGGTACCTCCACGCAAGTGCCTGAACCCTCGTCATCTGAGGCTATTCCAACTGGGGTCATAGCGAAGTTATTGGGCAGTCTGAACTTCCAGCACCGCAAGGTAGATCATATAGCACAATGGAACAACCAATTCAATAACTACCATGTAGAATTCGCGAACACAGTGTCCATCATTTATTATGCCCAGGGAGGAGATGACGTAGGTCCCTGCATTTTCAATTTCCAGCACCTCCAGTCTTCGCGCCTTATCCGCCACAATTTTCGCCTCGGGAGGAGGCCCACGAGGATGAGCCTGTCAATGTCGAGGATGATGTTGATGATGGTGATGACGATGGTGATGAACAGAATGCTTGATGCTGCTAGTTTAAAGGCCATTAAGGACATTGACCAAATTTCAAGTTTGGGGGAGATTCCTTTTATTTAAGTCATATATGAATTGTGTTAATTTTATTTAAGGTTTGAGAGAATCATTTGGGCTGGATAGCCTCAGACTACTTAATTATCTATGTTTTACCTATGTTTAATTATTATTGTGGTTACTGGGTTTATTTTGGATGCATGTTTTCCATAGTAGCATTTTAATTTATATATGAATGCATGCTTTTGGTTGTATATCTTGTTTTTATAATTATTATCATGTTGGGATTGTGTAGTTGCCATGTGAATTTTGGGATATCTTGATTTATTCGGATATTATTTTATGGATAGCCATTTGTTTTGGGATTTACACTGATGATTGGTATACTTGATGCCATATGTGATGGGTTTACCCTATTTTGGCAAGGGTAATGTATCTTTTATCGCTCCTTGCCTTTTATATTTTGATTAACCCTTTCCCTCATTCCATAACTGTTTATATGCTGGGTTAGGGTATTATAGCGCTTAAGTTTTGATTGTGGCTAATGACAAGCGCCATGTGATTATCTCTTTCTCTTAGAGTCGTGTCAAGTATACGTGATCTAGGGGAGTGTTCATTGGTTATGTCAAGACTTTTATGGATCCATCCTTCTTTGCAAGCACTTACCAATTATTTTAACTAATTCTTTCGGATTTGGATTGTCTGTCTATTGTTTTAAAAATTTGTGCACTCTGTAGAACTCCTTTGTTTCCAAGGTAATAAAAGATGTAGGCACTTTTACAATTTGGGATCTATAGTTCTGGTATATTTAAGTCGTGAGGTGGGTCGAGATGGAGCATAAAATGCACTCGCCCATAAACGTATTTTGAAAAAAAAATAATAAAAAAAAGAATATATAGCCTTGCGGTGGGTCGAGATGGAGCGTGAAACGCACTCGCCCATAAACGCAAATCTATCCTAAGTCATGCGGTGGGTCGAGATGGAGCATAAAACACACTCGCCCATAAACGTAGACTTGCAAGATAGAGCATAAAATGCACTCGCCCAATAAGTTAGATTTTACTTCAATACTAGAACCTTTTGATCCTTACTTGTATTTGCATCTTATTCTTAATGCTTGTGATGTTGTGAGTTGCAGAGTAAGCTTATTAGTTATCATAATTGGCTGTGTGATCTTAATTTGGGCTATGATTAGTTAGGACGATTGGTCCACACACACATAGAATGGATCGAGTACAGTCTCATACTTGCTAATTTTATATTAAGCCCTCATTCATATCGGAGTTTGTCATATTCTCAGAGAGGGTCTATAATTTGTGCTTAGAAGCCATATTATTAATCTATAGGATTAGCTCTCATTCGTATCTTAAAGTAATGAAGGTATGATTGCGTAATAATTTACTTGAGGAGAAGCAAATGCTTAAGTTTGGGGGTATTTGATGAGTGAGATTTATACCTACGAATCAGATCCTTTCTTGCTTAAGATGTTGCCTGTTTTCAGTTATTTAGTTAGCTTTTATATATATATTTTGTTCTTATTATGTTAATATCTATGATGCAGGGCTTTGCATATATTGTCCAGCTTCCAGGGGCATAATGGTAATTTTACTACACTGGCGCCGCAGCGCCAAGGATAACTAAGATCCCGCGCCGCAGCGCCATCCCTCAAGCTGCATCCCCATTTTTCACGCTGCAGCGCTGGGCCAAATGGAGACTCATCGAAAACTCATGGCATGAGTCCTTTATCGATCTTCAACAGCAACACCGCCTCTGTCTTGGGTTGATGTCATCTTCGCATTTTTGAAATACTAAAGTCTCTACATGGAGTCGCGCTGCAGCACGACCTCCAGTGTTTTTAAGCCTACTTGGCACTAATGGCTAGTTCAATGCTCGCGTCGCAGCGCGAGCTCCGGTGTCCAGAAAGTAAAGAGCTTTTAATGACCTAAAGAAAGGGGGATCAGATATACTTATCAGACAGCAACCGCCTGCAAGTTTTATTACATAGAGATAGCTTAGACTAGGATTTATTATAGTATTAATTACATAGAAGAAAAAGAAGTTGTGCTTCAAGGAGAAAGAGTTATTGCATCCGATAGTGCTCAGGAGCTACACGGAGAAGAGAAGATTTGGAGACAGAACACTTCCAAACAGGGGTTTTCTTATTCCAAAACTCCCATTTATGTGTGTGTTACTGAGAATGTTGAATGTGTTAAAAATGTGTATTAGTACCATGGATATGAACTAATTCCATTTTTAGGATTTCAATGTAACCTTTTGTTTAGCTTAATTAACTTTCTCTCCTATTTTATATAATGAATCATTTTGGAATGAGTTGTTGTATTTCTTGCTTAATGAATAATTGCTTGATAGAGAAATTGGTATTGATATTAATGGAGATGGACAAATGGATATTATCATCTAACCTTTAAATAAAATAACATCTGTTATGACCATGCCTATGGAATGTGTGCATAAACTACTAATAGGATAAACATATCTCTATTTGCCTTGTGTAGCCTTTAGACTAAGCTTAATGACCCTAGTCTAGTTTCTTTCACCAATAGACATATTATGATTTATCTAGCTAGGGAAGTGCATTAGACCTTCGACAGAAGCTTCTGTATAGTTCCTATTCTCGGTTGACCATTCCTTGATTCGTTTGTAATGTGGAGAGTTAGGAGATTAGGCAACTCATTAGGGGAATTGTAATCCTATCTTGACTTCCTAGTACAACTACTTCTCTTATTTCTTCTCTTTTAATCAAATAGCTTAACACACCATCTTATTTCACTTGTTTAGATAAGGCAGTATAGACTTTACCTTAGTATTTGACTTTGACTTAAGCCTTCGTCCTCGTGGGTACGACACTCAACTTATCATATATTACTTGTGGATCGCGTATGCTTGCGTGCGATTTAGAAATAGCGAAATCGACCAACAGTAGTCCGCGTAGACAGGTTATTCCAACAGAATAATAAAGAATGGAATAACAACCCTTACGAGTATTGAAAGAAAATAACTCTCTTCATGAATACGAAAGAAATAATACCCCGTACGAATACAACAAATAATATCCCTTACGAATAGTGAACGAAGATAATATTCCTTACGAATACGAAAAATAATATTGTAAACGAATATGAAATAAATAACACATTTACCTTAATAAAAGATTAAATACTGAAGTAGGGTAGTAGCAGAATACTCTTCTTCTTGCTGTCTAGCTATGGTTTCTCATATTAGGTTTGTAATATTCATGAACGCAATCAAATTGCACAAAATAAATGGAAGCATGGAAAATCAGAGTTTTAAAATTTTACAAACCATATACCCGAATCATCCTTTATGCGCAATTATTAATTAAACGAAAAGATAAAGAACAAGAATCATACCGTTAAAGATTCGAGCTTCCTCAGGTACAAGTTCACCTCCAAATATTTTTCGCATTCAACTTGAATCCATCGGGTTTGGTTCCTTTCTTTGATCAACGTTAGCCACCCAAGTGTTTGGCCTCTAGAGGTGATCCACCAAGGAAGAAGAAAATTTCAAGAAGATGGGTATTTGGAAAAACCCTAGTTTTTCTATCTCTCATAGAAAAGGAGCGTACTCTCTAACAATTGGAATCACGTCTGTTGTGAAAAAATCAACAACCCACAACACCAATAATAAGACTCCTCTTATTTATAGATGTGGGCAACCCTCCTTAACAATTAAGGAATAGTGTTTTATTTTAATTAATTAAATTCCTCTAATTAATTAGGCTCCCAATCTTATTAGAAATAAATAATTAAACTCTTTTAATTAATTAGTCTCCTAATCTTATTAGGATATATGAGAGTACTTTTATTAATTAATTCCTAAACTCCTTTTGAAATTAAATAATAATAATAATAATAATAATAATAATAATAATAATAATAATAATAATAATAATAATAATAATAATAATAATAATAATAAGACTCCTCTTATTACTTTATATTTAATATTTCCAAAATATTAAATAATAAATATTAAGCTATTTAATTTATTCTATCACCATAGATTAAATTAAATATACTTAACTTATTATTACTATTATGCCATTAACTTCTTAAATAATTATTTTTCCTTCTATGGTGTGACTCTTTAGGTTCTCCATATTAAACCGGTTGTGAATAAATCAATTAAAACAATTCTAATCTTATTTAAATAAATAAATTAAACTATTTATTTATTTAAATAAATAATATTTATTCTACAATAGGGATAAGCCTCCCTAGCGATCAACGACTTTTCGGATAATATATATTTCAACATTAATCATAAAAGAACCTTTGAGTAAATAGTTCTGAAATGCATGGTTTAATCCTTCCACCATACAATGTCCCAATTAAATATAAGACATGAAATTACTGTAAAGTCTTATTTTATTTAATTATATATTTTTTGATTCTTAAATGCACAACACCAAATAATGCAAATCAGAAACTCCTTTCTAATTTCATTCTGCCTTGGCCAAGGACTACTGGATTGTCATTTATCGAATCACATAGGACATTCCTCTTCTTTTACTAGAAGAGGTAGATTCTTTATTGATCATACATTATCTCCATGTATAACTTATTATACCCAAGTATACCCTTTGAATACCCTAAGGGTCTTAAGGACTAAGTCAAAGTATAACTCATCATACACAAGATATTATGAGGATATCAAGTCCAAGGATCACTTGTACTACTATCACTACAGGAATTCGTATTGACAGGTAAGTAAAACTCCATTAGGTATTCCTTAGCCAGCCACGTTCAGTGTACTTATTCTCTAATAAGCACCTACATACTTGTTTTAGTGTCTCCACACAAATGATCATGAGATCAATCATCCTCATCTAATGAGCAAGCAATGTATGTACCAATCTATCCGGATTCACTAATCCCCAATTTAGTAATCCAACAATTGGGAACTATTTTAGTTTTAAGCTTTCTAAGAATTTAGATCTCATTAGAATGATCATCATCATTATTCTAAAAGCATTGCTTAAAACTATGGTTTTATCACATATTATAAAGCAGCATCATGTAGATAATTAAAAGCCTTTAATAAATTAATATTTTTTTATTAATAAATGAATAAGATTATTACAAAGTATATGCTTTATCATCAAATATGATTGGCTTGTGTGTATACTACTTTCAATCTCCCACTTGCACTAAAGCCAATCGCCATGGTATCTCATACCCTTCTTCTCTAAGTGACGATTATCCTGCTGTTGGATAATCTTTAGTTAATGGATATGTAATGTTGTTCTTGAGAGTCCACTATCTCTATAGTGATTTCCCATCTTTCAATGATTCCTATAATCAAATGAAAGTGCCATAACATATGTTTAGATCTAAGATGAGACTTAGGAACTTTTCCTAGTTCTGTAATGAACTTTTCATCCAAACAATCAACTTTTAGCTTCATTTATAGCTATATACTTTGTCTTTATCACTAACTAGCAACTCTTTGCTGTTTGGAACCTTTCCAATTCACTGCACCACCTTTCAAGGTAACGTTTTACCTTAAAGTGTATTTTCTGTCGTCTTGGTCTGTCTGAAAAAACTCGAGTCTATTGATCCCTCTAGTTTTAATTCAGACCCACCATGAATATGATCACATCCTTAGTGGCAGTTAAGTACTTTAAGATGTTTTTCACTGACTCATAGTGAACTTCTCCAGAATATGACTAATCAATATCAGGTCTCGTACATTTCATTGCATACATGATAGTTACTCATGTGACCTCTCTTTTATGAGTCTATGGGGACTATTAAGAGAGATACACTCCATGGCTCATCAACATGAAACAACTCTTGGAGTTTGCCATACTAAATGACTTTAGCATCAAATGAATATACGTTTCTTGGGTTAAGTCGAGCATCTTATTAAATTTATCCATATAGATTTTTATCTCCAATTAAGATACTCTTCCCAAATCATTCATGGAGGAATGTTTAGACAACTTTATCTTAACTGATTCTAGCATTGGCATGTCATTCCGTATCCGTAGTATATCAACATATAATACTAGGAATGTCACAATGCTTCCACTGACCCTTTTGTACACACTAGGTTCATTCTTGTTTTTGAAAAAATCAAACTCTTTTGATTATTTCATCAAAACGAATGTTCCATTTTTGAGAAGCTTTCTTCAATCCATTTCTCTGAGTGTCTACAACTCTTACTTCATCGTATGTAACTGGATCATCATCTTCTATGATGCGTACCTCATCATCATCATCATCTATGATGAATCCATACCTCTTAGGTATCTTCGGTACTATTCAAGATTTACGATTCGGTTGTGGTACAATAGGTCTATCTATAGTTTCCTCTTATTTGACTTATAGTGATTTGTGGTTCTTGAACTTTTCAAGATCTATTATCCTCCCACTAGCCCCTTCAATGATAAACATCTTTATCTTAGAAGACAACATGTTTCGCAACAAACACCTTTTGCTAAGTAGGATTATAGAACATGTACTCTAAACTTACTTTATGATGTCCCACAAATCTATACTTGTCAAATCTTGTCCCAAGCTTATCCTTTGAAATCTTTTTCACATAAACTGGACAACCCCTTATCTTAACATACTTAAGATTAGGAATCCTCCCTGTCCATAACTCTTATAGAGTCTTGGGGTCGGATTTTGAAGTTACCTTTTCGTAGATTTATAGCCATTTCTAGGGCATGACCCTAGAAGGATACTAGAATGTCGGTAAAATCATTATGGACTGTACCATGTCCAACAAGGTACAATTTTTCCTTTCAGATACATCAATCAATTATTGCGTATCAAGATGAGTCCATTATAAGAAAACCATTTGAGATGATCTAGAAACTTATTGCACAAGTATTTATTCCTTGATCTAATCAAAGAATCTTAATACTTTGCCAATTTGTTTCACTTACGAATTCTTTGAACCTTTCAAATAATTCACACTTGTATTCAACAAATACACATTCAACTCTTTGAATGATCATCTCCTTTTCTTATACTAGTTTGTTTAATTTGCAAAATTATTTTCACGTAAGTCAAGTATACAAAATCCATTAAGTAATATTCCAGTTCTATACAAAATATTATTATTATAAATAGAACAACAATTGTTCTTAAATATAATACCAAAGATTTCATTGTCCAACAACAAAATGGAAATAATATTTCTAATGAGAACTGGAATACAATAACAACTTATTGACTTAATAGATTTGCCTGTAGGCAATGCTAAACTATAAGTTTCTATGGCTAATGCATCAACCTTTGCTTCATTTCCCACACATAGTATTACTTATCTTTGTTTAGCTTTTTACTTCTGTTTGGTCCCTTCATAAATCTATATTTATGATAACCAAAGTTGGTATCCAATACTCAAGTAGAACCTTGACTTAAAGAAAAATTTATTTTAAATCATGAAAAAAATTGTATTTATAATCGAAACTTCACTAAGCTTCTTCTGGTTATCCTCTGCAAGATGTTTCTTGCAGTTTCTTTCTGGTGTCCAAGCTTATTACAGTGGAAGCAAACTCTTTTGCTATCCGTATCAGTTTTGTTCTTATTATCCTTTGTTTGTGCCTTTCTATTTACCTTCTTTGAATCGTTCTTCTTTTCAGAAGATCATTTGGCCCCTACCAGTAAGACATGGTCTTTCTTGGTTGGAAAGTGACTCTCAACATTTTTTAACATGTTAAGCAAATCAGCGAGGTTGGTATCTAGCTAGTTCATATGAAAAATTCACAACAATTGTGAGAAGGAGTCCGGGAGTAATAGTAAGATCAAATCTTGACTTAACTCTCCATCCATGACAAAAACCCGTTGTCCTAATTGATCAATCAAATTGATTATGGACTTTTGTCTTTATTGTAGTGTCATCGGTCATTCTAGATCGGAAGAGCTCCTTAGATATCCGATATCTATCAGTCCTACTTTCCTCACCATCAACTACTTGATGTGCATGAATATAGTAGGAGCATCCATAGTTTCATGCTGACACTGAAGCACGTTACTCATGGATGCGAGAATGATACATTGAGCCGATTGTGCATCATCTTGTCACTTTCTAAAAGTAGCAATCTCTTCCTCAGAGGCATTGTCTGTAACCATTGCAGGGATATGTGTATTAAGGACATAAGATAGCTTTTCAGCCGTGAGAACTATTCACAAATTCCTTAACCAATCAGTTTAATACGGGCCTGTTAAATAACATCTAATATATTTCGCAGTGATACTAATTTAGACATTATAAAATTCCATAAATGAATTTATAATTAACAATATTTTAGCATACATTTTTTTATTAATTACCAAAATAAATTAGGTCTTGTTTTAAATTGGTATCTTCCACTATTTTTTTCAAACTATATTACCCTCACTTATATAGTTCTGCAACATCTAATTAAAGATTTGCTAGTGAGAATAAGGATCCCATTTCAAATGTATATAGTCTTGTGGTGACACAACAAACTATATATAAATAAATAGGTAGACAACTCTTGTCAATTACATCATCATGTAACTCCTTTTATTTTGCCTCTTAGATTATTTTGATCAAGTGGTGGCACATCCGAATCAAAATTATCCAAGTTAAGTCCAACCTAGCACTTCTATATATTCAAAAAAGAAAAACATTGTCCTTGTGGTGACACAACAAGACAACATTGTTCAATTTTCTTTATAAGCATCAAATGTGATAAAATTAACATCTCAAAGAATTAAGATACGCCTTGTGGTGACACAACAAACTTATAATAATTAATTGATACTCTATTATTTTTTTCATGCTAGAAGGCGGCGTTCGATATTCCAAATATCTTTGAACGCTTAGGACTTAATATAAAAAGTTTGAGGGGTTTGTTATTAATGTGCCTCATCTTGTTTAGCGCGCATGCAAATATATATATACAATACGCGTCATATTAATTAACATGCGAATCATGTTTGCATAATATATAATATATATAGTATAAGCATGCACATATAGAATACTATATTCTACCCGGATTGATTATGGACTTTTATTCTAGTTTGGTTCACGAGAGCCACCAAGTAAACCAAAAGGTCAAACCCTAGGGGTGCAAGAATTAATGTTTAAATATAACTATTACATTTAAACCCTGGCTCCATTACAAACGGGTCTTCAAGCGCTCCTTGCTCCTTGATCTCCAATTCTTCAAAATAATTCTAACTATTCATATTACAAAACTATTTAAAATAAATAGAAACATTGATCAGCAGTCAAGGGAAAGTACATAGGAGGATGATAGAATTTACATTAAGAAAAATAGAGAAGACGAGGTATGCATATCCTGTAAGACCCCGAATTTTATGAAATAAAATTATTCAATTTTTCTTATAATTATTATTCAGTAAATGTTAAAATTGATAAAAGTTTAAAGTTATGGGTGAAATATGCAAATTTTACAAAACACACAAGTGGCTATAAAATATTCATTGTTGTCGGAGAATATTCGTTTGGTCGTGGAATATTAAATCGTCGAGAGAATATTCATACGATGGGCCTTGACCATGTATGGGCCCCATAACGGAAAGCGATTGGAGGAAGAAAACGACAAATATAAGTTGTTTAAAAATAACGGCGTAGTTGTTATCGTTAACACTGTTGAATTACCTGGTGGTTAAAATACAATAATACGCGTTGTTGCACAGTAGCACACGGTATTACACAGTATTTTTGAATTATTGATTCTTACGTAAGAAGGCACTACTCAATAATTGTTACAGTAATTACTGTTCAATATTTTATTTTATTGATTCAATAATTGCTGCGTTGATATTATATATTATTATTGTTTCAATAATTGTCAACTTTGCCAAGATTTTCTATTATCAGATCAATAATTCAAATTATTTGAATAATATTATCAGATAACATTATTGGCAATGTCTAGAAAGTTCTGTCTAAGGAGAGGTTTGGTCACCTAATTGCGCGCCAGTAAGGAGAAATCCTTATTGGAAAGCCCTCTATCTTAGGAAGCTGCACGGTTGTCAAAGATCTTGTGAGTCTGTAATATTATTTGTGAATAACTAATTATTGATTATTATGATAAAGAAATTATTTATTGTGGATATAGATGGAGAAAATTTTAATGTGACAACTATTGAAAATTAATATTTTATCTTTTTCTGATAAAATAATTTATTTAAATATATTATTTTAATAATATATTAACGGTAATATTTTTATAATGAATGTGGGATATATGAGTATATGAGGAGAAAGAGTATTTTTGTGGAATTAAATATTTAACATATGTTTTGGGTGTTGGTGGACACAATTCTTGATAGAAAATTGATTATAGACGTAAAATCGCTTCGTTTGTTGATTTCGGTCAATTTCCATTTGGAATTTGGAAAACATTTCTTCTATAAAGTTGTAGAGAATGGAATTTCCCATGGAAATTCGTGAGTTTCGAATTTTTCTGAAAAACGGGCTATTTTCTATGAATTATTGAAGTTTCAGAAAATAAAATAATTTTTATTAAATTATATGGTGGGACCCACTTTGGTTGGTGTTAATAACATGTGAAATTTGCTATATTTTTTCGTAATTGGCATGCTTGGATGCATTTGGTCTTGGATGGTTGGTGTATAGAAAAGAAAAATAATATTTTATTATTTTAGTCTCCTTTGGCGTTCTAGCATTTTCCTATAAATAGAAGCTTAAGTTAGAATTGAAAATCACACCAGAAATTGAAGTTTTTTCTCTCTATATTATCAAGTGTATTCTTGTATCTTGAGTGTTGCTATACAGTGCAAGTTCGTTCAGCGTTATTCCAGTCAGAAATACTGCTCTTTTGAGGTAAGGGATTTTAAGGGTTGTTGTGTTTTCAGGTTTCGTAACTTTTTAGACCTTCAAAAATTCTGGAAAAATTTGAAATGATAATTTGATGAGTTTTGTTGATTGTGTCCAAAAATGGTGATTTTTGGATGTATAGATTAAGAGTTATGAATTTTACGGGAAAAGACTATTTTAAAAGTAACCGCTTATAACTCCTTGTGGTTAACTCCAAAATTGATGAAAGTTTTATTGGGAGTACATCTATATTATATAAGTATACTCTGTAAATTTTGGAATTTTTGGATAAAAGTACAATTTATGATAAATGTTTAAATATTCGGTGGTTTTGGCCATATGAAAAATAGTAAATGAATTTTAAAAATTCTGAGAAAAATATATGTTCAATATGAGACTATATTCTGCTAAATCCCAGAAAAGAAATATTTTTGAAACTGATTTGGTATTTTTCATGAAAATGTTCTAGTTATGAGTAAATGAATTAAATATGTTATATGAATGAAGAAAATTGGAAAATATGATTTTATGGCTTGAGAATCATATATATGAGGTATATGCAGATTTTTGATGAGGATTTTGGTTATTGGTGATGAAATCTTATGTGTTTGGCATTTTATGATGATTAAATGCATTAATTAGTAAAGTGTAAACAATTTAAATAAATTGTTTATAAGTTTAAGAAATTATTAAATATTGTTGTAATGTTAAGAATATTAAGATTTTATATTATTAAGTGATTTATAACATTTTGATTAAGGTGTTATAAATATTGATATGAATTTTATTGTGAAATTTTATCTCTTTTTGTGTGGGGAGTTCTTATTCACGAATACGACACTATTCACCGAAAAATAAAATTTTCCTTTTTGTTAAAGATGACAATTATGGTTACTATCTTTGATTGAATCCATGTTTTGATAATATTATTTTTATTATCATATATAACATTTTTATAATTCTAGTGTTGAAATTTCTCTTTGACTTGAGTATAAAGATGGGTAAATTATTGGTATGATCGTGACTAGGGTTCTCTTTGGCCAAGAGTGCAAAGTTGAATCGTTATTGGTGGTATGATCATGACCATTGAATATATCTTGAATATCTTTAGCTTAAGTGCAAAGGTGAAATGATCAACATGGTTATAATTATTGTTTATATAAATTCTGAAATGATTATATATTTCTTTGAGATAATAATATATTTGGCCTATAGTGCAAATATGAACTGTTGAGGAATATCTTTGTCCATAAAAGCAAAGATGAATTATTGATGAATATCTTTGCTTTGTAGTGCAAAAGATGAATTATTGATGAATATCTTTGGCCGTAGTGCAAAGATGACATGTTGTTGAATATCTTTGGCCAGTAGTGCAAAGATGAACATGTGTTGAGATGAACATGACCAACTGGTGATACAAATGAATATCTTTGGCCGTAGTGCAAAGATGAAATTATTAGTATGATTATGAACAAGAAATGTGATTTGGTGTAACCATGATCTTTGATGTTTCGGTAAAGATAGGTGATGAAAATTATCTTCAGTCCGGATGATAAGAGGAATTTAGAACTACAATTATGATTATGAGTTATTCATATGATTGTGGACCAGAATTGTTGATTGATGTTACAGGGATAAAACATTGTTGGTGGATTTTTAACACGGAGAAGATAATAGACTTTATAGTCTATTTGACTCTTCTAATGGATTGCTCGTTCATTTGCAACTATGGTTGAAATTTTTATCATCTACCATATATTCTAAATCTACGATTTATTATTGATGGAGGCTATTGATAATTTAATTATCTTTAGTCATGATATTCTTTCTTGAGCTAGTTGTGCTCACCCTTTTGCTTTACAATTCCTTTCGGTGTAATAAGAGTGTAAAATTTGGGTCGACGGCGGGGTAATGAGGGAATAGAGCGGTGGTCATCGTTTAGTAGTTATATTTGGTGAATCTAATAGGGTGAGGCGAACCCAACGTTGGAAGGGTGTTTTGTCACTATCATACAAGATGTCTAATGACATACAACCTCGTATCATCATAAGACAGGATGTGCTCATCCACTTCTGCCGAGTATATATCTGAGCACTACCTATATAATCTTGGTGTTTGTTTGAAGTATAATTCTCAATTACGAGATAGTGGAGATAATGATATGTCAAGAGAAGACTTACCATTGGGAAGAATATGATAGTAATCTTCTTGTTTTTCTTTGGGGTCTATTGGGTCAACCAAGGATAATTTGCGTGGCCATATGATATCTATCATAACCTAGGACGCATGGTCTCCTATGTCACGAAGGTTTCCTTGAGCACTTCCCAAAGATTTTAGTTTCTAAAAGCAGGTTTTTGACTATACCTTTATGTAAGGTGTCCTTTGAGGTGTCTTGTCTACACGGTTGAGACATGTGTCACATTTGGTATATATTTGTATCCAAACTCACAAAGATATCGTGTTGTTGTATTTTGCACGACAATTGTTGTAATAAAGTTGTAGTTGTATTACGTACCATGTATTTGGCGACTCGAGAATGGGTTGGATGGAATGGACCTATTTTGGGGTCGTTCTGGTTTGGTATCGAGCTTAGGGATATGATCTCTGGCGGAGATCGGGGATTAGAACTAGGAGGGGAGAGATGAGTAAATCCTCCGTTAGTGTGTCCTACCTAAGCTTATTTGTTGGTCAGTCATAATATCGGGATATTATGTGATATATTAATTTATTCAATTAACCCTTGTTTTGAAGCGGTATTCTAGAATGATATCTGAAATACAGGAGATGAGCAATGGAGAAATCATGAGGACATGAAAGATGGACTCTGAAATGAAAGCAAGGTATTCTCAACTCTTTGAAATACCAGGTACGTAAATTTCGGGGACGAAATTTCATAAGGAGGGGAGATTGTAAGACCCCGAATTTTATGAAATAAAATTATTCAATTTTTCTTATAATTATTATTCAGTAAATGTTAAAATTGATAAAAGTTTAAAGTTATGGGTGAAATATGAAAATTTTACAAAACACACAAGTGGCTATAAAATATTCATTGTTGTCGGAGAATATTCGTTTGGTCGTGGGAATATTAAGATTGTCAGGGAATATTCGTATAATGCTGATATAAATGCGACCGTGTGTGGGCCCCATAACGAAAAGCGATTGGAGGAAGAAAACGACAAATATAAGTTGTTTAAAAATAACGGCGTAGTTGTTATCGTTAACACTGTTGAATTACCTGGTGGTTAAAATATAATAATACGCGTTGTTGCACAGTAGCACACGATATTACACAGTATTTTTGAATTATTGATTCTTACGTAAGAAGGCACTACTCAATAATTATTTACGAGAATTCTTATTCAATATTTTATTTTATTGATTCAATAATTGTTGCGTTGATATTATATATTATTATTGTTTCAATAATTGTCATCGCGACAAGATATTTTCTATTATCGGATCAATAATTCAAATTATTTGAATAATATTATCGAGATAACATTATTGGCAATGTCTAGAAAGTTACGTCTAAGGAGAGGTTTGGTCACCTAATTCTTGGCTACCAAGAAGTGAGAAATCCTTATTGGAAAGCCCCTCTATCTGAGGAACTGCACGGTTGTCAAGATCTTTGGAGTCCGTAATATTATTTGTGAATAATTAATTATTGATTATTATGATAAAGAAAATATTTATTGTGGATATAGATGGAGAAAATTTTTAATGTGACAACTATTGAAAATTAATATTTTATCTTTTTCTAATAAAATAATTCATTTAAATATATTATTTTAATAATATATTAACAGTAATATTTTTTACAATGAATGTGGGATATATGAGTATATGAGGAGGAAGAGTATTTTGTGGCATTAAATATTTAACATATGTTTTGGGTGTCGGTGGACACAATTCTTGACCGAAAATTGATTATGTATCGTAAAATCGCTTTCGTTTGTTGATTTTGGTCAATTTGCATTTGGAATTTGGAAAACATTTCTTCTATAAAGTTGTAGAGAATGGAATTTCCCATGGAAAGTTGCGAGTTTCAATTTTTACGATAAACGGGCTATTTTCTATGAATTATTGAAGTTTCGGAAAATAAAATGATTTTTATTAAATTATATGGTGGGACCCACTTTGGTTGGTGTTAATAACATGTGGGTCGCTATATTTTTCGTAATTGGCATGCTTGGATGGTTTGGTCTTGGATGGTTGGTGTGTAGAAAAGAAAATAATATTTTATTATTTTAGTCTCCTTCATGCGTTCTAGCATTTTCCTATAAATAGAAGCTTAAGTTAGAATTAAAAATCACACCGTAAGGCCAAGTTTTCTCTCTATATTATCAAGTGTATTCTTGTATCTTGAGTGTTTCTACTCTGAAGGCAAGTTCGTCAAATGTTATTCCAATCGTAAATCTTGCTCTTTTTGAGGTAAAGGGATTTTTAAGGGTTGTTGTGTTTTCAGGTTTCGTAACTTTTTAGACCTTCAAAATTCTGGAAAAATTTGAAATGATAATTTGATGAGTTTTGTTGATTGTGTCCAAAATGGTGATTTTTGGATGTATAGATTAAGAGTTATGAATTTTACGGGAAAAGACTATTTTAAAAGTAACCGCTTATAACTCCTTGTGGTTAACTCCAAAATTGATGAAAGTTTTATTGGGAGTACATCTATATTATATAAGTATACTCTGTAAATTTGAATTTTTGGATAAAAGTACAATTTATGATAAATGTTTAAATATTCGGTGGTTTTGGCCATATGAAAATAGTAAATGAATTTTAAAATTTTGAGAAAAATATATGTTCAATATGAGACTATATTCTGCTAAATCCCAGAAAAAGAAATATTTTTGAAAACTGATTTGGTATTTTTCATGAAAATGTTCTAGTTATGAGTAAATGAATTAAATATGTTATATGAATGAAGAAAATTGGAAAATATGATTTTATGGCTTGAGAATCATATATGAGGTATATCTGATTTTTGATGAGGATTTTGGTTATTGGTGATGAAATCTTATGTGTTTGGCATTTTATGATGATTAAATGCATTAATTAGTAAAGTGTAAACAATTTAAATAAATTGTTTATAAGTTTAAGAAATTATTAAATATTGTTGTAATGTTAAGAATATTAAGATTTTGATATTATTAAGTGATTTATAACATTTTGATTAAGGTGTTATAAATATTGATATGGATTTTATTGTGAAATTTTATCTCTTTGTGTCGGAGGTTACTATTCACGAATATTACACTATTCAATAGAAAAATAAAATTTTCCTTTTTGTTAAAGATGACAATTATGGTTACTATCTTTGATTGAATCCATGTTTTGATAATATTATTTTTATTATCATATATAACATTTTTATAATTCTAGTGTTGAAATTTCTCTTTGACTTGAGTATAAAGATGGGTAAATTATTGGTATGATCGTGACTAGGGTTCTCTTTGGCGAAGTGCAAAGTTGAATAGATTGGTCGGTATGATCATGACCATTGAATATATAACTGAATATCTTTAGCTTAAGTGCAAAGGTGAAATGATCAACATGGTTATAATTATTGTTTATATAAATTACGAAATGATTATATATTTCTTTGAGAAAATAATATATTTGGCCTATAGTACAAATATGAGGCTGTTTCAGAATATCTTTGGCACGTAGTGCAAAGATGAATTATTGATGAATATCTTTGGCCGTAGAGTGCAAAGATGAATTATTGATGAATATCTTTGGTCAGTAGTGCAAAGATGACATGTTGTTGAATATCTTTGGCGATGAGTGCAAAGATGAACATGTGTTGAGATGAACATGACCAACCTGGTGATACAAATGAATATCTTTGGGTCATAGTGCAAAAGATGAAATTATTAGTATGATTATGAACAAGAAATGTGATTTGGTGTAACCATGATCTTTGATGTTTCGGGTAAAGATAGGTGATGAAAATTATCTTCATTCCGGATGATAAGAGGAATTTAGAACTACAATTATGATTATGAGTTATTCATATGATTGTGGACCAGAATTGTTGATTGATGTTACAGGGATAAAACATTGTTGGTGGATTTTTAACATGGAGAAGATAATAGACTTTATAGTCTATTTGACTCTTCTAATGGATTGCTCGTTCCGCTGCAACTATGGTTGAAATTTTTATCATCTACCATATGTTCTAAATCTCTGATTTATTATTGATGGAGGCTATTGATAATTTAATTATCTTTAGTCATGATATTCTTTACTTAGCTAGTTGTGCTCACCCTTTTGCTTTACAATTCCTTTCAGGTAATAAGAGTGTAGTTTCGAAAGCGGAGTATATGGGAATAGAAGCGGTGGTCATCGTTTAGTAGTTATATTTGGTGAATCTAATAGGGTGAGGCGAACCCAACGTTGGAAGGGTGTTTTGTCACTATCATACAAGATGTCTAATGACATACAACCTCGTATCATCATAAGACAGGGATGTGCTCATCCACTCTTGCGAGTATATATCTGAGCACTACCTATATAATCTTGGTGTTTGTTTGAAGTATAATTCTCAATTACAGATAGTGGAGATAATGATATGTCGAGAGAAGACTTACCATTGGGAAGAATATGATAGTAATCTTCTTTTTTTTCTTTGGGGTCTATTGGGTCAACCAAGGATAATTACGTGGCCATATGATATCTATCATAACCTAGACGCATGGTCTCCCGTATCACGAAGGTTTCCTTGAGCACTTCCCAAAGATTTTAGTTTCTAAAAGCAGGTTTTTGACTATACCTTTATGTAAGGTGTCTTTGTGAGGTGTCTTGTCCACGGTTGGGACATGTGTCACATTTGGTATATATTTGTATCCAAACTCACATTATATGTGTTGTTGTATTTTGCACGACAATTGTTGTAATAAAGTTGTAGTTGTATTCTGTACCATGTATTTGGCGACTCAGAATGGGTTGGATGGAATGGACCTATTTTGGGGTCGTTACATATCCCATTTAATAAAATCCATACATTTATGCATCCAACTAAAATAAAATCAAATCACACTAGTCAATAGTCCATAATCAATCACATTTATTATCATACACATCACCATATGCATCAATAAATAACATTCATCTCATGAATAATAAACATTCAATATATATATTGATATCATTTAATGGACAAATTTAGTTAGTATAAAATCTAATTTTGAATCAAAATAAACTTCCTTATTTTAATCCAAATTTAAATCAAAATAAACCTCTTTTATTTTAATTTATCCAATTTTGAATAAAATAAACTATTTATTTTAATCAAAATCTTTAATCAAAATAACTCATTTATTTTAATTAATTATGGAATCCAATTTCATGTAAAAAAAACTCTTTTATGAAAGGAAATACGGATTCTCTTTCCTATTCACAAATAAACTCTTTTATTTTGAATAATATGAAATCTTATTCCATATCTAAATAAACTACTTTATTGAAGGAAATACAGATTCTCTTTCCTATTCACAAATAAACTCTTTATTTTGAATAATATGAAATCTTATTTCATATGTAAATAAACTCTTTTATTTAAGGAAACATAGAATCCAATTTCAACTTCAATTAGTTATCATAGAATTCAATTCCAACTCTAATTAGTTAGCATGCAATCCAATTTTAAAATTAAAATAAACTTTTTATTTTAATTATAAAATAAATAAAAATATTATATATATATATATATAAGATATATCATACTTAAGGAAGCAGGCTTCACAAATCATATCATACTGCAAACATATTAACGGAAATATCATATAATTGTGAACTCGGCTAATCACGGATTAGCGAATTTTTTATTTTTTATTTTTTATAAATTTTATACAATAAATTATGTCCAAATAAATTGTTCTAAACACATACCAATATACATATCAAATTAAAATAATTAATAATTCGCATAAAGGTTTGGCTCTGATACCACTGTTAGGTTTGTAATATTCATGAACGCAATCAAATTGCACAAAATAAGCGAAAGCATGGAAAATCAGAGTTTTAAAATTTTACAAACCATATACCCAGATCATCCTTTATGCGCAATTATTAATTAAATGAAAAGATAAAGAAGAAGAATCATACCCTTGAAGATTCGAGCTTCCTCAGGTACAAGTTCACCTCCAAATCTTTTTCGCGTTCAACTTGAATTCACCGAGTTTGGTTCCTTCCTTTGATCAACGTTAGCCACCCAAGTATTTGGCCTCTAGAGGAGATCCATCAAGGAAGAAGAAAAATTTAAGAAGATGGGTATTTGGCAAAATCATAATTTTTCTATCTCTCATGGAAAAGGAGCGTATTCTCCAACAATTGAAATCACGTCTGTTGTGAAAACGTCAACAACCCACAACACCTATAATAAGACTCCTCTTATTTATAGATGTGGGCAACCCTCCTTAACAATTAAATAATTGTATTTTATTTTAATTAGTTAAATTCCTCTAATTAATTAGGCTTCCAATCTTAATAGAAAAAATTAATTAAACTCTTTTAATTAATTAGTCTCCTAATCTTATTAGGATATATGAGAGTACTTTTATTAATTAATTCCCAAACTCCTTTAGGAATTAAATAATAATAATAATAATAAGACTCCTCTTATTAATTTATATTTAATATTTCTAAAATATTAAATAATAAATATTAACCAATTTAATTTATTCTATCACCATAGATTAAATTAAATATACTTAACTTATTATTATGATTATGCCATTAACTTCTTAAATAATTATTCTTCCTTTTTATGGTGTGACCCTTTAGGTTCTCCGTATTAAACCGGTTGTGAATAAATCAATTAGAACAATTCTAATCTTATTTAAATAAATAAATTAAAATATTCATTTATTTAAATAAATAATATTTATTCTACAATAGGGATAAGTCTCCCTAGCGATCAACGACTTTCCAGATAATATATATTTCAACATTAATCATAAAAGAACCTTTGAGTAAATAGTTACTGTACAATTGAATCCTTCCACCATACAATGTCCTAATTAAATATAAGACATGGAATTACTGTCAAGTCTTATTTTATTTAATTATATATTTTTCGATTCTTAAATGCACAACACCAAATAATACAAATTAGAAACTCCTTTCTAATTTCATTCTGCCTTGGCCAAGGACTACTGGGTTGTCATTTATCGAATCACATAGGACATTCCTCTTCTTTTACTATAAGAGGTAGATTCTTTATTGGTCATACATTATCTCCATGTACAACTTATTATACCCAAGCATACCCTTTGATATACCCTAAGGGTCTTAAGGAATAAGTCAAAGTATAACTCATCATACACAAGATACTATGATGATCTCAAGTCCAAGGACCACTTGTACTACTATCACTACAGGAATTCGTATTGACAGGCAAGTAAAACTCCATTAGGTATTCTTAGTAGCCACGTTCAGTGTACTTTTTCTCCAATAAGCACCTACATACTTGCTTTAGTGTCTCCACACAAATGATTATGAGATCAATCATCCTCATCTAATGAGCAAGTAATGTATGTACCAATCTATCCGGATTCACTAATCCCCAATTTAGTAATCCAACGATTGGGAACTATTTTAGTTTTAAGCTTTCTAAGAATTTAGATCTCATTAGAATGATCATCATCATTATTCTAAAAGCATTGCTTAAAACTATGGGTTTATCACATATTATAAAGCAACATCATGTAGATAATTAAAAGCCTTTAATACATTAATATTTTTTTATTAATAAATGAATAAGATTGTTACAAAGTATATGTTTTATCATCAAACATGATTGGCTTGTGTGTATACTACTTTCATCTCACTCTAGAGTTTCAGTGAATTCGTAAGAAATAATGAAGGAATGAATTTTTATTTATAGAAAAAAGGACTGAATAGTAACTCATTCTTGAACGACACAGATTAATTTACTTTTAAACGGACGTTTCATATTGATTTACTATTAAAGCTTAAAGCAACGATCTATACTAATTTACTGTTAAAACTTTAAACTAGCGATCCATATTGATTTACTATTATAACTTTCCACCAGCGGTCCATATTGATTTACAATAATATCTTCAACCAACGGTATGAAAAATTAGCACATCCCCTCATGGAATAATAAGCCAAACTTATAACAAATACCTCATAACAAACACCTCTATTTATATCAAAAATTGAATAAATAATTATCACAAATCACTTATATTTAATAAACACATTTTTAATCTATTAACAATTATTCATCATTAATATTATAACTCACAATATTTAACAACCAGATCATTCCCTAGAAAGAGGGGGCTTTCCGATAAGGATTTCTCCCTATTGGCGCGCAATTAGGTGACCGAACCTATCCTTGGCAGAACTATCTAGACATCGTCAATAATGCAAATAATAATATGAATAACATTGTCATCTGAATTATTGATTTAATAATATAAAATATTATGCAGATGATATTGTGACAATAATTGAATCAATAATATGAGAAAAAGAAACCAATTTTATCGTGAATAGTACCCCATGAATAGTAACTTGTGAATAGTAACTTATGAATAGTAACTCGTGAATAGTAACTCATGAATAGTAACTCGTGAATAGTATTCCGTATTCGTAAATAGTACATCAACTACTGTAGCAGTAATTGAGTATAACTGAGTGACTTCTCACGTAAGCATCAATAATCAATACCGTGTGCTACTATACAACCACGCGTATTACTGTTCTTTTACCACTGGGTATTTCAACAGTTTAACGGTAAAACTTTCGCCATTATTTTATAAAAACTCAAACTTATCGTTTTCTTCATCCGACAGTTTTTCGTTATAGGGTCCACAAATGGTTGCGCCGTCATACGAATATTCCACGACCAAACGAATATTCCCCGACAAAAATGAATATTTTATAACCACTTGCTTATTTTGCAAAATTTTCACATTTCACCCATAACTAAAGCATTATATCAATTAACACCTTATTATTAAAAATAATAATTATAGGAAATTCCATTTTATTTTAAAAAAAATTGGGGTCTTACAACCTCCCTTCCTTATGAAATTTCATCCTCGAAATTGACGTGCGTAGCTGGTGTTTCGAAAAGGTGAGGGTACCTCTCTTTCATTTCCGATTCCAACTCCCAGGTCATTTCCTCAATAGCATAGTTCCTCCACAAAACTTTGACTTGTGGTATAACCTTTGTGCGTAGGACTTGCTCCTTCCTATCCAAAATCTCGACTAGTACCGCCTCGTACGTTAAATCTTTGGCTACCTCGTCTGGTTCTAATTCGATAATGTGATTCAGGTGTTTCATATATTTACGTAGCATGGATATGTGAAATACGTTATGAACACGAAACATACTTAACGTTAAAGCGAGTCTATAGGCCACAGTTCCTACTTGATCGAGGATTTCAAATAGACTAATAAAATCGAAGGTTTGAGCTTTCCTCACATCGCCGATTCTCACTTTTGGAATAACGAATTCTTGCACCTTCTTCTTCATATTCATCAGCTCCGGGTCTGTAGCTTAAGCAGCTTTAACTTTTTCGATTAAAGTCGATTCTACGTGTATATTTGACATCATCATGTGGGTCCCTAGAGTCTTTAACTCTATCTCTATCATTTGTAAATTATACGAAATGGGTCTTCGTGTTAAAAACATCGCACTCGTAACCGCATACGATCTTCTACTCAACACGTTAGCTGCCACGTTTGCTTTTCCAAGATGGTATTGAATGGTATGGTCGTAATCTTTCAACAGCTCAAGCCAACATCATTGCCACATGTTGAGTTCCTTTTAGGTGAAGGAATATTTGAGGCTTTTATGATCTGTATAGATCTCCACTTTCTCCCCATACAGGTAGTGCCTCCATATCTTTAACATGAAAACGACTGCTGCCAACTCTAGATCATGATTAGGATAATTCCTATCATATTCTTTGAGTTATCGTGAGGCATAGTTTATGACTTTCCCATGTTGTATGAGAACACATCCTAACCCTTTGCCCAAAGCATCGCTGTAGATAACAAATCCATCTGAACCAAATAGTATTGTTAGAACAGGTGCCGAAATGAGTCTCCTCTTGAATTCTTGGAAACTCTTCTCACATTCCTCGCTCTATACGAATTTTGTATCTTTTTGAGTTAGCTGAATGAATGGAGTAGTGATTCAAGAAAATCCTTCCACGAATCTCCGATAGTAACCAGCTAAGCCTAGAAAGCTACGTATTTCGATTACTGACTTAGGTTACTCTCAACTGTGACTCATATCCCAATCTTGGATAGCACGTTTCAATGACACCTATCAGTTTACCACCGCACGAATATGGCATCCCCTACGGAGAGTCTGGCTTTGGTGCATTCCACAAAGGAAGTCACCAGATAGAGGCTCGAGTACCAACTCCTGTAGTTGGGTTTTTAACTCCTGAAGTTCAATAGGAGCAATTCGATATGGGATTTTAGAAATGGGTTTTGTACCGGGTTCAAAGTCGATAAAAAATTCAATATCATGCTCTGGGGGTAGGCCAGAAAGTTCTTCAGGAATTACGTCAAGAAATTCACTAACAACAGAAATATTATTCAAATCTGACATGTTTTTGTTCAAGTCCATGACATGGGCTAAGAAAGCTTGACATCCGTTTTTCAATAAACGAATGACTTTATGGCTTGATATGAAAGTGTTTAACTTTAGTGGTTTGGTTGCTTGAATTCGCATAATAGGTTGGTTAGGAATATGAAAACTAACAACTTTACGAAAATAATCAATTTAGCATGACGAGTGGTTAACCAATCAATCCCTAAAATCACATCAAATGCAAGTATCTTTAAAGAGATAAGATCAACAAGAAATGTGATGGTGCCAACTTGGATCAAGCAAGATTTATAAATAGTGGATGTAATGAAAGTTTCTCCTAACGGAGTCTCGACAGATAAGTCAAAGTCTAATTTCTCCGAAGTCAAGTTCAAACGTTGAGCACAAGTAGGAGAGATAAAAGAATGGGTAGAACCGGTATCGAGTAAGGTATAGACTTCGCAAGAGTTTATGATTAACTTACCCGTGATAACTTCGTTCGGGTTCCTCAACAAACGCTCTCACTTAAACTACCAACTTTAACTTGTCTGGGACATCCTTTAGCGTCACCATCCCAGCTGGACTTGACTTTTCTATAAAGTACATTCCACCCTTCATTGCTTCGTCGCATTCCTGATCCATGATTTGAATCATTACTCTCCGATCCATATCGAATTGGGGTACATCGCTCTGCACAGGGAAATTCCGAACTCGATGTTGGATTCTCCCAATTGCTGTCTAAAAAGAAAATACATTTCATCTATTTTGGCCTTATTGGATCGGACGTCTTTTTCTACAATATCAACGTGTCGTGCGGCTTTTACCCATGCATCCTCCATTCTCATTCATTCAGTTGCTTCTTCTTTCATCAGAACTTTGATCATAGCTTTCTCAGATTCCAGCTCTAATATCTTATACTCTGCCAAAGAGTGCTTCTGTTCAAGCATCGCACATCGGGTAACACAATTTTGAATTATTGCATCTCTTTGCTCCATGACCGCCTGCCCTTCTTCTTCCTGCTCTTCTAACTCATGAATACGATTTTACAATTCTACATTTTGATCATAAAGTTCTCCTAATAAATCCTCCTCAGGTTCCTCTTCTTCCTCACTCTCAGCTGCTACCTCTGCGACTAGCTCGGGTACAACTATTAGTTCTTCACTCACCACATAGATATCTCTAATTTCTTCTTTGCTTGACATCACATTAACCTGGTTGGTGATTAAAGGTCTCAATGGTTTCATTCACTCCATTGTTAACATTTTCAGCTGCTATTCTCAAATACTGCCACAAAACAAGGGTTAATTAAAGAAATTGACATGCCACATAATACCCCTATATTCTGACCGACCAACAAATAAAAATAAGCTTAGGTAGGACACACTAGCGAAGGATTTACTCATCACTCCCTTCCTAGTTCTAACCCCGAATCTCCATCAGAGATCATATCCCTAAGCTCTGATACCAACTGTGGCGCCCCCAAAATAGGTATACATCACCCATTCTGAGTCACCAAATACATGGTACAGAAAACAACTCTAACTTTATTATTATAAATATCGTGCAAAATACGACAACATATATGGTGTGAGTTTAAATACAAATATTGTCTTCTAGACAATATCCACACTCAAATAAGTCCTCATTACAATTATTGATACACTATTTTACAAAATAGTGAGGACTATTAAAACAATTGCCTTGAAACATCACTCCACACCCCGACTAGTTCCCGCTATATTCTCCCCTCCTGAGAAGAAAAATGGAACAAAAAGGAAAAAGGTGAGCTCAACTAGCCTAGTAAAGAATATTATGACTAAGATAATGTAGAACAAATTATCCTTAATCCTCAACAAGGGAAAATCTGATAGAATATAATAGACAACAAGTTTTAGATCAACAACTGCAGCGGAAAAAATAATTCATTCGAAGAGTTAAGTATAAACTCGCGCGGCCGCGCGCGACATCGAATTAAGACAGATCTGAACATTTTAAAAAGAGTTGTGGATCATTTGGACTCTCATTTGGAATAATAACAGACGCGAAATTCTCTCACTCTCCATAACTCACGTCTCTATCTCTCTATCAGTTACAGATTGAAGCCGTACATCTCTCAATCACATTTCCACGATTCTCTCCACATTCAAAGCTCATCCCCATTCTCTCATCCAATGCTATAAAGCTAGTGTTTTGATTGGGATAGCAACCACGAGTTGGGAGACAGTGTCATCAACCACTCTCAATCATTATCAAACATATCATTTTCAGTTTTCTTTCAAGCAAATGGGTCCGAAGAGAGCACGACCATCTTCTTCTACCTCATCTTCCTCCGGCAGTCACGAGGAGGACATTGTCGACCACACCAAGTTCCTGTGTCTGGAAGCCCAGCAGGAGTACTACCGAATTGTAGCAAAACATTTATCAAGGAAAGAGGATTCAAAACAGGAAGGCGGGATGGGGCACTACGTGCCATGATCCGAGAGCGAGGCGGGTGGGTGATTGTCTCTCCCACACCCATTCTGATGAGCATAGTCCGAGAGTTTTACGCCAATGCCAAAGTCACCATGAACGATACCTCTATGGTTTGAGGTGTCGAGGTAGACTACAGACCCTCTGCCATCAGAACCGTTCTGAGAATCACCAAGAGACCACCACGAGGGGATGCCAATTGGATCACAGGGGCACATCAGGAAACGAACTTGTAGCGTGTTATTGCAGAATTGTGCATACCAGGCATGAAGTGGACTTACAAAGTCGCAAGACGACCCGACCTTGAATATTTCAGTAAATGCCTCAATCGATATGCCAAGGCGTGGAATCTGTTCATTTGTGCCAAGTTATTGCCTTCATCGCATCACATGAGATAACGGCGGAAAGGGCCATAATTCTGTGGGGCATCATTACTGGCGAGTATATTGACGTGGGGTATTTGATTCATCAAAACATTGTGAAGTATCTGAAGGGAAGTACCACTGGGAGCATTCCACATGCATCTGTGGTAGCCATGCTATGTGCTCATCAGGGGTGCAATTGGGGCAATGAACAAATGAAATATCCAAGCCAGGACATCACTCATGCCACCATTGCGAAATTTGAGGACTAGGCAGGAGGCGAAGCACACCCGCGCGGACGAGGATTTATTCTCAGGCCCACATTCCACGAACCATCGCAGCAGCCCCTCAAACAGATGAGGCAGGCCCATCCACCCGAGCACACACCGTTCCTAGCGATCGACAACTCCGAAGGTTGGAGCGCAAAGTCGACGCCATGTATGACAACTTTGTAACGTTTGCTACGGGAATCACAAGGGCCTTGGCCGAAGCCTTCGCACAGCAAGGAACAATGCTAGAGTGGCCTAAGTTTGGGACTGCAGTGCTATATCCACCACCAGATTCACCACCCGAGGAGGGTGGTCAAGCCGATCATTAGTGGAGTTTTTTGTACCCTTTATCTTCATTCAATGGGGCATTGAATACTTTAAGTTTGGGGGTATTGGGGGAAGTAGTATAGTAGCATTAGTTAGTTTTGCATGATTAGTTAAAATGTTACATGTTTAGTTTAATAATTTAGTTGTTTTTGATGTTATTGTTCCATTGATAGATTTTTTTTTTGTTTTAGTTAACTTGCATATCTCACAAAATTCTTGCTTTATAGAAATTCTTGCCTAGCCAATGATGATAGTGAATTGTGAAGGATTCTAGAGTATATTGGATAACATGAACGTAGTTATAAGGTTTTACACGATGAAATTCACTTTGCTATTTAAATGCTTTCGGTTTTTGCGGATGTGTTCACAACCACTTGCGGTGTATAAAATTATCGTTGCATTGCTTGTCGAGAAAATGTAGTTTTAAAAAGAGAAAAATGTGGAACATGCATGTAGACTTGACAAACATTGACATTCAAACTTTAGGAAAACATGGGTAGGCTATGTATAAAAAAAAATGAATAGCAATAACGTGGCTAGTCTTATTTCGGGGCCTGGCTACTTGAGTAAGTATGCAGAGGGGATTGTCTCTACACCTAGCGCCTAAGGTCTTTCATGGTGCCGGGAGTCGTTGGTTGAAAGCTCACTAAGGGGTAGCAGTGTGCCTAATGGATTAAGACATTGCACAGTCATGTGAAAAAAAAGGAAAAAGAAAAGAAAATAGCAATAAACACCACGGGAAAGAGCGAAAATCACCCTCGTGAGTAGCAATAAAGCAATAAGCCCATTGTTGAACCTTAGTTTGTGTTGATATATTGAAACAGTTTGTGTGGCATGAGTTTACATGAGTCTTGAGTTAGACTATAATTTTCTGTTTGGAGCAATGAAACATATGTATTCTTTGCTTAGATCAAGTTTTGGTGAACACCACACACACACACACAACATCTCTATAGCATATATGAATTATTTGAGTGTTTGACATGATGCCTATAGTTTGGTTTGAAATTGTATTCCTGAATCTGGATAATTTGCTGAGGCATTTTGGGTTTGGAATTCTGTTATGGCCGGAACTATGTGAGACTAGGTTGCATCATAGATTAGTTGCATAGTATCATAGCTGCATATTAATTGTTCATAGTGTGACGCCCCCAAAATAGGCCCAATCCATCCAACCTATTCTGAGTCGCCAATTACATGGTACAGAAAACAACTACAACTTTATTACTACAATTGTCGTGCAAAATACAAAAATATGTTGTGAGTTTTGATACAAATATATATACGAACTGTGACTCATGTCCCAACTATGGACAACACCTCACAGTGATACCTTATATAGAGGTATAATCTAGAACTGTTTTGGAAATTAAAATCTTTGGGAAGTGATCAAGGAAACCTTCGTACATAGGAGGCCATGAATCTAAGTTATGATAGATATCATATATCCAGAGAATTATCCTTGGTTGATCCAATAGACCCCAAAGAAAAATGAGAAGATTACAATCATGTTCCTTCCAATGGTGAGTCTTCTCTTGACATATAACTATCTCCACCGTCTGCGATTGAACATTATGTTTCAATCCAACTCCAAGATCATATAGGTAGTGCTCGTAGATATACTCAGCAAGTGGATGTGCACAACCCTTTCTTATGATAACACGAGATTGTATGTCATTAGACATCTTGTATGATAGTGGCAAAACACCCTTCCAAAGTTGGGTTCACCTCACCCTATTGTTGTTCACCAAAATCAATTATTAAGTGACGTATAATATACGACAGACACATCTTAGGTCCTCAATATAATTATATATTGTATGTCATGCCATTTTATAATGTGTTGAGAAACTTTGATAGTCTCGGACCACCACACTATTCCCCTATTATCCCCGCTCGACCCAGTTATACTCTTATTACCTGAAAGAAATTGTGAAGCAAAAGGGTGAGCACAACTAGCTTAGTAAAGAATATTATGACTAAAGATAATTAAATTATCAATAGCCTTCATCAGTAATAAATCATAGATTTAGGACATATGGTAGATGATAAAACTTTTCAACCATAGTTGCAGCGAAACGAGCAATCCATTAGAAGAGTCAAATAGACCATAAAGTCTATTATCTTCTCCATGTTAAAAGTCCACCAACAATGCTTTAACCTTGTAACATTAATCAGCGAGATCACATTCACGGTCATGTGAATAACTCATAATCATAATTGTAGTTCTAATTTTCTCTTCTCATCTAAGACGAAGATATTTTTCATCATGTCTTTACCTGAAACATCAAAGATCATGGTTATACCAAATCACAGTTCCTGTTCATAATCATACTAATAAGTTCATCTTTGCACTACGGGCCAAAGATATTCATCAACAGTTCATCTTTGCACTACATGCCATAGATATTCAACAACAGGTCATCTTTACACTACACGCCAAAGATATTCATCAATAATTCATCTTTGCACTACAGGCCAAAGATATTCAATCAACAAGCCATCTTTGCACTACGGGCCAAAGATATTCAACAATAGTTCATCTTTGCACTATAGGCAAAATATATTCAATCAACAATTGATCTTTGCACTACAGGCCAAAGATATTAATATCTCAAAGAAACAAACAATCATTTCAAAATTTATATAAACCATAATTATAATCATGTTGATCAATTCACCTTTGCACTTAAGCTAAAAATATTCAATTGTAAATTCAATGCTCATGATCATACCAGTCAACGATTCAACTTTGCACTACTGGCCAAAGAGAACCCATAGTCACGATCATACCAATAATCTACCCATCTTTACACTTAAGTCAAAGAGAAATTTCATCACCGGGATTATAAAAATGTTATATATGATAAAAAAAATAATATGATCAACAATTGCATTTAATTTCAAAAGTAAGATTCATAAATCAATGATTTCATAACACCTTAATCCAAATGTTATAAATCACTTAATAATCTCATAATCTAATATTATTAATATTACCACAATATCTTAATCATTTCTTAAACTTATAAACAATTTATTTTAATTGTTTACACATTACTAATTAATGCATTTAATCATCCTAAAATGCCAAACTAATAAGATTTCATCACCAATAACCAAAACCTTCATCAAAAGTCTGCATATACCTTATATAGGATTCCCAAGCCATAAAATCCTATTTTCCAATTTTGTTACTTCACATAACATATTTAATTCATTTACTCATAACTAGTCCATTTTTATGAAAAATACCAAATCAAGTACATACAAATTTTCTTTTTGGGGATTTAGCGGGAAAAATTCCCATATTGAACATATATTTTTCTCATAATTTTTAAAATTCATTTACTATTTTTCATATGGCCAAAACTGCCGAATATTTAGACATTTATCATAAATTGTATTTTTATCCAAAAATTCTGAAATTCACAGGGTATACTGATATTATATAGATGTACTCCCAATAAAAATTTCATCAATTTTGAAGTTAACCACAAAGAGTTATAAGGGTTTACTTTTTAAATAGTCTTTTCCCATAAAATTCATAACTCATAATTTATACATCCAAAAATCGCCATTTTTGGATACAATCAATAAAACTCATCAAATTATCATTTTAAATTTTTCCAGAATTTTTGAAGGTCGGGAAAATTACGAAATATGAAAAACATAACAACCCTTAAAATCCCTTACCTCGAAAGAGCAGTATTTTTGACCGGAATGTAAAGCTGAAGGAAACTTGCACTGAATAGAAACTCTCAAAGTATCTAAATACTCACAAAATACGCTTGATAATATAGAGAGAGAAAGAGAGAAAGCTTATGTTTCTGGTATGATTTTTAATTCTAACTTAGCCCTCTATTTATAGGAAAATGTTAGCACGCCGAAGCAGACTTGACCTGCTACCTGATGTCTTAACCTGCTACTATTGCCACCCACCACATTTGAAATACAATTTCAACACATTTCTTCACCAACCATAGGTGGGGCCCACGCATTCTAGAATTTTCCATCAAAATGATAAAATTCTAAAACTTCAACAATTTCTGCACCAGTCACCTCTTAAAATTCATAACAATTTATACGTTCATTTTTAACGGTTCAAAATTTGTGGACATATACTCAACTTATATATGTATAACATATCCAAAAATCCTAACGATCCAACTATTCGGATTAAAATTATAACTCACATAATATATCGTAAAAATACTGATTTGATTTTTAATACCTCCATTCCGACAAAAATACTGATAAAATATCTCAACATTAATTCCTTCATTTATAGCCACATAAATAAATCCATCATTTATATCCGCATTAAATAAATATTTCCTTATCATATAAATCAATAATTTATTATTCACAAATAATATTACAGAATCATAATTATGACAACCAGGTGGTTCCCAGGAAAGAGGGGGCTTTCCGATAAGGATTTCTCCTTACTGGCGCGCAATTAGGTGACTAAACCTCTCCTTGATAGAACTTTCTAGACATTGCCAATAATTCTATCTAATAATATTATTCAAATAATATGAATTATTGATCTGATAATGGAAAATACTGTGTCGTGACAATTATTGAAACAACAATAATATAAAATATCAACGTAGCAATTATTTAATCAATAAAATAAAATATTGAACAGTAATTACTGTAACAATTATTGAGTAGTGCCTTCTTACATAAGGATCAATAATTCAAAAATATCATGCAATACTGGTGTGCTTTTCTTTGTGTAAACCACGCATATTCATCGTATTTTTAACCATCGGTATTCCAACAAAGTTGTTAATTCAGAATAACTACGCCATTATTTATAAAAACTAATACTTGTCGTTTTCTTCATCCAACAGTTATTCTATTATGGGGCCCACAACTGGTTGCGCATTCGTACGGATATTCCCGACAAAAAGAATATTCCACGACCAAACGAATATTCCCCGACAACAATGAGTATTTTATAACCACTTGCGTATTTTAAAAATTTTATATATATCACCGTTAACTTTAAACTTTTATCAATTTAACCATTTACTGAATAATAATTATAAGAAAAATTGAATACTTTTATTTCATAAAATTCGGGGTCTTACAATTAGCATGCATTGCTTGAGGTCAAGCAACAGTTCAAGTTTGGGGGTATTTGATAAGTGGTATTTATACCTACTTATTGAATACAAATTCATGCGAACTATGCCCATCTCAAGTACATTTTATTGTGTTTTAGTTGCATTTCATGATATTTTACATTGCATTTACTTAAAACTCCTTTTGGTGAATAAGTGCAGGAATCGGCTTAATTTTGGTGGTAATAGAGGGCACGAGGCTAATGGATGTGTGAAGTCGAGTCACAAGCAGGGGATATCATGGCATGACGGTCAAATGAAGCAAGATACCAAGCATGGAAGAAGATTAAGCATGAATGAACAAGTAGCAGCAGTAGCATGACAGAATCAGAACTAGAACCAGAATATGCAGATTATGAAGTCATGTGGCGTAATAGCCTTGAGAAGCGGCGGCTAGCATGAAGTACTTAGTGGAGAGCTTGACATTCTGCAAGTCTCGCACTGCCGTGAGGAGAACATCTTGGAGGGGCACACGTACCGCCGCGATCTCAAGTCGTGTATTTGTTTTATTTTAATTTTTAATTAAATGAGTTGTAATTGGATTAAAAACGATTCTGACTGGTGTCAAATAGACGATTGATAGCTTTTAGTATTTTTTTCATCATAGAAACTAGGGTTTACACTGTGAGGGAGATTCTAACGTAGAACGAAGCCAAAACATCTACTTCTCCAATTCTTATTGGGATTCTCTATTGTAGTGGATTAGTACTTTATTTTGTTGGAATATTATGAGGATTTGAATGTTATCATTGGTTTATATTCAGCGATTGGGTTTGATCGTTCTATCTTTCATCTTTCAATTGTTTGCTTTGTAATCATGTTTAACATTGATCTCATAATGGCTTTTGGTTCAGCTATGAACTAATCTCCATTATGGGATTCTAACGGATTTTAATATGTAGTTTGGTTGCATGCTTAAATGCTAGGGCTATTTTGCATATCCTATGGGAATTCTATCATGATTGTTTTACATGTATGAATGCCTGATCACCATTCATTTCAGTACTTGTATGGAATTGACAATGAACATGCGAGTATGGATTGTAATCATGATAACATGCGAATATGGGGCTATTTTAGATGGCTTGCGTATTTTGTGAACCAAATAGACATATACTGTTTCACCGTATGAGCTAGAGTAAGGGCTTGTGCTTAAAATCAATATAACTACAATTTCACATAGACATATAGTGATTTTTTTGGTTGTATTGATGATTACATGGAGTCTATCATCTGTGGATGCTGTGCAAGTAGGTTATAGTGCATTGAAAAATGGTTATAACTCTATTCGTGCTCTTGGCTATTTTCCTATGATATTTGAACACTTCTTGCATGATAGTGGTGATTGGATGAAATATTAAATGAAGTTAGGATCCCATTATTTCAAGATTTGATTTATTCCATTAATATTCTTATTGTAGTTGTTGTTTACAATTAGTTTAATTCACCACTTTTAGTCGTTAGTTTAAGCATATGAATATAGTGAGTTAATTGATGCATAGTAGTTTAAATTTGACAACTTTCTCTGTGGGATCGATACTCTACTTACTCTGTATTACTTGTTGACACATGTATGCTTGCATGAGTTAGAGCTCAATTTTGAATTATTACATCTCTTTGCTCCATGACCGCCTGCCGTTCTTCTGCCTGCTCTTCTAACTCATGTATACGATTTTGCAATTCTACATTTTGATCATAAAGTTCTCCTAATAAATCCTCCTCAGGTTCCTCTTCTTCCTCACTCTCAGCTGCTACCTCTGCGACTAGCTCGGGTACAACTATTAGTTCTTCACTCACCACGTAGATATCTCTAATTTCTTCTTTGCTTGACATCACATTAACTTGGTTGGTGATTAAAGGTGTCTCAATGATTTCATTCACTCTATTGTTAACATTTTCAGCTGCTATTCTCAAATATTGCCACTAAACAAGGGTTAATTAAAGAAATTGACATGCCACATAATACCCCTATATTCTGACCTATCAACAAATAAAAATAAGCTTAGGTAGGACACACTAGCGAAGGATTTACTCGTCACTCTCTTCCTAGTTCTAACCCCGGATCTCCGTCAGAGATCATATCCCTAAGCTCTGATACCAACTGTGGCGCCCCCAAAATAGGTATACATCACCCATTCTGAGTCACCAAATACATGGTATAGAAAACAACTCTAACTTTATTATTATAATTGTCGTGCAAAATACGACAACACATATGGTGTGAGTTTAAATACAAATATTGTCTTCTAGACAATATCCACACTCAAATAAGTCCTCATTATAATTATTGATACACTATTTTACAAAATAGTGAGGACTACTAAAACAACTGCCTTGAAACATCACTCCACACCCCGACTAGTTCCCGCTATATTCTCCCCTCCTGAGAAGAAAAATGGAACAAAAAGGAAAAGGGTGAGCTCAACTAGCCTAGTAAAGAATATTATGACTAAGATAATGTAGAACAAATTATCCTTACTCCTCAACAGGGGAAAATCTGATAGAATATAATAGACAACAAGTTTTAGATCAACAACTGCAGCGGAAAAAATAATTCATTCGAAGAGTTAAGTAGAGAATGAAATCTACTATCTTCTATGATTTAAAAGTCCATCATCAATATTTTATCCATATAACATCAATCAATATACATTTTGAATCAAATATTCATCTTTGCACTACGGGCCAAAGATATTCATTTGTATCACCAATTGGTCATGTTCATCTCAACACATGTTCATCTTTGCACTACGGGCCAAAGATATTCATCAGGTAATCATTCATCTTTGCACTACATGCCAAATATATTCATCAAGTATCATCATTTAAGACTGAGGATGATGAAAAATATTTTAAAGAACGAATCCAGTGAGATAAAGGACACAATTAGGGATTCATAATTTAGTTTATCCAAGTTCAAGAATACTCCATAATACTTAATTGTGGAGCAAAATTCAAGAATAAAGTTCAAAACATAGATCCAATCAAAGATAGGAACCATAACAGACAACTTGGATACAGAAAAGAAAACTCAAGGAATTTTTGATCATTTTAGGAATTATAGAAGCAATACTTACCGTAGTAAGTTTAGAGTTAGGAATCTGAAATGAATAATATACGAAACTGTAAATGAATTTTCAACTATCATGCGGTAGTTTGCGTAGACAGATCATTTTCATAATTTAATAACAATTGAATACGAAGGGTTATTCACCAGGCATGCGGTAGTTCGCGTATACAGGTTATTCCTACATAATAATAAAGAATGGAATAACAAAAGGATTTCACCATGCATGCGGTAGTCCGCGTAGACAGGTTATTCCAACAGAATAATAAAGAATGGAATAACGAAAAGATTTTACCATGCATGCGGTAGTCCGCGTAGATAGGTTATTCCAACAGAATAATAAATAATGGAATAACAACCCTTACGAGTATTGAAAGAAAATAACTCCCTTCATGAATACGAAAGAAATAATACCTCTTAAGAATACAACAAATAATATCCCTTACGAATAGTGAACGAAGATAATTTCCCAACTGGCATGCTTCACAAGTCTCCTCTATTTATTAATCTGGGGTAATCCATTCACCATTCCTTTCATTGTTAACAATTTTAGGCTATCAAAATTCAAGTGGCCATACCTGTCATGCCATAACTTGGAAACTTTTTCATTAAAACCAGCGAAACAATGAAAATTTTCCACTTGGAGAGGAAGTGGAAATAAATTATTCTCCGCCAAGCTAATCTTTGCCACAACCTGATTATTTTTTGAAAAAGTACATAATTTATCATGAAAGAATATATCAAATCCTTTTCGCAAAAGTTGTCCAGTATTCAACAAATTGCTTTTGATGCCTGGAACAAAATAAACATCTGTCATTTTTTTAAATTTTACATATTTTGTTTTGAAAGTGACTTCTCCAACTCCTTTAATTGTATAGGCTCTAGCATCTCTAATTTGTATTTGCCCAAAATTTGACTCCACCAGGGTAGAAAATAAATCCTTATTCCCTGTCATATGTTTCCTGGCACCACTATCCAAATACTAAACATGATTATTATTTTCTTGACAAGCAATTAATAATGGTTCTGAACAATCTTTCTCAACTGATTCATTTTCATGCACCAATCCAGAGTATTTTTTGTTAGATGGTGCAAACCAACATTCACTAATTTAATGACCAGGTTTATGACAATGAAAACATTCAATATAGCCTTTTATTCCTCTTTGATTAATAACACGACCTCTTCCTCTTTGAGAATTGTTTGAATATTCAAATGACTCTGCCTTAAAATGATTATTGTTACCTTGTGATCCTCTTTCATTTCCACGAAAATTAAAGCCTCTACCTCTGTTTCCTTGGAAGTCACCTCTTCCACGTCCACGACCTCCTCCATGGCTACGACCACATGGAGCACCTCGGCCTCCCGTAAATTTAGACTTGAGAGCTTGATCATTTGAAGGTGGATTTCTTTGATGAACATGGAACTCATGTGCCTTTAAAGAAGCCTGTAAATCTTCCAAAGACAATTTTTACACATCTTTGGACTCTTCAATAGCTACCACGATAAAATCAAACTTTTATGGTAAGCTCCGAAGAATTTTCTCAACTACTTTTTGATCTTGCAAAACTTTTTCATTGGTTGCCATTTGATTAACAATTGGAGTAACTTTTGAAACATAATCAGCAATAGTCTCATTTTCTTGCATTTGCAACTTCTCAAATTCTAAACGCAAAGATTGGAGTCGTACCTTTTTTACCTTTTCTTCACCTTTATATATTGATTGCAAAATATTCCAAGCTTCCTTTGAAGTTTCTACCTTCGAAATTCTATCAAAAATTGGCCTTTCAATTGCTTGATAAATTTGGAAAGCACCTTGTTATCCTTCTCCCTTTTCTCATTTAGACTATTTTTCTGGGCTTGTGACAAACCCTCTTCAGTTTCTAGTTCTTCATAACCATCTTCAACATTGCTCCACAACTTGAAGGACTTCAATAATACCTTAATATTATGGCTCCAATAATCAAAGTCTTCTCCATTAAAGCGAGTAATTAGATGGACTAAATTATTTGAATTTGCCATCAAATAGACAAAACAGTGCTCCTTATGATCCCTTTTCAAGGATTTTTGAGACGAGAGGTTCTATACCAATTTGCGAGACAGAAATCGTGAACAACAAACTTGAATCCAATTTGGAAGTCTCTGTGTCTAAGCATGCAACAATTTTGGGAGCAAGGACAATCCAATAATTATTGAATGTTTCAATATTAACAGTTGTGGAGATCATGTTCTTATCGAAAAATTATAGAAGTCAGTGGCCGACTTTGAAAAGCTTTACAGAGAAAAAGTTGGAGGATGGTGGACCCATGGTGATTACAACATTCAGAAGTTAAAAGGGAATGCTTTCCTTTCTAGCTCTGATGCCACTTTGATGGAATAATTAGGAAAAGAATATATTTTAGAGAGGAAGTGAAATATAACTTTAGAGAATATAAGAACACTTTGATTTCACTTGATTAAAAATGATTCAAGTACAAGCTATTTATAGGACTTATAGGATACTTATAGAACCACATTAATAATGACCATATTCATGTACATGAACCTAACCATTACAGGTTCCAAGACATTTTAAATACATTTATGTACTTGGATATCACCAATTCATGTACTAATAATAATTAAGATAAATCTTGAACAATCTAGAAAATATTTGGTTTAGTTAACAATTTTGAGCTGTATGCAAAGGTCTATCCTAGACTCACATCCCCAAGGTAGCATCATCATCCTCTTTCTCTTTGAGGTGTAGTTTTTTTTAATAGTTCCTATGTCAAAAAGCTTTATGCTTTTTAATTTTTGTTTTTTTGGTGAACTTCTTGTCCACCTTGGCAGTAAATATGTTCTATACACGCTAACCACTGTCATGGTCAATTTCACTTGAGGATTGCTACTGTTTCAATAAAATTTGAGAAACTCATCCCTCTAAATTTGGATGTTGCACACACACTTCACTTTTTTAAAACGTAAATATTTTTTAGGTAAAATCAAACAATGACCTATCGTTCCATTAGAAAATTACTACTCCCTCTGTTCCCCAAAAGAGTCCTGTTTGTAAAATTTACAAATTGTATGGATACTTTTTGCCCATGTCTTCTTCTTAAGTTTATTGGGTATTTAGTTAAGTAATGATTGCATGTTAATAAAATTGTAATGGTAAACTTAAGGACATTGTGTCATTTTATATTATCATAAAAAGAAATGGATTTTTTTCTAGAATAAAAAGAAAAATAAAAGAGAGGCAAATGAAGTCTTTTTTTAAGTTAGAAATGGAATAGGCATTACGTGTATGTTGCCAAATGTTATTGTACACAGCCAACTGTGTCAGGACCCTGCAATTTGCAAACTAACTGACCTTTAAGTTTCTTATCTATCCCTTCTCATTTTTGTACTATAGTAATTCCAAGTTTCTTTCACATAAATACATCACTTCATGTCTCTCACTTGTATTTTATCCTTTAGTAATTTCAAGTTCCTGCCATTATCTTGCTTAATTGTACTTTCTTTATAGATTATGAATTATCACAAGAAACTTTCTGATCTTGGTTTTACCCCAGTTTCTGGCTCCAAGGTATCTTCGGAGGATCGCAGTGTATTGGCACAAAGTGTGGTTAATTGGAGTTGTTGCTGCTGTCACCGGTTAGTTATTCATATGAAGCCCATATGAAATTGAAGTAAATAGTCTATTCTATCTATGCTCTTTATCAAGCTCACGTTGATCTACCCAAGAACTTGGTACTCATATTTTTTATATATTTTAAAATCATAAGAATAAGGAATTATTAAGAAAAAAAGAAAAGAATTGGGAAGTTACACTCTTCCATCATGAAGATATGGGCATTCCTGTAAGGCAGGGATTGTGGGGAGCCGTCAAGAAGATTGATTAGGTAGTGCACCATAACTTAATTTTATGGATAATTTGGTATATTTTGTGGATGTAATCAAATTCACAATTCAATATAGTAGTAATTATATTGCAAAGTGAATTTGAAACTGTAAACGTATGGTATTATTGGGATGTATTTTGAAATTGAGAATGCTTGATACATTTTGGCTTTAAATTAGAATTTAGAGCTTTTATAGCTATATCATGGCATTAGCAGTCAACATTGTAGGTACTTCTAAACCACTGTGTATTTCAAATATAGGAAGAATTTATAAACATTGTATATGCATGTATATATTACAACGTTTTTAAGTCAGAACGTTTTTAACAAATACCCAACGTTTTTTAGAAAAAACACGTTGTGTAATGTGCAAATACACAATGTTTTTTAGAAAAAAAAAATGTATAATGTGCAAATACACTCTAAAAAATGTTATGTAATGTGAAAATATACAACGTTTTTTAGAAAAAAACGTTGTGTAATGTGTCAAATTACAACGTTTTAAAAACGTTGTGTATTTGTGTCTAATAGATGACACAACTAACCAAGAAGTTTTTGGGGACACATTACAACGTTTTTTGGAGTTATCTATTTACTTTTTTCTACTAGTGATAATCTTTGAGAGAAAAAGGAAAGACAAATTAGCTACTCTCATGGCAACTGAAGTTGCATTCGAAGCCCCAACATAAGTTGTATCAGATGATGATAATGAAGAAGATGGCGATAAAGGTATCACATCGCTTGCAAGAAGACTGAGAAAGTTCATGAGGAAGAACAACAGAAGACCCAAGAAGAACTTTAACAACAAAGGTAATAATAACATAGATTAAGAGAAATATTTGTGCTACAACTGCAAGAGGTTGGGCCATTACATTGTTGTGATGCCCCCAAAATCTTTACACTTACTGTAGCAGATTTGATGCTCACATAAATATTCCATAATATAATAATTTTTATCAATCCAAGATTCACAGTATCCTATAACAGAGAATAGTTCTCGTCAGAACAATTACTGTGTTTGGATACCCCTACTTGGATGTATAGATTTATGATCTTACGGATATTTCTTTCATATCGGTAATCCCTATATATTTGATATTCAAAGTATTAATGATAAGATTATTCTTGGAACCGAGGGGCGCAACCTCAGTGCTTACATCTCAAGATCATTCAATACCCTCATTCAGATGTATAGTTCATATAGATACTGTACTTCTTTTTATCTTCTATAATAATGTAAGACTAAGTAATTAACAAAAGCTGCTAATAGATTACACTTCATTAAATAAATCCCAAATTTAAACTGTTATTACATCAAAGTCTTCAAGTCTAATACAACACAATTTAAACTAAATCAAAGCTTCCTATCAATAAGAACGTGTATCGGAACATCCAGGTATGTCAGTCACATCTACAAAGGAAAAATAATACTTTTGCAAGGATGATCTATAAAGGCTCAACACGTTTTAACAAGTTATGCTTCATACTCATATTGTATCTGAATTGAATGAACATGTAGTTCAAAGATTTTCCACAACTATATATACTGAGATTTGTCTACGAAACTCCACACATTACGGGTTTCTGTCAGTCATAAAGACTTAGCTACCCGGGTTGATTTGTCCAACTAGACATCCTAGGAGTATGCATATCATCATACCACAAAAAGGTCATTTAAGTCTTCGCTTATAACCCACGGTGGGTGTAAAAAGCGCGGTCATATAACCCCACAAGATATAATAACTCTGGCCATGAATAGTATCAGTATATATATTTGTACCAAACATTATTGGTTTTAGCTCAATTTATACTTTGATATCAAATCAAATCAAATTTACGCAAATAACAGCTTATATCATTAAGTTATGCTTGAACAATAAATAATAACCTCCCAACAATAGATAACACGAACAACGTATATAACAAGTTCGTATAGTCAAAATAGAAGACTTGCATTTAATACAAAATTGAAATGAAGTAAGAAAACTTGCCTGATTGAAAAACAACTATTTATTGCTATTTGATGTTGTTTATACAACCTAAATATGCTATCACATATTTATAACAGTCTTTAGAACTTATAAGAACAAATATCTAACAAAACTATTTAAGTCTGAGTTGATTTTGATGTCTATTCGGTGTTTTATTACTTTATCGATTAATTATCGACTTAGTTTTTCAATAAAACTTTATTTAGAAACTTTAATATTATTTAATTTAGAGAATTTAATTATCATTTATAATATTTTCTAGAAGATCATAGTAATTTTTAAATAATTAATTATCATTCATAATGATATTTAAATCATTAATATTATTTGTACATAATTTATTATTATTTATAATGATTTTAAATCACTAATATTATTTTTTATAATTTATTCAATATAAATCTTAAATGGTTTTATTATCATTTATATTTAAATAAGTTAAAATATTAATGAATTTTATGTAAAAATATTAAAAAGTTATTTAATATAACTTAAAATAATTTTTAATTTTTTTTTATTAATTATTAAAATTTATTTACTATTTATTTTCTAATTTATTTTAATATTATTTTTTTTATGTAAATCTTTATTTAAATATCTATCTTACGAGATAATTGTCGCTAAAAAGAAGTTTGTCAAAGAGATATAAGTGTTTCATTATTGTAGTACTTATGTAATACTACAAGTACTTATTAATTTTGTTGCTTAACTACATCGTATCAAAGAGATATTAATGGTCAAACCATCTAGCCAAACCTGTTCTTCAGTTTCTGGATTTTCCAGAAACTTGGTCGATCCTGGTCAACAATATTTGAGCTTGAATAACTTTGGTTTTGGATGTTATCTAAGAGATCTAGTGTCACAAACTTGTAGTATGTATGTTAGACTACAAAAGTGTGACACTCCATAACCCTAACACATCACACAAGAAAGATCTAGGCCAGTCAAAATCACTATCAGAATGTGTTCTTCAGTTTTCTAGAAATTCCAAAAATTGGGTTTCAAGTTCGGTCAACCACTTTTGACCAACAATAACATGTTTCCTATTGATATAATAGGTGATCTATTGTCATGAACTTGTAGTGTATATGTCAAAGTACAAAAGTATGACACTTATATAACCTAACAATATCATAGATTGAAGATTCAAGATGTTCAAAATCTTGTCAGACATGCTGGGATTTTTTTGTGTTTTTAAGAATTGGTTTTCATGGTCGGTCAACGGGTTTTGACCATGAATAACTTGCAAAATACAGATCCTGTGGACATGATTCCACTTCCAGATTACTAACCTCATAGCATACTACAAGTTTTAAACTTAAAACAGGTTTAATGACTAACATGATGAGATCTATGGCCTCTGACATTTGAATGTCAGACATACTTTTTAGGGTTTTGGACAGTTTGCTTAAATATTCATTTTTTATAAATTTAGATGTTATGGATTCATGTTTAACCAACCCATATTACTAAATAACATATTTAAACACTGAAACACAAAATCTATCGAAGCTTAAAGGATCTAGCAAGAAATTATGGTTTATACCTTTTTGAGTAACATTTTGATTTTATCTTTTTGAATCTGATCTTGGAAAACTGTGGACTAAATATGAATCACACTATGAAGTATTTTAAGTGTATAATCCGCGGGCTTAGAAATGTGAAGCATAAGTATGTATAGATAATTAAAGTGAGGGCTAAATGGTCTTTAATTTATGTCCATTGACAACTAAGCTAGATTCACTTATTGATTTGGTGTTAGGTGTCAATGGTTGGCTGATATGGGCCATTTTTAACACATGGTGAATCTTGCAAGTGATGCGTTATCAAGATTTGGCTTTATCCCTTGATAAAAGAAAAAAGGGCATTTTTGTCATTTTACACCTATTAAGAGCAATTTGGTAATTTCGTAATTCAATTTAATGGTAATTTAGTCATTTCACATAATTTGTAAACTTTAAAATTATCCATTAAATTTTAACCATTAGGGTTTTGTTATATAGAATTAGGGTTTAATAAATAAAATTAGGGTTTAATATTTAGGGTTAAGGTTTCCTAATCCTAAATTAAGGTTTCCTAATAAGATTTTCACAAATTTTATATCCTATTTATTTCTATATAAAAATACTTAATAGTAATCACATAATAATATCCATAATCTTATATACAATTATAATAAATGTTTAGGTCACAATTTCTATTAAAAATCTAGATTAAGTTTTGGAATGTTACATCAACTCCTCCTTCTAAGAATTTTGTTCCTAAATTAAGACACATTCTATGAAAATGAATAAGGAAAATGTAACGACCCCAAAAATTCATACAATTTAATTATCGACTTCGATCGTTAATAATACATTCAACCTCTAATTTTACATCATTAAACGATAATACAACCATTAAAATTTGCGGAATAATTAAAATTTTCTATTACAAACAATCCTCGTTGCCAAAACCTTCAACCTTTACATCTAAATATCTCAGAATCATTTTAATACTACAATAGTTTACATTCGCAAAACGATATTATAATTCAACATTAATACATTATTCGAAACCTTAAACATGGTTCAAATAATAATAACTCAACCAAAGTAAATAAATCTTCAAGTATCACATCTGATTCATGTCTTTCAAGTAACACATAACTTTACCTTGAATCTTGAACCTGCAAAAGTGGTTATTTGCAAGGTTGAGCTCGACAGCCCAGCAAATTTAACACTATCATGTTTCACATAGCACACAATTCATGCATTATACATTTCTAATTTATCGAGTTACATTATACAACATGCATGTGCTATCACATATCACATATAAATTGAGTTCTATAACCCAATTAACTTGGTCATATTTTGACTTTAACAATTCATAAAGCATGGTATGTAACTCACCACATAATCACATTTAATCCACAAACATAATAGAACTGAAAAACTTGCCTTGGATGTTGTTTAATGTTTATAACTTATCTACGCTGTGATGATCCTACACAAATTGAGGATACATACATGTACATATTAGTTTCACATACAAAATTCACATACTCAATGTAAACTAATTTTATTTAACTATAATATTTTGTTCTTGTCTTAAAACCATTCCATGATTCTTTAGAAACTTTTTGTCCGTTATAACCTTTTTACGCCCAAAAAGGTTCTCTCATGGATTTAGTATGTAAATACTTTACGATCAAAACATAAACCATTTATATCCCTTCGTTTTTACATTACTAGGTTCAATATAATTTCAAGCGGATTTGCGCATTTTATTATGTTACATATCGTTTTACATATCATTTTCCTAATTACGCTTCAGATAGTTATGAAAACTTACATTTACATTACATTTCTATCGTTTTTCTTTACATTTAAAGTGAGTTTTCGCGATATATAAGCATTATATAATATCTATACATCTCTCTCGGTGTTTTGTTACATGTTAAATGTACCACAAAACCACCCAAAAGCGTTACGGAAAATCGTGACATTAAATGACCCATATGGTCTTTGCTATCTCATCTCGCCGCCATGTGCCCTCACCTTTGACACCCACTTCGCGGCTTAATAGCTTGAAATCTACTTATCCAATCGTAAGGCATTTTTTAGTATGTTTTTCATGGAATACAAGACTATTTTTAAGAAATACTAACCTCTCATTTCGGGTTTGTTAAGTAGTCTAAAATGCGTGCCAAAAATTGATGTTCATAATAGTCTTCAATTTTTTTCCAGCTTTACCCTCTCTCGCTAAAACAGTCATAACTGATTCGTTTCAAAACATTTTTGAGCGATTCTTGAGCCCACGCGAAGCTAACTTCTGAGGCTACAACTTTCGTTCTTTGACCATTTCCAAATTCAAAACACAGAATTCTGGAAAATTCGTTCAAGGTGACTGCCCCGAGTTGGTTAGACAGTTTTGACGCGACTACTTTGAATGGTCATAACTCTTTGCTCCGAAGTCGAAATTAGTCCGTTCCGGAGTCTATGGAAATCTAATTCAGTGTAATATAACATACCAAAAGCCCAGAAGTTTCTGGAAACATTAACTGATCAAAACAGTGTCCCGAATAGCACGTCCCACGCTGACTTTTCGATTTGACAAATTCGACACATTTCTTTCCAATCACCGTAACTCCCTCATCCGAGGTCGGAATGAGGTCATTCCAAAGCCTATGGCTTTCTAACTCAGTGCACTACAACTACCCAGAAACTCAGAATTTTTCAGGTAACATAGCTATTCCAGAATTTGACACTATAGTCACTGTTCATTCAGAAATCTTCACCACGGATTCATTTTAACTCCGTTTTGGTTCATTCAAGTTAGGAAATCTTTAGAACTTAGAGGGATATAACATACAATCATCAAATTAAGCTTTTAGACATAAATGAAAAGCACAAATGGTCCTCAAGCTCAGTCCCAAAAACTGCCCAACAAAGTTCTTTGTAAATCTTTTATTTTGTGAGTTTTGGTTACACTTGGATGATGTTAAGGCTTCATTTCTCTAATTACAATCATTAGAACTCATTTACATAATCAATTACAAGCCAAAATAAATATAGTAAACTAACTAGTTTACTAACAAAACTTCCAAAATACAAACCTTAACTAACAAACTAAATACAATATTTAAAATAATAACATTACCAAAAATTAAATAAGAAACATACCTAAAAATATGAATTCCACAAACTGAATACGTACTCGACCAAAATTTAACTAAGAAGATCTTTATAAAAAAAATCCTCCCACAACAAAGCCTTTCTCAAAAGTGGAGGCCTTATTGTTGGTGAATGAAACAAAGGATCAAGCCCTTCTATTTATAGGTTTAGCAAAGGGTTAAGTTCTCAATTTAGTTGATGTGGGACTTGGTTTATACTAATTCTAATTTGTTTATACTAATTTTTTCTATTTTCAACATGCTGAGTGTATTCATTCATCACGAATTCGTTTCTTAACCAATTCGATCCGTTCAAGTTGCGTTGTTTTCGTTTTATAGAGGAGAACAACAATCATTTATCAATTTAAAGTTTACATCACGAATTCATCAACAACTTTAGTCCTAAAGTACACCAAAACACACATTACAATCAAAACCCAAATTCCTCTTCTTTAGTATAAATACATGAATTTGATTTTTGAAAATTTGTTTCTAGATGACCACTATCAAATTATAAATATCTAATAACATATATAACATCGTAACCCACAAATTCATTAACCAAAACTCCAATTTTAAAAGAAACTCAAGAACACATAAACTAGAAATATAAACTAGATTATGTACCTTTAATTCCTTAAGAAATAAAATTAACCTTATCAGTAAAATTATAATTTCTATTCAACCATTGTAATCATAACATTATTTAACAAATTCTCACTCCTCTAATTTAATTATTTAATTAAATTAGAATATCCTAATTATACTCAGCGTAATAAAATACGTATAAATCTCATCTATTTTATCACACTTAAATAAACTATCCCATAACAATTTTCATCAAATATTTATTTAATATCATAAATATTCATTTTATTCCATAAAGTTTTCAACTAAAATATTTAATGTACTTAATAAATATTTTACTCGCATTATACTAACATTTATATTTTCATGCAATATATCACCTTCTCACTTTATTAAATCAATTATACTTGTATTAATTCACTATTTTAATTAAGTGAATTATTCACACTATTTATGAAACTTAACTCATAATAATTTTCATTGCCCACAAGGCATAATAATTAAAATTATATTATCTCATAACATAATCTCAACTTAATTAAATTAACTAATATTATTTAATTTCTCTAATAGTTTAATTAACTATTAAATCTCACATTCTCTAACATATGAATATATAATTCTTTTCACACCAAATCATATAATTCAAAATATATACACCTCATAATAAGAATTTTAATTATTAAATTCTTATTTTAATAACTTATGAAAATTCGGGTTGTCACATCCTTCTCTCCTTATAAGGATTCCGTCCTCGGAATCAAAGAAACTACCCTTACTCGGTTTTCACCAAATCTCTTTTCAAAATTTACTCAGGATATTACATAAAATCTTCTCGCATTTTATACTCAAGCTCCCACGTAGCTTCTTCAATATCATGATTCCTCCAGATCACTTTAATTGATGATTTGACTTTATTTCTCAAAACTTGTTCTTTTCGATCTACTATCTGTACAGGAACATCCACATAAGATAAATTTTTCTCGATCTGGACAGGTTCATAATTTATAACGTGTTTATAATCAAGTTTATATGGTCATAGCAAGGACACATGAAACACATTATGAATGTGCTCTAATTCAGAAGGTAGACCTACCTCATAGGCTACCTCACCTATCCTTCTCAACACTTGGAATGGTCCAATGAATCTCGGGCTTAATTTTTCCTTTTTACCAAAATGAATCTTACCTTTCCAAATACTTTCAAGAATACATGGCTTTCGACATCAAACTCTCGTTGCTTCCTTTGTTGATCTCCTTACTTCTTCTGTCGATCCTGAGATGCTCGCAATCTCTGGCGTATAATTCGAATCTTCTCAGTGGTCAGTTGAACTATCTCAGGTCCTAACATTTGTCTTTCCTCAACTTCATCCCAACACAATGGTGTTCTACACTTTCTACTGTACAAAGTTTCATATGGTGACATCCTATGCTAGCATGGTAACTGTTATTGTAAGCAAACTCTACCAAAGGTAACTGATCCTTCCAACGTCCTTTGAAATCCATAATACATGTTCTCAACATATCCTCCAAAGTTTGAATAGTTCTCTCACTTTGTCCATCTGTTTGCAGGTGATATGCTGTACTTAATCTCAATTGAGTTCCCAAGTGTTTTTGAAGACTTTTCTAAAAGTTTGAAGTAAACTGCGGATCTTGATCTTACATTATAGAAACAAGAAATCCATGCGTAGAGATAATTTCATTTATATATAACTTGGCCAACTTATCAAGATTAAAAGTAACCTTAATAGGCAAGAAATGGGCTGATTTGGTGAGACGATCAATGATTACCCAAATGGCATTATGACCTTTCTATGTTAGAAAGTCTCGCCATAAAGTCCATAGTTATGTATTTCCACTTCCACTCGAGAATTGATAGAAGTTATAACAATCTGCTCGATTTTTGATGATCAGCTTTAACCCTTTACCACGTGAGGCATTTACTTACTCTTTCTACTATTTCTCATTTTATATTTGACCACCAAAAGTGTTGACTCAAATCCTTATACATCTTCGTACTCATTGGGTGCACGACAAACATAGAACTGTGGGATCCATTCAAGATTTCATCCTTTAGTGCTTGTACCGATCGAACCCAAATTCTATCCTCTAATCTTAATACTCCATTTTTATCTACTCGGAATTTATTATTCTTTACATGAGTTATCTCAACTTTACACTTTTGACACTCTTTATCTTTCTCCTGGCTTTCTTTAATTCTGTTCATTAAGGTCGAACCATTCTCCATAATAAACAACTTCTGGGTAGAATTAACTGGTACTCTTACCTCAATCTCAAGTTTATCAAACTCTTTTATCAGTACCTCGTTGTCTGTTATTACATATTCTTCTGACTTAATGCGTATGCAACAACATTGGCTTTACCAGGATGATATAAAATCTCACAATCAAAATCTTTTATTAACTCGAACCACCTCTTATGTCTCATATTTAACTCCTTTTGTTTAAAAATATACTTCAGACTTTTATGATTTGTGTATATTTCACATTTCCCCCATACAAAAAATGTCTCCAACTCTTCAAAGCAAAAACTATTGCGGCTAACTCAAGATCGTGAGTAGGATACCTCTTCTCATAATCCTTGAGTGGATGCGACGCATACGCGATCACCTTCCCATGTTGCATTAACACACGTCCTAAACCCTTGTGTGAAATATCACTATAAACTACAAGACCCCCAACATCATCTGCTAAGGACAATATTGGTGCCCTGATCAATAACGTCTTTAACTCTTGAAAACTTTCTTCGCATTTATCTGTCCAAACATACTTCACCGTCTTTCGAGTTAAATTGGTTAGCGGGTCGCTATCTTTGAAAAATCCTTTATAAAATTATAATAGTACCCTACTAAACCAAGAAAACTTTGCACTTTTATTGGAGTTATTGGTTGTTCCCAATTCATGATCGTTTCTATCTTTGCTGGGTCTACTGCTACCCAATATTTGTCAATTATGTGGCCTAAGAACTGGACTTTCTCTAACCAGAATTCACACTTGGAAAACTTTTTGTAAAGTTGTTCCTTTCGTAATATCCCTAATACACTCCTTAAGTGTTCAACATCTTCCTCCTGTGTCTTCCAGTATATTAAGATATCATCGATAAATAATACAACAAATTTTTCCAAACATAACTTAAACACAAGATTCATTAGATCTATGAAAGCTGTCGGTGCATTCGTTAACCCAAAAGACATCACAAGAAATTCATAATGTCCATATCATATTCTAAACGTCGTCTTTGGCACATCTTCTGTTCTTACCTTAAACTGATGATACCCTAATCGCAGGTTGATCTTTGAAAAATACTTAGCCCCTTTCGATCGGTTAAACAAATCATCAATCCTTGGTAGGGGATACTTGTTCTTTGTGGTCAAATTATTGAACTCCCGATAATCTATAAATAATCTTAAAGTCCCATCTTTCTTCTTTACAAATAACACAGGTGCTCCCCATGGTGACACGCTAGGTTATATGTATTTTTTAGCTAAGAGTTCTTGTAATTGAACATGCAGTTCCTTCAACTCTACTGGTGCCATCCTACATGGTGCCTTTGAGACTGGTGCTGTACCAGGTGCAAGGTCGATCACAAGCTCAATTTCTCTATCAGGAGGAAAATCGGGTAGGTCATTTGGAAATACATCAGGGAACTCATTTACTATAGGAATTTGACTTAGCTTTACCCCTTCCTTCTAAGTATCAACAACATAAGCTAAATAACTTGTACAACCTTTTCTAAGCAATCTCTTCGCCTGCATGACTGTTAGATAACAGATTTGCTTTAGTAAACAACTTCCTTTGAATACTACTTTTTTCTTCGATGTTGTTCCTATGTTTACTTGTTTCCGCTCGTAGTCCATCACCGCCTTATGACTACCCAGCCAATCCATCCCTAAAATTATATCAAATTCTCCTAACTTTATAGGGATAAGGTTTACCATAAATTTATGTCCTTGAATTTCTACACTATAATTTTTATGTACTGTTTGGATGGGAATTATTTTCTTTATTAGCAATTTCAACATTGAAGGGTACATCAATAACTTCACATAACATTTTTAACCTTTTAGCAAAATCAACAGATGCAAACGAACAAGTAGCACCAGAGTCGAATAACACATAAGCATTTACAACATTAATTGGGATAATACATGTTACTACATCATGTGCAACAACATCATTTGTGACGCCCCCAAATCTGGGTACTTTCAACCCACAGATATGGTGCTACACGGTAATACTAACATCAAAATGAATGTATTTACTATATTCTTATTAGAATAATAATAAATCCTTTCCCAGGTTCTGTTAACCAATACATTCTTCATTTTCCATAGTATAAGTTCATACAAATATACTAGTTTATTACAAGATAAACTACTTATCCATCATAGCTTTGCCTCTATCCTTACCGGAACCCTCAGTTCGGTCGGCCTTAGCTGCAATCATATAATTCAAGAAAGAAGTGAACAGAACTAGCTCAACAAGTCTAGCAATATATAATATAACCACCACATCGAGAATTATATGATTAATCTTCGTTAACTTAACAAGTAGTTATGAAGTGCTATGAAGCATCAAAATAGCACTTTTCATTCTTATAAAACGATTCCAGAGTACATATAGTAACTTAGGAATTTTGAGTAGGTCCAAAGACCCTGAACATTCTCTTTGGTTTTCATTCATAAAAAGGACAACCCGACACTAAGTACATAAGTTCGCCTATATCTTATGAGAACTTCTAGGTGATCAGCCTATAGTACTTTATGTTGATCAACACTCATCCGTTAAACATATCTACGTTTAAGTTTTGGCAACCTCGTGTGCCCGCCGAATAATCGACGTAAAAAACTTTTGTTTATTCATACTCAGGCTTATCTTTGAATCCATACCAAACAATTAGCATAGGATAACATTATCAATACTATATTGAAAGACTTGTAAACAAATCAATCAAATTCGTAAGTTTTGTCTAGCCGAGTTAAAACTGGTATCGACTCTTTCGTAAAATAATTCATGCATATTATAACATGAATCACAGAAACTTGGCTAACTTTAAGGTCAGACAAGCGTTAAGGAAACTTGCCTTCAAGTGTCTTCAATTACAATTCAACCGTTCTCGATCTTTATAGTTTCTGCATGATATATTCACATAGCACACTGAAATTAGCTGCCAAACAATCTAACCGCATTGTTTTTATGAACTTCTTTCTCTTCTATAACTTAATTAAAATTATTTCATTAATAATATTCGTTTTGAGTTATTTATCATTCATTACGGCTTATTAACATTCATATGTCATAAACCGACACTCAACAACCATCATTAAAGTACAACAGTAGTTGAAACCCTAATTGGTTTGCTAACTCGGATACATTTTTCTTGGATTACCGATATTGGACTCCGTATAGTAAGTACATAAGTTTTATCTTCATTTCTTATCATTCACGTACCACGCACATCTATTACATAATGTATAACCTTAGGACGCGCGTTAAACTCGAATACGATTCACAATTTAGGTTTTCACACTTTACGTTCTTCATTTAAATACTTTTAATCAACGTTTAATTCCTAAAATCATCGCTATACATGTTATTTAGGAATTGCCTCTTCATGAATATTAAGTATATATATGTCCCATAGTTACCATGTAAAAAATTGGGTTAATAAATAATCGCGTGTGAAATGTTTCACTTAATAAAGATCATGACGCCTAATTTTAAATCAGAAAATTTGTTGCGGCTTTCATTCAATGATGGTGACCTCATATCCCGACCTTGTGGCAACACTTTCTTAGGCTTAGGAGGCGCTGTGGCGCCGACCCTGAGCCTTAAAGTTTTTTTTTTAAAGTTTTTTAGTTCGATTTCGTTCCGGGCTCATAACTCGATCATTATAAGTCAGAATTGACTCATTCAAAAGACGTTATCTCACATATTTTGTATAATTTGATTTAATTTGGAAAGAATAAGTTTCTGAATCCATTAACACTAAATTTACTGTTTAAATTTCCTATTACGCGTTCGTTAAACAATCGTGAACGTTCATAGCTCGTTTCTTCATTTTAATTCAGAATTCGACCATTCTTGAGTCCATGACTCTTAAATACGATGTTTTACAATACGTCATCAAAAACTAAGGTTTTCGAGTTAAACGACGACTTTTGACTACCATTCCGAAAATCCTACGATTTCAACGATTATCATTCAATCTTGTAAATTTCCCTATAACTTCGTTACTTGAGATATTTATGCCAAACCAAATGGAATTAATCCATTGGTCAATTATCTATAACCTAACCAAGCAATTTTTATCTAACCTATACACGATGGTTTTCAATTTGTCCATCAACAACCAATTTAACGTTTTAATGGTTTTCTTCGATTAAAGCTTAATTAGTCGATTATGATTCTCAATATACATGGCTTATTAATGTTCTAATTCACTAATAGCCATCCTTACTCCATAAGAGACATGCTCCACCAATTCATACTCTGTATAAAAAGTTAATCGAAAATAAAATCAAAAGTTGAGTTCGAGTATTTTTACCTTTGTGTTTTTCGCGTTCTTGCTTAAAAGTTGAGTATTTAGCTTCTTTGATTCTTGATTCTTTGTTATTTCTCTTCTATCCCTCTCAATATAGTTTAGTTCAATGTTTGTTAAACTAACAAATGAACCAATTAACTTCTCTTTTATAGAAAAACCAAGGTGAGGGCAAAATGGTCAAGAGGCAAACCTCCTTATTATTTCATTCTTCCTCACCAAGCCACTCCTCTTGTTTGGCCACCAAGTGGCCGCCCCACTTGCCCCTTAGGGGACCCACATAGGTTTTCCCATGGGTTTTACATATCCGGTGATCCATCAGTTTGACCCACTTGTTCGTTTCTTGATTTGGGCTTAAATTTAATTCATATCGGGCCTATCTTTGGGCTTAATTTAATTTAACATTGGGCCTTGATATAATTCATCATCTAATTGGGCTTGACAAAGTCTAGGTCCAATAACTAAAGTTCATTAAGAACTAATCGTATTCTCATTGTATAATTCTAGTATTCTCTTTATATATACCTCGTACGATATTCGTATTATACGTCGTAATAATATTTATACTATACTTGTATATAACTAGTATTATACTCATATTTCTCACGTATAATAACAATTCTTATTATACATAATCATTTAGTTCTTGAATTTCACTTTCCCTAACCATTGAAGTTTTAAGTCAGCAAGCGAAAACTTCGTTTGCCATAACTGAAATATTATTAGATATTCCATTTCGTCTTTGAATTCTATCATTTCGCGTTTCTCAGAAATTCAAAATTTATTCCCGAGCAGAAACGGATGAATAATGTTTTTACGGAAATTTCTAGGATTTTTTTTTTGTCTTGGAAATTCAAATCATTTAATCATAGTACATAGCCAGAATCTTAACCACATTCACACATTCTGGGTCATAGAACGACCTTTAAACAGCTTACTCACTTTAATAAACAATTAAATTCATTTAATTCAAATAATCAAATAAAATTTAATTCACATAATAATCCAATTTTTCTCGAGCGTTAAATTCTTCCCCCCTTATAAGGATTCTGTCCCCAGAATCTCGATCCAATGAAGTAAACAAATGGGGAAAATTTTCCTTCATTTTATTCTCGAGTTCCCACGTTGCTTCTTCTGCATTGTGGTTCCTCCAAATTATCTGCACCGAAGGTATTATCTTATTCCTTAAGACTTGTTCCTTCCTATCAATAATTTTAATTGGAAGTTCTTCATATGTTAGTCTTTTTTGGCCTGAATAGATTCATACTCTATTACGTGCTTTTAGTCCAATTTATAAGGACGCAATAGTGACACGTGAAACACATTATGTATACGTTCCATCTCTGGCGGTAAAGCTACTTCATAAGCTACCTCTCCTACTCTGCTTAAAATTTTAAAAGGTCTTATAAACCTTGGACTTAATTTTCCCTTCTTACCAAAGCGTATCTTCCCTTTCCAAGGCGACACCTTTAGAAAGACATACGAACCGACTTCAAACTCCCTTTTCTCACAGTGAGGATCCGCATACTTCTTATTTCTATCTTGAGCTGCTACTAGTCGAATACATATTAACTTCACTATGTCTACCGTTTGTTGTATCATTTTAGGTTCCAACATCCGACGTTCACCTACTTCATCTCAGTACAGTGGTGTCCTGCACTTCCTTCCATATAACGCTTCATAAGGCGGCATGCCTATACTAGTGTGAAAACTATTGTTGTAAGTGAACTCCACCAAAGGAGATGTTCATCCCAACTATGATTGAAATCCATAACGCAATATCTTAACATATCTTCTAACGTTTGAATTTTTCGTTCACTTTGTCCATCATTCTATGGATGGTATGCTGTACTCAACCTCAACTGCGTTCCCATTCGCTCTTGCAAACTCCTCCAGAAATTTGATGTGAATCGTGGATCACGATCGGACACAATCAAAACTGGTACCCCATGTCTTGAAATAATTTCCTTGACATAAAGCTTATCTAATTGATCTAGGTTATACCTAACTCCTATCGGCAAAAAGTGAGCTGACTTCGTCAAACAATCTATTATTACCCAAATAGCATCGTATCCCTTCTTCGTTGTTAGAAGTCCCACCACAAAGTCCATCATGATATGCTCCCACTTCCACTCCGAAGTCTCTAGTGATTACAATAATCTACTTGGTCGTTGGTGTTCAGCCTTAACTTTCTAATAAGTTAAGCACCTACTAACATATTCTGTTATTTCTCTCTTCATGTTCGGCCACCAATAGTTCTATCGAAGGTCCTGATACATCTTGGTCTGTATATATCTCACACTTCTCCCCATAAAGATAGTGTCTCCATATCTTTAATGAAAAAACTAATGCTGCCAATTCTAGGTCATGAGTAGGATAAGCTTTCTCATAATCCTTTAACTGGCGTGACGCATACGCAATGACTTTGCCATGCTACATGAGCACACAACCCAGTCCTCTATGCGAAGCATCGCTATGAACTACAAAATTTCTCGTATCATCTGGTAAAGACAATACAGGTGCTTCACTTACCCTCCTCTTCAGTTCCTGAAAATTGTTCTCACACTTCTCTGTCCACACATACTTCACATACTTCCAAGCAAGTATATGCAATCAAATCACATAAACGAAGCGAAACCGATGTAAAAAATGGATTTTAAATTTTTTCTTACAAACCATAAACCAAGGTCATTCTTGTGCTTGATTATCAATCTACAAAGAGTAGGAGAAACAGAATCATACCCCTTGAAGATTCGAGCTTCCTCAGGTACAAGTTCAACTCCTATTCTTTTGTGCTCTCCTTGATTAACATTAGCTACCCAAGCGTTTGGCCTCTAGAGGTGATCCACCAAGGAAGAACAAAAATCAAGAAGAAAAGGTGTATTGGCTCAAACCCTAGTTTTTCCATCTCTATAGAAAAGTGGCGTACTCTCCAACAATTGGAATCTCGCATATATAATATATGATATAAGACTCCTCTTATAAAGATATTAGTTAACCCTTATTAGGGTTTTATTTAATTAATTAAACTCCCTTAATTAATTATGCTCCCTAATCTTATTAGGGATAATTTGCCTCCTAATCCTATTAGAAATAAATGAGAGTACTAATATTAAATTAATTCCTAAACTCCTTTAAAAATAAAATAATAATAATAGTAATAATATTAATAAGACTCCTCTTATTAATTTATATTTAATATTTTCAAAATATTAAATAATAAATATTAAGCTATTTAATTTATTCTATCACCATAGATTAAAATTAAATATACTTAACATATTATTACGATTATGCTATTAACTTCTTAAATAATTATTCTTTCTTTTATGATGTGACCCTTTAGGTTCTCCATATTAAATTGGCTGTGAATAAATCAATTAGAACAATTATAATGTTATTTAAATAAATAAATTAAACTATTAATTTATTTAATTAAATAAAATTTATTCTACAATAAGGATAAGCCTCCTTAGCGATCAACGACTTTCCAGATAATATAAATTTCAACATTAATCATAAAAGAATCTTTGAGTAAATAGTTACCATACAATTCAATCCTTCCACCATACAATGTCCCAATTAAATATAAAACATGGAATTACTGTAAAGTCTTATTTTATTTAATTATATGTATTTCGATTCCTAAATGCACAACTCCTAATGAATGCAAATTAGAAAAACCTTTCTAATTTCATTCCACCATGGCCAAGGATTCCTAGGTTATCATTTATCGAATCACATAGGACATATCTCTTATTTTACTAGAAGTAGTAGATTCTTTATTGATCATTTATTATCTCCATATATAACTTATTACATCCAATCATACCTTTTGATATACCCTAAGGGTAAGGAATAAGTCAAAGTGTAAATCATTATATACAAGATACTATGATGATCTCAAGTCTAAGGATTACTTGTACTACTATCACTACAGGAATTCCTATTGATAGGCAAGTAAAACTCCATTAGGTATTCCTTAGTGAGTCACGATCAGTGAACTTATTCTCCAATAAGCACCTATATACTTGCTTTAATGTCTCCACACAAAAGATTATGAGATCAATTATCCTCATCCAATGAGCAAGCAACGTATATACCAATCTATTCGGATTCACTAATCCCCTTTTTAGTAATCCATTGATTGGGAACATTTTAGTTTTTAAGCTATCTAAGAATTTAGATCTCATTAGCATGATCTGATCATGATTCTAAGAGCATTGCTTAAAACTATGGGTTTATCACATATATTAAAACAACATCATGTTGATAATCAAATGCCTTTAGTAAATTAATACTTTTATTAATAAATAAATAAGATTGATTATAAAGTACTTTATCATAATAGATGATTGGCTTGCATTCATACTACTTTCAATCTCCCACTTGCACTAAAGCCAATTGGCATGATATCTCATATACATCTTCTCTAAGTGACGATCGAACTTCTGTTGTGTTAACACTTTAGTAAATGGATCGGCAATGTTGTTTTGAGAGTCCACTCGCTCCAGGGTGACGTCTCCTCTTTCAATGATCTCTTAAATTAAATTAAAGCGCTGCAACACGTGTTTGGATTTCTGATGAGAACTGGGTTCCTTAGCCTGCACAATAGCTTTGGTGTTTTCACAGAATAAAGGTACACTGGTCCTTTAATGCTAGGAACCACATCAAGTTCGGTTATGAAGTTCTTCATCCAAACAGCCTCCTTTGCAGCTTAACTTGTACCTATGTACCCTGCCTTCGTCACTGAATCAATAACTGTTTGCTGTTTAGAACTTTTCCAACTCACTGCGCCACCATTCAAGGTAAACACATACCCTAAAATGGATTTACTGTCATCTTGATCTGTTTGAAAACTTGAGTCTGTGAAGCCCTCTATTTTCAATTCAGACCCACCGTAGATAAGAAATACATCCTTAGCTCTTCTTAAGTACTTTAGGATATTTATCACTGCCTTCTAGTGCTCTACTCTTGGATTCAACTGATATCTACTTGTTACACTAAGTGCATGTGCGACATTCGATCTAGTACATATCATACCATACATGATAGATCATATTGCTGAAGCATAAGAATCTTACTCATTCGGTCTCTCTCCTCGGGTGTCTTTGAGGCCTATTTCTTGGAGAGATGTATTCTATAGCTCATCGGCATGAGATCTCTCTTGGAATTTTCCATGCTAAACCTATTTAGCATCGAGTCAATATATGTTCCTTGGGACAAGCCAAGCATCCTTTTAGATCTATCTTTATAAATCTTTATCCCCAAAATATAGGATGTTTCTCCCAAGTCCGTCATGGAGAAGTGTTTAGATAACCAAATTTTAATTGATTGAAGCATAAGAATATCATTCCCCATCAGTAATATATTATCAACATATAATACAAGGAATGAAATAACACTCCCACTAACCTTCTTTACAGACATGGTGTCTGTGACGAACGAAATTTTGTAATCTAATTTGTAATTTGAATATTTATTGAATTAAATAAATATTTTTGATGATTTAATTATTGGATTAAATAATTAATTGATGAATTTGTGGTAGATTAATTTAATTATATGTGCTATATTGATTAAATTAGTGTGAGGAATTTTATTATTCAAAGTATGTATTTAAGTGAGCTTATTGAATTAAATGGATTATTTAATAAGTATAAATGTTATTTTAATTAATTTAATAATTAATTAGAGAATTAATAATTTAACATAATTAATAAATGAGAAAAATTAATTATGTGACTATGTGAATTAATGAGAAATTATTATATTATATTTAAATTAAATTAAATAAGATATTTGATTTATTGTGTAATTGGGTGTGACATGATTAAAACTATATTATAAGAGGTTAATTAAATTAAATGGGAATGAGCTTTTTAAGGCTAGCCAAACGAGGCCCTAATGGGAGTTGGGCAGTTAACCCACGAATTGGATTAACTGACCACAACAACGTCAGTTCTTATAATTATAGACACCTTTTATTTTTCTAAGTATGGAAAAACAAGTTCATAGAGAGAAATTTAGGATTAGTGAGATTAAAGAAGAAGAATTGTGGAAAATTAGAAGTTATTATCATCTTTGTGTAATCCAAGCGGAGTAATCAAGGGTAAACCCTTAAACTTAAGTTTTAATTTACGTTATTAAAGTTTTCATGAAAAATGGCTTTCAAGTCTCTGTTCAAGTCTGTAATTGATAAGAGTAATAATTTGTGTATATATATATATATATATATATATATATGATAATATGCTATCATAACATGTTTTTACCATATATGTATGTCTTCATAACATCAATTGCATACAAATATGTTATAAATAGATTTGTGAAGTTACTGAGTATAAGTTTCATATGTATGGCCCTTATGGGAATTGGTATGCTACGAATTATTGTTTAAACTTGAAATTTAACGGTAGATTATGTTATCACATGTTAAAACGATGATAATAAACTTTGAATGGACAGATTCAGTGTTATAACAAACCCGTAATGCCAATTTTTCTGTTTCATGTTCAATATTTTCAAAATCACCAAGAACACTTAAATTACATGATTTAATTCAAGTAATTGTATGTTTCACCTATTAAAATCATGCTAGAAAGGTTGAGCAATGATTATGTGTATATTATAATGTCTAGGTATGTTTAAATTCATGTATGAATAAAGAAATTGGTAGATTTTGGGTTGTTTTGTGTGTTCTTCGCGAACTGCAGAATCTGGGTTTGTGTTGTAACGCGGCCGCTCCGCTCCAAAGAACGAATGGAGCGCGTCCGCGCCGTGCAGCAGGCCCGCGCCACTTTAAAGAACAAATGTAGCGCGCCCGCGCCCTACCTGTAGAACTTCAGAAATTTTCTAAGTGTTAAAGTTTTGAAAATGTGTTTTTAAAACCTAATGTAATGAACATGAAGACATGTCAAACATATAATAATATGTTAATTAACTTACGTTATGTGATCAATTAATAAGACTTAAAAAGTCCAATACCATATTCAAAAACTAATGTTGGGATTCGATAGGTATATCGAACTATTGATTAATGGGTATTGTGAATGTATTGATATGTAGGATTTAATAAAGAACGTGAATTAATCGTAGATTGTGCAAGTGGCAAGTTTCTAAATCTTACTTTTATATTGAGAAAGTATTTTATTCCTAAATTATTTTTGTTAAGCAAGTTCCTTAAATTCTAAATTATTCCTTGATCAAGTCTTAGACTTGTATTCTATATCGAGTAAGTTCTTATTCTTAATTGTTCAAGTTTAAGATTTCATATTAGATGCTATAATTCTTTTAAAGCATGAATTCAGTCATATAATACTTATTCGATTGTATACTCTTTAGAATTGTTATTCAAATTAAGTATCAGTTTATTTTGAAACCTTGTAATACTAGCGAACCCTTAATGATATGACTAGTCCATAGTTGATGAGCGTTCTAAATTTCAGAACTATTGTTGAATTTATCCAAACCAAACTTCCTTTGGTGTGGACTCTAATGTCAAACTGAGACAAACAACTCTGTTATAGGGGAGTACTTATGCATTAGCGTTAAGATATTGTGCACAGTATGGTACTAAGGGTTGATCCCCCTAAGTACGAGTAGAAGAGTCCATAGTCTTATAACTGTTAAAGGTTTCAAGTTTAAACACTTGACAACCTAGGACATAGTTCAAGGTCTTATGACCCTCAGAAGTTCTTTTGATTCTTGTTATTCATTCTTGATTCAAAAGTTGAGTTTCTTATTCCAGAAGTCTTTGATTCACTCGCATGTTATTATATTGTTGTTACATTATTATACTTGTGGGCAATCGTGCTCACTCTTGCGTAATAATAACATTGCAGTTAAGAACGAAAGGTCCGACGAGCCTTCTACTAGCAAAGGTAAGGGCAAGATTAACAAGTGATGAAGACTTATATGATTATGTATTTATGTTTCAGACTTATGTCAATGTTGCGTAAGACTATTATTTGTTTATGTTTCCGCATTTGAGATTTAAGGTTAGTATGACCTGGGATGGATGTATCTTATTCAGATGATTGTAACTCCTTAAGGAGAGGATTTATTTCTATCTATTTTATGGTTTCATTTATTATAGGTAGATAGACATACGATGTTTGTATAGCGAACACCAAATCATGTGGGAGTTGAAGTACCCAGATTTGGGGGTGTCACAGTGTGACGCCCTAAAAATAGGTCCACATAACCCATTCTGAGTCGCCAAATACATGGTACAGAAACAACTACAACTTCATTATTACAATTGTCGTGCAAACTACGATAACACATATACTGTGAGTTTAAATACAAATATTGTCTTCTAGACAATATCCATACTAAAATAAGTCCTCAGTACAATTATTGATACACTATTTTGCAAAATAGTGAGGACTGCTTAAAACAACTATCTCGAACCATCACTCCACACCCCGACTAGTTCCTGTTATATTCTCGTCTCCTAAGAAGAAAAATGGAACAAAAAGGAAAAGGATGAGCTCAACTAGCCCAATAAAGAATATTATGACTAAGATAATGTAGAACAAATTATCCTTAGTTCTCAACAGGAAAAAATCTGATAGAATACAATAGATAACAAGTTTTAGATCAACAACTGCAGCGGAAACAATAATTCATTAGAAGAGTTAAGTAGAGAATGAAGTCTACTATCTTCTATGATTTAAAAGTCCATCATCAATATTTTATCCCTATAACATCAATCAATATACATCTTGAATCAAATATTCATCTTTGCACTACGGGCCAAAGATATTCATTTATTACCATTTGGTCATGTTCATATCAACACCTGTCCATCTTTGCATTACGGGCCAAAGATATTCATCAGGTAATCATTCATCTTTGCACTACAGGCCAAAGATATTCAGTTATATCACCATTTAAGACTAAGGATGATAAAAATATTTTCAAGAAAACGAATCCAGAGATATAAAAGGACAAAGATTAGGGATTCGTACTTTAGTTTATCCAAGTTCAAAAATACTCCATAATAAACAACTGTGGAGCAAAATTCAAGAATGAAGATCAAAACATGGATACAATCAAAGATAATAACCATAATAGACAACTTGGACAAAGAAAAGAAAATTTAATTTTTTTCTATGAATAGTATCGTATACGTGAATAGTGCCGTATACGTGAATAGTAACCCCGACATGAAAAGGTAAAAATTTCATAAGAAAAATCATACTTCGTGAATAGTACCGTATTCGTGAATAGTGTCGTATACGTGAATAGTAACCTCGACATGAAAAGGTAAAAATTTCATAATAAAATTCATACCAATATTTTGGTATAATGATATTGAAAGAAATAATATCATTTACGAAAAAATAACATCCCTTACCTCAAAAGAACATTACTTCTGGATGAAATATCGGATATAATGCTGAAGGAAACTTGCACTGTATAGCAACACTCAAAGTATCTAAATACTCACAAAAATACGCTCGATATTATAGAGAGAGAAAATTCTGATTCTGGTGTGATTTTTAATTCTAACTTAGCACCCTATTTATAGGAAAATGCTTAGAACACCAAAGCAGAAAATTTAATAAAATAATATTTTATAAAAAAAATTTCACGCCCACCCTTGAAAATCAGATTTCAGCACACCAGTGGGGCCCACCAACATAAAAAAACATTTTTCTTTAAAAAAATATTTAAAACTCCAAAAATCAATTATTCCGGAATTTCAATAATTCATAATAAATAGTCCTGTTATCAGAAAAATTCAAATCTTATGTACATTCCGTAGGAAATTTAATTCTCTACAACTTTGTAGAAAAAAGTTTTTCTAAATTATAAACGGAAAATGACTGAAATCCATATACGGATGATTTTCAACACCTCTATTTTGCTAAAATACTGATAAAACATCTCAACATTAATTCCTTCATTTATATCCATATAAAATAAATATTTTCTTATCATATAAATCAATAATTAATTATTCACAAATAATATTACAGAACTACAATATTGACAACCAGGTCGTTCTTAGGAAAGCGGAGGCTTTCCGATAAGGATTTCTCCTTACTGACACGCAATTATGTGACCAAACCCCTTTCCTAGACAGAACTTCCTTAGACATTGCCAATAATGCTATCTAATAAAATTATTCAAATAATATGAATTATTGATCTGATAATGGGAAATACTGTGTAGTGACAATTATTGAATCAATAATATAAAATATCAACGTAGTTATTATTGAATCAATAAGATAAAATATTAAATAGTAATTACTGTAGCAATTATTGAGTAGTGACTTCTTATGTAAGAATCAATAATTGGTGTAATACCGTGGTCTTGCTAAGCAAAGACCGCCAGACATCGTATTTTAACCACCAAGGTATTCCAATAGTTTTAACCAGAATCAATTAAACCGTTATTATTAAAAACTCATTCGTGTCATTTTCTTTATTTGACAATTTTCCGTTATGGGGCCCACAAATGGCTGCGCCGTCGTACGAATATTCCCCGACAACAATGAATATTTTATAACCACTTGCTTATTTAAAATATTTGCGTATTTTACCCATAACTAACCACATTAATCAAATCAACCCCTTACTATTTCAAAATAATAAATAGAGGAAATTCAATTTTATTAAAAAAAAAAATTGGGGTCTTAAACATGGTTCATCCTCATTTTTGATCAAATCAAACTCTTTGATTGTCTTATCAAAATAAATGTTCCATCTACGAGAAGCTTGCATCAATCCATAAATGGATCATTGTAGCTTACAAACTTGATTTGTTCCAACCGTTGAAACAAATCCCTTTGACTGTGTTATATACACATCCTCCTCAAGTTTCCCATTGAGGAAGACTGTTTTCACATCCATTTGCCAAATTTCGTAGTCATGGTGAGCTGCAATCACAAGAAAAATCCGAATGGACTTAAGCATCGCTACTGGTGAGAAGGTTTCACCATAGTCAACTCCTTGTCTTTGTTTGAAATCTTTTACGACCAGTTGGGACTTATAGGTCTCTACCTTGTCGTATGCTTCAGTCTTTCTTTTAAAGACCCATTTACACCCAATAGGCTTAATGCCTTCAGGTGGTGAAACCAAGGTCCATACTTGATTTTCATATATGGAGTCCATCTCGGATTTCATGGCTTCTTGCCACTTCTCTGAGTCTTTACTACTCATAGCCTGTTCGTAATTCAATGGATCATCATCATCTATGATGCATACCTCATTGTCATCCTCTATGATGAAAATTACCTATCAGGTATCTTTAGTACTCTTCCAGATTTATGAATAGGGTGTGTTACAATAGGTTCTTCCACTTGGTTAGGTACCTAACTTTGATCCATAGTATTTTGTAGTTCTTGAAATTCTTCAAGATATATCTTACTCCCACTAACCCCTTAAGGATAAACTCCTTTTCCAAGTAGGCAGCATGTTTCACCATAAACACCTTTTGATAAGTTGGATGGTGTAAATAATACCCTGATGTTTCTTTAGGGTATCCCATAAATCTATATTTGTCAGATTTAGTCTGTAGCTTATCGTTTTTAAACTTTTTCACATAAGCTGGACAACCCCAGGTCTTAACATGCTTAAGATTTGGTTTCCTCCATGTCCATAACTCATATGGTGTCTTGGGGACGGATTTGGTAGGTACCTTATTAAGTAGGTATGCAGCCGATTGTAGGGCATATCCCAGAAGGAAACTGAAAGATCAGTAAAGCTCATCATGGATCGAACCATGTCTAACAATGTTCGATTTCTCCTTTCAGATACACCATTAAGCTATAGTGTCCCTGGTGGAGTCCATTGTGAGATTATACCATTTTCTTTGAGACAATTGAGAAACTCACTGCTTAAGTATTCACCACCTCAATTCGATCGAAGAATCTTAATACTTTTGCCAGTTTATTTTTTTACTTCACTTCTGACCTCTTTGAACCTTTCAAATGATTCAGATTTGTATTTCATTAAATACACATATCCAATTCTTGAGTGATCATCAGTGAATGTAATAAAATAAGAATACCCTCCTCGTGCAGTCGTTGTAATAAAATAAGAATACCCTCCTCGTCCAACAAACACCTTTTGATTAGTTAGATGATAGAAATAATACCCTGATGTTTCTTTAGGGTACCCTACAAATCTACACTTGCCAGATCTAGTTTGTAGCTTATTGTTTTCAAACTTTTTGACATAAGCTGGACAACCCCAAGTCTTAACATGCTTATGATTTGGTTTCCTTCTTGTCCATAACACATATGGGGTCTTGGGGAAGGATTTGGTAGGTACTTTGTTAAGTAGGTATGCAATCGATTCTAGGGCATCTCCCGAGAAAAAAACTAGAAGATCGGTAAAACTCCTCGTCATGGATCAAACCATGTCCAACAATTTTTGATTTCTCCTTTTCGATACACCATTAATCTGTGGTGTCCCTGGTGGAATCCATTGTGGGATTATACCATTTTCTTTGAGACAATTGAGAAACTCACCGCTTAAGTATTCACCACCTCGATCTGATCAAAGAATTTTAATACTTTTGCCAGTTTGTTTTTCTACTTCACTTCTAAACTCTTTGAACCTTTCAAATGATTCAGATTTGTATTTCATAAAATACACATATCCAAATCTTGATGATCATCAGTGAATGTAATAAAATAAGAATACCCACCTCGTGCATTTGTTGTCATAGGTCCACATACATCTGTGTGTACCAACGCTAATAATTCTGTAACTCTTTCTCTTTTTCCACTAAAAGGAGATTTAGTCATTTTTCCCATGAGACAAGATTCACAAGTTGGATATGATTCATAATCCGATAGCTCTAGGAGCCCATCTTTATACAACTTGGATAAACTTGTTTCATTAACATGACCAAGTCTACAGTGCCACATATAGGTATAATTAACATCATCTCTTTTCCTTTTCTTAGTTTATTCAATTTGAAGTATATTTTCATGCAAGTTAAGTATGTACAGTCCATTTTGCAAATTACCAACACCATATAAAATATTATTATTATAGATAGAACAACTTTTGTTCTTTATTATAATGTCAAAACCATCCATATCCAATACAAAAATTAAAATAATGTTTCTAATGATATTCCGAACAAAATAACAATTATTTAAATTAATGAACTTGCCTGTAGGCAGTGCTAAACAATAAGTCCCTATAGCTAATGCAGCAACCTTTGCTCCATTTCCCACTCGTAGGATAACCTCATCCTTGCTCAACTTTCTACTTCTGACCAGTCTTTCCATATTATTACGTATGTGAGAACCACATCCGATATCCAATACCCAGGTAGAAGATTGACTTTCTAAAAAATTAATTTCAATCATAAACAAACCTTGATTAGGATTCGAAGCTTCTCCAAGCTTCTTCTGCTTTTGCTCCGCAAGATAATCCTTGCAGTTCCTCTTCCAGTGACCCGACTAGTTGCAATGGAAGCAAATTCTTTTGCTAGATGAATCAGGTTTCTTTTGATCCTTCACTTTCGCCTTACCCTTAGCTTTCTTGGATTCCTTCTTTTTAGAAGATACCTTGGGCCTCTTCCTTTTCTTGGAAGAATCATCCACTATTAAGACATGGTCCTTCTTGGATGGGAAATGTCCTTCAACAATTTTCAACATGTTAAGTAATTCAGGCAAGCTGACATCTAACTTATTTATGTGAAAATTCACAACAAAATGTGAGAAGGTGTCTGGGAGTGACTGCAAGACTAAATCTTGACTTAACTCCCCATCCATGACGAACCCAAGTTATCCAAGACGTTCAATCTGATTGATCGTGTTTAATACATGAGTCTAAATAGTAGTACCCTCGGTCATCCGAGATCGGAAGAGCTCCTTAGATATTTCATATCTAACAGTCCTACTTTGCTCACCATACAGCTCTTATAGGTGTAACAACATAGTAGGAGCATCCATGGTTTCATGCTGATGCTGAAGCTCGTTTCTCATGGATATGAGCATGATGCATTGAGCCACAGATGCATCATCTTGCCACTGTTTAAAAGTAGCAATCTCTTCCTCAGAGGCTGCTTCTGTAACTTTTGCAGGTACATGCGAATTTAGGACATAAAAAATATTTTCAGCAGTGAGAATAATTCTCAGATTCCTTAACCAGACCGTGTAATTCGCTCCGATCAGTTTTTTAGCATCAAGTATGCTACGCAATGAAATTAGTGAGTGTGACATTTTTCAAATTTTTGCATGTGAAAAAATAACATTTTAACAAACATTCATTTAATTAATTTATATATTACCAAAATAAATTAGGTCTTATTTTATATTGGTATCTCCCACTCTTTTCTTCAAACTATATTACCCTCATATATATTTAGTTCGACAAAATCTAATTAAGGTTTTTGCTAGTGAGAATAAAGATCCCATTTCAAATATATATAGCCTTGTGGTGACACAACAAACTATATATAACTAAATAGGTAGACAACTCCTTGTCAATTACATCATCATGTAACTCCTTATCGTTTTCCTCTTAGATTATTTTGATCAAGTGGTGGCACATTTGAATCAAAGTTATCTAAGTTAAGTCCATCCTAGCACTTCCATATATTCAAAAAAGAAAAATATTGTCCTTGTGGTGACACACCAAAACAATATTGTTCAATTTTCTTTATAAGCATCAAATGTGATAAATTAACATCTTAAATACTTAATACTTGCATTGTGGTGACACAACAAACTCATATTAAATATTTAATACTCTATTAATTTTATCATGCTAGAAGGCGACGTTCGATATTCCAAATATCTTTGAACGCTTAGGACTTAATATAAACTCTTTGAGGGGTTTGTTATTATTAGTCTCATCTTGTTTAGCGCATGCACATATATATATAAAATATGCGTCATATTATTAAACATGCGAATCATGTTTGGATAATATGTAATACATATAATAATATCATGAAAATATAGAATACTATATTCTACTCGGATTGATTATGAACTTTTATTCTAGTTTGGTTCACTAGAGCCACCAAGTGAGCCAAAAGGTCAAACCCTAGGGCACAAGAATAAACATTTAAATATAACTATTACATTTAAACTCGGGCTCCATTACAAACGGGTCTTAAAGCGCTCCTTGCTTCTTGATATCTAGTTCTTCGAGAAATTCTAACTAATCCTATTACATTAACTATTTCATTTAAATAGAAACCTTGATCATCAGTCAATGGGAAGTACATGTGAGAAAGATAGAGTTTACATCAAGAAGAAAACCAGAAAAGATGAGGTACGCAGACCCCATTTAATAAAAACCCATACATTCAAGCATCCATCCAAAATAAAATCCAATCACATTGGTCATAGTCCATAATTAATCCCATTTATTTTTATACATATCAACATATGCATCAATAAATAACATTCATCTAATGAATAATAAATCCATTCTATATATGCATTAATATCAATTAATGGGCAAAAGTTTACTAAATTTTAGTTTTTGAAACAAAATAAACTCTTTTATTTTAATCAAAAATCAAATCCAAATTAAACTCTTTAATTTTACCAATCTGAAATCATATCCCAGATAAAATAAACATCTTTATTTTAAACTTCTATCAATTAAACAAACCATTTATTTAATTAAAGAAAAAACAAAAGTTTTTCAGAATCGCATTTTAGTATGCAAAATTGTGCCTGAATGAATCGGGTCATACAAGCATTGCCCTTCAAAGTCGTAAACCGATTTCAAGTAATCGTAGTCGTGCCCAAAATGAATCGGGATACAGGTACAAGGCCGCTTCATACTGAAATCGGATCGGGATACGACGCAATTGCGCTCGAGAATGAACAGGAGACGGCTGCAAGAATCGCACTATATCGTAGATGTAGACACTCGAAATTTTTGCACACCTGTCACTGACATTGCAGGAGGGCCGATTCGTCTTTCAGAGATAACCCTGGAAGACAGCTCACATCCAGTCCAAATACTACCAAAAGTTCAGCCTCAACCCCAGAACACACACCAGGAGTATCAGTTCCAACCTCAGAGATAACCCTGAGGCATGCAGTTCCAATACTAAAAATTCCACCGGAGAAGATCTATCCATCTCAGAGATAACCCCGGGATATTCAGTCTTAGTCCAAACACTGGGAGTAGCAAATACCAACCTTGGAGATAACCCCAAGGAATGCAGTTTCAGAGATAACCCCGAAAATGCTTGTTTTAAATGCATGCAATCAACTTCAACCTCGATACTCACACCGAGGCACTCCGTACAAGACCCGAAGATAACACCGGGAAGACAGACACACCCCAGAGATGACACTGAGGACCTTGAACACTTATAGCAGTCCAATATCAAAGATAACCCTGAGCAACGTCTGCTTTATTAGCCCAAACCGGCGATAACCCCGGTGAGAGTCAAAAACCTCATCTTGCCACCTTGACGCCACATTGCACTGTCTCAACATTTCATACATACATTTCTACACAGCAATGTCCCATAAGAACCAAGGATGTCCAATCTAATCCCACATTTCTATTACGCAAGATAACAGATAGAATTTGAAGCTTGAAGACCAGAGGGCATGGTCCCATCTTCCTGACTTCGTACAACCTCTAATCCCATGTCATTACGTAACTCTTGATAACGACGATCTGAAATAGGTCTTACATACCTCAGTCGGATGCCCGAATTGCAATTCTAAAAGTTCAAGAGGACATTACAGTGCATGCGTGCATGTACTTCGAGACTACAGCGCGACCTCCGAGAAGCCGGGACAACTTGGCCAAATTGCAGTACATATCTACTACCGGCTCCCCTCTATAAATAGAGGGCTTGGGGTGGCCATTTTGTAAGAGAAAAAGGCGAGGAAGCCCTGTCCAATTTGCTCTGTACTCACCCTATATTGAGTGCTTTCTCATTTTAAACACTTGTGAGCTCACATATAGCTACTTTTTGTACCGGCGAGAGCCGAGTGTTCATCCCTTTAAAGATATAGAAGTCTTCTTTGGCAGCCCACTGTAAGCCTTCTCACACACTTTAAAGCCTTTCTCTTCATCTTTGCATACACTATTCTTCACATTGAGAGTCGTGTTGCGTGTGTTTGCCAGGACTTTGGTCTGTGGTTTTATTTCAGTTTTTACATATATATATCTATATATATATATATACTTATATATATATATTTATATATGGACTAACATTATAGAGTTATGCCTCGATTGAGCCTAGACTTCGGTCTGGAGCATTTATTTACTTTCGTATATATATATACTTATATATATGAACCGTGTGTCTAACTTTGTTTACGATGAGTCTGGATTTTACATTCTAGGCGTTATCGCTTTAATATATATATATATATATATATATATATATATATATATATATATATATATATATATATATATATATATATATATATATCAATCGTGTGTCGAACTTTGTTCGATGAGCCCGGATTTTACATTCTGTGTTTATCAGCTTATATATATATATATATATATATATATATATATATTTATAGTTTAGTCCCTTTCAAGTTTACTTCATGGCGGTGACCTGCCTTCTGACTTTCTTTACTTTTCGTCCCGCCTGGAGTTACTTCGTGGCGGTTGATTGCTTTTACAACTTTATTTATATTTCTGATCCCCCATGGAGGTACTTCATGGTGGTTGATCATGTCTGTATATATATATATATATATATATATATATATATATATATATACCTGCTTATTGCTTTATTATTAATTGCAGCATCATGTGAGCCTAGGAATCATGTGATCACAGATTTAGTCTATTGGATCTAGATTCGGTTCCCGTGATGGACATTTTCAGCTGTAAGCAGCTTGTAAATTTTTTCACGGTGTTTGGATTTCCTCAGATGGTTTTCATACCCACGAGGAGTTCGACACTATTTTGTACATTATTTTATCGAAGATGCTTCGTATCTCAAAAAATTAAAAACAATCAAGCCGAACAGTTAATAAAAAATGGGAGTGTAAAAGGTCTCAATTACTATTGAGCACAAGGGTTTGAAAAACCTCTTTTTTAAAACATCACTGTCATATCTTGTTTAAAATTGAATTTTTACACAAATTCAAACCCTGTGTATATAGGTGCGAACGAGGCCTCACACTACTTCCAAATAATAGCACATTGATCCACACACACACATACACATTCATATAACAGTTTCTTAAAAAGTGGCGGTCATCGTGGTAACATGGATGTCGGGGGGTGCCTAACACCTTCCCTCCACATAACCAAGTCCCCGGACCCTAATGAATCTCGATTTCACCGACCCATTTAGCAGTGTCATATCATTGGGTCAATGTGCAAACCTTTTCTCGGTTGTGTTGGTATAACCATATAAAAAACCAACTTGCGACTCTTAACAGTCCATCGTCGACATTATACATGTCGGACCTTTTTCACTTGTTTTTTTAAACAAATGTCACCTAACATGAGAACACCAAAGAACAAGTAACGAAAAGGGACAAATAAAAATCCCAATGTCGACAGGTGGCGACTCTGCTAGGGATGCCAGTAAGAGGACTTAATGTTTTTCAAAACTATTATATGCTTGTGTATGAATGTTGCATTTACATTTATGATGAATGTGTACGAATGCATATATTTTTGTGCTTAATGCTTTACACTATATCTGCTTATGATATTAGTGCTCCGCACATGTCATCATTTTCATAAATGATGAGACACGTTGTATGTGAATGTATGTTGTGTGGTTCCTCCATCAGAGGGCTATCCTGTCGGTGTTTGATTACTGGACTCGTAGGAAGACTAATTCCAACGAGGCTCAGGAAAGGCACCACCCAAATTCGCTCCAGTTGAAAGACCGGATTAACTTACCGTCGAGTAAATTGCGATGATTTGGGAATTCATGCCAAAAATCTGCGAGAGTAACCTAAGATAGGTCAGCCTTTGATAAACCAAACGCGGAGGAAAGTCTCTTCATGCTTTCTCATTTCAAATTACTCGTAAAGTCAAATACTTGTAATTTCATTCCATATTCATCTCCATATAATGAGAAATATGAAGAAACATGTGTACATACATATTTAAATTAAACATGTTATCCTGGATTACAAACAATTAACATCCACCTTGCAGGATAATTTTCCTAGAACGGACATATAGCATGTAGACATTCATTCATTCCCTAAAGACTAAACTACACAAGTCTTTTGCAGGGAAGCAATCAGACCTATCACCCGATCAAAATCCAAAAAGGCCACGAGCCTACAGTCAATTATGTCGTCATCGCACTGCATCGACCTTAATCCGAGCCATTTAAAGAATTTGATGGATTAAGTAAACAAATCACAGATTTGGTTGTTCTGCTTAAAGAACTACACTAGTCTTCTCAAGGTACGAAGATACCCATACATGCTAAATCTTTTACACAAGGAGGAACCCAAGGTCCTGATAAAGGCATTACAGAACCTAAACTTCAGTTGGATACGACCAACAAGATTCATGATATCACCCATCTCAAAGGAGACCCCGACACCGGTGACATCAGGAAGAAAGTCCTTCAAATGGAAGAAACCTTTCGTGCAATAAAAGGAATTGGAGCACACGGAAGTGTTTCATATGCTGACCTTTGTATATTCCCTGGGGTTCATTATCCAGAAAAATTTAAAACTCCCGACTTCAAAAAATATGATGGATTAGGAGATCCTTACACACATTTGAAGGTGTTCATGGGAGAACTTGGATCTTATACAGAGGACGAGAAGCTCATGATGCAGCTGTTCCAAAAGAGTCTGGCTGGAGAAGCCCGTTCGTGGTATACTAGATTAGACAACTCAAAGATCCATAGTTGGGAGGAGCTAGCTCACGCCTTCCTCACTCAATACAGCTTCCAGTCTCAGATGGATCCTGACGGGTACCAGATTACCAAGGTTAAGAAACAGTCCAATGAGTCTTTCAAGGAGTATGTTCAAAGGTGGAGGCACCTTGCTACTCAAGTTATTCCTTCCATGACAGAATCAAAAATGGTCATGACTTTCATAGACATACAAGAAGCTCCTTTCTATGAAAGTCTTAGCTGGTATTGGTAAACCATTTTCTGAAATGATTAAACATGGGGAGATGGCTAAGATGGGATTGAAGTCTGGAAAGATTCAAGACCTAGCTACCCTTAAAGCTGTTGCTGAGCACATCCAATCCAGAAATTATGGAAACAACCCCTGGAGGGTCCATAAAAAGAAAGAGGAGGATGTTTCCTTGATACTACAGGGTTAAAAAGGCAATCAGAACATTCCTATCCAGAGGAGAAATTATACTCCCTTTCAAGCACAGTCTTCAAACCCTCCATTACCAAAAGGTGGAGAAGTCAAACGCCCTCGAGTGTTCACCCCCTTAGGGGACTCGCTCGAGAGCATTCTCACTCTTTTGACAACTCAGAAGAAAATTACGCATCTTCTTCCACTAGCCAACCCTAATGGGAAGGGTTTCAATGCTGCTCGAAAATGTGTTTATCATTCCGGGGCACCTGGACATGATACTCAAGATTGTTGGGCCTTGAAACACAAGATCCAGGATTTAATAGACAACAGTGAGATCGTGGTCACCAAACCAGATCAACCTCACGTACAAGACAACCCTCTTCCTTAACATAAAGAAGAAGAGGTCAACATTATTAATTGGAGCAGTGGACAGAGTTCTAATTTTAACGGTGAATCATCCCAAACCATCAAAGATGGTGTTGACAAATGGGATTATGCAAAGTTCCAATTCGTAGTGGAATGAAAGATGAAAGCTCTGTGTAAACAGATTGAGCAATTTGCAGAACTGTGGACCTATCAGCATCAAGTCACACGCCAATTAGTCAGCCAGGAGCATGCTAGTCTGCTCCCTTTTGTTGTGAATACTCCCTCATCACCTTCAGAGAAAGAAACACTGGAAGACAAAGTGACAAAAAGAGCAAGTGCAAAAGCCCGTAGGGATTTTGCCAATAAAAGGGAATTTACATACCTGGGCCAACCTATAGAGGAGATACTTCAGATGCTGATCAATGAAGGAAGGATCACTTCCCTTATGCCTCCAATCAATCCTAGTTCAGGACGGTTTAATTCTGATGGAGTATGCCAATATCACTCCCATTCTCGCGGTCACAGCACTGAAGAATGCTGGGCACTCCTCCACCTTATTCATAACCTAATTGACAGCGGTGTCCTGCAGCTAGCAGACGACGATACAGTGCTATTTGAGAGTGAGAATACTTGTCCTACTAAATGGAAGGGACTGGTAGCAGTTATATCCACTGAGGCTGCTGGGGCTGTCAAACCTCTCAAAATACAAGCAATTCAACTCAAAGGAATTGACAATCCTTTGAAAGTGGCTGATCCAGAGCCAATCAACTTGCCATTTAGACCACAATATCCTGTTATCAGCTTACAAAAAGTTCCATGGAATTATGGAGATGCTGAAGGATCCACCTCTCCATCAACTAACTGCGATTGTCGAAGGAGAATCCACTATATCTTCCCCAACGGGTGATGAAGTCTACCATCAAATCAAAGGGGAAAATACCTATGGAAAAGATTGAAAAATTCCTCCGCACTATGGGTCATAACGAAGCCAAGGTGGTTTTAAGCTTAAGAGAAGCTCCACATCAAATTTCAATCATGGACTTGGTTTTAACTTCCGAGGATCACATGAAGATCTTACTGAAGGTTTTGGAAGAGGCCTACTTGTCGACATCAGTGGATGTGGAAAAATTTCAACATTTGATTGATCAAATTTTTAACAACAATGTGATATCTTTCACTGATGATGATATACCGCCCGAAGGGACCGGTCATTGCAAGTCGTTACATATTGCGGTTTTGTCCTCCGGATATATGCTAGCTGGAGTCTTGATAGATGGAGGTTCATCTCTGAATATTTGTCCTTATGCTACTTTCCTGAAAATGAACGTCAATCTCTGACAGATCCGAAGTAGCCATACGGTTATTAATGCTTTCGACGGATCCCGCCGAAATTCAGTTAGAGAGATTGAGATACCAATCGAGTTTGGTTCCCATACCTTCTGCGTATCTTTTCACGTGCTCAAAATAGATTCAGGATACAACCTACTATTGGGAAGACTGTGGATTCATATGGCTGGGGCCGTCCCCTCCACTCTTCATCAGCAACTGAAATACATCATGAATGGCAGCTTAGTTACGGTTATATTTGGCCGGAATATCCTAAAGCAGTGACATACCACTCATCGCCTTCAATTGAAGTTGAGCTTCGCTTTTCATGCCACCGAGGTGAGCAACACTCACTACCACCCTATTGGGGCGCCACCTCTCACACCCAAGATTTATGCCGAAGTAATGTCCGCTACTCAAGAAATGATATCTTTGGGTCATCAGCCGGGACAAGAGCTGGGTAAAAGTCATCAAGGTATTAAGTACCCAATTTCAGTAATTAGTCAAATTGGGACAGCTGGACTGGGCTATTCTACCAGTTCCAGTCATAGGAATCCTCATAAGCATTATCAGATTCCTCCAGCTTCAGTTACACGACGATTGTCTCCACCTACAAATCCTGAGTCTGCACAACCTTCTATAAAGGTGCCAGCCAGCGTAATGGCTATGTTAATTCCCAAGCCAATGCCGGTAAAGGAGAAAGAAATCTTTGTTCCAGACCCTAGAGTGGAAGAAGAGGAACAAAGAATTAAACAAGACATCGTCAGAATGATGACAAGCATATGCGTCATTGTCCATGATGAATATACAAACAGATACACCCTAAACGATGATTGCCCAGATGTAATGGTCATCATTCGGGAGAAGGAGGATGATGACAACCCCTCCATCACTGCAGTCCACCAGGACTTTGCCCTCGACAATTGGAGTAACACTCCTTGCATTGGTCGACGAGGGTAAAACGGGCAGGAACTCTTTCTGCCCTGTAGATATCATAACTGCTTACTTTTATGTACAATATTAGCAGTTGTTTTGTCCGTACATGCTAACACTGTGACACCCCCAAAACAGGTATACATCACCCATCTTGAGTCGTCAAATACATGGTACAAAATTCAAATACAACTTAATTATACAACAGTCATATAAAATACGACAAAACATAATCTAAGAGTTTTAATAAGAATATTGTCATCTAGACAATATCCACACTGAATGGAGTCCTCATTACATTTATTGTCACTATTTAATAGAATAGTGAGGACTACTAATGCTATCATCTGGACCGTCACTCCGTTCCCCGACTAGTCCCGACTATGTTCTCATTTCTCAAGAGAACAATTGAAAGAAAGAAAGGTGAGCTCAACTAGCCCGAAGAAGAAATATTATGACTAAGATAATGCAGAATAAATTATCATTAGCATTCAACAATGTTAAACTGATAGAATATAATAGACAACAAGTTTAACTGCAACGGAACAAGCAATCCATTAGAAGAGTCAAGTAGAGCATAAAATCTACTATCTTCTATGATTTAAAAAGTTTTTCATCAACTTTATCGCTGAGACTCAGCTTAATAAATAAAATCAAATCATCCCTGCATCACGACCAAGGATATTTATGTAATCATCAATGGTCATGACTATACCGAATAATCCCTGGTCATAATCACACCAACAACTGTCCGCGTCATTCTCTCCTCATTATCAACCAAGTGGGACGTAAACTTAGACAACTCGGCAAACTTAGCTTCGTACTGCGCCACGGTCATATTATTTTGCTCAAGCTTGATGAACTCTACTTCTTTCATGTGACAAATACTTTCAGGAAAGTACTTGTCGTTGAACAGTTCTTGGAACTTCTCCCAAGACATCTTTAGTGCGGCAAGTTGAGTACACTTTAAAGATTCCCACCAGTAATTTGCCTCTGTTCGCAACATGAAGGTGGCAAAGGGAACCTTTTGCTCCTTGGAGCATCCCAAGACATCAAATATCTTATTGATCTGCTTTATCCACGTCTCCGCCTTAAGTGGATTTGGCTCTCCAAAAAACTCCAGTGGTCCCAGCTCCTTGAACTTCTTAGCGATGACCGTCCGAGAGTTATCAGTGTTTCCACCTGCATTTTGGACAGGAGCCGCCCTCGCCTGATGTTGCATGAATTGCATAAAGCCTCTGAACATCCCATCGTTCATCATTTGATCATTGTTGTTTACTTGAGGATTATTGTCTTCCTGTTGCACATTATCCTGGGTATTAATCTGTGGTGACTCAACGGTCTCATGTGCTTCATTGCTTATCTCAACATTTTCGGATGCCATTTTCAAACACTTCCACAAAACAAAGGTTAATTAACATATCACATATTATCCCTATACTCTGACCGACCAATTAAATACCAAATAAACTTAGATAGGTCATACTAGCGAATGAATTCCCCGTCTCTCCCCTCTTAGTTCTTGTCTCACATCTTAGCTAGGGATCATATCCCTATGCTTTGATACCAACTGTGACACCCCCAAAATAAGTATACATCACTCATCTTGAGTCGCCAAATACATGGTACAAAATTTAAATACAACTTAATTATACAATAGTCATATAAAATACGACAAAATATAATCTAAGAGTTTTAATAAGAATATTGTCATCTAGACAATATCCACACTCAATGGAGTCCTCATTACATTTATTGTCACACTATTTAACAGAATAGTGAGGACTACTAATGCTATCATCTGGACCGTCACTCCGTTCCCCGACTAGTCCCGGCTACGTTCTCATTTTCTTAAGAGAACAATGAAAGAAAGGGTGAGCTCAACTAGCCCAGTAAGAAATATTATGACTAAGATAATGCAGAATAAATTATCATTAGCCTTCAACAATGTTAAACTGATAGAATATAATAGACAACAAGTTTAATCTGCGGTTGAACAAGCAATCCATTAGAAGAGTCAAGTAGAGCATAAAATCTACTATCTTCTATGATTTAAAAAGTTTTTCATCAACTTTATCGCTGAGACTCAGCTTAATAAATAAAATCAAATCATCCCTGCATCACGGCCAAGGATATTTATGTAATCATCAATGGTCATGAATATACTGAATAATCCCTGGTCATAATCACACTAACAACTGTCCATCTATGAACTACAGGTCAATGAAGACTTTTACCACATCATTCATCACATTACAGTCATGATTATACCGAATAATCCCTGTTTATAATCATACCAAGTCCATCTATGCACGTAAGCCAAAGATGACTTTCATCACAATATAAGCATGAGGATGATGACAATGACATAATAATTCAATAAAACAAGTTCAAGGATAAATTTTAAAGATTTATAATTTTAATTTATCCAGAAATCAATAACGTCCAAATTGTCAACATGATACTTTTTTGTGGAGTAAAATTCAAGAATGCTTAGAAGAATATTTCCATGAAAAGATACTGGATGAAGCGCAAATATCAAAGATATTCCACTAATTTCATGGAGTATAGAAACCAAAACTTTAACCAATTGAGTATAATAGAATATATGAAACCGTAAATGGATTTTTGCCCGCCATGCGGTAATCCAAGTAGACAGATCATTTCCACAATTTAATAAGGAATGAATACGAATGATCATTCACCATGCATGCGGTAATCCACATAGACAAGTTATTCCAACAGAATAATAAAGAATGGAATAACAGAAGAATTCACCAGGCGTGCGTAATCTGCACAGACAGGTTATTCCAACAGAATAATAAAGAATTGAATAACAGAAGAATTCACCAGGCGTGCGTATTTCGCACAGACAAGATATTCCAACAGAATAATAAAGAATGGAACTAGGTCATGCGTAATCCGCATAGACAAGATATTCCAACAGAATAATAAAGAATGGAACCAGGTCATGCGTAATCCACATAGACATGATATTCCAACATAATAATAAAGAATGGAATAACAACAGAATTCACCAGGCATGCGATAGACCGCACAGATAGGTTATTCCAACAGAATAATAAAGAATGGAATAACAGAAGAATTTCACCATGTATGCGGTACTTCGCATAGATAGGTTATTCCAACATAATAATAAAGAATGGAATAACAACCCTTATGAGTATTGAAAGAAACTAACTCTCTTCATGAATACGAAAGAATAATACCCCCTACCTTAGAAAAAACTGGATACTGGAATGGTGAGGTAGCATACTTCTCTTCTTCTTTCTCTCTATAATTTCTATCTATAATAATTGCTCTATAGCTTTTGTGAATTGGTTAGAAATGAAGGAAGAATGAGCTTCTATTTATAGGAAAATATAGTTTCGATAATTGCACGTTTTGGGGCTCGAAATATTACGAAGATAATACCTTCCTCTTTTTTTCATTTTTAATTTAGTCCTGCAAGTATTATTAAACTTGCACCACCTCCCCTAATAGTAAATAATGTGAATCAATAGTTCAATCATGTGAATCAATAGTTATAATCACGTGAAAATATGAATTACAGTATAGTACCTCCATATATACCTCCATTTTTAACTTAGTCATTCAAGTATTATCAATCTTGCACCAACTCCTCTAATAGTACAAGAATGTGAATCAATAGTACACACATGTGAACAAATTTTTATAATCATGTGAATTAATAGCAATTAACTGCTCATTTATCTGATTAATTACCCGACTGGTCAGTATAACTTCCAGACATCAATTAATATTGAAATAAATATCGATTTCCACTAACACTAATAATTCCAACACAATGGAACTATCAATTTCATCTTTAATCAACACGAACTTATTCATCATTAATATTATAACTCACAATATTTAACAACCATGTCTTTTCCAGGAAAGAGGGGGCTTTTCGATAAGGATTTCTCCTTATTGGCGCGCAATTAGATGACCAAACCTCTCCTTGACAGAACTTCTAGATATTGTAAATATTGAAATTTAATAATATGAATAACTTTGTCATCTCAATTATTGATTTGATAATATAACATATTATGCAGATGATATTGTGACAATAATTGAATCAATAATATGAGAGATATGATGCAGCAATTACTGTAGCAATAATTGAGTATAACTGAGTGACTTCTCATGTAAGGATCAATAACCAATACCGTGTGCTACTATGCAACCATGTGTATTACTGTACTTTTACTACCGGTTAGTTCAACAGTTTTAACGGTAACACTTCCGCCGTTATTTTTATAAAAAGATAATTCTGTCATTTTCTTACTACGACAATACTTCCGTTGTGGGGTCCACCAATGATTGTGTCGTCGTACGAATATTCCCTGATAAAACAAATATTCCCCGACCAATCGAATATTATATAACCACTTGCTTACTTTGCAAAATTTGTAAATATTACCCACAACTATAACATTATATCAAATCCACACCATAATATTTAAAAATATATTTCGAGAAAAATTATTCTTTATTCATAAAAGTTGGGATCTTACAAACACTGTGTATGATCAAACCATTTCATATATACTAAGTGAAAGCATATTTTGTTTCAGGACCCTGAATTTAGATGTGCCTGTACTTGCTGATAAGATGCCTCTTCTCCACAAGGATTGTAACTTTGATGTAGAGATGAATTCAGTCTTGATGGAAATACATGGGGACATTGAGGTGCCTCTGGAGATTAAAGAATGGGTCAAAGATAAATCTAAACTCAACCTTGATCAAACCACTTCCTTCAATCTTGGAACCTTAGAAAGCCCTAAGTTAATATAGATTGGTTCAGACCTTACCCCCAAACCAAAGGAATGACATGGTTACGATACTAACCTAATTCCAGGATGTGTTTGCATGGTCTCATGAAGACATGGTGAGTTTTTCCACTGACATTGTTCTTCATTGCCTTCCCATTAAAGAGGGATTCAAGCCAGTCAAGTAGAAGCTCAGGAGATTGAAACCTGAGTGGAGTTTAAAAGTGAAAGAAGAAATTGTGAAACAATTTCAAGCTGGTATTATCATGGTGTCCACATATCCTGAATGGATATCCAACAAAGTTCTCGTGCCTAAACCTGGAGGAAAGGTGCGAGTTTGCATGGCTTACCGAGATCTAAACAAAGCTTGCCTTAAAGATAGCTTTCCCGTGCCATTTATCAACATTCTCATTGATAATACTGCTCAATACGGCATGTACTCCTTTGCGGATTGCTTTGCGGGGTACCACCAGATTATGGTTACTGAGGAAGATCGTGAGAAAACTACTTTCATCACACCTTGGGGAACCCTTTGCTATAGACGGTTATCATTCGGCCTCATCAATCCTGGAGCCACCTATCAGCGAGCTATGATGGCTCTTTTCCATGACTTAATGTATAAAGAGATAGAGATCTACGTGGATGACATCATTGTCAAGTCCCGAAGGGAAGAAGACCACTTAGACCATCTCAGAAAGCTCTTAAACAGGTTGCATAAGTAAAACTTGAAGTTGAATCCAGCCAAGTGTGCCTTTGGCGTTAAATCAAGCAAGTTACTAGGATTCCTAGTCAGCCACAAAGGGATTGAGCTGGATCCTACCAAAATCCAGGCCATCACAGAAATGCCCATTCCTCATACAGAGAAGGAAATACGGGGATTTTTGGGAAGAGTCAACTTCATTAGCAGGTTCATTTCTCAACTCACAGCAACCTGTGAGCCTATCTTCAAGTTGTTAAGGAAGAACTCCTCCATGAAATGGAACGACGAGTGCTAGAGAGCCTTCCTTACCATCAAAGAGTAGTTAGTAAAAGCTCCTATTTTGATACCACCCAGGGATGATGTTCCCCTATTCATATACATGTCCATAAGTGACAATGCCATGGGCTGTATGCTGAGACAAAAAGACGATAGAGGCTAAGAACTAGCTATCTACTACCTCAGCAAAAGATTCAGCAGCAGTGAACACAAGTACACTCTGATTGAGAAGACTTGTTGTACTTTAGCATGGGCTTCCATAAGGTTACAACATTACCTCCATGGTCACACAACCCATCTCATATCCCGCTTGGATCTTCTCAAGTACGTGTTCAATAAACCCATGTTAAATTGCTGGCTGTCCAGATGGCAGTTGATCCTACAATAATTTGATATCGTCTACTTGATGCAAAAGTCCATCAAAGGTCAAGGAATTGCAGATCAACTGGCCGCCGCACCTTCAGGGGACTTCAAACCCTTGAAAACCTACTTCCTCGATGAAGGGGTAATGACAGTTCATCAATACCATCAGTACGATACATGCCATACATGGAAAGTGTATTTTGATGGAGCTGTTAATATGGAAGGTTACGAGTCGGAGTAGTTCTAGTGTGTCCAGACGGGGGAGCGATATCCGTCGTCGTCAAATTACTGCTTTGTCGACCAAAGAACACAAATGAAGTATGAAGGTTGTCTCATGGGGCTAAAACTTGCATGTTCAATGGGCATCAGGTGGTTAACTGTCTTTGGGGATTCAGAGTTGGTAATCAAACAATCCACGGGAATCTATCAAACCAAAGAGCTACATTTGCTGCCTTACCATCAACAAGTTTTATAGATGGCTTTGGAGTTTGAAGAGATCTCCTTTCTACACATTCCTCATAATAGGAATGATGTTGCAGACACGTTAGCAACTTTGGCCTTCTTGATTCACATGCTGGAAAAGGAACACATGCCAAGCGTCACATTTTCCTTGCATAAGGCACCAGCCTATGGGAACTATGTTGGAGAAGTATCAGATGAACTACCTCTCATCCATCACCCTTGGTATCAGCATATCAACGAGTACCTACGAGATGGATCTGCACCCACTGAGGCGAGCCCGACTAAGAAAAGGCGGATCCATCGACTTGCTATGAAATTCTACCTGAGCGGGGATGCACTCTACAAAAGAGATGCAGGACTAGGTCTCCTCAGATGTATGGACCAGGACCAAGCTCAGAGACTCATGGATGAGGTCCATGGTGGAGTATGTGGCCCACACATGAGTGGCCCCTTGCTTGTTAAGAAGATCCTTAGAATAGGACATTACTGGCTTACCCTCAAAGTTGACTGTGATGATCACGTCAAGAGGTGTTATCAATGACAAATTAATAGAAATTCCATCCACGCCCCTCTAAGAGAGCTCTACAATATGAGTTCACCTTGGCCCTTCTCAATGTGGGGAATGGACGTGATCAGACCCATCGATCCCAAAGACAGTAATGGGCATCGCTTTATATTCACCATGATCGACTACTTCACCAAGTGGGTAGAAGCAGCCTCCTTCCCCAGGGTTACCAAAGAAGTCATCATTGTTTTCATCAGAAACAATGTCATTTGTCGATATGGACAACCAGAGGTAATTGTATTAGACAATGCTAAGAACCTCAACAATAGAATGATGGAGGAGTTATGCAGTAAATTCCACATCAAACATCTTAACTCCGTCATCTACCATCCAAAGATGAATGGTGATGTTGAAGAGGCTAACAAAAATATCAAGAAGATCATGCAAAAGATGTCCACCAACCACAAAGAATGGCCTGACTTATTGCCTCTTACTCTGTTAGCCTACAGAACATCAATGGGCACTTCCACTGGGGCAACCCCCTACTCATTAACCTATGGGATGGAAGCAGTGCTCCCCATAGAAGTTGAAATGGAATCCCTCAGAGTGTTGATAGACGCTAAGCTAGATGAAGACCAATGGGTACAAGACATGTATCACCAATTGTCTCTAATAGACGAAAGGCGAACCGCGATATCTTCCATGGTCAGTTATATCAACAAAGGATCGCCAGAAGCTACAACAAAAAAGCCCGGATATGGCAGTTTAAGCAACATGACTTGGTTTTAAAGAAGATCCTTGACAACCAATATCAGTCCAAGGGAAATTTCACCCCTAACTAGGAAGGCCCATTTATTGTCAAGGAGGTATTGACATGAGGCGCTCCAGATTGCAGGAAATGGACGGCGATGAATTTCCACAACTCATCAACTCGGACACCGTGAAACGGTACTATATCTGAAGTTACCATCAAGCAAACATCCTGGTGTTGGATCATCAGATCACCAGTCATTCAGGTTCTTTAACCCTTCATCACATATAACTCTTCGCCACACTTTGCCCCTCAGGGAAACATACTCTTCAAGCCAGCAGCCTGGTTTCACTATGTTCATAAAACTTCGGTTATCCCCCCAGGGATTGAACGTTTCATACTTGCAGTTTATCCTGAAGATGGGATTAAACTTTTTCTACACTTGCAGTTTGTCCTGAAGAAGGGATCAAACTTTTTCACACCTGCTATTTGTCCCAATCATGGGATCAAACTTTCTTCTCCCTGCAATATTGCCTGCACATTGGATTCATACTTCTCTTCGGCTATGAATCGTCTTGAGGGGCGAACTACGTCGACCTAATCTCCTCTTCAATAGGAGTATGTAGGCAACCATTGTCGGTCGCAATAAAATAAAAAAACAACAAAAACATTTCTTACACCCTTCTCCTTACAAAAACAAAAATAACAAAAACATTCCTACACCATTTCTGCCACATACAGCGTTGAACCTCTTCAATAGGAGTACGTAGGCAACCATTTATGGTTCGGTCTCACCCTATACCAAAACACCAACACTTGTTAGCAGTACTGGGATCATCCTTCAATCTATCACATTTCATCGGCTTCAGACCAAAGGGGTGGAATTACCTGAACTCCTCCTAAATAGGAGATTCGCTGATCATCTAAGCTGCGGTTGTACCTTGAAGAGCAATACCAATCCATAAGAGATGGAATTAACTAGGCTCCTCCTAAATAGGAGTATTGGCGACCATCTGTGGTGCGGTCAATCTCAGAGAGGAAAGCCACATTCCTCTCCATATTTCCATATAGAAACCAGTCCGAATACACCAAATATGGTAGGGATCCACATAGATCAACGATCCATTCTGAACTATCCAGTGATAACTCAATGTCCATCCATCAAGGAGGAAGTCAGAACACATCACGATCGCAAGCCCTGAAGAAATAGGCAAAATATCAAGCAAGTATCCAGACATATCGAAAAGGGAAGTGATCAAAAATATATCTCCCTACTATATATATAATGTTGTTTGATATACGCAATGTAAACTGTACATCACAAAATGGCTAAGCTAGTCTGTGCAGGAAAATACAAGCCCATCTACAAATTAGTGTATATGTGAGCTATCAAGCCCAACATGGCATCCCTCTCTGCCAGGAAGGTAGTATATTTGTGGTCCCACATACAAGGGTATCCACACGAGCTAACAGATCTACAGCCATCAGCATGGTGACTTTATTCTCATCAATGTACGTTCTCATCTCTGTAATCATGCCAGTGGTAAGAGACTTCACTGTAGTACCATCTATAACGGATATATCTCGGGCAGATATGGCACTATCCCTCTCAACTATCATAGCATCTCTGGCTGATCTGGCCTCATCCCGCTCAACAACAGCGGCATCTCTATGAGCTAATGCCTCGTCTCTCTCTAACAGAGCTGCGTCTCTCCCATCATGGGCTATCAACATCAAGGCTCTAGCCTAATCTCTCTCGAAGGTCATCAGATGAAGACTATGCTCAAAGTCATCGTAGCCGAATCTTTGGATCACAGCAAGTGCTTAAATCTTGAGAATCTAAAGGAGATGATGGAAACCTAGTAAGTGGCCCCTCATCAATGTGGGAATCAATGTCCTCCATGGGATCTCCATCATATGAATCACTACTTGACACTGTGGATACTGTTGTAGCCAATTAAGTCTCTATCTCCATCCACGCAGAATACTCTGGCGAACAGCCCGGATGGCTAATAGAGAAAGCAGCTATCTCACGCTGATCCCAACATGCATACACCCAGGATCAGTCCTTTGTTGATAGATGGCGAGAAGCTAAACGCTAACCTAGCACCCCCTCAAAAGGATAGAAGTCCTAATACTGGTCAAACTACGACATCACGGCCAGCGGGTGATAGGTAGTCATGCCCCTCAAGCCAGTCAGAGGGAGATAGTCCATGCCCGGAGCATGAGTAATGAAGATGTAGGGTGACCTAAGCCCTATGCACGACAGAATGCCAAATGAATCTCTGATATCAGCCACGAACATCAACCAAGATATAGCGTCTATACACTCTGATGGCTGAAAGGAGTAAGACATAGCTATATCATGGGTGAAGCAATACCCATGTCGGCAGAAGGTCCCCATCGGTCTCAAGTGTGACATAAACCACACGTACAACATGATCGAACTGCCTGTAAATACCCCTGCAGGGTATCTACTGCAAAACGTGGCCGACCTTAGCATCTCCGCCATAATTATCGGAATGATGGTAAAACCCTCCCTGAGAGCTCTCACTGCCATGATAACACTGATATCTAGCTCGTCTATATATCGTGGCATGTACACATACGCCACTATACACATCAAGAATGCATCCACTCTGGCTAAATGCCATTGATCCTCTGGTATGGTGAAATCCCCAGAATGATGAGTATAGCTGTCCAATGAGCCAAACCTGTCTATCAGGAAACGCTGGGATAGTACATGACCAGATGTAATCTCATCCTCAACCACTCTACGCCATAACCCGATAAGGGTCATGAACTGCCGGCGCATATCTCCGACAGCCATATGAGCGCAAGGTCTGTTTAAGGGCAAAGCCGTCAACCACTCATACTCCTCCAATGTAGGAGTCAGCTCCTGGGTACCAAACCGGAAGACCTGTCTCTCTGGTATCCAATGCTCCAGCATACCCTCCACAAAACCTATAGGAACCTGAAACATCAAAAGGGTCATGGAATGCTGTAGTAGCAGATCTACGGTCACCCTATCTGGAGGTGACATACTATCATACCACGACCTTAGATGGGAGGCTACCAAGTCTGGTAGAGTGTGATCTATGCGACTGATTATCGAAGAAGACATCTCTATGGGTTGTATTATAAGACCATCAAGGGGTCAATGCTGAATATCTCTTGACATACATACATATGCATAACATGATACATGCATTACAGATAATAGATGGCAATATGATATAGGGAATGAAAAACTGTACATATATTCATAAGTATATCATCATCTAATATATCATCTCTGTAAAGCTAAAAAATACAGGGAAATAGGGCACAGATGCCCTACTACTAACAGAGGCCTATCAAAAGAGATAATCAGAATACACATCAGAAGAAGACAATGGTGTCAATATCTACATCATCAATCCTGTCCAGCTGATGTAACTCCTCCTGAGTCACTGGATCTCTATCAACAGGGATGTCTGGCCTATACAAATGAGGATCTGCGCCGGCAAAACCAAATGGGTCATCTAAGGGGCCAGCGTCTGAGCTAGAAGGATCAAACGAATCTGTCTCTGTCGGATCTCTGCCCAAATACCGAATAAAGAAATCTTCCCGGTCCAGTTGCTGGGTCAAACTGTCAATCTGTGTCAAATGAGTTGGATCTTGAACATAGGCTAGCCAATCCGTCATCATCACAGATCCTAGAACCATATCCCCCATAAAATGAGTGGCGCGGGTCTAGGTTCCAATAGTGTAAGGGGACCACCAACGCTGGAACATCTCCTGAGTGCAGGGACCCTCTGACAGTGCAAAACGGTCAACCCCCAACAATGGGATATCAATGACGGGTGACTGCGATACAAGCCAATAACGTCTAGCAGGAGGCAAGATCGGCATACAGATCTTTCTTGCGGTGCTCCTGATAGCACGCTCTCCTAAATAGAGCTCCCATCCACCATCAGTGAAGAGAAGAACCCTACGGGTGGAAATCACGTACTCGACGCCAGTCGAGTACCCATCCTCAAAACCCATGGCCAAGTGCTCCCCAGAATAGGGAATCCATGTGATGACATCAGCTATCAACAACTCCAGCTGTAGGCGGCAATGAGTAAAACCCTCAGCTATAGGGACCTCCGCCAGTATGGAATGATGCCATCGCCGTCCTCGTAGATAGGTATCTAAACCTAACACGCTCACAGGACGCAAGCATGGAAGCCTCTCATAGGCCCAAAACTGCCAACACAAAGGAAAACATCTGCGGTCAGTAAACACTCTTAATCTATATATGGGAAATTATAAGAGAAATACTCACCATCAGAAATGGGTAGAATCCTAACCAAGCCTCGGCCAATCCTTGTGAACGCATACGCATGCCCATGAGGAAATAGACAAAGGTGTAGGAACCTCAATCATACTCTCCTATATAGTCCACATGTCGCGTGGCGCTGATCAAAGTGAATGACACCGTAAAAGAGTTATTTGCTATGAAGCAGCCCCTAATGATCATCAGGAACAATCGCCGAAGAATGCGATCCCTGACTCTGACATCATCTGGCATGGACTCGCTCAACTGCCCACTCATAACATCTACGTTCAAAGGACTCAGATGCGGACGGTCACCCGCCTGGAGCCTCCGTTAGAACTCCTAGCAAGGATCGGCGGCAGAGGGGTAATATCCGTAATACAAGGCCTTTGGTGCCTCCAAATCAGATATACTGTGATAAACCGCCAATCCATCTAAGCATCATCATCACCTCACGATCCGATAAATGGAGGATCGAGTCTGCTAAAACCAGCGCGAGATAATGCCACGAGGTAACCCGGGGGCAATGACAGGGGAAGGATGGAAAAGAATGCCCCAAATCCCCAGTTATGCATAATCGCTCTATAGTAAGGATGTAGAGCCTGGTACATGGAGTGAATGCTAAACCAATTCCCTCGAGGCTGTGTAAAGCTGGGAACCTACATGAAATGCAGATCAACATCAAAATCCTTTACTCCTCATCAATAGGAAAGATGGAAGATCAAGATCTAACATCATACCTTTTTGGCATGCAAATACATCGAGGGATGTTAACTCAAATCACCTAGGAGCTCTGGGTTTGCCACCTAAATACTCGAGAGATCCCTACGGGGAACATGTGTAGCAGGAGTGGGGTACGCAGCCGGAACATCCTCCTCCTCGTCCTCGACGTCTGGCACATCAACCTGGATTGGACGTATCACCGCCTCTACTAACCAATGAGGCTGTCTAATAGAACGGGGTCTTCAGAAGCCCTCCTCCGTACACCAGAAGTGTTCCTACGAGAACTACTCGGCTGATTCAGATCCATAATATCTGGACAAATGTCTCCAAATCACCTTAGAAAGGGTGTGGTAATTTCTAACCTGGAGCTTTCTTTTCAAAATGAATTTTATGACTACATGCATGCATGCATTACTTTAACATACATCTACAATAGAGTTAAAATTGCATGACTATTCAATGCCTACATTTTGGAAAATTTTGCCAAAGTCCCCTCTATAAATAGGACTATCCACATGCACATAGGCATGACTAGGTGGCCATTCAATAGCACACCTGCCCACAGTCATATACATACTATATGCATTAAAAGTGCCACCATCCCAGTTGGACTTGACTTCACCACCAGACAAAATCGGGCTATGTGATAGTCTTTTCCACAACTGAAACACACCTTGGAAGGCTGTGAACATTTTGTACTTATGTGCCCCTCCTCTCCACATCTGTAGCATCTAACTAGCAGTCATTATCCTCCCCTAAAATTTATTGTTGGTGCTGGTGCTGCTGCCGACGTCTTCCCCTCATTGTTGAATCTTCTTTTCTTGAAATTTCCACTTGACTCACCTCTCCTGTTATCTTGGCCATGATTACCATCGAAGTGGTTACCATTTCTAGCACGTTGATTATCACTACTTCGATGATTGTTGCCACTGGTATGACTATTATCGTGTTGTCGGTTGCTGTCATTTGGTTGAGCTAACTCATAATCCCGCTCCAATAACTGAGCCCTATTCACTACATCTAAATACAAGAAAAGTTTATGAGAGATAAGATGTTAAAGAAATTCAGGTTTCAAACCTCTTAGAAACATTCGCGTCATCCGCTCCTCATTGTGTACCAAATGAGATGTAAACCGGGATAACTCCACAAACTTTGCTTTATATTGCGATACAATCATATTGTTCTGCTCCAGTTTGATAAATTCTACCTCCTTCATGTGACAAATACTTTCTGGAAAGTACTTGTCGTTGAATAATTCTTGGAACCTCTCCCAAGACATCTTAAAATAATGCAAACGGATGGGACGTTTCTGATTCCAACCCGATGTCACTTTTATCAAGTACAACATGAAGGTGGAGAAGGGAACCTTCTGCTCTTCAATATATCCCAACACATCAAATATCTTGGTAATCTGCTTAATCCATGTCTCTGCCTTAAGTGGCTCAGGCTTTCCCAAAAACTCCAGCGGTCCCAATTCCTTAAATTGCTTGGCAGTGACAAGCCGTGAGTTACCATTGTTTCCACCTACATTTTGAAAAGGAGTTTCTCTCATTTGGTTTTGCATGAATTGTTGAATGCTCCTAAACATCCCATCATTCATCATTTGGTTGGAGTTGTTGTTTACATGAGGATTATTGCCTTCCTGATGCACATTATCCTGGTTGTTGATTGCTGGTGTCTTAACGGTCTCATGTGCTCCATTGCTCATCTCAAAATTTTTTGATGCCATTCTCAAATACTGCCACAAAATAAGGGTTAATTAAATAAATTGGCATGCCACATAATATCCCTATATTCTGACCGACCAAATAAATAAGCTTAGGTAGGACACACTAGCGAAGGATTTATTCATCTCTCCCCTCCTAGTTCTAATCCCATATCTCCACCTGAGATCATATCCCTAGGCTCTAATACCAACTATGATGCCCCCAAAATAGGTACACACAACCCATTCTAAGTCACCAAATACATAGTACAGAAACAAAATACAAACTTCATTAATATAACTGCTGTGCAAAATACGACAACATATGTACTGTGAGTTTTAATACAAATATTGTCTTGTAGACAATATCAAAACTCAAATAAAGTCCTCATTACAACTATTGATACACTATTTTACAAAATAGTGAGGACTGCTATAATAACTGTCTTGAACCATCACTCCACACACCAACTAGTAACAGCTATATTCTCGCCTCCTGATAAGAAAAATGGAACAAAAAGGAAAAGGATGAGCTCAACTAGCCCAGAAAAGAATATTATGACTAAGATAATGCAGAATTAATTATCTTTAGTCCTCAACAGGGAAAAATCTGATATAATACAATAAATAACAAGTTTTAGATCAACAACTACAGCAGAAACAACAATCCATTAGAAGAGTCAAGTAGAGCATGATGTATACTATCTTCTATGATATAATAGTCCATCATCAATATTTTATCCATGTAACACCAATCAATAAATATTTCACATCAACGAATTTTCCATGCACTACGGGCCAAGGATATCCGTTTAAATCACCAGTGATCATGATCATGCCAAACACCTATTCATCTTTGCACTACGGGCCAAAGATATTCATCAATCAACAACTCATCTTTGCACTACGGGCCATAGATAACTTTCAACATAATTTAAGTCTAAGAATTATGATAATGATAATAAGAACGAATCAAGTGAGACCATAACATGGATTCAATTTCAAGAATAAGGGTCACAACAAATAACTTGGAAAAAGAAAAACAAATCCGTGAATAGTACCGTATGTATGAACAGTGCCCATGAACAGTACCCAAACATGAAAAGTTTCAAATTTAATAAGAAAGTGTAGACCAATATTCCAGTGAAATGATATTAGATGAAGCAAAATTTCTAATCATTTTAGGAATTATAGAAGCAATACTTACCATAGTAAGTTTAAATTTAGGAATACGAGATGAAATAATATAGCTTATATAATATGAAGTATGAAAGAAAATGATATCCCTTACGAATATGAAAGGAAATAATATCATTTACGAGTATTGAAAGAAAATAACCTCCTTTACGAAAAAAAAAATATCATTTACCTTAGTAGAAACCGGATTTGACTGGAATATCGGATATTATTATAAAAAATTCTTGCACAAAAAGCTACACTCAAAGTATCCTTACACTCATAAGAAATACGCACAAAATTATAGAGAGAGAAATTTTTGATTCTGGTGTGAGTTTCATTGTTTAACTAAGAAACCTATTTATAGAAAAGTGGTAGCACACCACTTCATACAAATTTTGCCTACGGAGGAATTTTGTAGCCTACTTATTTTGAAAACTAAGGTTTTCAAAACCAAGCTTCTCATTTTCACCATTTTTCACATGTTTTACTATTTAAACAATTATAATTTATAAAATTATACTATTATAATATATCTTAATAAATATTTTTCAGAGAAGATAATTATGGTTCCACAGAAAAATTAATATGCCAAACTTTCAACAATTATCTCAAGCTGAAATTCCTCCATTTATATCAAATTAAACAAATATTTACTTGTCATATTTATCAACAATTTTTATTTATTCATCAATTATCTACAACTCTTCAATCTTTCAATAATTATTCCTAATTAATATTATAGATTCACAATACTGATAACGAGATCATTCCCAGGAAAGAGGGGGCTTTTCGATAAGGATTTCTCCTTACTAGCGCGCAATTAAATAACCTAACCCCTTACCTCAACAAAACTTTCTAGACATTATCAATAATGCTATCCAATAATATTAATTCAATAATATGAGTTACTGTGTCGTGACAATTATTGTGACGCCACAAAAATAGGTACACACAACCCATTCTGAGTTGCCAAATACATGGTACAGAAACAAAATACAAACTTCATTAATATAACTGTCATGCAAAATACGACAACACATGTACTGTGAGTTATAATACAAATATTGTCTTGTAGACAATATCCAAACTCAAATAAAGTCCTCATTACAATTATTGATACACTATTTTACAAAATAGTGAGGACTACTATAATAACTGTCTTGAATCATCACTCCACACCCCCGACTAGTCTTAGCTATATTCTCGCCTCCTGAGAAAAAAATGGAACAAAAAAGAAAATGATGAGCTCAACAAGCCCGCTAAAGAATATTATGACTAAGATAATGCATAATAAATTATCCTTAGTCCTCGACAGGGAAAAATCTGATCGAATACAATAGACAACAAGTTTTAGATCAACAACTGCAGCAGAAACAATAATCCATTAGAAGAGTCAAGTAGAGCATCATGTCTACTATCTTCTATGATTTAAAAGTCCATCATCAATATTTTATCCCTGTAATACCAATCAATAAATATTTCACATCAATGAATTATCCATGCACTACGGACCAAGGATATCCATTTGTATCACCAATGGTCATGATCATGCCAAAAACCTGTCCATCTTTGCACTACGGGCCAAATATATTCATCAACCAACAGTTCATCTTTGGACTACGGGTGAAAGATAATTTTCAACATAATTTAAGTCTGAGAATTATGATAATGATAATAAGAACGAATCAAGTGAGACCATAACATGGATTCAATTTCAAGAATAAGGGTCACAACAGATAACTTGGGAAAAAAAAATTCGTGAACAATATTCGTGAATAGTACCATATGTATGAACAGTACCGTATGTATGAACAGTACTCAGACATGAAAAGTTTTAAATTTAATAAGAAATTTCAAACAAATATTCCAGTGAAATGATATTAGATGAAGCGAAATTTCTAATTAATTCAGAAATTATAGAAGCAATACTTACCATAGTAAGTTTAAATTTAGGAATACAAGATGAAATAATATCGCTTACATAATATGGAGTATGAAAGAAAATGATATCCCTTACGAATATGGAAGGAAATGATATCATTTACGAGTATTGAAAGAAAATAACCTCCTTTACGAAAAAAAATAATATCATTTACCTTAGTAGAAATTGGATTTGACTGGAATATCGAATATTATTATGAGAAAATATTGCACAAAAAGCTAAACTCAAAGTATCCTTATACTCCCAAGAAATACGCTCGATATTATAGAGAAGAAATTTTCTAATTCTGGTGTAAGTTTCATTGTTTAACTAAGCAGCCTATTTATAGGAAAGTGGTAGCACACCACTTATGACAAAATTTATATGCACATGATTTCTGGAAAATAATGCAACACACACCTTTTGAAAATGAGAATTCAAATTCAAAGTGATGACTCCATCATTTATTTCACATGTTTTACTATTTAAACAATTATAATTTATAAAATTATACTATTATAATATATTATAATAATATATCTTAATAAATATATTATCAGAGAAGATAATTATGGTTCCACGGAAAAATTAATATGCTAAACTTTCAACAATTACCTCATGCTAAAATTCCTCCATTTATATCAAATTAAACAAATATTTACTTATCATATTTATCAACAATTTTTATTTATTCATCAATTATTTACAACTCTTCAATCTTTCAATAATTATTCCTAATTAATATTATAGATTCACAATACTGATAACGAGATCGTTTCCAGGAAAGAGGGGGCTTTCCGATAAGGATTTCTCCTTATTAGCGCGCAATTAAATAACCTAACCCCTTACCTCGACAAAACTTTCTAGACATTATCAATAATGTTATCCAATAATATTAATTCAATAATATGAGTTACTATGTCGTGACAATTATTGTGACGCCCCCAAAATAAGTACACACAACCCATTCTGAGTCGCCAAATACATGGTACAGAAACCAAATACAAACTTCATTACTATAACTATCGTGCAAAATATGACAACATGTACTGTGAGTTTTAATACAAATATTGTGTTGTAGACAATATCCTGTGACAACCCGAATTTTTATAAGTTATTAAAATAAGAATTTAATAATTAAAATTCTTATTATGATATATTTTGAGTTTGAGTATGTATATATACGTGCTATATATTTTGAAATATGTGATCTGGTGTGAAGAGAAATATATATTCATATATTGGGAAAGTGAGGTTTAATAGTTAATTTAACTATTGAAGGAATTAAATGAATTTTGTAATTAATCTTAAATATTTATTGAACTGAATAAATATTTTAAATAATTTATTTATTGAGAAAAATAAATAATTTATGAAATTGTGGTATAATAATTTAGTTACGTGTGTATGATAATTACGTTAAAGCAAATGTAAATTTTATTCTTTGAAGATTTAATTTAATGAATTAATTAAATTAAATGAGTTGTTTAATATTAAAAAAATAAGTAAATTAAATAAAGCAATGTTTAAGTCTAATTTATTAATTAAATTAGATATATGATTATTTATTAATCATCAGAAGAATTATAATAAAAAATTATAATTATTATAATTATCATTGTAAGTTATGTAAATTGGTTACAGGTGTAGCAAATAAAAACTATATAATATAATATTATTAAAATAATCTAGTATGGGAGAAATTGTGTGTAACCAAACGCAGCCTTATGGCTTTTGGTTTATTATAATAGACACCTTTTTATTTTCTTACTTTGACGTCGTTGGGGAGGAGAGAGTCGATTATATATTCTGCGTTCTTTTTCCTAAGGCTAATCTTGAGCTTGGTGAGGAAGAGAGAAATCTGAGAGGTTTTGAGAGAGAGAGAGAGAGAGAGATTTTTCTGTGATTTTGTCAAGAGGAAAGAGAGTTCACCATCTCTTGCTAAGCCTACAACTAGGGTTTGAAGGTATACTTTACTTCTAATGTTTACAGTTTGAATTCTTATGATCATCTTCTGTAAATTGCTTATCACATTGGAGTTATACATGTATGTATGTGGTTTATATTCTGTTAATCATCATTTGTGAGTATTATTTGATGATTAGGTTACAAGAAATTGGTTTGCAGGAAGAAATTGAAATAACATTGATTATGTATGAAAATGGCTTAAGAAAGTACAAAATTTTATGTCTAATATGTGTTATAATCTGTAAATTGATGTTGGATTATGTTAGTATGTGAAGAAACGAAAACAACGAAAGTTGAATGAATCGAAATGGTTAAGAAACGAATTCGTAGTGAACATGAGCTTTAAATTTATATTTGGGTTAGTTAATGTTTATATTAATTGTTGGGTATTTGGTATGTTGTAGTTTTATGAGTTACAAACCCATAGAATCGAAAATAAACTCATTTGGATGAGTATAACTCATGTTATGATGATTAGAAAGGAGTTTGTAGGCCTAATTTGGCTTTCTGTAGTGTTCGGGATCAAAATTCGCGAGTTAGCAGAAGGGACCCCCGCCCCGACGGGCCCCCTTAGTGTAAAAACCCCCGCCCCGGCGGGGGGTAGTCTCCCTAGTCAATTTTGGAAAAAAAAAATCTGACAGAACATGTTTTACTACAATAGCCATAACTTTTTCATACGAACTCCGATTGAGGTGATTCAAGATGATCCGGAATGAGGACGAATAGAACTACAACTTTTGTTTTTTAACTGTTTAATTTGAGATCTTTAGGAAGGGTCAGAATAGTCATATTTATGATTGTTACGTATTCAGAGGGCGTCAAACGACCACATACGCAAGTATAGTGCTCCCGACGATAGAATATGTTATTCTAAGTGATGTAACATGAAAATGCATGATATTATACATGACATATAAAATTTCCTTGCTCATAATAGAAAGCATTGGCATGACTTAGTATGTGTTTTGAAAAGAAACTTAAAGATTTTAAAAAAAAACAAACCTTGTGGAAACTTATGTTCTATAAGTTCTGAACTTAGTGGTTTATATACATGATTGAGTTCAAATATAAATGAGCATGATATGATGTTTATAGTGTCTTGTTCAAGATAAAACTTGTTAAACCTTGTGTTAGAAAAGTTTTCAAGAGAAACTTGATATAATAGAACTAAGGTGCATAAATGCTACATGAGGTAGGTTTTGAACTTGAGAAGACGTTATCAAAACTTAGTTACTTATGATAAGAGTTTTTAAAAGTTATCTTATATGTGCTATACTACATCATTAATGATAAAATGATTTCAAAGACAAACTCCATTATCTTTTGTAAACTATGTATTAAAACATGAATGATATGTGCACTCAACTAGTCAAGCATGACATAAGTTATTAAGCATATTTTAAAAGTATGAACTATGCTATGTCCATGTAAATGAGATAGATACATGTGAGCATGCTATTAGAGGCTTATTAGTACAAATATATGGTTTAAAAGCTTATAACATCAAATCTTGTTAAAGAAAGTTGTTAAGCCTTATTGATTGAAATAAATCATTATGGAGCTAAGTAATGTGAATGTGAACTTGAAAATAGATCACAACCTATTTGATGTCAAGTACGGATGGTTAAGGTACTTATACATGCCTAGCTATTCTAAGAGTATGATGAGAAAGTGAAATGAAGGTTTTACAAACCTAGTTAGGAAACAATGTAACGTTACTATTATATTAAAAATGTATGAAATATATGACTAATGGATATGAATCCATGATTATATAACTATATAGGAATACACAAAGTGTAGATAAGCGTTAAGCAGTTAAGTCGTAGTTCATAAACTACGAATCCGTTAAGTCTTTCAGTTCCTATTTACTATGTGAACTTGATGATTAACTGTTTTAAATCTTTATTGCAAAGAGCATGATGTGTTATATATATGTTGAAAGTATAAAATATTAAAGTCAATTTATGACTATGTTGATTGATTAAAGCATGTTGATTGAGTAAGGACTCAATCTTTATAGTTGTTATATGAACTGTAGCATGTATGTTATATGTCGAGCATGTTATTATGTTCTATGTGATGCATGAAAACTGTTAGATTTTGCTGGGCTGTCGAGCTCAACCTTGCAAATAACCGCTTTTGCAGATTCAAGATTCAAGGTAAAGTTATGTGTTATTTGAAAGACATGAATCAGATGTGATACTTGAAGATTTATACACTTTGGTTGTGTTATTATTATTTGAACCATGTTTAAGGTTCTGAATAATGTATTAATGTTAAATTGTAATAATATTTTGCGATGTAAACTATTATAGTATTAAAATGATTCTGAGATATTTAGATGTAAAGTTTGAAGGTTTTGGGAACGAGGATAGTTTGTAATAGAAAATTTTAATTATTCCGCAGATTTCAATGGTTGTATTATCGTTTAATGATGTAAAATTAGAGGTTGAATGTATTATTAACGACCGAAGTCGAGAATTAAATTATATGAATTTTGGGGTCGTTACATATCCAAACTTAAATAAAGTATTCATTATAATTATTGATACACTATTTTACAAAATAGTGAGGACTATTATAATAACTGTCTTGAACCATCAATCCACACCCCGACTAGTCCCAGCTATATTCTCGCCTCCTAAGAAGAAAAATGGAACAAAAAGGAAAAGGATTAGCTCAACTTGCCCACTAAAGAATATTATGACTAAGATAATGCATAATAAATTATCCTTAGTCCTCGACAGGGAAAAATCTGATCGAATACAATAGACAACAAGTTTTAGATCAACAACTGCAGTAGAAACAATAATCCATTAGAAGAGTCAAGTAGAGCATCATGTCTACTATCTTCTATGATTTAAAAGTCCATCATCAATATTTTAACTCTGTAACACTAATCAATAAATATTTCACATCAACGAATTATCCATGCACTACAGGCCAATGATATCCATTTGTATCACCAGTGGTCATGATAATGCCAAACACATGTCCATCTTTGCACTACGGGATCAATCAACAACTCATCTTTGCACTACGACCCAAAGATATTCATCAATAAATAGTTCATCTTTGCACTACGGGACAAAGATAATTTTCAACATAATTTAAGTTTGAGAATTATGATAATGATAATAAGAACGAATCAAGGGAGACCCTAACATGGATTCAATTTCAAGAATAAGGGTCACAACAGATAACTTGGAAAAAGAAAAAAAAATTGTGAACAATACTCGTGAATAGTATCGTATGAATAGTACTGTATGTATAAACAGTACCGTATAAACAGTGCCCATGAACAGTACTCAGACATGTAATGTTTTAAATTTAATAAGCAATTTTAGACAAATATTCCAGTGAAATGATATTAGATGATGCGAAATTTCTAATAATTTCAGGAATTATAGAAACAATACTTACCATAGTAAGTTTAAATTTAGGAATACGAGATGAAATAATATCGCTTAAGTAATATGGAGTATGAAAGAAAATGATATCCCTTACAAATATGGAAGGAAATAATATCATTTACGAGTATTGAAAGAAAATAACCTCCTTTACGAAAAAAAAATAATATCATTACCTTAGTAGAAACTGGATTTGACTGGAATATCGGATATTATTATGAGAAAATCTTACACAAAAAGCAAAATCAAAGTATCCTTATACTCCCAAGAAATACGCTCGATATTATAGAGAGAGAATTTTCTGATTCTGGTGTAAGTTTCATTGTTTAACTAAGCAGCCTATTTATAAGAAAGTGGTAGCACACCACTTTTGACAAAATTTATACGCACATGATTTCTTGAAAATAATGCAACACACACCTTTTGAAAAAGAGAATTAAAATTCCAATTGATGACTCCCTCATTTATTTCACATGTTTTACTATTTAAACAATTATAATTTATAAAATTAAACTATTATAATATATATCTTAAAAAATATTTTATCAGAGAAGATAATTATGGCTCCACAAAAAAATTAATATGTATAACTTTCAACAATTACCTCATGCTGAAATTCTTCCATTTATATCAAATTAAACAAATATTTATATATCATATTTATCAACAATTTTTATTTATTCATCAATTATCTTCAACTCTTCAATCTTTCAATAATTATTCCTAATTAATATTATAGATTCAAAATACTGATAACGAGATCGTTCCCAGGAAAGAGGGTGCTTTCCGATAAGAATTTCTCCTTACTAGCGCACAATTAAATAACATAACCCCTTACCTCGACAGAACTTTCTAGACATTATCAATAATTCTATCCAATAATATTAATTCAATAATATGAGTTACTGTGTCGTGACAATTATTGTGACGCCCCAAAATAGGTACACACAACCCATTCTGAGTCTCCAAATACATGGTACAGAAACCAAATATAAACTTCATTAATATAGCGTAAATGCAAAATACTTAATGACACATGTACTTATGAGTTTTAATACAAATATTATCTTGTAGACAATATCCAAACTCAAATAAAGTCCTCATTACAATTATTGATACACTATTTTACAAAATAGTGAGGACTACTATAATAACTGTCTTGAACCATCACTCCACACCCCGACTAGTCCCAGCTATATTCTCGCCCCCTGAGAAGAAAATGGAACAAAAAGGAAAATGATGAGCTCAACTAGCCCACTAAAGAATATTATAACTAAGATAATGCATAATAAATTATCCTTTGTCCTCGACAGGAAAAAATCTGATTGAATACAATAGACAACAAGTTTTAGATCAACAACTGCAGCGTAAACAACAATCCATTAGAAGAGTCAAGTAGAGCATGATGTCTACTATCTTCTATGATTTAAAAGTTCATCATCAATATTTTATCCCTGTAACACCAATCAAGAAATATTTCACATCAACGAATTATGCATACACTACGGGTCAAGGATATCCATTTGTATCACCAGTGGTCATGATCATGCCAAACACCTGTCCATCTTTGCATCACGGGCCGATTATATCAATCAACAACTCATCTTTGCACTACAGGACAAAGATATTCATCAATCAACAGTTCATCTTTGGACTACGGGCCAAAGATAATTTTTAACATAATTTAAGTCTGAGAATTATGATAATGATAATAAGAACGAATCAAGTGAGACCATAACATGGATTTAATTTCAAGAATAAGGGTCACAACATATAACTTGGAAAAAGAAAAAAAATTTGTGAACAGTACTCGTGAATAGTACCATATGAATAGTACCATATGTATGAACTGTACCGTATGAACAGTGCCCATGAACAGTACTCAGACATGAAAAGTTTTAAATTTAATAAGAAATTTCAGACAAATATTCCAGTGAAATGATATTAGATGAAGCGAAATTTCTAATTATTTTAGAAATTATAGAAGCAATACTTACCATAGTAAGTTTAAATTTAGGAATACGAGATGAAATAATATCGCTTACGTAATATGGAGTATGAAAGAAAATGATATCCCTGACGAATATGGATGGAAATAATATCATTTACGAGTATTGAAAGAAAATAATCTCCTTTACGAAAAAAAATAATATCTTTACCTTAGTAGAAACTGGATTTGACTGGAATATCGGATATTATTATGAGAAAATCTTGCACAAAAAGCTAAACTCAAAGTATCCTTATACTCCCAAGAAATACGCTCGATATTATAGAGAGAGAATTTTCTGATTCTGGTGTAAGTTTCATTGTTTAACTTCAAATTTATTTATAAGAAAGTGGTAGCACACCACTTCCGACAAAATTATCATATTATGATTTCTTGAAAATAATGCAACACACACCTTTTGAAAATGAGAATTAAAATTCCAATTGATGACTCCCTCATTTATTTCACATGTTTTACTATTTAAACAATTATAATTTATAAAATTAAACTATTATAATATATATCTTAAAAAATATTTTATCAGAGAAGATAATTATGGTTCCACAAAAAAATTAATATGCCAAACTTTCAACAATTACCTCATGCTGAAATTCTTCCATTTATATCAAATTAAACAAATATTTATATATCATATTTATCAACAATTTTTATTTATTCATCAATTATCTACAACTCTTCAATCTTTCAATAATTATTCCTAATTAATATTATAGATTCACAATACTGATAACGAGATCATTCCGAGGAAAGAGGGGCTTTCTGATAAGGATTTCTCCTTACTAGCGCGCAATTAAATAACCTAACGCCTTACATCGACAGAACTTTCTAGACATTATCAATAATGCTATCTAATAATATTAATTCAATAATATGAGTTACTGTGTCGTGATAATTATTGTGACGCCCCCAAAATAGGTACACGCAACCTATTCCGAGTCGGCAAAAACATGGTATAGAAACAAAATACAAATTTAATTAATATAATTGTCGTGTAAAATACGACAACACATGTACTGTCAATTTTAATACAAATATTGTCTTGTAGACAATATCCAAACTCAAATAAAGTCCTCATTACAATTATTGATATACTATTTTACAAAATAGTGAGGACTACTATAATAACTGTCTTGAACCATCACTCCACACCCCGACTAGTCCCAGCTATATTCTCGCCTCCTGAGAAGAAAAATAGAACAAAAAGGAAAAGGATGAGCTCAACTAGCCCACTAAAGAATATTATAACTAAGATAATGCATAATAAATTATCCTTAGTCCTCGACAGGGAAAAATCTGATAGAATACAATAGATAACAAGTTTTAGATCAACAACTGCAGCGGAAACAACAATCCATTAGAAGTGTTAAGTAGAGCATGATGTCTACTATCTTCTATGATTTAAAAGTCCATCAATAATATTTTATCCCTGTAACACCAATCAATAAATATTTCACATCAACGAATTATCCATGCACTATGGGCCAAGGATATCCATTTGTATCACCAGTGGTCATGATCATGCCAAACACCTGTTCATCTTTGCACTACGGGCTAATGATTGTTAGGTTTGTAATATTCATGAACGCAATCAAATTGCACAAAGTAAGCGAAAACGTGGAAAATTAGAGTTTTAAAATTTTACAAACCATATACCCGGATCATCCTTTATGCATAATTATTAATTAAACAACAAGATAAATTATAAGAATCATACATTTGAAGATTCGAGTTTCCTCAGGTACAAGTTCACCTCCAAATCCTTTCGCGTTCAACTTGAATCCACCGGGTTTGGTTCCTTCTTTTGATCAACGTTAGCCACCCAAGTGTTTGGCCTCTAGAGGTGATCCACAAAGGAAGAAGAAAGATTCAAGAAGATGAGTGTTTGGCAAAACCCTAGTTTTTCTAACTCTTATAGAAAAAGAGCGTACTCTCCAATAATTGGAATCAAGTATATTTTGATATCTGATATAAGACTCCTCTTATAAAGATATCAGTTAACCCTTCTAATCCAATTAGAAAATAGGGTATTATTTAATTAATTAAATTCCTATAATTAATTAAGCTCCCTAATCTTATTAGGGATAATTAATTAAACTCTTTTAATTAATTTAACCTCTTAATCTTATTAGGATTATATGAGAGTACTTTTATTAATTAATTCCCAAACTCCTTTAGGAATTAAATAATAATAATAATAGTAATAATAATAATAAAACTCCTCTTATTAATTTATATTTAATATTTCCAAAATATTAAATAATAAATATTAAGCTATTTAATTTATTCTATCACCATATATTAAATTAAATATACTTAACTTATTATTACGATTATGCCATTAACTTCTTAAGTAATTATTCTTCCTTTTATGATGTGACCATTTAGGTTCTCCATATATAAACCTGTTGTGAATAAATCGATTAGAACAATTCTAATCTTATTTAAATAAATAAATTAAACTATTAATTTATTTAAATAAATAATATTTATTCTACAATGAGGATAAGCCTTCTAGCGATTAACGACTTTCCGGATAATATAGATTTCAACATTATTCATAAAAGAACCTTTGAGTAAATAGTTCTTAAAGTACAATTCAATCATTCCACCATCTGATGTCCCAATTAAATATAAGATATGGAATTCTTGTCAAGTCTTATTTTATTTAATTATATGTATTTCGATCCTTAAATGCACAACACCAAATAATGTAAATTAGAAACTCCTTTCTAATTTCATTACATAACCAAAGACTCTTTGGATTTGTCATTTATCGAATCACATAGGACATTTCTATTCTTTTTCTAGAAGTGGTAGATTCTTTATTGATCATACATTATCCACATATACAACTTATTATACTCAAGCATACCCTTTGATATACCCTAAGGGTCTTAAGGAATAAGTTAAAGTATAATTCATCATACACAAGATACTATGATGATCTCAAGTCCAAGGATCACTTGTACTACTATCACTACAGGAATTCCTATTGACAAGCAAGTAAAAATCTATTAGGTATTCCTTAACGAGTCACGTTCAGTGAACTTATTCTCTAATAAGCACCTACATATTTGCCTTAGTGTCTCCACACAAATGATCATGAGATCAATCATCCTCATCCAATGAACAAGCAATGTATGTACCAATCTATCCGGATTCACTAATCCCCAATTTAGGAATCCAACGATTGGGAACTATTTTAGTTTTAAGCTTTCTAAGAATTTAGGTCTCATTAGAATGATCATCATCATTATTCTAAAAGCATTGCTTAAAACTATGAGTTTATCACATATTATAAAACAGCATCATGTAGATAATTAAAAGCCTTTAATAAATTAATACTTTTTATTAATAAATGAATAAGATTGTTACAAAGTATATGCTTTATCATCAAACATGATTGGCTTATGTGCATACTACTTTCAATCTCCCACTTACACTAAAGTCACTCGCCATGGTATCTCATACCCTTCTTCTCTAAGTGACGATTATCCTGCTATTGAATAAGCTTTAGTTAATGGATATGTAATGTTGTTCTTGAGAGTTCATTATCTCTATTATGATTTCCCATCTTTCAATGATTCCTATAATCAAATGAAAGTGCCACAACACATGTTTAGATCCAATATGAGACTTAGGAACTATTCCTAGTTCTGTAATGAACTTTTCATCCAAACAATCAACTTGCAACTTCATTTATAGCTTTATACTTTGTATTTATCACTAAACCATCAACTCTTTGTTGTTTGGAACCTTTCCAATTCACTGCACCACCGTTCAAGGTAACGTTTTACCTTAAAGTGGATTTTTACGTCGTCTTGTGTACATGCGAAAAACTTGAGTGCATTAAGCCCTCTAGTTTTAATTTAGACCCACCATGAATATGATTACATCCTTAGTCTTAGGTTAAGTACTTTAAGATGTTTTTCACTGACTCATAGTGAACTTCCCTAGAATATGACTGATCAACATCAGGTCTCGTACATTTCATTGCAAACATGATAGTTACTCATGTGATCTCTCTTTTATGAGTCTATGGGGACTATTAAGAGAGATACACTCCATGACTCATCAACATGAGACATCTATTGGAGTTTTCCATGCTAAACGACTTTAGCATCAAATGAATATGCATTCCTTGGGTTAAGTCGAGCATCCTTTTAAATTTATTTATATAGATTTGTATCCCCAATTACTGTGACGCCCCCAAATCTAGGTCCCTTCGAACCACGAATCTGGTCTGCCATGATACGACTATCGTCAAACTATTATATCTTTTATTCACAACTTAATGAATACAACCTTACTTATTACAATTTAGAATATAAATTCTTTCCATCTCCAGGATCTATGTAATGACCCCAAACTTTTATAAGTTTCTAATCTTGGTCATTTACTATTCCTGTTTTACATCACATTCGATGTTATAAAAATATGCGAAATAATTTAAACTTTTTCAATCTCCTTTGAAAAATCTTTTATTGATTTCTTAACTTGAATCAATTACAAATCCCTGAATCCAATTATGCTATGATTCATTCTATTCTATTACTGTATAAATGTTTACATCTCGATTCGAATTTCTCTATGTACCGCCTAGTACAACTTTACAACTTAACATGTTTTACAATCGTAAACTACTACCATGCACATCTACTAGAACCTAAACATGGTTCAAGAGCATCTAGTTAAATAAAAATCAATCTCCTTCGATACCATTGAACTTTAGCAATCAAATAGCACGTAACCTTTATCGTGTATCCTTAACCTGTAAAAGTGGTTATTTGCAAGGTGAGCTCGGCGATTGACAATTCTAACGATTTTCATGCAGCACATAGCATATAATAACATATTCAGTTCATGTATTAATAATCAATTAATATTTACTACGCATGTTACTTCTCACATAACAGGCATATAGGTTTCATTCACAAACATATCATCAAAGATCAACTTTCACATTTCATACATATCTCATATGCATTTCATATATATCAAAATTTGCATAGCATAATATAGCTCAACTAATAGTTATAGAATTCATATATCAAATAGGAACTGAAAGACTTGTCTGATTCGTAGTTTATCAACTACGACTTAACTGCTTAAAGCTTATCTGCATTGCGTGTATTCCTACACAGTTATATAATCATGGATTCATATTCATCAGTCATACATTTCATACGTTCTTAATATAAGAACAAATATTGTTTCCTAACTTGTTTTCATTTTTACTTGAACTTATAACCATGAGACTAGCTCATTCTGCTATCATATTTATCTAAAAAATCTTATTTCATATCTTGTAGTCTTTAAAGACAACATATAACCATAACTTAAGACCATGCAGTTAACAAACTGCTCTTGGTCACTCTCTATGAGAAAGCCTTGGCCTTTGCATTTAAGCTTGGGAGTGGCGCGGTCGTGCTACTCCCAGCCAGAACCAGACTTAGGCTTTTCATTGCTCAGTTTAGTCCTAACCTACTATGCAATCTGATACATACTATAAACATACATCAAGTAGGTTGTGATCTATTTTCAAGTTCATATTCAAAGTACTTAGCTCCATAATGATTTATTTCAATCAATAAGTCTTAACAATTATCTTTGATAAGATTCGATATTATAAGTGTTTAAACCATATATTGGTACTAATAAGCCTCTAATAGCATTCTTCACATGTATATATCTTATTTACATAGACATAACATAGTTCATTATTTGAAAACATATTTTAAACTACACTTGAAAGGTCCAATTCATGCTTAGCTAGACGATGAACATATTCATCATGTCTAGAGGCATAAGGCATTCAAGTTCGCTTTCAAAAGTCATTCTAGGCCAAGTTAAAGCAACTAGGTGCAACTCTAAATCTCATTTCATAGCTAACTAAGTCATGTATGTATGTTATTACGTTTAGAACTCTAAGTCCACAAATTACTTTGAGTTCGTTCTCAAAGTTTCAAGTTTCCTTTAGAAATCATTTTCAACTAAGCTATTGTAAGTTGATAATAAGTAACGCAACTTTAAATCACTTTTCATGCTTAGGTATACCCATAACTCAACAATATGTATGTGTTAAAGTATCATAACTTCAAAGACTCAAGGTTCCTCAATATTCGTTTTTCAAAACACCAAGTTTCTTTTCAAAACACATACTAAGTCATGCTAAAGAATTCCATTATTAGTAAAGAAATCTTAGCTATATGACATGTCTATTATCATGCATATTTATGTTTTATCACTTAGAACAACATATTTCATCGTCGGGAGCACTATACTTGCGTATGTGCTCGTTCGACGCCCTCCGACCGCCTCTTATTACATAATAGTCACAAAGATTAATATTTTGACCCTTCCTAATGACCTCCAATTGAAACACGTAAAGAACAAAAGTTGTAGGTCTATTCGTCCTCGTTCTGGATCATCTTGAATCACATCAATCGAAGTTCGTATGAAAACGTTATGGTTGTTTTACCAAAATAGGTCATAGAAGTCACAGTCAGCACACATGGGGCGCGGCCGCACCCCTTTTCCTCACCATTACTGGCCGCCGCCATAATGTCCTGAACCAATTGCAGCTGCAGCGTGCAGGCGACGCTTGCGCACATGAGGTTTCACATAGATAACAGTTTTGGTCATAACTTTCTCATTTTAAGTCCGAATTAGTTGGTTTTCGATTCGTTGGACTTGTTAAACTCTTAGCTACCCATCTACAGAGTAATTATAACACTTCAAACACATTAACTAACCCAAAGATTAATCCAAAACTCATATTCATACTAAATTTTCATGTTTTGAAAAGTTTAGCGAATTCATTCACTACGAATTCGTTTCTCAACCAAATTGCTTCGTTTTACTTTCGTTGTTTTCGTTTCTAACTATATTAACAGTATCTAGCAACAACTCATGGATTACAACAATCCTTAGCCATTAATTTATGGACTTAAAAGTGACTATTTCTTACATTTCTAAGAATTCAAAACTTTAAATGAAGAACATGTATTATAATCACTCAATCATCATGCTCAACACATTACATTGATACATAATACACATATAAACTATGTTAACCCCATAGCACTAAATTTTCAACCCACTTAACAGAGAATTTTGGAGAATTATTAGAATTTATCAAACTTTCGAATTTAGAACATCTATGATAGTAAGGTTACCTCTTGAAGCTTTAATTAGTAACTATAACTCCTCAATTCTCCAATTGCTCCTTAATTCTACCACACTCACTCTCGATTCTACTAACTTTCAATAGCAAAAACTCGGACATTTCAACAAAGCGGAATGAAGAGGGAGGAGTCTCTATTTATAGAGAAATCATTGTCCATACAATGATTTTGCCCAAAGATTTAAACTAAGAGGAAGAAGAAGAAGCCCGATGGGCGATAAGCGGTTGTTTACTGCTCCTTCCTCTCCATTCTTCACTTCATCATCACCCTATCTAGCCTTTTGATTTCTTTGAGTTTTGAGCATAGAAATAGACTAGGCCAATGGCTTAGTTGTGAGACCCCAAATTTTATGAATAAAGATTTAAATTTCTCGAAATATTTTTTTGAATATTATGGTGTGGATTTGATATAATATTCTGATTGTGGGTAATATTTATAAATTTTGCAAAATCATGAAGTTGTTATATAATATTCGATTAGTGGGGAATATTCGTTTTAATAGGAAATATTAAATACAATACTGACAATTGGTGGACCCCCAACGGAATTATTTGCCGGATTGAGAAAATGACAAAATAATTTATAAAAATAACGGCGGAAGTTTTCTGAATTAATTGTTGAAACACCACATGTTAAAAATACGATAATAAGCGTGGTTGCATAGTAGCACACGGTATTGATTATTGATGCTTACGTGAGAAGTCACTTTCGGTTTTGTTCAATTATTGCTACGATAATTTCTGCATAGTATCTCACGTTATTTGATTTAATTATTGTCAATATTTTATATATTATTAAATCAATAATTGAGGCGACAAAGTTATTAATATTATTATTTGCAATATTAGCGATGTCTAGAAGTTACATCGAGGAGAGGTTTGGTCACCTAATTGCGGCGCTTGATAGGAAGAAATCCTTATTGGAAAGCCCCCTCTTTCCTGGGAACGACCTGATTGTTAAATATTGCGAATTATAATAATGATGATATATGTTGTTAAAAATATTGAGGTGATTTTTATGAAGTTTTGCTTATTTTATAAACCCCTATTTACCCATTTTTCAAAATAATCAGTAGAAATTTCTTAAAAGGTGGCTCCACATGTGGGGGGCTACATGTGGGGCCCACGAAAGAAAAATAGGGGGAATCTGGGAAGTCACAGAAGTTTATATATCTATATATATTATATAAATTTTGTTTTATTATTATTATAAATGTAATAAAATAGAAAACATTTTATATAAAACAGGATACTTTTTATAAAGTTTTGTTTTATTTGATTATAAATAGAATATATTATATTTTATTATGCATAGTGTTTTGCATAGTTACTGCATAGTATTTGTATAGTAAAATCTTTTTATATAAAATAGAATACTTTTTTATAAAGTTTTGTTTTATTTGATTATAAATAGAATATATTATATTTTATTATGCATAGTGTTTGCATAGTGCCTACATAGTGTTTGCATAGTAAAATCTTTTATATAAAATAGGATACTTTTATAAAGTTATTTGTTTTATTAGATTTTAAATAATATATATATATACTTTTATAAATTTTGTTTTATTATATAATTATAAATAGAATATATTATATTTTATTGCATAGTATCCTTTTCATTCTCTATAAATAGGATGCTTAGTTAGAATTGAAAAACACACGAAATTGCGAGAATTCTTCTTCTATAATCTTGGCGTATTTCTTTAGAGTTTAAGAAAGTTTTGGCGTGAAAATAGTGCAAGTTTTCTTGAGTATATCCAGCCTACTACTAGTCTAAATACTCTTCTTTTTAAGGTAAGGGGTATTATTCTTTTCGTATTCATGAAGAGAGTTATTTTCTTTGATACTCGTCTTTGGTTGTTATTCCATTCTTTATTATTATGTTGGAATAACTTGTCTATCTGAAATACCGCATACATGGTAAATTTTTACATTATTCCATTCTTTATTATTATGTTGGAATAATCATGCATGCATGCTTGGTCTATCGCATGCAGTGGTCTGTTGTTATTCCATACTTTATTATTACATTTGGAACATCACATGCATGCGGATTACATGACACTGGTTCCATTCTTTATTATTACATTGGAACATCATATATACATGCGGATTCTGCGTAACACAGTTCCATTCTTTATTATTACATTGGAATATCACATGCATCATGATGATTCATGCATGACTGGTTCCATTCTTTGTTACTCTGTTGGAATAACTTTGTCTATGTGGATTACCGCATGCATGGTGAATGATCCTTTGTATTCCTTATTAACTTGTGGAAATGAGTTTCCCAAAATAGGTATACATCACCTATTCGAGTCGCCAAATACATGGTACAAAATACAAATACAATCTTAAATATATAATATGAGTCGTGAGTTTTAATACAAATATTGTCTTCTAGACATAAAGATTCAAACTCAAAATAAGTCCTCAATACATTTATTATCACACTATTTCATAGAATAGTGAGGACTACTAATGCTATCATCCGACCATTCACCCATTTCCCCGACTAGTCCCTCGCCACGTATCTCATATTTTCCTCAAGAGAACAATGAAAAGTAGCCGTGAGTTTTAATAAAAGGGTGAGCCTCAACTAGCCCAAGAAGAAATATTATGACTAAGATAATGCAATAAATTATCGTTAGCCTTCAACAAAGGTTAAACCGATACAATATAACAAACATCAAGTTTAACTCGCAATATGAACAAGCAATCCATTAAAAGAGTCATTAAAAGTAGAGAATAAAATCTACTATCTTTTATGATTTAAAAGGTTTTTCATCACTTTTATCACCGAGACTCAACTTAATAAATAATCCACATCATCCCCCGCACTACTGGCCAAGGATATTCATTAGTATCACAACCACAAATTATCCATGCACTACTACGGCCAAATGATATTCGTGGTATTCATCAATGGTCATGATCATGCCAACAATCGCCCATCAATGCACTACGGGCCAATGAGGACTTTTACCACATCATTTGTAACATTACTACCATGATTATACCGAATAATCCATGGTCATAATCATACCAAGTCCATCTATGCACTATGTACAGCCACAGATGACTTTCAACATAATATAAACATGAGGATGATGACAATGATATAAGAATTCAATAAAAACAAGTTCAAGAATTAATTTATCTAGGAATCAATAACGCCCAAATTGTCAACACGATATCGCTTTGTAGGAGTAAAATTCAAGAATGCTCGTAAGAATATTTCCATGAAAAGATATTCGATGAAGCGCAAATATCAAAGATATTCCACTAATTTCATGGAGTATAAAAGCCAAAACTTTAACCAACCGAGTATAATAAAGAATGAATAACAAAAGAAATCACCCAGCATTCGATGAGAATCGACATGCATAAAAGTTATTCCACGTAATAATAAATAATGGAACATTCACCATGTCATGCGTAAACTACGCATGTGATATTCCAATGTAATAATAAATAATGGATAATGTAAGTCAATGCATGATACGCGTACGCATAAGATATTCCAAAAGAATAATAAATAATGGAACCAGTCATGCATAAACGCACAACAGCATGTGATGTTCCAAATGTAATAATAAATAAATGGAATAATGTAAGAATTTCACCATGTATGCGGTGACATAGATAAAGTTATTCCAAATGTAATAATAAAGAATGGAATAATGTAAGAATTTCACCAAGTATGTGGTAGTCCACAGATACAAAGTTATTCCAATGTAATAATAAAAATGGAATAACAAAAGAATTTCACCATGTATGCGATTGTGATGATAGACAAAGTTATTCCAACATAATAATAAAGAATGGAATAATGTAAGAATTTCACCAAGTATAGGGTAGTTGTCAGATACAAAAGTTATTCCAATAGTAATAATAAAGAATGAATAATGTAAGTTCTCTTCATGAATACAAAAGAAATAATACCCTTACTTAGTACAACAAATAATATCCCTTACCTTAGAAGAATCTGGATATTAGGAGAAGTGAAGATAAGCATAATACTTTTCTTCTTCTCTCTATAGTTTTCTCTCTAGAGTTTTAGTGAATTTGTAAGAAATAATGAAGGAATGAGCTTCTATTTATAGGAGAATGGACCTAATAGTAACTAATTCATGAACTATCCATATTGATTTACTTTTAAACGGACTATCCATATTGATTTTACTATGCAAAAGATTAATAAAATATTCTAATAAAACAAAATCTTTTAAATAAAATATAATATATTCTATTTATAATCTAATAAAATGAATAACTTTATAAAAGTATTCTGCATTTTATATAAAAAGATTTTACTATATTTTACTATACAAAAACTATGCACATAATAGAATATTATATATTCTATTTATAGTGTAATAAAACAAATAACTTTATAAAAGTATTTATTTTATATAAAAAGATTTTACTATGCAAAACTACATTATACGCACTATGTACTATGCAAACACTATGCATAATAGAATATTATATATTCTATTTAAAGTCTAATAAAACAAATAACTTTATAAAAGTATTCTGTTTTATATAAAAGTTTTTCGCTTTTTATTACATTTATAATAATAATAAAACAAAACTTATCACCTTTATTATAATTCACAAAATTAATCGACCATGTCGCTTTCCCAAGAAAGAAGGGCTTTTCAATAAGGATTTCTCCTATCAAGGTGCGTAATTAGATTATCAAACCTCTCCTCGACATAACTTCTAGACATCGTTAATATTGCAAATAATAATATTAGTAACTTTGTCATCTCAATTATTGATTTAATAATATATAAAATATCGACAATAATTGAATCAAATAACGTGAGAGATACTATGCAAACAATTACGAAAGCAATAATTGAACAAAACCGAGTGAGTTCTCACGTAAGCATCAATAATCAATACCGTAGGTGCTACTATGCAACCACGCCAGACATCGCATTTCTTTTAACAATCGGGTGTTTCAACACTTTTAACAGTAAAACTTCCACCGTTATTTTCATAAAAATATTTTGTCATTTTCTCAATCCGATAATAATTCCGATTTAGGGGTCCACCAATGATTGTGTCGATTGCAGACGAATATTCCTCGTTAAAACGAATATTTCCCACCAAATGAATATTATATAACAACTTGCATTATACTTTGCAAAATTTATAAATATTACCCACAACTATAACATTATCTCAAATCCACACCATAATATTCAAAAAAATATTTCGAGAAAATTAAATCTTTATTCATAAAATTTGGGATTTTACAATCTCCCTCCTTATGAAATTTCGCCTCAAAATTTACGTACATACCGGTATGTCAAAGATGAGGATACCTTGATACCTCATTTTTGATTCTAACTCTTGAGGTATAAATTTGAGTGTCGAATATGATCCTTCTTATCCAAGATTTTAACACGTATCTCCTCATACGTTAAATCTTTTGTTATTTCGTCTAGTTCCAATTCAATAATGTGGTAAAGGTCGTCCACATAATTACGTAACATCGATACGTGAAAAACGTTATAAACACGAGACATACTTGGTGGTAAAGCGAGTCTATAGGCCACAGTTCCTACTCGATCGAGGATTTCAAATGGGCCAATTAAATCGAGGGTTGAGATTTCCTCTCTTCATCGATTCTTGCTTCTAGAATAATGCCCTCTTGAACCTTCTTCTGCACATTCATCAGCTCTGAGTATGTAGCTTGAACGGCTTTAACTTTATCGATTATAGTCAGTTTTACTCGTATATTCGCTATCTTCACGTGGGTCTCTAGAGTCTTTAACTCTATCTTCATCATTTGTAAGTTATACGAAATGGGTTTTTGTGTTAATAACATCGCACTCGTAAACACATACGATCTTCTACTCAACGCGTCAACTACTACATTCGCTCTTCCACGATAATATTGAATGGTATAGTCGTAATCTTCAACAGCTCAAGCCAACGTCCTTGGCGCATGATACGTTCATTTTGGTTGAAGAAATATTTAAGGGTTTTAGAAATGGGTTTTGTACTGGGGTCAATACAAAATTCGATTTCACGCTCTAGGGGTAGGCTAGGAAGTTCTTCGAGAATACATCAGGAAATTTATTAACAATAGAAATATCATTCAAAACTATGACTCTCATCCAAGACTTGGATAGCACGTCACATTGATACCTATCAACTTATCATCGGCATTCATGACGTCGCCTACAGAAAGTTTGGCTTCAGTGCATTCCACACAAGGAAGTCACTAGCGAAAGGCTCGAGGCTCTTTATTTATGACTTGATATGACAATGATTGACTTTAGTGGTTTAGTTGCTTGAATTCGCATAACAGGTTGGTTAAAAATATGAAACATAACAACCTTACAAAAAGCTTGATGAGTAGTTAACTAATCGATTCCTAAAATCACATCAAAGGCAAGTATTTTCAAAGAGATAAGATCGACAGGTAATGTGAAAGTTTCGATTTGAATCAACAAGATTTATAAACAGTAGAGGTAACGAAGGTTTCTACTATTGAAGTTTCAACCAATAAGTCAAAGTCTAATTTCTTCGGAGTCAAATTTAAACGTTGAGCGCAAGCAAGAGAGATAAAAGAAATGGGTAGAATCGGTATCTAATAAGGTATAGACTTCGCAAGAATTTATAATTAACTAACCCGTGCTAAATTCGTTCGGGTTACTAGCTTTTTGAGAAGAAGTCAAAAAATGCTCTTCCGAAACCACAAACTTTGTTTTGTCTCAGATCCGCCTTTGGTGCCACCGTCCCCAATTGGAATTGACTTTGGTGCACGACAAAATTGGGCTAGGTGACCTTCTTTTCCACAATTGTAACATGCTTTGGATTGCTGCGTATAATTTTGACGGATGTGTCCCTCCTGTCCGCATTTGAAACATACGAACGGTGGTCGTTCTCCTTCCTTGACAATAGGTGCTGGTGCTGACGTCTTTCCATCATCGTTAAATCTTCTATTCTTGAAATTTCCAGTCCTATTATCTTGGTCATGATTACCACCGAAGTGGTTACCATTCTTAGCATGATAATTTACCCCACGATGGTTATCATTGTTCCGATGACCATTGCTGCCCGTAGATGATTATTATCGTGTTGTTGGTCGTTACCTTTTGGTTGTCTTTGACTCATTATCGCGCTCCAATAATTGAGCCCTATTCACAACATCTTAATATAAACAAAGTTTATGAGAAATGAGGTATCGACGTATATCGGGTTTCAAACCTCACAGAAACATTCACGTCATTCGTTCCTCATTATAGACCAAATGGGACACAAAACTGGGATAACCCGGTAAACATTGCTTCGTACTGCGACACGGTCATATTATTTTGCTCCAGCTTGATGAATTCCACCTCCTTATTGTGACGAATACTTTCAGGAAAGTACTTATCGTTGAACAATTCTTGAAACTTCTCCCAAGACATCTTGAGTGCGTTAGGCTGGGTACGTTTTATAGATTCCCACAAATGATCTGCTTCTTCACGCAATATAAAGGTGGCAAAGGGAACCTTTTGCTCCTTAGAGCATCCCAAGACATCAAATATCTTGGTGATCTGCTTTAACCACGTCTCCGCCTTAAGTGGTTCTGGCTTTCCCAAAAACTCTGGTGGTCCAAGCTCCTTGAACTGCTTAGCGGTGACCGACCGTGGGTTGCCATTATTTCCACCTATATTTTAAACAGGAGTCTCTCTTACCTGATATTGTATAAATTTCATAAAGCCTCTGAACATCCTATCGTTCATCATTTGGTCAGTGTTGTTGTTTGTATGAGGATTGTCGCCTTCTTGATACACATTATCCTCATTATTGATCTGTGGAGACTCAACGGTCTCCTGTGCTCCATTGCTATTCTTAACATTCTCGGATGTCATTTTCAAATACTGCCACAAAACAAGGGTTAATTAACATATCACATATTATCCCTATACTCTGACCGACCAATTAAATACCAAATAAACTTAGGTAGGTCATACTAGCTAAAGAATTCCCCGTCTCTCCCCTCCTAGTTCTTGTCTCACATCTCACCCAGGATCATATCCCTAAGCTTTGATACTAATCTGTGATGCCCCAAAATAGGTATACATCACCTATTCTGAGTCGCAAAATACATGGTACAGAATACAAATACAATCTTAAATATACAACATAAGTTGTGAGTTTTAATCCAAATATTGTCTTCTAGACAGTATTTAAACTCAAAATAAGTCCTCAATACATTTATTATCACACTATTTCATAGAATAGTGAGGACTACTAATGCTATCATCTGGGCCGTCACTCTATTCCCCGACTAGTCCCTGCTACGTTCTCATTTCCTGAAGAGAACAATGAAAGCAAAAGGGTGAGCTTAACTAGCCCAGTAAGAAATATTATGACTAAGATAATGCAGAATAAATTATTGTTAACTTTTAACAGTGTTAAACTGATACAATATAACAAACATCAAGTTTAACTGCAGTGGAACAAGAAATCCATTAAAAGAGTCAAGTAGAGAATAAAACCTACTATCTTTTATGATTTAAAAAGGTTTTTCATCACTTTTATCGCTGAGACTTAGATTAATAAATAATCCACATCATCCCTGCACTACGGCCAAGGATAATCATTAGTATCATGACCACAAATTATCCATGCACTACAGGCCAATGATATTCGTGTATTCATCAATGGTCATGATCATGCCAACAACTGTCCATCAATGCACTACGGGCCAATGAGGACTTTTACCACATCATTTGTAACATTACGGTCATAATTATACCGAATAATCCATGGTCATAATCATACCAAGTCCATCTATGCACTACAGGCCACAGATGCCTTTCAACATAATATAAACATGAGGATGATGACAATGATATAAGAATTCAATAAAAACAAGTTCAAGAATTAATTTATCTAGGAATCAATAACGTCCAAATTGTCAACATGATACTGCTTTGTGGGGTAAAACTCAAGAATGCTCAGAAGAATATTTCCATGAAAAGATATTGGATGAAGCGCAAATATCAAAGATATTCCACTAATTTCTGGGAATATAAAAGCCAAAACTTTAACCAACTGAGTATAATAAAGAATGGAATAACAAAAGAAATCACCAGGCATGCGATAGACCGCACAGATAGGTTATTCCAACAGAATAATAAATAATGGAACGTCAGTGCAGAAACGCATTGACGAGGATATTCCAGCGAGAATAATAAATAATAGAATCCGGTCATGCGTAAGCCTTATGTATATACATGATATTCCAACGTAATAATAAATAATGGAACCGAAGTCATGCATAAGCGCATATATGTGATGTTCCAATAGAATAATAAAGAATGGAATAACGAGGAAGAATTTCACCATGTATGCCAGATTTATGCATAAAAGTTATTCCAACATAATAATAAAGAATGGAATAACGGAAGAATATTACCAAGTATAGGGTAGTCAGCGTATCAAAGGTTATTCCAACAGAATAATAAAAAATGGAATAATGTAAGAATTTCACCATGTATAAGATTGCCAGCATATTATGAGTTATTCAATATAATAATAAAGAATGGAATAATAGAAGAATTTTACCAAATATAGGGTAGTCCACAGATCGAAAGTTATTCCAGCGTAATAATAAAGAATGGAATATGAAGTTCTCTTCATGAATACAAAAGAAATAATACCCTTTACTTAGTACAACAAATAATATCCCTTACCTTAGAAGAAACGGATATTAGAGTAGTGAAAAGTGAGAATACTTTTTTCTTCTTTCTCTATAGTTTTTCTCTCTAGAGTTTCAAAGTGAATTTGTAAGAAATAATGAAGGAATGAGCTTCTATTTATAGGAGAATGGTGAATAGTAACTAATTCATGAGCTGGTCAGATTGATTTACTTTTAAATGAATGGTCCATATTGATTTACTATGCAATATTAATAAAATATTCTAATAAAACAAAATCTTTTAAATAAAATATAATATATTCTATTTATAATCTAATAAAAGCGAATAACTTTATAAAAGTATTACATTTTATATAAAAAAGATTTTACTATGCAAACACTATGCATAATAGAATATTATATATTCTATTTATAGTCTAATAAAATAAATAACTTTATAAAAGTATTTTGTTTTATAAAAAAGATTTTCTTATGCAAACACTATGCAAAACACTATGCATAATAGAATATTATATATTCTATTTATAGTCTAATAAAATAAATAACTTTATAAAAGTATTCTATTTTATATAAAAAGTTTTCAGTTTTATTAAATTTATAATAATAAAAAAAAACTTATCACCTTTATTATAATTCACAATATTAATCGACATTGTGTCGTTCCGAGAAAGAGGGGCTTTCAATAAGGATTTCTCCCTATCAAGGCGCAATTAGATTATCTAACATCTCCTCGATGAACTTCTAGACATCGTTAATATTGCAAATAATAATATTAATAACTTTGTCGTCTCAATTATTGATTTAATAATATATAAAATATTGACAATAATTGAATCAAATAACGATGAGATAATACGCAAACAATTAATCGTAGCAATAATTGAACAAAACTAAGTGACTTCTCACGTAAGCATCAATAATCAATACCGTGTGCTACTATGCAACCACGTGTATTACTGTACTTTTAACACCGGGTATTTCAACATTTAACGGTAAAACTTCCGCCTTTATTTTCATGATTGTGTCGTTGTACGAATATTCCTTGTTAAAATAAATATTCCCCGACCAATCGAATATTATATAACAACTTACGTACTTTGCAAAATTTATAAATATTACCCACAACTATAACATTATCTCAAATCCACACCATAATATTCAAAAAATATTTTGAGAAAATTAAATCTTTATTCGTAAAATTTAGAGTTTTACAACTATTCATGGGGTACTATTCACGATGAAAAATTGATTCTTTTCTGTCCGAATTATTTTTGGTACATGAATATTATTCTTAAATTTTACTCTACAAAGCAGAATCATGTTGACAATTTGGACGTTATTGATTTCTGGATAAATTAAATTATAAATCTTTAAAATTTATCCTTGAACTTGTTTTATTGAATTATTATGTAATTATCATCATCCTCATGCTTATATTGTGATGAAAGACATCTTTGGGCTTACGTGCATAGATGGACTGTTGATTATTGGTTTTATAGTTGTATATTTTTGGCTTACGGGCAAAGATGGACATGTGTATTACATGATCATAACCACTAGTGATAATAACGAATATCCTTGGCCTGTAGTGCATGGATAATTCGATGATGTGATTGGCAAGATCATGACCATTAGTTAACAGTTGAATGTCTTTGGCCGTAGTGCACTGACAGACAATTGATTGGTATAATCATGACAATTGGTTTTGTAGTTGAATATCTTTGGCCCATAGTGCAAAGGTAGACAACTGATTGGTATGATCATTGTTATTACATTTGAATATCTTTAGTCTTTGGGGTAAGAATATTGAGTAAACGTTCTATTAAGCCTTTGTGGCAAGGAGAAACTGTTGATTTACATGATTATAAATATAAATTATGGATTTAACTATAATCTTTGGTGGATTAGGTGAAGACAGGTGATGATAGTTCTTTTTGTCTTGGGTATAACAAAGAATTGTTGTTGAGTATTACAGGAATAAAATATTAACGATGGACTTTTAATCTAGAAGAGATAGTAGACATTATGCTCTACTTGACTCTTCTAATGGATTGCTTATTTCCACTGCAGTTGTTGATCTAAAACTCGTTGTCTATTGTATTCTATCAGTTGTTATACTGTTGAAGGCTAAGGATAATTTATTCTGCATTATCTTAGTCATAATATTTCTTACTGTTCTAGTGGAGCTCACCCTTTCTTTCACTTTATTCTCTGTGAAATGAGAATATAGGCCGGGACGAGCCTGGGAGAGCGAATTGGCCGGTCCAGGATGGTTGTTTGAGTAGTCCTCACTATTCTGTGAAATAGTGTGATAATAATTGTAATGAGGACTCCATTGAGTGTGGATATTGTCTAGATGACAATATTCTTATTAAAAATCTTAGATTATGTTTTGTCGTATTTTACACGACTGTTGTATAATTAAGTTGTATTTATATTATGTACCATGTATTTTCTGGCGACCCAAGATGGGTGATGTATACCTGTTTTGGGGGTGTCACATCTTAGCCTACCCTTAGAGCGTGAAATTGAATTTTGTATTGACCCCAGTACAAAACCCTTAAATATTTCTTCAACCAAAACGAACGTATAATGCGCCAAAGACGTTGGCTCGAGCTGTTGAAGATTACGATCATACCATTCAATATCATTGTAGAAGAGAGAACGTGGTAGCTGATGCGTTGACTAGAAGATCATATGCATTTACAAGTGCGATGTTGTTAACACAAAAACCCATTTCGTATAACTTATAAATGATGAAGATAGAGTTAAAGACTCTAGGGACCCACGTGAAGATAATGAATATACGATTAGAATCGACTTTAAGCGATAAAGTTAAAGCCGTGCAAGCTACATACTCAGAGCTGATGAATGTGAAGAAGAAGGTTCAAGAGGGTGTTATTCAAGAAGCAAGAATCGATGAAGAGAGGAAATCTCAACCCTCGATTTTATTGGCCGATTTGAAATCCTTGATCGAGTAGGAACTGTGGCCTATAGACTCATTTTATCGCTAAGTATGTCGCGTGTTCATAACGTTTTTCATGTATCGATGTTACGTAAATATGTGGATGACCCGAACCACGTTATTAAATTAGAACTAGACGAGATAGTAGAAGATTTAACGTATGAGGAGATACGTGTTAAAATCTTGGATAAGAAGGATCGTATTCAACACTCAAAGGTTATACCTCAAGAGTTAGAATGAAATGAAGTCAAGGTATCCTCACCTCTTGACATACCGGTGCGTATATGTAAATTTTGAGGGCGAAATTTTATAAGGAGGGGAGATTGTGAGACCCCAAATTTTATGAATAAAGATTTAAATTTCTCGAAATATTTTTTTTGAATATTATGGTGTGGATTTGATATAATATTATAGTTGTGGGTAATATTTATAAATTTTGCAAAGTACGCAAGTTGTTATATAATATTCGATTGGTCGAGGAATATTCATTTTAACAGAAAATATTCGTATAACGGCACAATCATTGGTGGACCCCACAACGGAATTATTATCGGATTGAGAAAACGACAAAAATATTTTATGAAAATAACGACGGACGTTTTACCGTGAATTGTTGAAACACCCGGTGTTAAAAGTACAGTAATATGCATGGTTGCATAGTAGTACACGATATTGATTATTGATGCTTACGTGAGAAGTCACTCAGTTTTGTTCAATTATTGCTACAGTAATTGCTACATAGTATTTCACGTTATTTGATTCAATTATTGTCAATATTTTATATATTATTAAATCAATAATTGAGATAACAAAGTTATTAATATTATTATTTGTAATATTAACGATGTCTAAAAGTTCTGTCAGGGAGAGGTTTGGTCACCTAATTGCGCGCCAATAGAGAGAAATCCTTATTAGAAAGCCCCCTCTTTCCTGGGAACGACCTGGTTGTTAAATATTGCGAATTATAATAATGATGATATATGTTGTTAAGAATATTGAGGTGATTTTTTTATGAAGTTTTGCTTATTTTATGGACCCCTATTTACCTATTTTTCAAAATAATCGATAGAAATTTCATAAAAGGTGGGCCCACATGTGGGGGCCACATGTGGGGGCCACAGGTGGGGCCCACGAAAGAAAATAGGGGGGAATCTGGGAAGTCACGAAAGTTTATATATATATATATATATTATATAAATTTTATTTTATTATTATTATAAATGTAATAAAACAGAAAACTTTTTATATAAAATAGAATAGTTTTTATAAAGTTTTGTTTTATTTGATTATAAATAGAATATATTATATTTTATTATGCATAGTGTTTGCATAGTGCCTGCATAGTGTTTGCATAGTAAAATCTTTTTATATAAAACAGAATACTTTTTATAAAGTTTTGTTTTATTTGATTATAAATAGAATATATTATATTTTATTATGCATAGTGTTTGCATAGTAAAATCTTTTTATATAAAATGCAGAATACTTTTATAAAGTTATTTGTTTTATTAGATTTTAAATAATATATATATATACTTTTTATAAATTTTGTTTTATTATATAATTATAAATAGAATATATTATATTTTATTGCATAGTATCCTTTCCATTCTCCTATAAATAGGATGCTTAGTTAGAATTAAAAAACACACTAGAAATTCAGAGAATTCTTCTTCTATAATCTTGAGCCTATTTCTTTAGAGTTTAAGAAAGCTTTGAGTGTGAAAATAGTGCAAGTTTTCTTCAAGTATATCCCCGCTTCTACCCGGTGAATACTCTTCTTTTTTAAGGTAAGGGTATTATTCTTTCGTTTCATGAAGAGAGTTATTTTCTTTCAATACTCGTAATGGTTGTTATTCCATTCTTTATTATTATGTTGGAATACTTTTGTCATGCAATACCGCATACATGGTGAAATTCTTCTATTATTCCATTCTTTATTATTTTGTTAGAACATCCTGTCTGTGCGGATTACGCAGGACCTGGTTCCATTCTTTATTATTCTGTTGTAATATCCTGTCTGTGCAGATTACGCATGACCTGGTTTCATTCTTTGTTACTCTGTTGGAATAACCTATCTATGTGGATTACCGCATGCATGGTGAATGATCCTTTGTATTCATTCCTTATTAACTTGTGAAAATGATGCATCACGTGGATTACTGCATGGCGCTTAAAATTCATTTGCAGTTTCATATATTCTATTATACTCAGTTGGTTAAAGTTTTGGCTTTTATACTTCATGAAATTAGTAGAATATCCTGAATATTTGCGCTTCATCCAGTATCTTTTCATGGAAATATTCTTCTGAGCATTCTTGAATTTTTACTCCACAAAGCAGTATCATGTTGACAGTTTGGACGTTATTGGTTCCTGGATAAATTAATTTATAAATATTTAAAATTCTTGAACTAGTTTTATTGAATTATTATGTCATTGTCATCATACTCATGTTTATATTATGTTGAAAGTCATCTGTGGCCTGTAGTGCATAGATGGACTTGGTATGATTATGACCAGGGATTATTCGGTATAATCATGACCGTAATGTTATAAATGATGTGGTAAAAGTCCTCATTGGCCCGTAGTGCATTGATGGACAGTTGTTGGAATGATCATGACCATTGATGAAAACACGAATATCCTTAGCCCGTAGTGCATGGATAATTTGTGGTTGTGATACTAATGAATATCCTTGGCCGTAGTGCAGGGATGATGTGGATTATTTATTTAGCTGAGTCTCAGCGATAAAAGTGATGAAAAACCTTTTAAATCATAGAAGATAGTAGATTTTATTCTCTACTTGACTCTTCTAATGGATTGCTTGTTCCATTACTGATTAAACTTGATGTTTGTTATATTGTATCGAGTTTAACCTTTGTTGAAGGCTAATGATAATTTATTACGCATTATCTTAGTCATAATATTTCTTCTTTGGGCTAGTTGAGCTCACCCTTTTGCTTTCATTGTTCTCTTTGGGGAATGAGAGGCGTAGCGAGGGGACTAGTCGGGGACGAAGTAGCGGGTCGAGATGATAGCATTAGTAGTCCTCACTATTCTATGAAATAATGTGATAATAAATGTATTGAGGACTTATTTAAAGTTTAAATACTGTCTAGAAGGCAATAATTGTATTAAAACTCACAGCTCATGTTGTATATTTAAGTTTGTATTTGTATTTTGTACCACGTATTTGGAGACTCAGAATAGGTGATGTATACCTATTTTGGGGGCGTCACATTAGTCACGTGGGTAAGAAAAATGACTTAGAAATTGGGACAAAGCTTTTTAGCTTACGGTTTTAGCAACAAGGCCACTTAATATACCAAGGTTATTTCCTTTTGGGGCTCCTTAAATCAATTATAATGACTTAGTATTACTACATTAATTTAAGTTATGGGCACATATTTACACATATATATGTACCTACCCACATATAAGAAATATATTTTTTTTATTTTAAATATACACCAATATAATCTTATATCCCATGTACATTGGGCTAGTCCAAATAATATTTTAATTGGGCTAAATATATATTAGTTGGGTACTCTCAACCCATTATTCCCTATCAGACTTTAATATCACAATGATTATTATCAATCATTTAATTTCTTCCCATTAATTCTCTTTTAATAATTTCAGTTAAACCTTCAGTCTAGTTTAACTTTAATACTCAGGCCACACAAGGCACATTTATCTAACTCATTTACTGGAGTTATGTATAACTCAAGCTCATTATTCCTATAATAAATTATTAGGGTTTAGGTTACTTTGGCTTTTCCCCAATTCCACATTATTTTAATATTTATTTAATATAGAGTTTATGTCACACTTTATAATAATGGTAAAGTATTTAGCTTACTTAAATAATTACATACTTAAAGTATGCACAACCTTTACACTTAGAATAATTAATATTTACTCTATTAATTATTTAAATTATACACTGTTCGTATAATTATTCGATTGTCCCAAGACAACAACCTCAATCTTTATATTCACAGCTTTCAAATATTAACCCTTTCACATATTACCATATTATGTAATATATAAAAATACTAACATTACTTAACATAATCATTTCATTTTCTTCATGTAAAGCACATATATTAATTCACCATCCTATGTAAGGGAATTAACACTTTTTATTTGATTTACTATCACGCCACTGCCACACAAGGCTTTATACTCAAATTATATTATAATATTACATAATATAACTTAATTAACCAATATTAATTTCCATAAATAACTTCTCATTCAATTCATGATTCGTTATCGCAATCCATTCATGAACGGTTGGAGCACCAATTATGGTCCTTATTATAACATATTAGTAACTAATACACAAATCCTAAAGTTCAGATTACAAACTCATCATTAATTGTCTACAGGCCGGCGCGGCCGCTCTAGTCTTAGGCTTGAGAGTGGCGCGGCTGCGCCACCTCAAGTTAGGACGCAGAAAAGTTATGCTTTAATAGAAACAGAACTTAACTCGCAAATCTTTTAACATGCTCCATACATGCTATCTCATTATACTAACCAAAATGAATCTCCAATGACTACATTCTTGAATAACTTAGAGATTAAACTTCAAGTTCAAACTCTTCTTTCTTTAATCTATACATTTAACCAAATCCCAACAATAGTAAATAAATCTCTAACCAATATTTATCTAAAGATAAATTGATTTTCTTCTCTAAATCGACAACGCATATATATACAAGTCCAAACCTAGCACACATTGAGTCTTTAATGGTATTCAATATAGTATACTTTGAGTGGTTTCCCACAAACAACCAACAAATTAGTTTCCGTCTCGTCTACACTATTTTCACAATGAGTTAGATCGGTTACTAATTCGTATATACCTCCGCTCTCTGAATGAATTATTTAGCCCAGCTCCTATACATCCACCATTAAAGAATGCAGGTTGCCTTCGCCTTACACTTGATACATACTCATACATATACTCAAGAAATTGGTGGTTATCAAGGATATTTAAGATCACCAACTTACTATGATAAAATAATTCTATAAATTATTTAATGCCGATATATAAATCTTATCCATCTTCTTACTAATTCATCTCTACCATTTATAACAAATATATAATAATGATATATATTTATTAAACACAACATCACTTACTACATGGCTCATATTACCCTATGTAACACAATACCACATACCTCGTAGCACATTTATATATTCTTGTTTGAACCCATCTCATGCTTTAAGAATTTTATTTACTAAATTCTTATTTTAATATTTTCTAAAAATTCGGGTTCTTACATCCTCTCCCCCTTATAAGGATTCAGTCCTCGGAATCACCAAAACCTCCTCTACTCGATGTTATTTCGAATATTACATATTCTTTTGAATAATTTTATTCATTCTTTTTTCGGAAGTCTTATTATAACTTGTTCACTTGCATTCTACCACATTCTCCTTTTTAAGGAACACTCTACTCATTACATTCATCACACAGAAGAATTAGAGTCTTCCACGATTTTTTAATAATCGGGAAGTAGTATGAATAACTAAGATTCCAATTTATGCTGAGGGGTCACACTAGACCGTGAACCAATGCTTCATCACAATCCTCCGTACTACAAACCAGAGTGTTTATCTATCACGAAGACTGAAAACACCATCCACACGTACGCTAGGTGGCCCGCCTATTGTACCACTACGTTAGGCCGCAACGTAGTGTTTTGTAACAACTACATGTGTTACGTTCGGAACCATTGTCCCCGAAAACATGTCCCCTTATAGGGTTGTTCAACTCAGCTTTTCAACATCTGAATCCTCACCAGAGCAATCTGGTTTCGCATAAATACTCAAGAATGCTTGAATTCAACCAATATTTTTCAACAGTCGTCTAGCCGAATCAAATAGCTTAGACTTTTATCAACAATTCGGACATCAATCAAAATAATTTGTCCAACTTAATTGACCTTCTTCATAACTTAAAAGAAAACCAAAATTCTTTTATGACGTGATGATACCGTACCAGATTAGTAGTACGTTGAGAATTCCACCATTAGGTGACTTTGTCATATTACATCATACCATAGTGGGCTGACGATCTTTCGATCACAACCAACACTAGGTTCAACTGCATCAATGACTCCATCGTTTCCCATTTCTACACCATACCAAATGATGTAATTGGTCAGAAATACATTTTGAAAATTTTTAAATCATTTAATCTTAGCCAAAACAATTAGCATAGACATATGGATGACGATATTATTTTTAAAACATCATTGGTTCAATCACATGACCCAAAGTTTTTTTTTTTGAGAAAACAGAATGCAAACTTCAGCACGAAGTCAATAATTTTGAAAATCTAGCAGAGCTAGAAGATTTAGAAAATTCATGTTTCTCCATCAACTTTACTCCTTGCCTCATTCCATCAATCTCGAACACCGTCAATGCTTACTATACCAAAATTTCTAACTTCATAACATATATATACCCGATATAGTTCATCAAACTTACCACACTTTAGAAATTCAGGAACTTGCCATAATCATATGAGTTTAAGAACTTACCCTAGTCGGACCATAAAGGCGTCCATTATTTGGGGTTCAAAAACATTTCATATAATGATGAGTCCCTAACGCGTACCATAAGTATGAATTTTAAGAACTCGTAACTTAACCTTATATTCTCTAACTATAACCTATCTATCTGTTATACACATGAGAAAAGAATCACCTTCTCAATAGGTATATAGCAAATAGCGCGACACAAACATTTCAACGATTATCAGTGCCAGAACTAAGTGGTTTTTACACCAAGTACAATTCCCCGCTCACAACAAGGAATCATACAACTCAGCTGCTGACATGGGTCCTCAATTGAAATCTCACTTAACTCTATCTTACACTTTACTTGATACGAATTCTTTGTATCTCATCACATACAATTCCTCATGAGTTCATATCGTACCATTTCATAGTACATTCTCTTATAGCATCAAGTTATACACACTTAGTCGTTACAGACTATTTATCACCTTCTAGCTCATTCTGATCACGTCGTGATCATCGGTTTACCTTAGGGTTCTTTCCCTATTATAAACAAAACTCCAATCGAGTTCATTCTCATTATCTTTGTCATATTCATCTTAAAGACATCATCTTAACACTTTTATTACCAGAGTTAGGAAACTCCTAAATTCTCATTCTCTAAATACTTCAAGATTCTTCTTTGAATCTTCACTTATATATTTTTAATCTTTATCTTTCTCTCTCACTCTCTCTCAGGTTATAGCCTGTGACAACCCGAGAATTTAGAAAAAAAAATTAAAATCTTAAATGATTGATTTAGGGTCAAATAATAGACCTTTACAGAATATAAGTGTATGCGTTTCATATTTTTGGGATGGAATTTTGAGGATTTCAAAATTGTGTAGGATTTTGGAGAATTATTCAGGATTAAGTATATATGTGTATATGTTCTGTGGATATGGTATTATATGTGTTCAGAATATGTGGTTAAGGGTCAAGGGTTGACCAGATAAATTTTATCAGTGTCAAACCCTAATATTATTAAGAACGTCAACGTTTAGTTAGAAAACCCTAACGTCTGACAAGAAACCCTAGAAATCGGTTCTAAAACCCTAATTTCAGTTCCGGGAATCCGAAACCCTAATTCAAAAATTGAAGACCCTAATTCTGAAATGTAAATGCTGTGTATACGGTTTAAACGTCATTAATTATAATTTATTAGGGAAAACCCTAACGAATTACTTAAAACCCTAATTGCTTATTAGAAAGCCCTAATATCAAATCTGGGAACTCTAATTTCAAATTTTGGGTATTTGAAACCCTAATCTGGGAACTTAAAGGATGATTATATTGCTTAAGTGTTATTAATTATAATAGTAATTAGGGTAAAGCTTAATTAATTAGCAAACCCTAATTTCAAATTTTTAAACCCTAATTATTCTGTTAAGAACTCTAATGTACAATTATGGATTTAATTGTTAAATTAGCAATCTTAATTAGGAAATATTAATCCTAATTTGTGTTAGGCCTTATGTGATTAGGAAAGTATATTGTAATTAGGAAACTCTAATTATAATTTAAAAATGTTAGTTTTCATTTTTGAAAACCCTAATTTAGAAATCCTAAAATATGAATTATGGAAAGCTTAGGTTTTAACCCTAAGGGTTAAGCCCTAAGGGTTTGCAACAAATGACAATTCTAGAAATAAAATGGTATGGAAATGACTAGTTTACCCTTATTGCATTATTTAGTAGATTGCTTGTAGATCTAGCCCTAAAATGAGTTGGTACACTATTCTAACTCTAGACCTAGATGCGTGTCAAAATATCAGCCACAACTTGCTAGCAAATATCTTGAATCATATCTATTATATAGATCAAAGAGAAAGAAAATGTCATTTTACTTCTCATTCTCTCCAACCCTTTCTCTCTCTTCCAAATCCGAAATTAAGAGTGAGAAAGTGAGATATGATAAGCTTATATCAGTCTCTAACTTGGCAAGATCAGATCATCAAAGTCAAATTCATGATTAAAGTTACAAAAAGGTATAAGAACCCTAATCTTAGAAATCTGATGATTTGATGTTAAATGTTGTTGTTGATTTGTTAAAGTTGTGTATTAAGGTGTCTTTAAGTGATCTGGGTTGTTAAATCCCAGATCCATAACATCAAAGTGCTCGAAATGAGCATTTCTTGAAATCTGGAAAAACTTTGAAAAGTTGTCTGACAGTCATATGTCAGACCTCATAGATCTGTGTGTGTTTGCTGTTTGTTGTGTTTTATGTTATAGATATGTTCTTTGATGTTAGGTCTTTGCTCTGAGACTTGAATCAACCTCAGATCATGTCTGGATTGCAAGATATGATCGGTTAAAGTTCGTTGACCGAGCACAAAACTTAGAATCTAGGCAACCCAGATTTTTGAGAAGCGTCTAACAATCTTTTTATGGCCTCTAATCTTCCTTCTGTTAAGCTATCTGGCCATGTTTGTGTAATATAATTGTAGACTGACATTTAGGCTTCATGTTCATGCTTATAGAACTCACATATCATGTATAGAATCAAAGATAAGAACGGTCAAAGTAGCATTGATGAAATGCTGTTTTTTGATTTGAAAAACCCGTAAATCTTCATGAACGAATTTTTACGACAAGGTTTGGCGCCTTGGATCTTATGATTTCGATGTTGTTATGTTTATCTGTTGATGTATTATTATACCTTGACATCCGGTCTACAATCTAGAATTTATAGACCACCCAAAATAAACCCAGAACCCAAGATATATGGATTTAAAGAAGCTAGCTCGAACTGTTCTTTATTTCTGGAAAACCCAGAAATGAAGAACAGGTCTGCCAGCGTTTTCTACAGCCTAAATCTCATGGAATTGTTGTGTAATGGCCATGGACTTGGTGTAGAGTTATAGTACTACATTAGTACTACAACATTAAAACTTTTACAAACCCAGAAATCATAAGGAACTTAGATCAAAGTGTGGTCAAAGTTACTAACTCGATCACTGACTTGAATTTTTGGAAAATGGCCAAGAACACCAAGAACACCATTAGCGACAGTTTTGTCGCCTATGGTACCTTTTAGCGACAGTTTACTTAAAAAATGAACTAATTAATTAAATAAATAGAAAAAAATAGTTTTTAATTATTAAAAATACATAATAAATTATGAAAAATTATTTTAAAGCCTGAAAAATAATTTTTAATTATTTTGAGTATATTTTAAATATTTAATATTTTGGAATATAAAAGGTATTTATTTATTTAATTATAATATTAAATAAATTATTTAAAAATGGTTTTAATTCATGAAAAATCATGAAAATTATATTATGGTGCTAGTAAATATTTTAAGTTATTTTTGATGACTTTTAATAGTTTTGTGATGAATTTTATTAATAATTTAATATTAATGATAATTAATTTATTTAATAAATATATTAAATAAATTATGTAAAATTAGAATTTATGATTTAAAAATCATATAAAAATGATTTAAGTGTTATAAAATATTTTAAGTTATAAAATATAACTTTTGATATTTTGACATGAAAATATTAATATTTTAATATTTATAGCAATTATCGGATAATGAATTTAATGGTTTAAAAATCATATAAATATGATTTTAAGGTATTAAAATACTTTGATATATTATAATTATATTATAATATTATGTTATGATTTTCATTAATATTTGGTATTAAATAAATATTAATGATTAAGGAATTATATGGTATTTAATTCATTTAAATACGTTATAAATGATTGAAAAATTATGATAAATGATATTAATTATCTGAAAATTATTACAAGTCTATGAAAATTATTTTGACTAATAAGAAAATTTGTCTAAGATATTGTTAAGTGTTTAGGCAGAGTTTAATTGAACTTAAACTCGATATTTGTCCGACTAGACCGTCAGGATGATAAAATTGTGTCAGTTTCAAGTCAAACTGAAATAGTTTGACCTGATACTAAGTCTCATGTGTATTATAGACTGATAGGATTATATGCTATGTGTTTAGGTTATTCTATGTGTGTGTGTGTGTATATATATATATATATATATATATATATATATATATATAATAGTATTATATTGTGATGATATTATTCTAATATTAGAGATCTATATTACTAATATTAGGTCTTGGACAAAGCGTTATAAATTGCGAAGCGGTAATCAATCAGTTCGGTGCAAGTTTTACTTAACTCTACTAAGAGTTGTTTCATTCGAGATATGCTTATGGTTAATCATTGTTGATTGCCATGGATAATTGTACTCTGTACATATATTGCATGTATAAGTCGGTATGAAAAAGGTCGATCACCTTCATTACCATTGGTTGAGATATATTTGTTCATGTTCAATACTTGTTCGATCCAAAAGTTTGTTCATGCTAGTTCTCAATTATATTGATGAATTATAGCCAGCTTATTATTCAGACTCTTACAATCATGATATATCCTTAAATTGTATTTAAACTTGTTGGGCAACTTTCATGCTCACCCTTGCTATATCATGATAAAACATTGCAGATAAAGACGAATATTTCGGATACAAGGAAAGGTTAAAGACAGTTCCAGCTTAAAGTTAATGTGCGCGATTAGATTGTAATAGTGTTGTATGATAATAATGTTATGTGTTAGATAAGTTATGAATTGTGTATAAGTTAAGGTTACTCGACCTTGGGGAAATAGTGTGTAATGTATTATACAATTTATGTTTATATCTTTCGCAATAGTTGTAGAATGATTGAACCGAATCCGCGGTAATTTCGGACCCAGATTTGGGGCTCTCACATAGCCTAAAGTACACTTACCTAAGTTTATAACCTACATCTTTGATACCAACATGTGACGCCCCCAAATCCAGGTCCCTTCGAACCTCGAATCTGGTCCGCCATGATACTACTATCGTCAAACTATTATATCTTTTATTCACAACTTAATGAATATAACCTTGCTTATTACAATTTAGAATATAAATTCTTTCCATCTCCAAGATCTGTGTAATGACCCCAAACTTTTATAAGTTTCTAATCTTGGTCATTTACTATTCCTATTTTACATCACTTTCGATGTTATAAAAATATGTGGAATAATTTAAACTTTTTCAATTTCCTTTGAAAAATATTTTATTGATTTCTTAACTTGAATCAATTACAAATCCCTGAATCCAATTATGCTATGATTCATTCTATTCTATTACTGTATAAATTTTTACATCTCGATTCGAATTCCTCTATGTACCGCCTAGTAAAACTTTATAACTTAACATGTATTACATATCGTAAACTACTACCATGTACATCTACAAGAACCTAAACAGGTTCAAGAGCATCTAGTTGAATAATAAATTAATCTCCTTCGATACCATTGAACTTTATCAATCAAATAGCACGTAACCTTTATTGTGTATCCTTAACCTGCAAAAGTGGTTATTTAAAAGGGTGAGCTCGACAGCCCAACAATTCTAACAGTTTTCATGCAGCACACAACATATAATAACATATTCAGTTCATGTATTAATAATCAATTAAAATTTACTACGCATGTTACTTCTCACATAACAGGCATATAGGTTTCATTCACAAGCATATCATCAAAGATCAACTTTCACATTTCATACATATCGCATATGCATTTCATATATATCAACATTTGCATAGCATAATATAGCTCAACTAATAGTTATAGAATTCATATATCAAATAGGAACTGAAAGACTTGCCTGATTTGTAGTTTATCAACTACGACTTAACTGCTTAAAGCTTATCTGTACTGCGTATATTCCTACACAGTTATATAATCATGGATTCATATTCATCAGTCATACATTTCATACGTTCTTAATATAAGAACAAATATTGTTTCCTAACTTGTTTTCATTTTTACTTGAACTTATAACCATGAGACTAGCTCATTCTACTATCATATTTATCTAAACAATCTTGTTTAATATCTTGTAGTCTTTAAAGACAACATATAACCATAACTTAAGACCATGCAGTTAACAAACTGCTCTTGGTCACTTTCTGAGAAACGGCCAGCATGATCATATGCTGCATTTAAGCTTAGGGGTGCAACTAGCCTTGCTACTCCCACCTGAAACTAGACTTAGGTTTTTCATTGCTCAGTTTAGTCCTAACCTACTATACATTCTGATACATACTATAAACATACATCAAGTAGGTTGTGATCTATTTTCAAGTTCATATTCAAAGTACTTAGCTCCACAATGATTTATTTCAATCAATAAGTCTTAATAACTTTCTTTGATAAGATTCGATATTATAAGCGTTTAAACCATATATTGGTACTAATAAGCCTCTAATATCATGCTTAACATGTATATATCTTATTTACATAGACATAACATAGTTCATTATTTGAAAATATATTTTAAACTACACTTGAAAGGTTCAATTCATGCTTAGCTAGACGATGAACATATTCGTCATGTCTAGAGGCATAAGGCGTTCAAGTTCGCTTTCAAAAGTCATTCTAGTCCAAGTTAAAGCAACTAGGTGAAACTCTAAATCTCATTTCATAGCTAACTAAGCCATGTGTGTATGTTATTACATTTAGAACTTTAAGTCCACAAGTTACTTTGAGTTCGTTCTCAAAGTTTCAAGTTTCCTTTAGAAATCATTTTCAACTAAGCTATTGTAAGTTGATAATAAGTAACACGACTTTAAATCACTTCTCATGCTTAGGTATACTCATAACTCAACAATATTTATGTGTTAAAATATCATAACTTCAAAGACTCAAGGTTCATCAATATTCATTTTTCAAAACTCCAAGTTTCTTTTCAAAATACATACTAAGTCATGCTAAAGAATTCCATTATTAATAAAGAAATCTTAGCTATATGACATGTCTATTATCATGCATATTTATGTTTTATCACTTAGAACAACATATTTCATCGTCGGGAGCACTATACTTGCATATGTGCTCGTTCGACGCCCTTCGATCGCATCCAATTACGTAACAATCACAAAGATGACTGTTTTGACCCTTCCTAATGACCTCAAATTGAAACACTTAAAGAACAAAAGTTGTAGGTCTATTCGTCCTCATTCTGGATCATCTTGAATCACATCAATCGGAGTTCGTATGAAAACGTTATGGTTGTTTTACCAAACCAGGTCATAGCAGTCACAATTAGCACACATGGGGCGCGGTCGCACCCCTTTTCCTCACCATTACATGGCGCGCATAATGCTAGACTCGACTCTGGCGCTTTACTGACCATGCACGGGCAGCAGCACAAGGCATCGTGAGGCTTCACACAGATAATAGTTTTGGTCATAACTTTCTCATTTTAAGTCCGAATTAGTTGGTTTTTGATTCGTTGGACTTGTTAAACTCTTAGCTACCCATCTACAGAGTAATTATAACACTTCAAACACATTAACTAACCCAAAGATTAATCCAAAACTCATATTCATACTAAATTTTCATGTTTTAAAAAGTTTAACGAATTCATTCACTACGAATTCGTTTCTCAACCAAATTGGTTCGTTTTACTTTCGTTGTTTTCATTTCTAACGATATTAACAGTATCTAACAATAACTCATGGATTACAACAATCCTTAGCCATCAATTTTTGGACTTAAAAGTGACTATTTCTTACATTTCTAAGAATTCAAAACTTGAATTGAAGAACATGTATTATAATCACCCAATCATCATGCTCAACACATTACATTGATACATAATACACATGTAAACTATGTTAACCCCATAGCACTAAATTTTCAACCCACTTAACAGAGAATTTTGGAGAATTATTAGAATTTATCAAACTTTGGAATTTAGAACATCTATGATAGTATGGTTACCTCTTGAAGCTTTAATTAGTAACTATAACTCTTCAATTCTCCAATTGCTCCTCAATTCTACCACACTCACTCTCCAATTCTACTAACTTTCAATAGAAAAACTCAGACATTTCAACAAATGGGAATGAAGAGGAGGAGTCTCTATTTATAGAGGAAATCATTGTCCATACAATGATTTTGCCCAAAGATTTAAAATAAGAGGAAGAAGAAGAAGCCAATGGGCAATAAATGGTTGTTTACCTGCTCCTTCCTCTATATTTTTCACTTCATCATCACCCTATCTAGCCGTTTGATTTCACTGATTTTTGAGCATGGAGAAATAGACTAGGCCAATGGCTTAGTCACGTGGGTAAGGAAAATGACTTAGAAATTGGGACAAAGCTTTTTAGCTTACGGTTTTAGCAACAACTCCACTTAATATACCAAGGTTATTTCCTTTTGGGGCTCCTTAAGTCAATTATAATGACTTAGTATTACTACATTAATTTAAGTTATGGGCACATATATACACATATATATGTACCTACCCACATATAATAAATATTTTTTTTATTTTAAATATACACCAATATAATCTTATATCCCATGTACATTGGGCTAGTCCAAATAATATTTTAATTGGGCTAAATATATATCAGTTGGGTACTCTCAACCCATTATTCCCTACCACACTTTAATATCACAATGATTATTATCAATCATTTAATTTTTTCCCATTAATTCTCTTTTAATAATTTCAGTTAAACCTTCAGTCTAGTTTAACTTTAATACTCAGGCCACACAAGGCGCATTTATCTAACTCATTTACTGGAGTTATGTATAACTCAAGCTCATTATTCCTATAATAAATTATTAGGGTTTAGGTTACTTTGGCTTTTCCCCAATTCCACATTATTTTATTATTTATTTAATATAGAGTTTATGTCACACTTTATCATAATGGTAAATTATTTAGCTTACTTAAATAATTACATACTTAAAGTATGCACAACCTTTACACTTAGAATAATTAATATTTACTCTATTAATTATTTAAATTATACACTGTACGTATAATTATTCGATTGTCCCAAGACAACAACCTCAATCTTTATATTCACAGCTTTCAAATATTAACCCTTTCACATATTACCATATTATGTAATATATAAAAATACTAACATTACTTAACATAATCATTTCATTTTCTTCATGTAAAGCACATATATTAATTCACCATCCTATGTAAGGGAATTAACACTTTTTATTTGATTTACTATCACGCCACTGCCACACAAGGCTTTATACTCAAATTATATTATAATATTACGTAATATAACTTAATTAACCAATATTAATTTCCATAAATAACTTCTCATTCAATTCATGATTCGTTATCTCAATCCATTCATGAACGGTTGGAGCACCAATTATGGTCCTTATTATAACATATTAGTAACTAATACACAAATCCTAAAGTTCAGATTACAAACTCATCATTAATTGTCTACATGTAGCGTGCATATCTAGTCTTAGGCTTGAGAGTGGCATTGCCGCGCCACCTCAAGTTAGACTTGAAAAGTTATGCTTTAATAGAAACAGAACCTAACTCGCAAATCTTTTAACATGCTCCATACATGCTATCTCATTATACTAACCAAAATGAATCTCCAATGACTACATTCTTGAATAACTTAGAGATTAAACTTCAAGTTCAAACTCTTCTTTCTTTAATCTATACATTTAACCAAATCCCAACAATAGTAAATAAATCTCTAACCAATATTTATCTAAAGATAAATTGATTTTCTTCTCTCGTCGACAACGTACATATATACAAGTCCAAACCTAGCACACATTGAGTCTTTAATGGTATTCAATATAGTACACTGAGTGGTTTCCCACAAACAACCAACAAATTAGTTTCCGTCTCGTCTACACTATTTTCACAATGAGTTAGATCGGTTACTAATTCGTATATACCTCCGCTCTCTGAATGAATTGTTTAGCCCAGCTCCTATACATCCACCATTAAAGGGTACGGTTGCACTGCCTTAGACTTGATACATACTCATACATATACTCGAGAAATTGGTGGTTATAAAGGATATTTAAGGTCACCAACTTACAATGATAAAATAATTTTATAAATTATTTAATGCCGATAGATAAATCTTATTCATCTTCTTACTAATTCATCTCTACCATTTATAACAAATATATACTAATGATATATATTTATTAAACACGACATCACTTACTACATGGCTCATATTACCCTATGTAACACAATACCACATACCTCGTAGCACATTTATGTGACGCCCCCAAAATAGGTATACATCACCTATTCTGAGTTGCCAAATACATGGTACAGAATACAAATACAATCTTAAATATACAACATGAACTATGAGTTTTAATACAAATATTGTCTTCTAGATAGTATTCAAACTCAAAATAAGTCCTCAATACATTTATTAACACACTATTTCATAGAATAGTGAGGACTATTAATGCTATCATCTGGACCGTCACTCCGTTCCCCGACTAGTCCCTGCTACGTCATCATTTCCTGAATAGAACAATGAAAGTAAAAGGGTGAGCTCAACTAGCCTAGTAAGAAATATTATGACTAAGATAATGCAAAATAAATTATGGTCATGTTCATGCCAACAACTGTCCATCAATGCACTACGGGCCAATGAGGACTTTTACCACATCATTTGTAACATTACGGTCATGATTATACCGAATAATCCCTGGTCATAATCATACCAAGTCCATCTATGCACTACATGCCACAGATGACTTTCAACATAATATAAACATGAGGATGATGACAATGATATAAGAATTCAATAAAACAAGTTCAAGAATTAATTTATCCAGGAACCAATAACGTCCAAATTGTCAACATGATACTGCTTTGTGGGGTAAAACTCAAGAATGCTCAGAAGAATATTTCCATAAAAAGATACTGGATAAAGCGCAAATATCAAAGATATTCCACTAATTTCATGGAGTATAGAATCCAAAACTTTAACCAACTAAGTATAATAGAATATATGAAACTGCAAATGGATTTTCACCCGCCATGCGGTAATCCACGTATATAGATCATTTCCACAATTTAATTAGGAATGAATACAAAGGACCATTCACCATGCATGTGGTAATCCACATAGACATGTTATTTCAACAGAATAATAAAGAATGGAATAACAGAAGAATTCACCATGCATGCGATAGATCGCACAGACAGGTTATTCCCAACAGAATAATAAATAATGAAAACCGGTCATGCGTGCGCGCATACAGATAGGATATTACGGCGGAATAATAAAGAATGGAACGGGTCATGCGTAAATACAGACGGGATATTCCGACGAGAATAATAAAGAATGGAATAACAAATGTAATTCACCGGGCATGCGATAGACCCCACGGACATGTTATTCCAATGCAGAATCATAAAGAATGGAATAATGTAAGCTCTCTTCATGAATCGAAAGAAATAATACCCTTACCTTAGAAGAAAGCGGATATAGGAGTAGTGAAGTAAGCGAATACTTTTCTTCTTTCTCTCTATAGTTTTCTCTCTAGAGTTTCAATTGAATTCGTAAGAAATAATGAAGGAATGAGCTTCTATTTATAGGAGAATGGACTGAATAGTAACTAATTCATGAAGCAGTCTAGATTGATTTACTTTTTAAGCAGACGGTCCATATTGATTTACTATGCATTATTAATAAAATATTCTAATAAAAAAAATCTTTTAAATAAAATATAATATATTCTATTTATAATCTAATAAAAGCGAATTAATTTATAAAAGTATTCTATTTTATATAAAAGATTTTACTATGCAAACACTTCTCAGAGCACTATCGAACACTTATGCATAATAGAATATTATATATTCTATTTATAGTCTACTAAAGCGAATAACTTTATAAAGTATTACATTTTTTTATATAAAAGTTTTCTATTTTATTACATTTATAATAATAATAAAACAAAACTTATCACCTTTATTATAATTCACAATATTAATCGATTGTGTCGTTCCCGAGAAAGAGGGGCTTTCAATAAGGATTTCTCCTATTGGTAGCGCCTTAATTAGGTGACAAACCTCTCCTTGGTAGAAATTCTAGACATCGTTAAAATTGCAAATAATAATATTAATAACTTTGTTATCTCAATTATTGATTTAATAATATATAAAATATCGACAATAATTGAATCAAATAACATGAGATACTATGCAACAATTACTGTAGCAATAATTGAACAAAACTGAGTGAATTCTCACGTAAGCATCAATAATCAATACAGTGTGCTACTATGCAACCACGCGTATTACTGTACTTTTAACACCGGGTGTTTCAACAGTTAACGGTAAAACTTCCACCGTTATTTTCATAAATTTTGTTTTGTCGCTTTCTCAATCCGACAATAATTCCATTGTGGGTTCCACCAATGAATGTGCCATCGTACGAATATTCCCTGTTAAAATGAATATTCCCCGACCAATCGAATATTATATAACAACTTGCGTACTTTGCAAAATTTATAAATATTACCCACAACTATAACATTATATCAAATCCACACCATAATATTCAAAAAAATATTTCGAGAAAAATAAATCTTTATTCATAAAATTTGGGGTCTCACAATCTCTCCTCCTTATGAAATTTCGCCCTCAAAATTTATGTATGTACCTGGTATGTCGAAGAGGTAAGGATACCTTGATTTCATTTCAGATTCTAACTCCCAAGTCATTTCCTCAACATCGTGGTTTCTTCATAAAACTTTAACTTGAGGTATAACCTTGGAGCGTAGAATATGTTCCTTCTTATCCAAGATTTTAACAGGAGCCTCTTCATACGTTAAATCTTCTACTATCTCGTCCAGTTCTAACTCAAAAATGTAGTTCGGGTCTTCCACATATTTACGTAACATCGATACGTGAAAAATATTATGAACACGCGACATACTTGGCGGTAAAGCGAGTCTATAGGCCACAGTTCCTACTTGATCGAGAATTTCAAATGGGCCAATTAAATCGAGGGTTGAGATTTTCTCTCTTCATCGATTCTTGCTTCTAGAATAATGCCCTCTTGAACCTTCTTCTTCACATTCATCAACTCTAAGTATGTAGCTTGAGCGGCTTTAACTTTATCGATTAAAGTCGATTCTACTCGTATATTCGCTATCTTCACGTGGGTCTCTAGAGTCTTTAACTCTATCTTTATCATTTATAAGTTATACGAAATGGGTCTTTGTGTTAACAATATTGCACTCGTAAACGCATATGATCTTCTACTCAACGCGTCAGCTACTACGTTCACTCTTCCACGATGATATTGAATGATATAGTCGTAATCTTCAACCGCTCGAGCCAACGTCATTGGCGCATGTTACGTTCGTTTTAGTTGAAGAAATATTTAAGGGTTTTAGAAATGGGTTTTGTACTGGGGTCAACACAAAATTCAATTTCACGCTCTAGGGGTAGGCTAAGAAGTCTTCAAGAATACGTCAGGAAATTTATTAACAATAGAAATATTATTCAAAACTGTGACTCTCATCTCACATCGATACCTATCAACTTGCCATCGTCATTCACGACGTCGCCTACAGAAAGTCTGGCTTCGGTGCATTACACACAAGGAAGTCAACAACGAAAGGATCGGGTCTCTTTACTTATGGCTTGATATGACAATGATTGACTTTAGAATTCTTATAACAGGTTGGTTAAGAATATGAAAGCTAACAACCTTACGAAAAGCATGATGAGTAGTTAACCAATCGATTCCTAAAATCATACCAAAGGCAAGTATTTTCAAAGAGATAAGATCGACAGGTAACGTGAAAGTGTCGATTTGAATCAAATAAGATTTATAAACAGTGGCTGTAATGAAGGTTTCTCCCAATGGAGTTTCAATAGATAAGTCAAAGTCTAATTTCTCCGGAGTCAAATTTAAACATTGAGCGCAAGTAGGAGAAATAAAAGAATGGGTAGAACCGGTATCAAATAAGATATAGACTTCGTAAGCGTTTATGATTAACTTACCCGTGATAACTTCGTTCGAGTTCCTCGACAAACGCTCTCACTTAAACTACCGGCTTTGACTTGTCTGAGACATCCTTTGGCATCATTATCTCAGCTAGACTTGACTTCACTACACGGCAAAATCGATCTAGGTGACCTTCTCTTCCGCAATTGAAACATGCTTTGGATTGCTGCGTACAGTTTGGACGGATGTGTCCCTCCTGTCCGCATTTGAAACATACTACCGGTGGTCGTTCTCCTTCCTTAACAACAGGTGTTGGTGCTGACATCTTTCCATCATCGTTAAATCTTCTCTTCTTGAAATTTCCACTCCTATTATCTTGGTCATGATTACCACCGAAGTGGTTACCATTCTTGGCATGATAATTTCCCCCACGATGGTTATCATTGTTTCGATGGCCGTTGCCACTGGTACGATTATTATCGTGTTGTTGGTCATTACCTTTTGGTTGTGCTGACTCATTATCGCGCTCCAATAACTGAGCCCTATTCACAACATCTGAATATAAACAAAGTTTGTGAGAAATAAGGTATTGACGTATCTCGGGTTTCAAACCTCTTAGAAATATTCGCGTCATTCTCTCCTCATTATCAACCAAGTGGGACGCAAACCGAGATAACTCGGCAAACTTGGCTTCATACTGTGACACGGTCATGTTATTTTGCTCCATTGCTTATCTCTACATTTTTAGATGTCATTTTCAAACACTGTCACAAAACAAGGGTTAATTGACATATCACATATTATCCCTATACTCTGATCGACCAATTAAATACCAAATAAACTTAGGTAGGTCATACTAGCGAAGGAATTCCCCGTCTCTCCCCTCCTAGTTCTTGTCTCACATCTCAGCCAGGGATCATATCCCTAAGCTTTGATAACAACTGTGACGCTCGCAAAATAGGTATTCATCACCTATTCTGAGTCACCAAATACAAGGTACAGAATACAAATACAATCTTAAATATACAACATGAACTATGAGTTTTAATACAAATATTTTCTTCTAGACAGTATTCAAACTCAAAAAAAGTCCTCAATATATTTATTAACACACTATTTCATAGAATAGTGAAGACTACTAATACTATCATCTGGACCGTCACACCGTTCCCCGACTAGTCTCTGCTACGTTCTCATTTCCTGAAGAGAACAATGAAAGTAAAAGGGTGAGCTCAACTAGCCCAGTAAGAAATATTATGACTAAGATAATGCAAAATAAATTATCGTTAGCCTTCAACAGTGTTAAACTGATACAATATAACAAACATCAAGTTTAATTGCAGCGGAATAAGCAATTGATTAAAAGAGTCAAGTAGATAATAAAATCTACTATCTTCTATGATTTAAAAGGTTTTTCATCACTTTTATCATTGGGACTCAACTTAATATATAATCCACATCATCCCTGCACTACGGTCAAGGATATTCATTAGTATGACAACCACAAATTATCCATGCACTACGGGCAAAAGATATTCGTGTATTCATCAATGGTCATGTTCATGCCAACAACTGTCCATCAATGTACTATGGGCCAATAAGGACTTTTACCACATCATTTGTAATATTACGGTCATGATTATACCGAATAATCCCTGGTCATAATCATACCAAATCCATCTATGCACTACAGGCCACAGATGACTTTCAACATAATATAAACATGAGGATGATGACAATGATATAAGAATTCAACAAAACAAGTTCAAGAATTAATTTATCCAGGAACCAATAACGTCCAAATTGTCAACATGATACTGCTTTGTGGGGTAAAACTCAAGAATGCTCAGAAGAATATTTGCATGAAAAGATACTGGATGAAGCGCAAATATCAAAGATATTCCACTAATTTCATGGAGTATAGAATCCAAAACATTAACCAACTAAGTATAATAGAATATATGAAACTGTAAATGGATTTTCACACTTACATGCAGTAATCCACGATATCTGAGATCATTTCCACAATTTAATAAGGAATGAATACAAAGGATCATTCACCATGCATGTGGTAATCCACATAGACAAGTTATTCCAACAGAATAATAAAGAATGGAATAACAAAAGAATTCACCATGCATGCGATAGATCGCACAAACAGGTTATTCCCAACAGAATAATAAATATTAGAACCAGGTCATGCGTAAACGCACAGATAGGATATTCTGACAGAATAATAAAGAATGGAACCAGGTCATGCGTAAATGTATAGACAGGATATTCTGACAGAATAATAAAGAATGGAATAACAACAGAATTCACCAGACATGCGATATACCACACAAATAGGTTATTCCAACAGAATCATAAAGAATGGAATAACAGAAGCTCTCTTCATAAATACGAAAGAAATAATACCCCTTACCTTAGAAGAAACTGGATATAGGAGTAGTGAAGTAGCAGAATATTTTTCTTCTTTCTCTCTATAGTTTCTCTCTCTAGAGTTTCAGTGAATTCGTAAGAAATAATGAAGAAATGAGCTTCTATTTATAGGAGAATAGACTGAATAGTAACTAATTCATGAACGGTCCAGATTGATTTACTTTTAAACGGACGGTCCATATTGATTTACTATGCACTATTAATAAAATATTCTAATAAAACAATATCTTTTAAATAAAATATAATATATTCTATTTATAATATAATAAAATGAATAACTTTATAAAAGTATTCTATTTTATATAAAAAGATTTTACTATGCAAACATTATGCGAGCCTTATGCAAACACTATACATAATAGAATATTATATATTCTATTTATAGTATAGTAAAACAAATAACTTTATAAAAGTATTACATTTTTATATAAAAGTTTTACATTTTATTACATTTATAATAATAATAAAACAAAACTTATCACCTTTATTATAATTCACAATATTAATCGGCTGTGTCGTTTCCCGGAAAGGGGCTTTCAATAAGGATTTCTCCTCTATTAGCGCGCCATGATTAGGTGACCAAACCTCTCCTTGGCGAACTTCGAACATCGTTAATATTGTAAATAATAATATTAATAACTTTGTTATCTCAATTATTGATTTAATAATATATAAAATATCGACAATAATTGAATCAAATAACGTGAGATACTATATAACAATTACTGTAGCAATAATTGAACAAAACTGAGTGAATTCTCACGTAAGCATCAATAATCAATACCGCGTGCTACTATGCAACCACGCGTATTCTTTGTCGCATTTCTTTAACACGGGTGTTTCAACGATTAATGAGTAAAACTTCCACCGTTATTTTTATAAAAAAAAATTTGTCATTTTCTCAATCAGACAATAATTCCATTGTGGGGTCCACCAATGATTGTGTCGTCGTACGAATATTCCATGTTAAAACGAATATTCCCAGACCAATCGAATATTATATAACAACTTGCGTACTGTGAAAAATTTATAAATATTACCCACAACTATAACATTATATCAAATCCACATCATAATATTCAAAAAAATATTTTGAGAAAATTAAATCTTTATTCATAAAATTTGGGGTCTCACAATTTATATATTCTTGTTTGAACCCATCTCATGCTTTAAGAATTTTATTTACTAAATTCTTATTTTAATATTTTTTGAAAATTCGGGTTCTTACAATTACGATACTCTTCCCAAATCATTCATGGAGGAATATTTAGACAACTTTATCTTTACTGATTGTAGCATTAGTATGTCATTCCTTATCCATAGTATATCAACATAAAGAATGGAATAACAACAGAAATCACCATGCATGCGATAGACCGCACAGACAGGTTATTCCAATAGAATAATAATTAATGGAACCAGGTCAGGAATAATACGCATTGACAGGATATTCCAACAGAATAATAAATAACGGAACCAGGTCATGCATAAACGCACATACATGATGTTCCAACAGAATAATAAAGAATGGGATAACAGAAGAATTTCACCATGTATGCGGTACTTCGCATAGACAGGTTATTCCAACATAATGATAAATAATTGAATAACAAAAGAATTTCACCAAGTATAGGGTAGCCCACGATTATCTGAGTTATTTCAACGAATAATAAAGAATGGAATAATGAAGTTCTCTTCATGAATCTGAAAGAAATAATACCCTTACCTTAGAAAAGCTGGATATAGGAGTAGTGGAGTAGCAAAATACTTTTCTTCTTTCTCTCTATAGTTTCTCTCTCTAGAGTTTCAGTGAATTCATAAGAAATAATGAAGGAATGAGCTTCTATTTATAGCAGAATGGACTGAATAGTAACTAATTCATGAACGGTCCAGATTGATTTACTTTTAAACGGACGGTCCATATTGATTTACTATGCAGTATAAATAAAATATTCTAATAAAATAAAATCTTTTAAATAAAATATATTATATTCTATTTATAGTCTAATAAAATAAGTAATTTTATAAAAGTATTACATTTTATATAAAAGATTTTTTACTATGCAAAATACTATGCATGCACTATGCATAATAAAATATAATATATTCTAATTATTGTCTAATAAAACAAATAACTTTATAAAAGTATTCTATTTTATATAAAAAAGATTTTACTATCTGAAAAAATACTATAAGTACTATGCAAACACTATGCATAATAAACTATAATATATTCTAATTATTGTCTAATAAAACAAATAACTTTATAAAAGTATTCTATTTTATATAAAAGATTTTACTATGCAAAATACTATGCATAATAAAATACAATATATTCTATTTATAGTCTAATAAAATAAATAACTTTATAAAAGTATTACATTTTATATAAAAAGCTTTACTGTTTTATTACATTAATAATACTAATAAAACAAAATTTATATATATATATAATATATATATATATATATATATATATATATATATATATATATATATATATATAACCTTTTGTGACTTCATAAAAGACTCCTCAATATATATAACAATATTTATCATCATTATTATAATTCACACTATTAATCGACCTGTGTCGTTCCCGGAAAGAGGGGCTTTCAATAAGGATTTCTCCTATTGGCGTGCAATTAGGTGACCAAACCTCTCCTTGCGAACTTCTAGACATCATTAATATTGCAAATAATAATATTAATAAGCAATAGCATTAGAAATCCAATTCTATCTTCACACCTGATTAAAGTGCGTCACTAGTACATCATTCATCCAACATACATCATTTATATCTTTGAAATATAACAACATACACTCTCAAATCCTAGGTTCTAAAAACCTTATAGCTTTTCTCATTACAAATAATGATAATTACATTATTCTTTACATCTTGCACGAGTGACTTTTATCCGCCACCAAGGATACATAATCGTTCATTAAACTATTCTATAGTTTAATTCTCATCTTTCTACATTACAAGTCTTCACTTGATCTTCTCGCTCATTCACATTCTGAATGGCACTTCATCTGGATACCGACAGCTTGATCTATACGGGATTCTTAAGTTCTTCTAACATCGTTCGCTGAAAATGTTTTTCATTTATAGCAAGTGTGAGCATTCAATTACCCAGCAAGTCTTAACAGTTGAACAAACAACTTTAAGAGTTTAACATTCCTTTGAAACTTCGATAACCAAACAAAGGTTATGAAGCAGCTTGAACAATAGGAATAATCTTGATTCCTATCATTTTAAAACATTAGTCACATTCACTTTGAAATACTTTCATTCTCTACTATCTTTCATACACATTCTGTCTGGCTAGAATCAATAACACAGAATTAACAATAACGGTTCATGTATAAACATAACATTCTCTTATTGAACAGTTCAATCACAGAACAGTTCATATCATAGAAACACCGAAGTGTTCACATTGTGGCACAAGGCCTTATACGTTCTACCACCTTGTACAAATATCACACATTTGCACATAGATAGAACTTCTCAAGTTCAACATCTGAGAAGTTTAAGAAACTAGCATTCATTTAAAATATGAATGAATTTAAGAAACTTGCCTTACACACAGCTACAGCTTACGCTGAACTGCTCATTCCATTCCCTATAACACATAAGTAAAATAACACATACACCAATTAGTCATATACTTGACTTACGCATTAGTTTACTTAATTTTACTTCTTAAGGTACGCGTTCTTGCAATCTAAGTTTACGCGACCAACTTTCATTACCATTCTACGGCTTCATGACATATAGAGATGTCTTACTTAAAACGTTATTCATCTTTGATGATTTACATTCTTATCTTCTTCTTATAACTTCTCTAGGACTCAGCACACATCACTTCTCTGCTGGTAGTCCATATGGTACTCTGAGTGGTTTCCCATAAACAACCAACAAATAAGTTCAAAATCTACACTGCTGCCCTTACGATTGAGTTAGATCGGTTGCCGATTTCAGTATATACCTTCGCTCTCGAAGGAATTGTTTAGCTCAGCTCCCATATGTCAACCATCAAAGGTTACGATTGTACCACAACCTAACTTATCTTAACTTATATGAACTTTTAAATATAATGTTCGTTAAGTCAATTTCTTATTCCTTATGGCTTTCTGACAATTAAATGTCATACCTCAGGATTCATTCTTATCCGACTCACATTCGGCTTTCATTAATCTTATTACCATTCGATACGGCTTTCTTGATACCATTCGTATCTTACTTACTACTTTCATCAACGTCTAAGTCATACAACTAGGGTATACTTAGAACGTTCGTCCAACGCGACTACGATTCACAAGGATTATTTACGTATTCAACATTCACGTTGCTCATCTCTTAACCTCTCATTCAACCTTTACTCAAGGTTTTAATCGCTTTCAATCGTTATCCATCCCATGAACCCCATGTTCATTATTTTTTTCTTAATGTGAAACCCATGCGATCGTTGTATGCTAAGGCCGATCGTTCATTGCAACAACGTTGCATTCACGGCGATCTATATGCTTTACATTCATCTCTCATTACCATGTCATAACATCGAAATGTTATACATTACTATAAATCCATCAACGCCTCAAGGAATCACCATCATAGCAATCCCTCACGTTCGATTCATTACGACTACGGTCCCCGGCTATCGGTCCCGTAACCCGTAATTACATTCTTTTAATCTCGTTTAATCTTTTCGTTTAACCTTCATTAAAGGTTTAAAACACTCGATTAAGTGTTACATTAGTTGAACTACATGTTCGTATCTCTTTCTTGCACATCCCCCAGAAATTGAGCAGTTAAAAATCTCATTTTTGGCATTGCTCTGCACTGGCGTCGCGGCGCCACTCTCAGCACTAAGACTCGCGCTGTGGCTCGAGTTAGTAGTACATGACCCTCTGGCCTGGCGCTGTAACGCCACCATTCTAGGCATGACTGGCGCCGCGGTGCCAAGACCTTCTTCCCGAAAAATTTTTCTAAGTATTTGGTCGTTCTTAGACAAAAAATTTTTCTAAGTACTTCGAAATCTCATAACTTCTTCGTTATAACTCGGAACGAGATCGTTCCAAAGCCATTTTCTTCGTTATCTAACGTACTTAGATTATCCCAAGATAGAACTTTGTTCTGAATCCGTTAACATGCCATTCAATTGGCTTAATCTTCACCCTTCGTTCATTTTAACGTTTTTAACGTTCTTCGTTCGTTCGTCCGTAATTCGGTCATCTGAACTCGAAACTCGTTCGTTCTTGAGTCTACGACTCACATTTTATACGTTCTCTTACATTCTTATAAAACCCTACACGTTCGAGTTCATTTACTAACTTTTAAATTCTCGATCTTATTTTATGAAATTTTGGCCATAACTTCGTTATAGCTCAATTCTAATCCATTCTTCAAGAATGTTTCCAACGTTCCTAACCAAGAAATAAGCATCTAACTTATACACGATGGTGTTCTCAAAATGATTTCACGAATCAACACTCTATTTAGCACATAACATGCTGTGTTTATAGCTTCGGCCAAAAATTTCTTAGGAAGTTTACTTTCTTGAAGTAGAGTTCTAGCCGTTTCTTTTAATGTTCGATTTTTCCTTTCTACCACTCCATTTTGTTGTGGGGTTCTAGGTGCTGAAAATTCATGAGTGATTCCTTTTTGATTATAGTATATAATAAAATCCTTTTAAAATTCAGTCCCATGATCACTCCTGATTTTTATAAGATTAAGACTATATTTAGTCTCCAAATTTTTTATTAGTTTTTCAAATGCTTTAAATGCTTCATCTTTTGTTCTAAGAAAAAGTACCCATGTATATCTAGAGAAATCATCGACTATCACAAAAGCATAGAATTTACCATTTAGACAAGCATGCCTTTCAGGACCAAATAAATCGAGGTGGAGTAATTGTAAGGGTGAAGAGGTTGATACCATGTTTTTGGCTGTGAATGATGTTCTTACTTGTTTTCCAAGTTGACAAGGTTCGCATATACCTTTCTTCTTGAAATTCATTTTGGGTAGTCCTCTTACTAAGTTCTTTGATGAGGTCCATATGAACATGTCCCATCCTTCTATGCCATAGGTTTGCCTCATCTTGAATGGTTGTGAGACATAATTCTTCCTCCTGTTCCTCAAAATCCAGAGTATATATATTCCCCTCTCTTCGTGCAACTAAAGCAGCATTGTTAGTACCATGTGAAATTGTACATTTATCTTTCTCAAAATTTACTTGATGCCCATATCCATTAATTGACTAACACTGATAAGGTTGAATTCTAGACCGTTAACAAAATGAACTTTATTAATGTTAAACTTACTATTGCCGATTTACCTTTCCCAATTATTTGGCATGATCGATTATCGCCAAATGTGACAGTTCCATATTTCATTTTGACATTCAATTCCACGAACTTTGATTTGTCACCCGTCATGTGACGTGAACATCCACTGTCAAGGATCCATTTTTGAGAGGCTACTTTGGCTTTGAGACAAACCTGTATGAGAGAAATACAATTTATCTTTTTGGTACCAATATCTTTTTGGGTCCACTTGTGTTAGTTGAAATCATATCACTTTTCTTTACCCATATGACTTTGCTTGATTGTTTTTTTTTTTCTTAAGCGGTTTATTTCTAGATGTCCTTTAACATACAAATTTTTGCAAGTAGTAAAAGGTGTGCAATAATTTAATCTAAATGTTGATTTAGATTTGAGCATTTCAATTTCCTTTCTATGTGTTGGGTTATACCCTATGCCTTGTTTATCATAACTGGGTCATTGTTTTCCTAACATTACATTTAGCTTTTCTTCCCCATGAACAAATTTAGCTAAAGAGGTTTTTAATGACTCTATTTCCTTTTGCAGTTCATTAGTTGGAGGGGTTTTATTAATCGATTCATCACCAAATGCATCATCTAAATGTTGATTTAGATTTGAGCATTTCAATTTCCTTTCTATGTGTTGGGTTATACCCTATGCCTTGTTTATCATAACTGGGTCGTTGTTTTCCTAACATTACATTTAGATTTTCTTCCCCATGAACAAATTTAGCTAAAGAGGTTTTTAATGACTCTATTTCCTTTTGCAGTTCATTAGTTGGAGGGGTTTTATTAATCGATTCATCACCAAATGCATCAATGCACTCGTCTCTCATTTTTATCTCCTTGTTTAATTTTTCAACTTCATCATTTAGTTGTTTTACCTTGTTGAACAGTATTTTATTGTAATTATCTAAGTAATCGTTTTTCGCTGCTAATGTTTTTTCCTCCTTAGTATGTGTTATTCTTTCTAATTCTTTCTTTTCATCTATCAATGCTTCCACTTCGCCCATTATCCTGTTTACTAGATCTTTTAAGTACATATATTTTTCTTATAGTTTCTCATTTTCCTGTTTTAATATAACATTAGAAAGAGGTACCTCACTGGATTCACCTTCAAGTCCCACGAAGCATATTTGAGCTAGTTCATCGTTTGCATCTATTTCCACTTCGGATTCTTCATTTTCACTCCACGTTAGAAATGCTTTATGCTTTTTGAACTCCTTATTTCCTTGCTTTCCATTGTTCTTGAGTTGGTAGCAGTCCTTTTGGAAGTGACCTGGTCGTCCGCACTCGAAGCAGGTTTCTTCTGTTTGTTTGCCTTTGTATTTGTTGGAGTTGAATGTATTTTTCCTTTGATTCTTTCTTTGCAGTAGTCCCTTAAGTTTTCTTGACATCATGACTATTTCATCATTTGAGTTGTTTCCAAGCTCTTCTTCAATTCCTGCATTTAGAGCTAGTACTTTCTTTCGAGGAATTTCTTCCTCGTCATCATATCTTTTCAATTGATGCTCATACTCTTCTAGTTCACCAAAGAGAGTTAATGTATCCATAGAGGAAATATTTATAGAATCTTGAAGAGTTGTAATTTTGGAAGTAAACCTTTTGGGCATAGCCCGAAGTAGCTTACGATTGATTTCGCTTTGTGGTAATGACTTGTCGAGCAACTTTAAGGAATTTACAAGTACCAAAAATCGTATTGACTTGATTTCGCTTTGTGGTATTTAAATAGGTACACTTAGAAGGGGGGGTTGAATAAGTGTAGGCACAAACTATGTCCAACTTTTGTTATTAATAAAAATTCCTTTGAATGCAGCAAGCTGGATTATAGACTCAAGATGTTGATTCAATCGATTTACTGAATATAAAGAATGCAGGCAGCTGGATAAACAACAGAATATTAATTGTCAGAATGTAATCACATAAACACCAGGATTTTTACGTGGTTCAACTACTACCCTCTAGAATAGTAGCGTAGTCCACATCTAATACCAATTAGTATTGGAGACTCACTTTTATTAAATTCTTCAAATTACAATACAAGTTCTAGCAATTCGAACACCTTTGTTCCCTATGCACCTATGCACTCTTAAGCACCTATGCTTCCCTTAAAGTTGACTGTAATAAGTTTTCAAACCAAAACAGGATTACATATAATATTGATTGAGATAGGGAAAATTAAAATACACACTAGAGGTCTAATGATCAAGCAATATATCACTCACCAACTTAAGGCTCTAGTATGGAATGAAATGATATGCTAGAAGAATATTACTAGAATATATTCTATATGTTCTTCGTAGCTGCAACTCTATTCTTAATGCAATCAATGTCTGTCTCAGTGAAAAACAATTTCGTAACTTGTATGCGATAAATTACTATGTATGTTTTCCGTATGTAACTATGTTAAAGAGCTCAATTTATATAGACCACTTCCAGAATATTACTGTTGTAAGGATTTGCTGCTGTGATATGCTGATTAAAACACTTTGCACAAATCTTTCCGTTCTATATCAATCATGATATACTCAGCTTGATTTCAATCACAGAGATTCTATTACGCCATCAGTATTTAAGGCTTAATTAATTTCCATTGCATGGGAGAAAGACTTAATGTAGATTACTTACAGTCCCAATTACAAAGCCGGAAGTTATTACCTTATATGCCCATAAACATTTGCTGGCATGTTTCCATATATCTTAACATGCATTGGTCTGTTAGAATTAACCAATTAATTTGCTCAAATCGTGAGACGAGATTATGGCACATGATTTCTGCTATGACTATCCAACATATGGTAATTTATGCAATCAACTAGTTACCTTAATTAATTGCCTAGAATTAAGACCCTTGATTTATGACGCAATTTATGCAGCATGATTTATGAGATGTGCTTACCGTGAATCAAGTTGATGCCAATGGATAGATTTATGGTATTGACTGCAATCGATTATTTACTCCAGATCTACCACATGTGTATTGATTATTCAAGATTTGATTTCAAATGTTATGTTAAGTAACACCGATCATGCATACTTGAACAAGTGAGTTTATAGAGTATACGTACGTATGAGAATGCAAGTATGATTGTCATGCACATGTCCTAGAGCCTTATTTTGGAAAGTGATAATCGCTAAGATCTTACATATATTCCTAGGACTCAAATTGTTTTGGAAAGGCATCTGGACGTTTGAACCTTCCTCTTTGAGATGTCATTGCTTTCCCTGAAATGTTATATAGCTGGATTAGTGAAATAATATGGTCATCATCAAAACATAGAATGTGACATAAGTCAACAAAAACATATGGATTACAGACACTTTTTGGAAAGAATTTTTATACTACAGTCAAATTTAGAAACACAAAGACTTAGGAAATATGGCGTAAAATATATTTGTTAAGGTTATGTGACATACCTTCAATTTGCTCAGACAATCCTTGTTAAACACCACATATAATTTTTTGAAAGTCTTGATTTTCTCTTAGGCTCTCTCAAACTCTCTGAAAGCTCTCTCCTTTTCTTAGTTATCAGTATAGGCCAAATACACTATATGAAAATATCAAAACAAAAACCAACGCACGATTTTTTTTTCAAACGTTTTAAAAACTGACGTTCTAATAATTGCCCCTATTAATTTTATCAGTTACCAAACTTAATATATATTATTTATATTTTATTTATTATTTGATTTATTTTATTAATAATTCAAATTTTAAGAATCCAAAAGCCATAAGGCTCTGTTTGGCAAAACTCTTTAAAAATTAAAGACTTAATATATTTAAGCCTTGTTTGGCAAAACTAAATTAAACTCTTTTAATTTATTTTAGTAACTCCTTTATCACATAGTTATTTATCACACTTTATTTAATTAAGTTTTCATACTTAATTTAATTAATTCTAATAACAATTTATTGAATAAATCATTTAATCATTTTAAACTCTCTAACTTAATTATTAAATTAAATTAGAATATTATCTCATAACAATTAATTTCCTTAACCCATTAATTATTTATTAATCAAATAATTAACCAAATCAAATCAAATCAAATTAAACAAATATATATATTCAACAATAAACACATCCATTAAATATTTATATAATTCAATAAATATTTATAATTACAATTAAAATTCTGGATTGTTACATTAATCATATCGTAATAAGAATTTCAATTATTAAATTGTTATTTTTATAACTTATGAAAATTCGGGTTGTCACATCCTTCCATCCTTATAAGGATTCCGTCCTCGGAATCAACGAAACCTCCCTTACTTGGTTTTCACCAAATCTCTTTTCAAAAATTTATCGTTGAATATTTTCAACACATTACCTTAATATAGATTTTATATTTTCTACTGCATTCATTACTTCAACAAATTCTAGGTTTTATTTCATAACTTTCATTTAAACTCAATTATATTTTAAGTATTATATACTCTTTAACCCATTTATTTCATTTACTAAGGATCGTTATCATAAACACTCGGGATATTACATTCACCCATTCTCTAAGAATTTCGTCCTCAAAATTTTATCTATTAATCTTTATTCATTTAATCTATCAAAATATATTTTACATTAATACTTTATTCATTCATTGGGTTCTACAACCAAATTCTTTCTCTAATTATCTTTCTAAGATCATCATATTCCTCACCTCTTCCTCTTCTAAGAGTTTCATATTTCTCTTCTTTCTAGAATTTCAATTCTTTCTTGAAATTATTATGTTTTGCTTAATTTTCTCATCCTTTCCGCTTTCACCTTTCAGAATAATAAGAATCTTCCACAATTGCTCAATAATTGGGAAGCGATATGAATAACAGGAATTTCAAAGATTCTAAATCATGCTGAGGGGTCACAAGACCGTGAACTCTATTCTCGGTTTACTAGTGCTTCAACTCAATCCTTCACACTGCAAACTAGAGTCTTTATCAATCACAAAGACTAAAAACACCCTCCACACGTACACTAGGTGGCCAGCCTATTGTACCACTACGTTGGGCCGCAACGTAGGGTTTTGTAACGACTATATGCGTTACGCTCGGAACCATTGTCCCCGAAAACATGTCCCCTTATAGGGTTGTTCACCTCATCTTTTTAACATCTGAATCCGCACCAAAATAATTTGGTTTGGCATAACTTTTCAATAAACGCTTGAATTTCATGAACATCTTTCAATATTCATCTAGCTGAATCAAATAGCATAGACTTCTACAATAATTCGGACATCAATCGAAAAATAAATATACACACACACACACATATGTATATATATTCTTATATCTTAAAGAAATCTCAAAAATCATTTTATGGAGTCATGATTATGACGTTGTCATACTACATCTCACCATAGTGGGCTGACGATCATATGATCACATCCAACACCAGGTTCCCTTGCATTGATGACTTCATCATTTATCATATCACCCGATAAATATAATTAAAATATATTTTGAAAATTTTAAAATCATTTTTTTCTAACCGAAACAAGCAGCAAGATAGATCTTGCGAATAATAGCATTGTTTTAAAGAAAATTCTCTGGTTCACTAGTGTGACCCAACATTTTTTCAAAAATCAAAAGTATAACCATCGGCACGAAGTCAATAAATTTCGAAAATCTAACAAAGCTAAAAGATTTGGAATATCCAGGTATCCATCAACTTCAATCTTTACTTCATTACTTCATTACTTAACCATTCTATAAATCTTCAACTTCATCAATTCTCTCTATACTATAACCGTTTTCTACCCAAAATAGTTCATCAAACTTACCGCACATTGGAAGTTCAGGAACTTGCCACAATAATATGAGTTTAAGAACTTATCCTAGTCAGACCATAGGCGTCCATTCGCTGAGGGGTTCAAAACATACCATATTATTATGAGTCACGAACTTACCATATGCATTAGTTTTAAGAACCGCACCTAATCCTAATAATATACGACTAATCTTAATAGTTTCTAACTATCAAATATACATATGAGAAAAGAATCACCTTTTCGCCACATATACATTGATAGCGCAACACCAACATTCTAATGATTATCAATGTAATAAACTAAGTGCAAGCACAAAACCCTCGCCCATACAAAGGTTTGTACAACTCAGCCATCACATGAGTCCTCAATTGTAATCCTACCTAACTCTATCTTACTCTTAACTTGCTCTTTGCTCGATACGAATTTTTCGTACCACATCATCTATAACTCCTCGTGAGTTATCTTGTATTATATCATAGTACATTACCTTCATAGCATCAAGCTATAATTATTCAAACATTACAGACCATCTTTCTTTTATAACTTAAACAGATCACATCGTGATCCTATTCTATAATCATCTCCCTTAAAATTCTTTTCTTAACTCATGATCGTTTTGTTTTACGATCGTCTTTATTTCTTTTTTCATCATTTACGATTTTGTTTATGCTTTTAATCTTACAAACTTTGTCTATTCATCATTATTCGTTATCTTGGCTATTGGGGTTAGGCAACTCCCGTATCTTATCTTTATATTTCTTCAAGATTCTTCTTTGAATTCTCTTGTTTATAAAACAATTCTTCCTTTAAGAATTTATAACTTCATTTACATTGCTCAACATTTTAGTTAAGTTCCACATTTTCATCATACGTATCCATTTCTATACTTGGTACACATCGAGTCTCTAATAGTTTTAATATGGTACACTGAGTGGTTTCCCACAAACAACCAACAAACTAGGTTCCGAGTTGCTAGTTTGTATATACCTCCGCTCTATGAAGGAATCGTTTAGCCCAGATACCATACATCAACTATTTAAGAGTACAATTGTACCATACTTAAATATAACTTTTTGATTCTTAACTTCTTTATCATTCTCTTCTTATAGACATTGCCTATTTATTATCAGCTTACATTATTATTGGAGTTGGGTAACCCCATATTCATACTCCTTATAACTCAGCGAGATTCTTCTTTGAATCCTCTCACGCATGTTTTAATCCCTTCTTTATATATTTCTTAAATTACTTCTTATTGTTCAAACTCTATTTGAGCTTATTCTTTATCATCTTCTCCTTTATTCTCCAAGGTTATAACCTAGGGTACTCTTACCTAAGGTTTATAACCTACAGCTTTGATACCAACTATAATGATCCCAAAATTCATACAATTTAATTCTCGACTTCGGTCGTTAATAATACATTCAACCTCTAATTTTAACATCATTAAACGATAATACAACCATTGAAATTTGCGGAATAATTAAAATTTTCTATTACAAACTATCCTCGTTCCCAAAACCTTCAACCTTTACATCTAAACATCTCAGAATCATTTTAATACTACAATAGTTTACATCGCAAAACATTATTACAATTCAACATTTATACATTGTTCAGAACCTTAAACATGGTTCAAATAATCATAACTCAGCCAAAGTATATAGTTCTTCAAGTATCACATCTGATTCATATCTTTCAAGTAGCACATACTTTACCTTAAATCTTTAACCTGCAAAAGTGGTTATTTGCAAGGTTGAGGTCGACAGCCCAACAAAATCTAACAATTTTCATGCATCACATAACACATAATAACATGCTCAACATATAACATACATGCTACAGTTCATATAAGAGGTATAAAGATTGAGTCCTTACTCAATCAGCATGCTTTAATCAATCAACATAGTCATAAATTGACTTTAACATTTCATACTTTCAACATATATATAACACATTATGCTCTTTGCAATAAAGATTTAAAACAGTTAATCATCAAGTTCACTTAGCAACTAGGAACTGAAAGACTTGCCTTGATCGTTGTTTACCAATAACAGTTTAACAGCTTACGGTTATCTATACTGCACGTGCCCTACACAATTATATAATTATTCACATAAATTATTAGTCACATAGCAACGCATAGTAGTTGTAATGTAAACTTTAATCTACATTCTATAACCCTTCCTATTAATCAATACACAATGTTCAATTTGATTGTGTTAACTTTAGACTTATAACTCACTATATTTCATATTCGAAGTTCATTCAAGTGCTTAAGTCTTGCTAGGACTACTTATTGGTTTTATATTAAATCCATTCCATATCTTATAATATTCATTTCAATTGAATGGAAACACTTTTTAAGTTGATTAACACTTGGCACGACGTTCATTCGTCACACGCCCGATTCATCTCTCTTGTGTGTATATAGTATGCTTATAAAACTTATCTAATACATAATTTATTAATGTTAAGCATCATTGTATTTACTAATATTCATGTTTTATAACTTAGGATAATATCTGTTATCGTCAGGAGCACTACATTTGCATATGTGCATTCCCGACGCCCTCCGATTGCCTCCTAATACATATCAGTCCCACAAATAACCATTTAGACCCCTGTTACCGACCTCAAATTGAAAAACTTAATAAACAAAAGTTGTAGGTCTATTTGTCTTCGTTCCGAATAATCTTGAATCACCTCAATCGGAGTTTGTATAAAAACGTTATGGCCGTTTTTACTGAGGAGGTCAAACCGTATCGACCTGCACAACTTTTCGGTATTTGGGACACGAGAGTGGTGGCAGTCAACGCAATTCCAATGTTGGGGCGGGAAGTTTTGGGTTATTTTTGGTATTTGAGGTGAAAAATTCAAATATTTGGCGCAAATTTTGGTGCTAGGGTGCCAAAACTTACATAACCCAACCACTAAGAACAGAATAACTCAATTTTGGACTAATTACTATCGAAATTAAGACGTAAAACTTATATAGATTACTCATAAACATTTACTTATCATACATATACCAATTTACAGCAATTAAACAATAATTTAAATCCTTGAAACCATAGTTTAAAGCCCAAAACTCCATTGATAAAATTTCACACAGTTAACTGTAATTCTACAATTATAACCCAAATCGATTTATTCTAACTATGTTGTCTTCGTTTCTTACCAAGTTAATATATTCAAAGTTCAATTTATCTATTAGCATACAATCGTATATATATTCATACATATAATCACCATGTTCATACATATATGTTCGCTGTAAAAACCATTTCTCTTATTTTTGAACGTACATGAAAACTACAGTCATATATATATGTTAGTTATTACCAAAACAAATGATTCAATAATCAATTAGTAAAACATATGGATTACAGACACTTTTTGTAAAGAATTTTTATACTACAGTCAAATTTAGAAACACAAAGACTTGGGAAATATGGCGTAAAACATATTTGTTAAGATTATGTGACATACCTTCAATTTGCTCAGACAATCCTTGTTAAACACCACATATAATTATTTGAAAGTCTTGATTCTCTCTCAGGCTCTCTCAAACTCTCTGAAAGCTCTTTGCTTTTCTTAGTTATCAGTATAGGCCAAATACATTATATGAAAATATCAAAACAAAAACCAACGCACGATTTTTTTTTCAAACGTTTTAAAAACTGACGTTCTAATAATTGCCCCTATTAATTTTATCAGTTACCAAACTTAATATATATTATTTATATTTTATTTATTATTTGATTTATTTTATTAATAATTCAAATTTTAAAAATCCAAAAGCCACAAGGCTCTGTTTGGCAAAACTCTTTAAAAATTAAAGACTTAATATATTTAAGCCTTGTTTGGCAAAACTAAATTAAACTCTTTTAATTTATTTTAGTAACTCCTTTATCACATAGTTATTTATCACACTTTATTTAATTAAGTTTTCATACTTAATTTAATTAATTCTAATAACAATTTATTGAATAAATCATTTAATCATTTTAAACTCTCTAACTTAATTATTAAATTAAATTAGAATATTATCTTATAACAATTAATTTCCTTAACCCATTAATTATTTATTAATCAAATAATTAACCAAATTAAATCAAATCAAATTAAACAAATATATATATATTCAACAATAAACACATCCATTAAATATTTATATAATTCAATAAATATTTATAATTACAATTAAAATTCTTGATTGTTACATTAATCATATCGTAATAAGAATTTCAATTATTAAATTCTTATTTTAATAACTAATGAAAATTCGGGTTGTCACATATATACCCGCGAATCGTATACTTTATGACTTAAATAGTTGTCTGTTCTCCTAGATTTTATATGGTTTTATATGATTATAGTGTTATTATGCTTAATCGATGCAATGCAGGGCTTATCAGGTGTTTTCTAGCATTCAGGGGCAAAATGGTTATATTTCTCATACTCGCGCGTGACGCCAATGTCAAGTTTATTCTTATTAGCGCTTGTGATTGCCACCTCATGGTCCAAAGATAGCATCACCAGCAGCGCATGTCACTAATGGTTCTATATTGGCTCTTTCGGCAGCCATGAGCTCTGGTTTTTCCAAACTACATGGCGTCAAGTGGCTCAACCTCAAGTCTATAGCAGGTCGTAGTGTAAGCTCCAAAGGTGCCTGAGCGGACTTGACTTGATTTTGACCTAGCTTGAAGGAGAAACGCATATATAACAGAAGCAAGCCTCTGCATTTTATATCTCTCATAACATATATCGTATGAGACCTTAGAATAGTATAGCTTAACTTAGATTAGTTTTTCACTATAATTTCTCTTTCTTTCTCTTAGTTGATGTCTTTAAATATAGATTAGGGAGAAGTCTGGCATATCCTTGGAGCGACAAGAGCAATGAGTGACACGGATTAGAAAGCTTGATTTGAGCAGAATGCGTGGAGATTGAAGGGCTTTGACAGAGTTTCCTCTTATCCATTTATTTCCTCTAATTTTGTATTCTATAAATGTTGTCTTTATTGCTACTTGTATTTTGTTCAATAGCTATGAACTGAATATTGGCTCTAAGGTTATAATGGAACCCTTTGTTATTTAAATTGACTGTCTTATCTCTTTGGTTGGCACCATATGATTTTGTTTACTATATTTGTGCTTAATGATTCTCACTAAGACATTAGTGATGATTTTGGTAATCAACTTGATATCGACAGAAGGATTGTAGATTTACACCTAAATATATTGGCATATGAGTGGATGCGTCAAACATTATGCGATTTTGATGTTATTTGTAACAATGTGCTTATATACTGTGATAATACGAGCACCATCAACATCTCTAAAAATCCAGTCCTACACTCTCGCACGAAACACATTGAAGTCCGACACCATTTTCTTAGGGACAATGTGTCTAAAGGTTTAATAAGATTAATATTCATTCCCATTGAGCATCAACTAGCATATATATTTACAAAACCTCTAGGGGAAGAACGATTCAGTAATCTAAGGAGAGAACTCAGGATGTGTCTAATACAGATATGAGCCGCGTGTGTTAAAGATATTAGACAGACAAATTACCGGCGTATCTATTCAGACCATAATTACGCCCATTAAAATCTATTCAGATTTTCCTTCCCAAAGACGGCTTCACCACTTCCCATATCTCGATAATGTGCTTTACACATAAAAACCGGAAGCCGCCTTACCCTCTCTCTATGTCTCTGACTCTCCAATCTCTGAATATCTCACATCCCCCTCCATCATCTCAATCGACTCAACCCTTCTCTGCTACAATGAGAACTAGGCGTGGGAAAAAGCTTCGTGATGAATCAGAAGACGAGGTCTCACCTCCCTCTCCACCCTCTCAACCACCGGTCACTCAAAAACTGAAATGAAGGCCATCCTCTGTCACGATCATCTCCGGTGGATCATCCCCTGCCGAATCCGAAGCTAGTCTACCTTCTCCTCCACCAATCAGGACATTGACGGGTCACAAACGACGCAAGCTCAACTTCCCTTCACCTGGTTCGCCTTCGATACCGGTAATACCTCTCTTTGTCTCCTTGCATGATGTGCCTGACGATTTTTTTAGAGGCCATAATTTTGAACTCCGTTTTAAAACCTCTATCTGTCAAAAAGCCTTTGTCTATGAAAAATTGATAGACATGTTTTACTACCAAAACTTGCTTCTTCATCGTCTCTTTGATACATGTGGTCTGTCTTCCTTAAGTACTCCTCCCTCGATAGCGTACCCAAAATTTGTTCAGCAGATTTATACCAATCTTGAGAATAATGGCGATTGCTACACCTCATTTGTCAAAGGTAAATCTTTGCTCTTCACAACTATGGATTTAGGGAGTATACTGTCAATTCCATACACCGGTGACTGCCCCTTCAATCTCAAAGGGCCTATCTCTACTCCTCTGTCTCCCCTAGTATAGTTTCGCGTTGTTATGGATAATCCAACAGTGTCTTCCATCACCCTTCCTAAAACCACCGAAGTGTCTCCTCTTGCAATTGTTCTTCAGAAACTGTTACGGTACAATCTCCTCTGTAGTCTCGGTGGTGGAGCTGATTTCACGTATCAGGATTCGGTCTTAGTGGCTTTAATAATGACCGACCAATCTTTTAATTTTTCACTTATGATGCTAAAACACATGATTCACTATGTTAAACATTCCAAAAAGTGTCTGCCCTACAGCTGCTCCTCACTAAATTGTTTACTCACTTCCAAATCCCACTCGACGATGAAAGCTCTATCCAATTAACTAACTCCATCGATTCCAATTATCTCAAAGGGGCTCATATCACACAACTTAAAGGAAAGTTCATATGTGTGGTACCTGAGATTTCCAAACCCATACCTCCTACTTCACTGCCTCCCTCCCCAAAAATTCTCACTCTCCTTCACTCCATCGCAAACAATCAAACCCAAATCACTTCTGATGTCAAAGATATTCAACTCCGTCTCTCCGTACTTGAAAAAGGCAAACTTCCCATTCGTCGTGATGATCTTAATGCTATGTTTCGCAATGTGGAAGATGAGTTCATAGACCTTCAAGCTGGATTCGAGTTGCATACTCGAGCGATGGTCGAAGCCCTGCAACAGGAGATGAACCACAATGCCTTCCAATAAGTACCGAGCTTAAGATCATCAGCCATCAAGTTGGGACTCTTGGACGATTTACCGAGCGCCGCATGAATGACCTGAGTGAGGAGTTGCAAGCCGATTAAGTCCAGTCGCGCATCCCTGAATGGCCCCAATGCAATTGGATGGCAGAATATCAAGGCGACTCTCTGGACCTGCCTCTCCCACCGCCTACCTTCATTGCTCGTCCTACCCGATTTGCCAACACATTGTCCCTTGAAGAGATCGAACACCGCAAACTTTATCGGCCCTATTTCACTGCCCGCAAAGCCAATCACGTTAACCTTGAGGAGGAGGATGACTAGATGCCCTGCCCCTTTTTGGCCTTTTGCGTACACCTTTTTTTGATAGATGCCAAAGGGGGAGAAGAATTATGCCTTCTTTTCTTATTTCGAAAGACTATCTTTTAAATTTTCATGCATGGTAACTTGTGTTGTTAAGACGATGATTTTAAATTTTTTTTGATGGATGATGATTTAAAAAGTTTACTATAATTTCTGCCTCTACTTAACATGTTGTGGACTAACCAGAAAATGCAGGGTTACTGTTAAACTTTTCATAAATTGCAAAAAGCAGGGTTACTCCAACACTGCATACATGTAGTCAATAGTATGCATGAACTGAGGGGGAGTTGTAACTCTCTTGAAATGCATGGTTTTAGGGGGAGCCATAATTATTTTGTTGTCATCATCAAAAAGGGGGAGAATGTTGACTTATGTCACACTCTATGTTTTGATGATGACCATATTTTTTCACTAATCCTGCTATATAACATTTCAGGGAAAGCAATGACATCTCAAAGAGGAAGGTTCAAACGTCCAGATGCCTTTGCAAAATAATTTGAGACCTAGGAATATATGTAAGATCTTAGCGATTATCACTTTCCAAAATAAGGCTCTAGGACATGTGCATGACAATCATACTTGCATTCTCATACGTATGCTACCGGCTAAACTCACTTGTTCAAGTATGCATGACCGGTGTTACTTAACATAACATTTGAAATCAAATCTTGAATAATCAATACACATGTGGTAGATCTGGAGTAAATAATAGATTACAGTCAATACCATAAATCTATCCATTGGCATCAACTTGATTCACGGTAAGCACATTTCATAAATCATGCTGCATAAATTGCGTCATAAATCAAGGGTCTTAATTCTAGGCAATTAATTAAGGTAACTAGTTGATTGCATAAATTACCATATGTTGGATAGTCATAGCAGAAATCATGTGCCATAATCTCGTCTCACGATTTGAGCAAATTAATTGGTTAATTCTAACGTACCAATGCATGTTAAGATATATGGAAACATGCCAGCAAATGTTTATGGGCATATAGGTAATAACTTCCGGCTTTGTAATTGGGACTGTAAGTAATCTGCATTAAGTCTTTCTCCCATGCAATGGAAATTAATTAAGCCTTAAATACTGATGGCGTGATAGAATCTCTGTGATTGAAATCAAGCTGAGTATATCATGATTGATATAGAACGGCAAGATTTGTGCAAAGTGTTTTAATCAGCATATCACAGCAGCAAATCCTTGCAACGATAATATTCTGGAAGTGGTCTATATAAATTGAGCTCTTTAACATAGTTACATACGGAAAACATACACAGTAATTTATCGCATACAAGCTACAAAATTGTTTTTCACTGAGACAGACATTGATTGCATTAAGAACAGAGTTGCAGCTATGAAGAACATATAGAACATATTCTGGTAATATTCTTCTTACATATCATTTCATTCCACACTAGAGCCTTGAGTTGGTGAGTGATATATTGCTTGATCATTAGACCTCTAGTATGTATTTTAATTTTTCCTATCTCAATCAATATTATATGTAATCCTGTTTTGGATTGGAAACTTATTACAATCAAGTTTAAGGGAAGCATAGGTGCTTAAGAGTGCATAGGTGCACAGGGAACAACGGTGTTCGAATTGCTAGAACTTGTATTGTAACTGGAAGAATTTAATAAAAGTGAGTCTCCAATACTAGTTGGTATTAGAAGTGGACTAGGCTACTATTCTAGAGGGTAGTAGTTGAACCACGTAAAAATCCTGGTGTTTATGTGATTACATTCTGACCATTAATATTCTCACAGCATCTATCCCGGTTACTGCATTCTTTATATTCAGTAAATCGATTGAATCAACATCCTGATTTTATAATCCAGCTTGCTGCATTCAAAGGAATTTTTATTAATAACAAAAGTTGGACATAGTTTGTGCCTACACTTATTCAACCCCCCCTTCTAAGTGTACCTATTTAAATTTAATATTAGATGAAGCGAAATTTCTAATTATTTCAGGAATTATAGAAGCAATACTTACCATAGTAAGTTTAAATTTAGGAATACGAGATGAAATAATATCGCTTACGTAATATGGAGTATGAAAGAAAATGATATCCCTTACGAATATGGAAGGAAATAATATCATTTACGAGTATTGAAAGAAAATAACATCCTTTACGAAAAAAATTAATATCATTTACCTTAGTAGAAATTGGATTTGACTGGAATATCGGATATTATTCTGAAAAAATCTTGCACAAAAAGCTAAACTCAAAGTTTCCTTATACTCCCAAGAAATACGCTCGATATTATAGAGAGAGAATTTTCTGATTCTGGTGAAAGTTTCATTGTTTAACTAAGCAGTCTATTTATAGGAAAGTGGTAGCACACCACTTCTGACAAAATTTATATGCACATGATTTCTTGAAAATAATGCAACATACACCTTTTGAAAATGAGAATTCAAATTCAAAGTGATGACTCCCTCATTTATTTCACATGTTTTACTATTTAAACAATTATAATTTATAAAATTATACTATTATAATATATTATAATAATATATCTTAATAAATATTTTATCAAAGAAGATAATTATGGTTCCACAGAAAAATTAATATGCCAAACTTTCAACAATTATCTCATGCTGAAATTCCTCCATTTATATCAAATTAAACAAATATTTACTTATCATATTTATCAACAATTTTTATTTATTCATCAATTATCTACAACTCTTCAATCTTTCAATAATTATTCCTAATTAATATTATAAATTCACAATACTGATAACAAGATCGTTCCCAAGAAAGAGGGGGCTTTCCGATAAGGATTTCTCCTTACTAGCGCGAAATTAAATAACCTAACCCCTTAACTAGACAGAACTTTCTAGACATTATCAATAATGCTATCCAATAATATTAATTCAATAATATGAGTTACTGTGTCGTGATAATTATTGTGACGCCCCCAAAATAGGTACACACAACCCATTCTGAGTCGCCAAATACATGGTACAGAAACCAAATACAAACTTCATTAATATAACTGTCATGCAAAATACGATAACACATGTACTGTGAGTTTTAATACAAATATTGTCTTGTAGACAATATCCAAACTCAAATAAAGTCCTAATTATAATTATTGATACACTATTTTACAAAATAGTGAGGACTACTATAATAACTGTCTTGACCCATCACTCCACACCCCGACTAGTCCCAACTATATTCTCGCCTCCTGAGAAGAAAAATGGAACAAAAAGGAAAATAATGAGCTCAAATAGCCCACTAAAGAATATTATGATTAAGATAATGTATAATAAATTATCCTTAGTCCTCGACAGGGAAAAATATGATCGAATACAATAGACAACAAGTTTTAGATCAACAACAGCAGTGGAAACAACAATCCATTAGAAGAGTTAAGTAGAACATGATGTCTACTATCTTCTATGATTTAAAAGTCCATCATCAATATTTTATCCCTGTAACACCAATCAAAAAATATTTCACATCAACGAATTATCCATGCACTACGGGCCAAGGATATCCATTTGTATCACCAGTGGTCGTGATCATGCCAAACACATGTCCATCTTTGCACTACGGGCCAATGATATTAATGAACAACTCATCTTTGCACTACGGGCAAATGATATCAATGAACAACTCATCTTTGAACTACAGGCCAAAGATATTCATCAATCAACAGTTCATCTTTGCACTACGGGCCAAAGATAATTTTCAACATAATTTAAGTCTGAAAATTATGATAATGATAATAAGAACGAATCAAGTGAGACCATAACATGGATTCAATTTCAAGAATAAGGGTCACAACAGATAACTTGGAAAAAGAAAAAAAAATCGTGAATAGTACTCGTGAATAGTACCGTATGATTAGTACCATACGTTTGAATAAAGATCTGTATTAATAAAGATTGCCATGAAACGATGACTCGGACATGAGAAGTTTTAAATTTAATAAGAAAGTTCAGACAAATATTCTAGTGAAATGATATTAGATGAAGCGAAATTTCTAATTATTTCAGGAATTATAGAAGCAATACTTACCATAATAAGAATTTAGGAATACGAGAGGAAATAATATCGCTTACGTAATATGGAGTATGAAAGAAAATGATATCCCTTACGAATATGGAAGAAAATAATATGAGTTACTGTGTCGTGACAATTATTGTGACGCCCCCAAAATAGGTACACACAACCCATCCTGAGTCGCCAAATACATGGTACAGAAACCAAATAAAAACTTAATTAATATAATTGTCATGCAAAATACGACTACACATGTACTGTGAGTTTTAATACAAATATTGTCTTATAGACAATATCCAAACTCAAATAAAGTCCTCATTACAATTATTGATACACTATTTTATAAAATAGTGAGGACTACTATAATAACTGTCTTGAACCATCACTCCACACCCCGACTAGTCTAAGCTATATTCTCGCCTCTTGAGAAGAAAAATGGAACAAAAAAAAAGGATGAGCTCAACTAGCCCACTAAAGAATATTATGACTAAGATAATGCATAATAAATTACCCTTAATCCTCGACAGGGAAAAATCTGATCGAATATAATAGACAACAAGTTTTAGATTAACAACTGCAGCGGAAACAACAATCTATTAGAAGAGTCAAGTAGAACATGATGTCTACTATCTTCTATGATTTAAAAGTCCATCATCAATATTTTATCCCTGTAACACCAATCTAAAAATATTTCACATCAACGAATTATACATGCACTACGGGCCAAGGATATCCATTTGTATCACCAGTGGTCATAATCATGCCAAACACTTGTCCATCTTTGCACTACGGGCCAATGATATCAATCAACAACTCATCTTTGCACTACGGGCCAAAGATAATTTTCAACATAATTTAAGTATGAGAATTATGATAATGATAATAAGAATGAATCAAGTGAGACCATAACATAGATTCAATTTCAAGAATAAGGATCACAACAGATAACTTGGAAAAAGGAAAAAAAAATTGTGAACAATACTCGTGAATAGTATCGTATGAATAGTACCGTATGAACAGTGCCCATGAACAGTACTTAAACATGAAAAGTTTTAAATTTAATAATAAAGTTCAGACAATTATTTCAGTGAAATGATATTAGATGAAGCAAAATTTCTAATTATTTCAAGAATTATAGAAGCAATACTTACCATAGTAAGTTTAAATTTAGGAATACGAGATGAAATAATATCGCTTACGTAATATGGAGTATGAAAGAAAATGATATCCCTTATGAATATGGAAGGAAATAATATCATTTACGAGTATTAAAAGAAAATAACCTCATTTACGAAAAAAATAATAATATCATTTACCTTAGTATAAACTGGATTTGACTAATAATATTTATACACATGATTTCTTGAAAATAATACAACACACACCTTTTGAATTCAAATTCAATGTGATGACTCCCTTATTTATTTCACATGTTTTACTATTTAAACAATTATAATTTATAAAATTATACTATTATAATATATTATCATAATATATCTTATTGAATATTTATCAGAGAAGCTAATTATGGTTCGAAAGAAAAATTAATATGCCAAACTTTCAACAAATATCTCATGCTAAAATTCCTCCATTTATATTAAATTAAACAAATATTTAATTATCATGTTTATCAACAATTTTTATTTATTCATCAATTATTTACAACTCCTCAATCTTTCAATAATTATTCCTAATTAATATTATAGGATCACAATATTGACAAGCAGATCGTTCCCAGGAAAGAGGGGACTTTCCGATAACGATTTCTCCTTACTGAAGCGCAATTAAATAACCTAACCCCTTTTCTCGATAGAACTTTTTAGACATTATCAATAATGCTATCCAATAATATTAATTCAATAATATGAGTTACTGTGTCGTGAAAATTATTGAATCAATAATGCAAAATACTATTCAATTATCACCATAGCAATTATTGCACCAATAATATGAAAGACTGTGCAATTTTATTGTATCAATTATTGAGTGACTTCTTACTTAAGAATCAATAATCAGAAATACTGTGCAATATCGTGTGTCACTGTTCAACCACGCGTATTACTGTACTTTTATAACCAGGTATTTCAACAGTTTTAACTGTAAAAGTTTTGCCATTATTTTTATCAAAAGGTTATTTTTGTTATTTTCTATATCCGACAGTTATTCCATTATGTGGTCCACTAATGATTGCGTCGTCGTATAGATATTCCCGACAAATAGAATATCCCCCGACCAACACGAATATTCCCCGACAAAACGAATATTTTATGACCACTTGCTTACTTTGCAAAATTTGCACATTTGACCCATAACTACAACATTATTTCAATCAACACCTTATTATTCAAAAATAATATTTAGAGAAATTAAATATTTATTCATAAAAAGTTGGGGTCTTACAATTATTGAATCAATAATGTAAAATATTATTCAATTATCACTGTAGCAATTATTGCACAAATAATATGAAAGACTGTGCAATTTTACTGTATCAATTATTGAGTGGCTTCTTACGTAAGAATCAATAATAAGAGATACTGTGTAATACTGTGTGCCACTGTGCAACCACACATATTACTATTCTTTTATCACCGGGTATTTCAACAATTTTAACGGTAAAAGTTCTGCCGTTATTTTTAGAAAAAGGTTATTTCTGTCGCTTTCTATATTTGACAATTATTCCGTTATGTGGTCCACCAATGATTGCGCCGTCGTACATATATTTCCTGATAAAAAGAATATCCCCCGACCAAAATGAATATTTCCCAACAAAATGAATATTTTATGACCCCTCGTTTACTTTGCAAAATTTTCACATTTCACCCATAACTAAAGCATTGTATCAAATCAACACCTTATTATTCAAAAATAATAATTAGAAAAATTGAATCTTTATTCATAAAAAGTTGGGGTCTTACACATATCCTCATCCACATCGGCCACCACATTAAAATATGATGTCGACCCCAGATTCTCATAATCCTCTGATGGATCTTCCTCTTCTGGCTCTAGCTCCTCAACATTCACTACTGGTACCTCCGCCACTTGCATTGGTACTGGTAATAACATGTTAACTTACTCCTTTCTCACCAAATATATATATCCCTATACATAGAGCTATCGATTGACATCTACAATAACGCATAGCATGTTGATTAGTACATAATACACAATAATATAAGCACAAAATCACATTTAATTTATTTAAGGTTAATTTCCATCTTTTAAATCTTTCGATAATAAGTTTTCTCAATACTTAAGAACTCTATTTGAATTACTTTACTTCCAACTTCATCTACTATTACCAAGGTTATTAGCCTAAGGTTCTTCCCCCTTAAGTTTTATAACCTAAGATTTGATACTAACCTGTGACGCCCCCAAATTTGGGTACTTTAAATCCACATATATGGTGCTACACGGTACTACTAACTATACATTTATTCCAATAAATCTACATCAAAATGAACATATTTACTAAGTTCTTATTACAATAATAATAATAAATCTTTCCCAGGTTCTGTTAACCATTACATTCTTCATTGTCATAGTACAAGTTCATACAAATATATACTAGTCCATTACAAGATAACTTATTTATCCATCTTGGCTTTGCCCCTATCCTTACTGGAAGTCCATTCGTTCCTAGCTGCAATCATATAATTAAAGAAAGAAGTGAGCATAACTAGCTCAGCAAGTCTAACAATATATAATATAATTACAACATCAAAAATCATATGATTTATCTTCACTAACTAAACAAATAGTTATGAAGTACTATGAATAATTGAAATAACACTTTTACATTCCCTTAAAACAGTTCCAAAGTATATACATACTTAAGAATACTGAGTAAGTTAAAAGACCTTTAACATTCTCATTTTGTTTTCATTCACGAAAAGGACATCCCCAGCACTAAGACCGTATATCCGATATAACTTACAAGCACTTCTAGGTGATCAACCTATAGTACTCTATGTTTATCAACACTCATCCGTTAAACTTATTTACGTTTAAGTTTTGGTAACCTCTTATGCCTATCGAGTAAACGACGTAAAATACCTTTGCTTATTCATACTCAGGCTTACCTTTGAATCCATACCAAACAATTGGTTTAAGATAGCGTTATCAATACTATATTGAAAGACTTGTAAACAAATCAATCAAACTCTAAAGGTTTGTCTAGCCGAGTTAAAACTGGCATCAATTCTTTCGTAAAAAAATTCATGCATGTTATAACATGAATCACAGAAACTTGACTAACACGAAGGTCAGACAAGCGTTAGTAAAATTTGCCTTCAAGTGTCTTCTACTTTTAAGTTCAACCATTCTCGGTCTTTACAGTTTCTACATGATATATTCACATAGCACACTGAAATTAACTACAAAATAATTTAAACACATTGTTTATACAAACTTCTTTCTCTTCTAAGTCTTAATCAAATTTATTTCATTAATAATATTCATTCAAGCTTATTTAACGTTCATTACTGCTTATTAACATTTATGACGGCTTATTAACATTACATGTCATAAACCAATACTCATCGATCATCGTTTAAGTACTACGATGGTTGTAACCCTAATCGGTTTGATAGTTCGGACACATTTCCCCCGGATTACCAATATCGGATTTTGTATAGGAATTACAAAAGTTTTATCTTCATTTTTCATCATTCTCTTACTACGCATGTCTATTACATTTTATATAACCTCATGACACACGTTAAACTCGAATACGATTCACGGTTCACATCTTTGCATTTTACGTTCTTCATTTCATTATTTTTAATCAACGTTAAATTCCTAAATTCATAGTTATACATGTTATTTAGGAAGTCTTTCTTCTTGTATATTAAGTATATACATGCCCCATAATTACCATGTGAAAAGTTGGATTAACAAAAGCTCGCGTCAGACTTATATCTCTTAAGAGCACTGCAACGCCACCTTCAGGTCTAATACTCGCGCTGCATTACGAGTTGGCAGTGACTGAGCCCCCGAGCCAGCGTTGTAGTGGCGCTTTACAATGCATGGGTGGCGCTGTAGTGCCTCCCTTGAGCCATTGAAAAAATTTTAAACTTTTCAATACAATTCCTTCCCGAGCTTGTAACATGATTGTTATAACTCAAAATTGGCTCGTTCAAAAGCCATTATCCCATATATCGCATGTACTACGATTTCATCTGGACAGACTAATTTTCTAAATCCGTTAATGATAAACTCACTGTTTAACTTTTTATTACATGTTCGTTAAACGTTCGTGAGTGTTCTTCGCTCGTTTCTTTGTTTTAAGTCTGAATTTGACCATTCTTGAGTCCATGACTTTTAAAAACATTGTTCTCCGATACTCCACTGAAAACCTAGATTTCTAAGTTATACGACGACTTTTGACTATCGTCCCGAAAATCTTAGTTAACTACAATTTCGATGATTAACGTCTTTTCTCGTATATTTTGCCATAACTTCGTTACTCGAGATTTTTACATCAAACCAAATGGAATAAATCCATTGGTTAGTCATCTATATGTTAACCAAGCTGTTTACATCTAACTTATACCTGATGGTTTTCAATTTGTCCATCAACAATCATTCTAAGTTTTATGCATTTTCTTCGATTAATGCTTAATTAGTCGATTATGATTCTCACTTAGACATGACTTATTAACATTTTTGTTCACTAATAGTCATCCTTATTACTCTGGAAGAGACATGCTCCTCCAATTCATACTCTCTTATAAAAACTTAATCGAAAATAATTGTAAGTTTAAGTTTTCGTGTTTTTACCTTTGCGTTCTTCGCTTTCTTGCTTAAAGCTTGCTTAGTTTGCTTTGTTTCTTTTTGGATTCTTTGTTAATGTTTTTTTTTCTCTCTCTCTCAATATAAGTGTTCAATGTTTGTAAACTAACAAATGAACTCTTAAGCTTCTTATTTATAAAAAATCAAAGTGAGGGCAAAATGGTCATTATGACACCTCCTTACTATTCACACCTCATATTTAAATCTTTCAAAGGTAGCTAACCAACTTACTTGGCCACCAACTGGCCGGCTCTATGGGGTTGTGGGGCCCTCATGGGTTACCCCAACCCATTGACCCATCAATTTGACCCACGGTTCGGTTCTAGGTTTAGACTTGGAATTAATTAAATATCAGGCCTAGTCTTGGGCTTGATTTAACTTATCATTGGGCCTTGATATAATTCATCATTAGGCCTCATTCATTGTCCAATTGGACTTGACAAAGTCTAGGTCCAACAACTAAAGTCCATTAAGACTTATTTGTATTCTTACCGTATTATTCTCGTATTCTCTTCGTATAATATTCATATTATACGTCGTATTATATGTGACGTCCCCAGATCCAGGTCCAAAATCATCGTGGATTTGGTACAATCAAATTCTATAACTATTGTGGAAGATATAAACATAAGTTGTTTATACAATACATTTACACACTATTCCCAAAGTTTGAGTAACATTAACTTATACACAAATCAATAACCTATCTATATTACAATGTTATTATTATAATATTGTTACAAATCTAGCTGCACACATAGTCCCAAGCTGAACTTGGCTTTATCCTTTCCTGTATCCGAATGTATTCTTCTTAATCTGCAATGTTAATCATGATATAGCAAGGGTGAGCAACAAGTTTGCCCAGCAAGTTTAAGTTTAATAAATTATGATATATCATGATAGGAAGAATTTTGAATAATAGCTGGCTAACATTCAACAATATAATTGTGAACTAGCATGGACAATTTTGCATAGCTGAACGAACATAGTACATGAACATGAACATATCAATTATATCTGAACTGAATGGTAATGAAGGTGATCAGCCTTTCATACCTGATGAATACATGCAATATGCACTGAGTACGATTCAATAATTCATAGACATGACAATCAGCAATGATTAACCACAAGTATATTTGAATGAAATAACTCGAGGTCGAGTTAAGAAAACTTGCATGTACCGTTGATTACCGTTATGCAATATAATAAGCTTTATCTGAACCTAATATATAAATAATATCGATATACAAATTAGAATGATATCATCACAATATTTAAAATAACCTAAACACATAATCCTATCAGTCTATACAACACACAAGACTTAGTATCAAGTCAAACTATTACAGTCTGAATTGAATCCGGCACAATTCTAACATCCCGACGGCCTAGTCGGAGAATTATCGAGTCTAATATCGATAAGACTCGGTCTAATAACATAACAATTAACTTAGATAATTTTTTTATCAGTCAAAATATTTTTCATAAGCTCGTAATAATTTTTAAATAATTATTATCATTAATCATAAATTTTCAATCATTAATATCATATATATATATGAATTAAATACCACTTAATTCTATTATCATTAATATTTGTTTAATATTAAATATTAATGAAAATCATGTCATAATATTATAATATATTTATAATATACCAAAGTATTTTTAATACCTTAAAATTATATTTATATGATTTTTAAACCTTTAAATTCATTATCGATAATTGCAATTAATATTAAATATTAATGTTTTACATGACAAAATATCAAAAGTTATATTTTATAACTTAAAAAATATTTTTATAACCTTTAAATTATTTTTATATAATTTTTAAATCATTAATTTATTTTTCCATAATTTATTTAATACATTTATTAAATAAATTAATTACCAATAATATAAATTTATTAATGAAATTCATCACAAAATATTAAAAGTCATTAAAAATAACTTAAAATATTTTCTTATATCATAATATAATTTTCATGATTTTTCAAACATTAAAATCATAATTAAGTAATTTATTTAATATTATAATTAAATACCATTAATATCCCAAAAATATTAAATATTAATGAAATATATTCAAAATAATTAAAAACTAATTTTTAGGCCTTAAAATAATTTTAACGATTTTATTTTGAATTTTAATAATTAAAATCTATTTTTCTCTATTTATTTAATAAAAATAATTAATTATGTAATTAACTGTCGCTAAAGGTGCAATAGGCGACAAAACCGTCGATGATTGTGTTCTTGAGCCTGCCCAGATCTTCATAGTCAGTTAACTAGGTGCTTAGTTTGACCAGTGAAATTTCTTTGATCCTTATGTATATGGGCTTGTATTTCCTCTAATGTTGTAGTATTCATGACACACTACAACCTTAATCAACTGTCATGGCCAACACATAACACCACAACAAGATCTAAGCTACCAAACATCTTGTCAGACGTGTTCTTGAGTTTCTAGGCTGCCCAGAAACTCAAGCAGTGTCAAGGTCCCTTTTTGAGCCTTAATTAATCCGGTCTCTAGTCATATTTTAGGTGGTTTAAAGATACCAGATTATAATGCTTATGTAATAGGAGAACATAGTAACACTAAATCAACCTAACAACATCAAATGTGCAAGATCAAGGCTGGTAAAAGTACTGACAGAATCGTGTTCTTAGACTTTCTGGGTTTTCCAGAAATGGAACCCAGACAGTCAGTCAACCTATGTTTGACCCTGATTAATTTTCATTCTGTTTATGATATAACTAATATAATGGCATGTATGTGTAGTCTACATGTCAGGCTACAACAACAAAACAACAACTTCGCCAAACGCATTAGAATCAAGATCCGAAGCTATCAAAACGCTTGTCAGACTTTCTAGGTTTCTGGGTTGCCCAGAAACTCAGTTGGTCATGGTCGGTCAACGACCTTTGACCCTTTATAACTTAAAATGTACTCATGATCAAGGCTTGATTCAATTTCCGGATCAAAGCCCTTACAACATAGAACAGATCGATAACATAAAACACAATAAACATCTAAAAGAGAAGAATCTAGAGGCCCTGACATTAGGTTGTCAGGCCTTATTTTCCAACTTTACCAAATTTGTGAAATCTTTAAATTCGTGCATCTAGATGTTATTGATCCAAGTTATAACAACCCAGATCACTAAATGACATCCTTATACACAACTCAAAACAACAAATCATATAACATAAGATCACATGATTTAGGGTTTATACCTTATAGGCTTAGATCTTTGAATCTGATCTTGTTGATCTGTTATTGAAAAGCTAAATGGTGATATTAGCTTATCTTCCCACTCATTCTCACTCCCCATCTCGAAAATTATAGAGAGAGAAGGTCTTGGATAGTTTGCTAAGTAAATTAAGAGAGTTTTCTTACTTTTTTTACTTTTATTTTTGATTCAATGAATTTGGCTAAGATGGCTGCTGATATGAGAGATATATGGCACATAGAAGTCTTAGAGTTGGTCACCGACTCAAGTCTTGGCTAGATCTACACGTTACTTATTAAAGAAATTAAAAAGGGTACTTTGGTCATTTGGATTTTAATTTGAATGACATAAATGACAATTGCTACAACCCTTAGGGTTTGAACCTTTAGGGTTTAACCCTTAGGGTTAAAACCTAAGGTTCTTAAAAAAATCAATTTTCTAGGATTTCTAATTTAGGTTTTCAAAATAGAAAATTAATATTTCTAAATTATAATTAGGATTCTCTAATTATACTAAGATTTCCTAATCATAATTCAAGCTTGCTAATTAGGATTAATATTTCCTAATTAAAATTTCTAATTTAGCAATTTGGTCCATAATTGTACATTAGGGTTTCTAACGGAACAATTAGGGTTTTAAACTTTAAAAATTAGGGTTTTCTAATTAATTATTAGAGTTTCCCTAATTAAGTCTATAATCATAAATACGTACTTTTAAATTCCCAATTTAGGGTTTTCGAATTTCGAATTAGGGTTTCGAATTCCCAAAACTGAAATTAGGGTTTCCAGAACCGGTAATAGGGTTTCCAGCTAATCGTTAACATTTTCTAACTGAACGTCGATGTTCTTAATATATAATTAGGGTTTGCCACTGATATAATTTATCTGGTCAACCCTTGACCCTTAACCACATACTATACACAAATATAACCATATACACAGAACATATACACTTATACCCTTAATCCTGAATAATTCACCAAAAAATTTCAAATTCAAAAAATTCCTTCTCAGAAATCTCAAATCCATTCACTTATTTTCAGTCTAGATTTATTATTTAACCTTTAATCCATCATTTAAGATTTAAATAATTATCTAAATTCTTGGGTTGTTACATTCACCCCTTCTTCTAAAAATTTCCACCCCGAAATTTACCTTACACCCTATACCTTTCATACATAGCAGCACATGCTACTCAAAACATCTCTCACAAGAGTTAAATTATTCAAATCATACTGAGGAGTCATATAGACTACAAACTTTCATTTTCCAAAAGGTTTTATGGAAATTCATCCGTAAACCGCTCTGCTCTTATGGACATAGTGGGTAATTAGCCCTTTATGCCCGATAATTATTAAGTACTGCTGGTTTGATCTGTTTCTCGGGACTGCCATAGGCACAAAAATTGTACCTCAGTCTTATCAGATTCCTCACCAAAATAATTCGGTTCAGAAAAATTTTCAAAGAACGCTTAGAATTTTATAAACGTTAGTCTAGCTGAATCAAATAGCATAGACTCATACCAATAATTCAATTCAATCGAAATATTTAGGTCTAGCCAAACCCCGTTGGCAAATTAAAATTTTAAAAATAGTTTGAAAATGATGTCATGATGTCGTACTGTATTAACAGCCCGTTTGAGGATGTCGTCATCCAGTGACTTTGTCATACACATCATATAATAGTAGAACAACGATTTTAGATCATATTCAACACTAAGTATTCCTGTATTTATAACTCCATCACCTTTTTATCATCTTTGCACCAGGTTACATGGTACATAAGTGATAAATAAAAATATATTTTGATATTTCAAATCATTATCGTCTAGCCGAAACAAGCAGCATAGACTATACTTTAAATCATTCAAAAATCATTACAAATTAGTTTTATCATCTCAACAGGTAATGATGTGTCGATGGCCCGAAGTCCACACATACACAATGGTCACCAGAAGTTGAGAATAAAAATTCATTTCTAAAAGCACATAGTGCGTATTTAGCTTGATGTCAAAAATTTCAAAGTCTAGTATAGCTAGCAGATTTGGGAAATCTATGTCTCCACTAATAATCCATTGCCTAATAATGTAATCTATTCCTATTATCCTCAATACTCCATTCACACTTAGTTCTACCCAGTTCGTCAAACTTACAACACGTTATGAGTTCAGGAACTTTCCACAATCATATGAGTTTAAGAACTTGTCCTAGACAGTCATTTGGCGTCCATTTGCTGAGGGGTCCAAAAACATTTCATATAATTATGAGTCACAAACTTATCATAAGTATAAGTTTTAAGAACTAGAACTTAACCTTATAGTCTCTAACTATACCCTACCTATCTGTTATACACATGAGAAAAGAATCAACTTCTCAACAGACATTTGAATGATTATCAGTACCAAAAACTAAGTGGTTTGTACACCAAGTACAATTCCCTGCCCATAACAAGGAATCATACAACTCAGCTGCTGACATGAGTCCTCAATTGAAATTCCCACCTACTCTTAACTCCATTCTCAATACGAATTTCATTTAATCCGTATTTATAATCCTTTCCTGAATCTGTACCAATTCATAGACACACAACAATCTTTGCTGTAAACTTTTCAATCATTCGCTAGATTCTTCTCCATACTATAATCTTATTAGATCACGGGGTGATCTCATCATATATATTACGATTCATTTCTATACTATGATCATTTTTTTTACGATCTCCTGTCCTTGTACTTTTAGTCTTTTAGACTCTATCTATTCATCACTATTGTTCACCTTTATAATCAGAGTTAGGGAACTCCGTGTCTTTTATAACCCGCCGAGATTCGTCTTTGAATCTTACCGACACACTAACTCTATTTGAGTTAGTACTTATCCTAATCACTGCGGTTATTAGACTAAGGTAATCCTACCCTAGGTTTATAACCAACAACTTTGATACCAACTTTGACATCCCCAGATCCGGGTCCCAAATCACCATGGATCTGGTACAATCAAATTCTATAACTATTGCGGAAGATATAAACATAAGTTGTTTATACAATACATTTACACACTATTCCCCAAGTTTGAGTAACCTTAACTTATACACAAATCAATAACATATCTATCTTACAATGTTATTATTATACAATATTGTTACAAATCTAGCTGCACATATAGTCCCAAGCTGAACTTGGCTTTATCCTTTCATATATCCAAACGTATTCGTCTTAATCTGCAATGTTAATCATGATATAACAAGGGTGAGTAACAAGTTTGCCCAGCAAGTATAAGTTCAATAAATTATGATATATCATGATAGGAAGAATTTTGAATAATAGCTGGCTAACATTCAACAATATAATTGTGAACTAGCATGGACAATTTTGCATAGCTGAACGAACATTGAACATGAACATGAACATATCAATTATATCTGAACTGAATGGTAATGAAGGTGATCAGCCTTTCATACCTGATGAATACATGCAATATGCACTAAGTACGATTCAACAATTCATAGACATGTCAATCAGCAATGATTAACCACAAGTATATTTGAATGAAACAACTCGAGGTCGAGTTAAGAAAACTTGTCTATACTGTTGATTACCGTTATGCAATATAATAAGCTTTATCTGAACCTAATATATAAATAATATCGATATACAAATTAGAATAATATCATCACAATATTTAAAATAACCTAAACACATTAACACATAATCCTACTAGTCTATACAGCACACAAGACTTAGTATCAAGTCAAACTATTACAGTCTGAGTTGAATCCGGCACAATTCTGACATCCCGACGGCCTAGTCGGAGAATTATCAAGTCTAATATCACTAAGACTCGGTCTAATCACTTAACAATTAACTTAGATAATTTTAGTATCAGTCAAAATATTTTTCATAAGCTCGTAATAATTTTCAAATAATTATTATCATTTATCATGATTTTTCAATCATTAATATCATATATATATATATATATGAATTAAATACCACTTAATTCCATTATCATTAATATTTATTTAATATTAAATATTAATGAAAATCATGTCATAATATTATAATATATTTATAGTATACCAAAGTAATTTTAATACCTTAAAATTATATTTATATGATTTTTAAACCTATAAATTCATTATCCGATATTGTTATTAATATTAAATATTAATGTTTTACATGATAAAATATCAAAAGTTATATTTTATAACTTCAAATATTTTTATAACCTTTAAACTATTTTTATATAATTTTTACATGACAAAATATAATGGCATGTATGTGTAGTCTACATGTCAGGCTACAACAACAAAACAACAACTTGGCCAAATGCATTACCAGAAGCAAGATCCGAAGCTATCAAAACGCTTGTCAGACTTTCTAGGTTTCTGGGTTGCCCAGAAACTCAATTGGTCATGGTCAGTCAACGACCTTTGACCCTTGATAACTTAAAATGTACTCATGATCTGCGCTTGATTCAAGTTCCAGATCAAAGCCCTTACAACATAGAACATATCGATAACATAAAACACAATAAACATCTAACATAGAAGAATCTAGAGGCCCTAACATTAGGCTGTCATGCCTTATTTTCCAACTTTACCAGATTTGTGAAATCTTTAAATTCGTGCATCTAGATGTTATGGATCCAAGTTATAACAACCTAGATCACTAAAAGACATCCTAATACACAACTTAAAATAACAAATCATAACAAATAACATAAGATCACATGATTTAGGGTTTATACCTTCTAGGCTTAGATCTTTGAATCTGATCTTGTTGATCTATTATTGAAAAGCTAAATGGTGATATTAGCTTATCTTCCCACTCATTCTCACTCCCCATCTCGAAAATTATAGAGAGAGAAGGGTCTTGGATAGTTTGCTAAGTAAAGTAAGAAAGTTTTCTTACTTTTTTTACTTTTATTTTTGATTTAATGAATTTGGTTGAGATGGCTGCTGATATAAGAGATATATGCCAAAATGGAAGTCTTAGAGTTGGTCACCAACTCAAGTCTTGGCTAGATCTACAAGTTACTTATTAAATAAATGAAAAAGGGCACTTTGGTCATTTGGATTTTAATTTTAATGGCATAAATGACAATTGCTACAACCCTTAGGGTTTGACCCTTAGGGTTTAACCCTTAGGGTTAAAACCTAAGGTTCTTAAAAAAATCAATTTTCTAGGATTTCCAATTTAGGTTTTCAAAATAGAAAATTAATATTTCTAAATTATAATTAGGATTCTCTAATTATACTAAGATTTCCTAATCATAATTCAAGCTTGCTAATTAGGATTAATATTTCCTAATCAAAATTGTTAATTTAGCAATTTGATCCATAATTGTACATTAGGGTTTCTAACGGAACAATTAAGGTTTCAAACTTTAAAAATTAGGGTTTTCTTATTAATTGTTAGAATTTCCCTAATTAAGTCTATAATCATAAATACATACTTTTAAATTCCCAATTTTGGGTTTTCGAATTTCGAATTAGGATTTCGGATTCCCGAAACAAAATTAGGGTTTCTAGAACCGGTAATAGGGTTTCTAGCTAATCGTTAACGTTTTCTTACTGAAGTCGATGTTCTTAATATATAATTAGGGTTTGCCACTGATATAATTTATCTGGTCAACCCTTGACCCTTAACCACATACTATACACCAATATAACCATATACACAGAACATATACACTTATACCCTTAATCCAGAATAATTCACCACAAAATTTTAAATTCACAAAATTCCTTCCCGGAAATCTCAAATCCATTCACTTATTTTCAGTCTAGATTTATTATTTAACCTTTAATCCATCATTTAAGATTTAAATAATTATCTAAATTCTCGGGTTGTCACATTCACCCCTTCTTCTAAAAATTTCGTCCCCGAAATTTACCTTACACCTTATACTTTTCATACACAGCAGCACATGTTACTCAAAACATCTTCACAAGAGTTAAATTATTCAAATCATACTGAGGAGTCATATAGACTACAAACTTTCATTTTCAAAGAGGTTTTATGGAAATTCATCCGTAAACCGCTCTGGTCTTATGGACATAGTGGGTAATTAGCCCGTTATGCCCGATACTTATTAAATCTTCTTTGTCTCGATTCATTTTTCTAAATCTTTGCCATGAAGCACAAAAATTGTACCTCAGTCTTATCGGATTCCTCACCAAAATAATTCGGTTTAGGAAAATTTTCAAAGAATGCTTAGAATTTTATAAACGTTGGTCTAGCTGAATCAAATAGCATAGAGTCATACTAGTAATTCAATTCAATCAAAATATTTAGGTATAACCAAATCTCATTGGCAAATTAAAAATTTAAAAATAGTTTGAAAATGATGTTATGATACCGTACTGTATTAACAGCCCGTTTGAGGATGTCGTCATCCAGTGACTTTGTCATACACATCATACAATAGTAGAACAATGATTTTAGATCATATTCAACACTAAGTATTCATGTATTTACAACTCCATTAACTTTTTATCATCTTTGCACCAGGTTACATGGTACATAAGTGATAAATAAAAATATATTTTGATATTTCAAATCATTATCGTCTAGCCGAAACAAGTAGCATAGACTATACTTTAAACTGTTCAAAAATCATTACAAATTAGTTTTATCATCTCAACAGGTAACGATGTGTCGATGGCACGAAGTCCACACATACACAATGGTCACCAGAATTTGAGAATAAAAATTCATTTCTAAAAGCACATAGTGCGTATTTAGCTTGATGTCAAAAATTTTGAAGTCTGGCATAGCTAGCAGATTTGGGAAACCTATGTCTCCACTAATAATACATTGCCTAATAATGCTATCTATTCCTATTATCCTCAATACTCCATTCACACTTAGTTCTACCCAGTTCGTCAAACTTACCACACGTTATGAGTTCAGGAACTTTCCACAATCATATGAGTTTAAGAACTTGTCCTAGACAGACATTTGGCGTCCATTTGCTAAGGGGTCCAAAAACATTTCATATAATTATGAGTCACAAACTTACCATAAGTATGAGTTTTAAGAACTCGAACTTAACCTTATATTCTCTAACTATACCCTACCTATCTGTTATACACATGAGAAAAGAATCACCTTCTCAACAGGTATGTAGCAAATAGCGTGATACATACATTTTAATGATTATTAGTACCAAAAACTAAGTGGTTTGTACACCAAGTACAATTCCCCGCCCATAACAAGGAATCATACAACTCAACTGTTGACATGAGTCCTCAATTAAAATCCCCTCCTAATCTTAACTCCATTCTCAATACGAATTTCATTTAATCTGTATTCATAATCATTTCCTGAATCTGTACCAATTCATAGACACACAACAATCTTTGCTGTAAACTTTTCAATCATTCGCTAGATTCTTCTCCATACTATAACCTTATTAGATCACGAGGTGATCTCATCGTATATATTACGATTCATTTCTATACTATGATCATTTTGTTTTACGATCTCCTGTCCTTGTACTTTTAGTCTTTTAGACTCTATCTATTCATCACTACTGTTCACCTTTATAATCAGAGTTAGGGAACTCCGTGTCTTTTATAACCCGTCAAGATTCGTCTTTGAATCTTACCGACACACTAACTCTATTTGAGTTAGTACTTATCATAATCACTGTAGTTATTAGACTAAGGTAATCCTACCCTAGGTTTATAACCAACAACTTTGATACCAACTGTGACATCCCCAGATCCGGGTCCCAAATCACCACTGATCTGGTACAATCAAATTCTATAACTATTGCGGAAGATATAAACATAAGTTGTTTATACAATACATTTACACACTATTTCCCAAGTTCGAGTAACCTTAACTTATACACAAATCAATAACATATTTATCTTATAATGTTATTATTATACAATATTATTACAAATCTAGCTGCACACATAATCCCAAGGTGAACTTTGCTTTATCCTTTCATGTATCCGAACGTATTTGTCTTAATCTGCAATGTTAATCATGATATAACAAGGGTGAGTAACACGTTTTCCCAGTAAGTATAAGTTCAATAAATTATGATATATCATTATAGGAAGAATTTTGAATAATAGCTAGCTAACATTCAACAATATAATTGTGAACTAGCATAGACAATTTTGCATAGCTGAATGAACATTGAACATGAACATGAACATATGGACTTCAAGGCGCTACGTTTAAGGACTTCAAGGCAGTTGGACCACCAGAATTCCATGGGTCCATGAATTCAGTTGAAGCACAGACCTGGATCATGGAAATTGAGAAGGTTTTTGATGTGGCTAGGGTAGAGGATAATCAGTAAGATCGCTTTTGCAACATTCATGTTGAAAGCAGAGGATAGTTATTAGTAGCGAGTGATAAAACTCGAGAGGACCAGAATTATGACTTGGGAAAGGTTTAAGGAGATTTTCTTTGAGACCTATTTTCGGAGAGTTGAAAAGCCGATTAAATACTAGTTTTAGATGAAGGGCGAGGAATAGGCGGTGTCGTCGAGTATGCCATGAAATTCAATGAGTTAGCGAGGTTTTGCGCCATATCAAGTCAACACTGAGATGAGCGTAAGGCAAAGAGATTTGAGCAGGAATTGAAGCCCTGGTTTTTTAGTAGGTTTCCTTGTTCCGATTGAAGACTTTTGGCAAATCGTAATGGAAAAGGTCATTCTCGCTGAAGGTGGAGGTGAGGCGGTAACCAAGTTCAATCAGGAACAGAAAAAGAAGAAGAATGAAGTGGAGGTGAAGAATGGAGGTGGTGGTAGTGGAAATGGTAATAATAACTTTGAAAAGAAAGTGGAATGGAAATGTGGGTCTTTGAGGAATCAACAAGGTATCCGGCGAGAATAAGAAGTTTGAAGCATGTGCTACATGCGGGAAGTTTCACAAGGGTGTATGCTTGATGGGGAAGCGTGTATGCTTTAACTATGGCCAGGAGGGTCACATTGCCCCAAATTGCAATCAACCCAAGAAGAATGTTTGCTATTTTTGCGGGTCCAAGGATCACTTTGCTCATGAGTGCCCCAAGAAGAAAGATGGAGAAGCAACGGGAAACAAGGGAGGTAGCAGTGGAGGTACATGGGCCATTACTGGACCGACGACATCAACTAAACCCACAGCCAGAACCTTCAACATGACTGTGCAAGATGATGTGCAATCAAAGGATGTGGTGTCAGGTATTATCCCAATCAATGATATTGATGCTTATGTATTATTTGATTCGGGTGCTACTTGCTCATTTATATCTGATGAATTTGCTATGAGATTAGGATTGCCTAGTGAAGAATTGAATTTCCCTCTGAACATAGAAATCGCGAATAAGGAAGTAATTCCTGTTAGGTTCGTATACAAGAAGCTGTCAGAGGGTGAACATTAAGGAAATATCTTGATGGTAGATTTAATTCGATTAGGCTTGGAGAGTTTGATGTTATTTTGGGAATGGATTGGTTGTTCAATTATGGGGCAATAATTGGACCGCCAAAAGAAATGTGTAAACCTTATGACTCCGTCAAAGGTAGTTTTCAATGGTAGAAAATCGCCTAGACAAATGAGATGTCTAACGATTATGCGAGCAAGAAGTTATTGAGTCAAGGTCGTGTGTGGGTTATTTAGCTTACATAGTCGATACTCGGAAGAAGGGTCTAAACCGGAAGAAATACCAGTGGTTAGGGAATTTGTGGATGTGTTTTCAGAGGATTTGTCAGGACTTCCGCCTGACAGAGAAATAAAGTTCGTGATCGACTTAGTGCCAGGAACCGCTCCGATATCGAAAGCCCCGTACATGAATGGCTCCGGTAGAGATGAAGGAACCGATGGTACAACTCTGAGGAGCTATTGGACAAGAAATACATTCGGTAGGAGTGTGTCATAGTGGGGAGCACTGTGTTATTCAGTAAAGAAAAGGATGGGTCAATGCGTCTTTTGCATTGATTATAGGGAGTTAAACAAAGTCACTATTAAGAATAAATATCCATTCTTGAGAATAGATGATTTATTTGACGGTTGAAGGGTGCTAGATATTTCTCAAAAATAAATTTGAGGGTGGGTATCAAGAATCGAAAGTAAGGAAGGAGGATGTCACAAGAAGGCGGCATTAGAATCGGTATGGACATTCGAATTTTTGGTGATGTCTTTTGGTTTGACAAACGACCACCTGCGGCGTTCATGGATTTGATGAGCAGGTGTTTAAACCATTTTAGACAAGTTTGTGGTGGTGTTTATCGGCGATATTACGGTGTATTCGGATCTCAAGAAGAACACGTGGAACACTTACGTCTAATCTTTGGAGAGCGCTTAAGAAAGGAAAAGTTGTGTGAAATTCTCTAAATGTGAATTACGGTTTTAAGCGTGTACAATTTCTTGGGCATGTAATTGACAAGGATGGAATCTCAGTGGATCCATCAAAGGTCGAAGCTGTGATAAATTGGGAACAACCAAGAACTCTGTCAGAAGTAAGAAGTTTCTTAGGATTGGTAGGGTATTACAAAAGGTTTATCCAGGATTTCTCCAAGATTGCCACTCCGTTGACAAATTTGACGATGAAATCTATAAAATTTGTTGGGACGGAGAAATGTGAAGGAAGTTTTCAGGAATTGAAAAAGAAGCTAAGTATGGCACCTATGTTGTCATTACCAGATAGTACAGGAAATTTTGTGGTGTACAGTGATGCTTCACACAAGGGATTAGGATGTGTCCTTATGCAGAACAAAAAAGTTATCGTGTATGCATCAAGGCAATTGAAAGATTACGAAAAAGGGTATCTGACTCATGATTTAGAGTTGGCGGCGGTTGTGTTTGCTTTAAAATTATAGAGACATTATCTCTATGGAGAAAAATGTGAGATCTACACAGACCATAAAAGTTTGAAGTACATTTTCACTCAGAAGGACCTGAACATGCGTCAAAGGAGATGGATGGAATTGATAAAGGATTGCGATTGTGACATCTTTTATCATCCAGGCAAGGCAAATGTGGTTGCAGATGCCTTGAGTAGGAAAGGCAGAGAAAAGTTGATGTTGTTAACTGATAAGGAGGAGATTATTACAACAATGTCAAGGATAGAGTTGGAAATCAAATTTCCAAAAGAATCCGATGGAAAATTATACCAGATGGAAGCCAGTCTAACTTTGGTGGACAAAGTGAAGAACGCTCAACTGCAAGATGAGGAATGCAGAAAAATAAGAGAAAGTGTGGTCGAGGGAAAAGAAGTAAAATACAAGGTTGATGTTGATGGAATGCTGAGATTCGAGGGACGAATCTGGGTTCCAGCAGTACCAGATATTAAAGAGGATATCTTGACAGAAGCTCATAACTCGAGATATTCGATTCATCCAGGAAGTACGAAGATGTATCAAGATATGCGACGACATTTTTAGTGGCCAAATATGAAAAAAGACGTTGCAGAATGCGTTGCAAAGTGCTTAACATGTCAGAGAGTCAAGGCCGAGCATCAAAGACCAAGCGGGTCACTTCAACCGTTGGAGATACTGGAATAGAAATGGGAACATATCACAATGGATTTTGTGGTAGGTCTCCCAACAACTCAGAAAGGATACAATGCAATTTGGGTGATAGTGGATAGATTGACAAAATATGCACACTTTTTGCCAATAAATATTAGATTCAATCTTGATCAGCTGGCAAGGTTATATGTTAAAGAGATCGTTGCAAGACATGGAGTTCCAGTGTCAATTGTGTCAGATAGAGATCCGAGGTTCACATCAAACTTCTGGAAGAGACTACAGGAATGTATGGGAACACAGTTGCGAATGAGTACGGCATATCATCCGCAAACAGATGGCCAAAGCGAACGAACGATTCAGAAATTAGAAGATATGTTGAGAGCATGCGTCATGGATTTCAAAGGAAGCTGGGATGAATAATTATCGTTGGTGGAATTTTCCTATAATAATAGTTACCACGCAAGCATCGGCATGCCACCTTATGAAGCATTGTATGGCAGGAGGTTCAGAACTCCATTGTGCTGGGATGAAGTTGGTGAACGTCAACTGTTAGGACCAGAACTGGTACAACAAACTGCTGAGGTTGTCAAACTTATCAGAATAAGATTGATAGCTGCTCATGACAGACAAAAGAAATATGCCGATCAACACAGACAAAATTGTGAATTGGACGTAGGAAGTTACGTTTTCCTAAAAATTTCACCTTGGAAGGAAAAAATTCGATTTGGTAAAAAGGGAAAACTAAGCCCGAGGTTTATTGGGCCCTTCAAAGTGCTGCAAAAAGTTGGGGCGGTGGCTTACGAGGTAGCTCTACCTCCAGAATTGCAAAATATTCATAATGTTTTTCATGTTTTCATGTTACGACCATATAAGTCTGATTACAAGCACGTGATCGAGTACGAACCATTGCAGTTTGAGAAAGACTTGTCCTATGAATAGAATCCTATCCTGATTGTTGACAGGAAAGAACAAGTGCTCAGAAATAAAGTGATACCTTCTGTGAAGGTAATATGGAGGAACCACAATGTCGAAGAGGCTACGTGGGAACTCGAAGCTGAAATGATGAAGAATTACCCTGAGTTATTTGTTTAATCTGTGTCTTGATTACGGGGGATGAGAATCTTTATAAGTAAGGGAGAATGTGTGATGAATGAATTGTTTAAGTTGTGATTCGGGGATGAGAATCCTTGTAAAGAGAGGAATGATGTAACATTCCGAATTTTAATTGTTATATTAAATATTTATTGCATTAGATAAATATTTAATGGATGTATTTATGGTTGAATTTGTAATTGTTCAAATTTGATTCGATTTGGTTAATTATTTGTTAAATAAATAATTAAGAAAATTAATTATTTTATTCTAATTTAATTTAATTATTAAGTTGGAAAGTTTTGATTAATTGAATTATTATCCTTTTATTTGAATTTGTAATTCTAATTTTGTGGTATTGATTTATGTGTTGTAATAATTTAATAAAAGGTGGCAAATAACCTTTTACAAAGGAGTTATTAAAATAACTTAAAGGAGTTTTAATTGATTTTGCCAAACAAGGCCTATTGCTTATTAAGTCTTTATTCTAATTGTGTTTTACCAAACAAGGCATAAGGGTTAATTGATTATTTTTTTAGTGGTTAGCCAAACAAGCCTTATGGCTTTTGATTTTCAAATAAACATAATTGATGTCAGTTAAGTTAGTATTATATTATATATTTAATATTATTATTATTATTATTATATCATCGTTAGATATCTAAAGTACGCTAGATAGAGTTAGGAAGAAAAGAAAGACTCGAGGAAGAAGAAGAAGAGAAGAAAAAAAGTGAGAGAAAGAAAGAGAGGAAGAAAGGCTAGAGAATTTGAGAAAAGAATTGGGGAAAAGAAGTTTGATAATCAAAAGGGATAGCCATCATCTTCTACAATCAAGGTATTCTCCTACCCTTTTTTTTTAAGTTTTAAAGTTCTAGTTTTCTCTTCTCCTATTTCTCTGTAAAATTCTTGTGATAGGGTAAATTGTTGATTTTATGGGTATTCATATGATTAACTAGTGTTGTAAAGTTATTTTCATAAGTTTTATATGATTATAATCAATAAATTGTTGTTATGTATGTAGTTTGTGAAGAAAACCTTTTTACAGAGAGTTTATGTGAATGAATATAGGTTAATTTAAAATAGAAATTATGGGTTGTTTAGTTGTTTTATTGATAAATTAGCTATTCAATTTGTTAGAGTATGTATATACTTTGATAAAATGCTTTAAATTAACTGTTTTGGTTGAAAAACAAAATCACAGTATTGATTTTCATCAAAAATATCAAAAAATGAATTTTTATCAAAAATAGTGAAATTGGATGTTTTAAACTTGTTGTTTATGTTGTTGTATGGATAGAAACGTGTTAGGAACTCTTGAATTATGTTTACATGAAGTCTTTGTATGAATTATATGTGAATTAGACTGTTAGAAACGAACTTGTAGGCCAAAATTGGCTTTATGCATATGATTTTCGTAGTTGTTCATAGAAGTTCTAGAGTGACGCTAAGTATTGTAACTTAGCGATAAATCTCATGGCCTTATTTACTCATATACTACCGTAGCACCTAAGTAACTTATTTCTCGCGCCGCACCACAAGTATAAAAGTAGCACTTGCCATGCCTTGAGTTAGCGTAATGGTACGACATGGTACTTTTTTGTACTCGAATTTTTAAGGAATAGTTATGTGATGATAGTAGAATGTAAAATGTTAATTTTAGTACTTCTATACTATGAATAAGTATGTTATTAACAATTAACTTGTGTTATAACTTGATTATATGATTAAATAATCAAGCCTATATGATGAATGTAGTTAGTTAAATTTGTAAAAGTAGTAGTGACTAACTATATATCATGATGATATATATATATATATATATATATATATATATATATACATATAAGGTATTGTGATCTGAATTTATTCGGTTTAGCCTACGAGCAAGGCAAGTTTTCTAATTCTTTATCTTGTTGAACTATTTATTGTTTCAATTCGATTACCTTATAAATGATGCAAGCTTTCTAAACTTTGTTTTTGATATTGAACAAGTTATTCTTGTATTTAACTTGTTTTTTAGCATGCCCGAATATATTTGAATAGTTTATCGTTCATATTGCTATGCATGTTTAGTACTCAATTCTAATTAACCTTGACTTAATATTGTTCAAGCAAGGCATGTTATAGTTATTCAAAGTATATGCCATTAGATTATTCCTAAAGCATGATTTTGGTTTACCATGTTGATTCAATTACGATTATTCTATAGTATGATGTTATTGGTTTTATTCAACTAATTCTTAGTTGATGTTCGTTGAATTCTAAATTACCCTAAAATGTATCCAAACCAAACTCACTTTGGTGGTACTCTAAATACTGAGATGAACAACCCTATTATTAGGGGTAACTTACGCTTAGCGTTGAAATGTTTGTGCACAATACATTTATCACGGAAGGGTGACCCCCTAAGCACGAGGAGTCCCTATAGTCTTATGATTTATTAAAGTTTAAGTTGAAACATTACTTATAACTATGGACATAGTTCGTGGTCTTAGGACCCTCAGTTATATACTTCAGAATGTTGACAAATCATATTGTTTAAAATCCTATTGAGTCTCTTACCTAACATTTGTTGTAAAAGTTTGTCATTCATTATTATTTCAAGTGAGCTTTGTTTGCTCACTCTTGTTTATATAACTATTACAGTTAAGGATGAGAAGGCTGATGTACCTAGCACCAGTAACGGAAAAGGAAAGATGAACAAGTTTTGAAGACTTGTAATATGATAGTTTAGTATCAGTTTTTGAATGAATGGTTGTAATAAAGATTATTTATTTTCCGCATTTGAATGATTGTGTTTAAAGGTTAGACAACCTGGGAGATTTTATTATGTAACCCTTTAATGGGAAAGATTTTATTTATCCAGTTTTATTGTGATTGGGTAGTTATGAATGTTTGATTAAGTGAACACCAAATCTTGTGGGAATGAAATACCTGGGTTTAGGGGTGTCACAATACATGCAATATGCACTGAGTACGATTCAACAATTCATAGACATGGCAATCAGCAATGATTAACCACAAGTATATTTGAATGAAACAACTTGAGGTCGAGTTAAGAAAACTTGTCTGTACTGTTGATTATCGCTATACAATATAATAAGCTTTATTTGAACCTAATATATAAATAATATCGATATACAAATTAGAATAATATCATCACAATATTTAAAATAACCTAAACACATTAACACATAATCCTATCAGTCTATACAGCCCACAAGACTTAGTATCAAGTCAAATTATTACAGTCTGAGTTGAATCCGGCACAATTCTGACATCCCGACGACCTAGTCGGAGAATTATCGAGTCTAATAACACTAAGACTCGGTCTAATCACTTGACAATTAACTTAGATAATTTTATTATCAGTCAAAATATTTTTCATAAGCTCGTAATAATTTTTAAATAATTATTATCATTTATCATGATTTTTCAATCATTAATATCATATATATATTAATTAAATACCACTTAATTCAATTATCATTAATATTTATTTAATATTAAATATTAATAAAAATCATGTCATAATATTATAATATATTTATAATATACCAAAGTATTTTTAATACCTTAAAATTATATTTATATGATTTTTAAACCTTTAAATTCATTATTCGATATTGCCATTTGTAGACACTTAAAATTTTTCTGCACAACTGTTACTAACATTACAGGAGGGCAGAATCATCTTTGGGAGATAACCCTGGAAGACAACTCACATCCATTCCGGATACTACCGGAGGATTGCTTTTACAGCTTTATTTACATTTCCGATCCCCCATGGAGTTGCTTCGTGGTGGTTGATCATGTCCATATATATATATATATATATATATATATATATATTTACCGCTTTTATATATTTACATTTCCGATCCCCCATGGAGTTGCTTTGTGGTGGTTGATCATATCTGTATATATTTATTTATAGCTTTTATATATATAACTGCTTACTGCTTTCCATACAAACTGCAGTATCATGTGAGCCTAGGAATCATGTGATCACAGATTGATCTCATGAATCTAGATTCAGTTCCATGATAAACATTTTCCATTGTAAGTAGCTTGTACATTATTTACTGAGTGTCTGAATTTCCTTGGATGGTCATCATGCCCATAAGGAGTTTAAGACGCTGCTTTGTATATTATTTTCTCATGAGATGCCTCGCATCTCAAAAATAAAAGCAAACAAAATAGAACATTTAGATAATAAAATGGAAGTATCAAAGGCCTCAATTACTATTGAGCACGTGGTTTGAAAAACCTTTTTATAAAACCTCATTGCTATATCTGGTTAAAACTAAATTTTTTTTATAAATTCAAACCCTTGTATATAAGTGCGAGCAGTACAACACTACTTCCAAATAATTGCACATTGATCACACACACACACATTCATATAATGATTTCTTTGAGAAGTGGTGGTCACAGTGGCAACACGGATGTCGGGGGGTGCCTAACACCTTCCCTCCGCATAACCAAGCCCCCGAACCCTTAATGAACCTCGGTTTCACAGACCCGTTTAGCTGTGTCACATCACTAGGTCAATGTGCAAACCTTTTGGTTGCGTTAGTGCAAACCGATTAAATACACTGTTGGCAACTCTTAAAGTCAAATCATCGACATTACACATTTCAGACCTTTTTCACTTGTTTTTTCAAACAAATCTCACATTAACATGAGAACACCAAAGAATAAGTAACAAAAAGGGACATCAAAAAATCCCGACGTCGACAGGTGGCGACTCTGCTGGGGACTCCAGTAAGAGGGCTTAAGCCTCTATTACAAGCTTTTCAAAATTGTTATATGCTTGTGTGTGAATGTTGCATTTACATTTATGACGAATGTGTATGAATGCATCTTAATTACTGCACTGCTAAATATCTATCTGTGATATAAGTGCTTCACACATGTCATCATTTTGCATAAACGGTGAGACACGTTGTATGTGAATGTATGTTTTGTGGTCCCTCCATCGAGGAGGCTATCTGTCGGTGTTTGATTCTTTGGACGTGGGAAGAATAATTCCACAGGGTTCGGGAAAGGCACCACTGATTCGCTCGGTTGAGCATTTGGATTAAGTTCCGTCAAGTAGATTGCAATGATCTGGGAACCTTCATGCAAAAAAGCCGCGAGAGTAACCCTAAGATAGGTCAACCTCTGATAAACCAAACGCGGAGGAAAGTCTCTTCATACTTTCCATTCTCAATTACTTGTAATAGCATTTACTTGTAATTTATTCTATATGCATACATGACATGTTATCAATTAACAACCGATTTTGCAGGACAAAATTCCTAAAACGGACATTGTTATGATAACATTTACATTACCCTAAGACTAAACTACATAAGTCTTTTGTAGGGAAGCAATTGGGCTGTTACCGCTCAAAATCCAAAAAGGCCACGAGCCTCTGACTAATCATGTCTTCTTGACCGATCTAACTCTTTTGTTTCCGAGAAGAATTTGATGGATTGAGTAAACAAATCACAGACTTGGATGTTCTACTGAAAGAATTACACCAGTCCACTCAGGGTACGAAGATACCTATACATACAGAATCCTCTACACAAGGGGGAATCCAAGGTCTGGAAAAAACTATTCCAGAGCATCAGTTGGATACGACAAACAAAGACCCTGAAAGCACCCATCTCAAAGGAGATCCAGACACTGGTGATATCAGGAAGAAGGTCCTCCATATAGTGGAAACTATTCGCGTTCTCAAAGTGGGACACATGGCAGTGTTTCATATACAGACCTTTGCATATTTCCTGGTGTTCAATATCCAGAGAAATTCAAAACCCCTGATTTTGAAAAGTATGACGGATTAGGGGATCCTTATACCCATTTGAAGGTATTCATTGGAGAACTTGGATCTTATGCGAAAGATGAAAAGCTCATAATGCAGCTATTCCAGAAGAGTCTGACTGGAGAAGCCCGTTCATGGTATACCAGATTAGACAACTTGAAGATCCATAGTTGGGAAAAGCTAGCTCACGCCTTCCTCACTCAATACAGTTTTCAATCTCAGATGGCTCCTGACCGGTACCAAATTACCAAGATTAAAAAACAGTCTAATGAGTCATTCAGAGAGTATGCTCAAAGGTGGAGGCGCCTTGCTGCTCAAGTTATTCCTTCCATGATAGAATTAGAAATGGTCATGACTTTCACAGATGTACAGGAAGCTCCTTTATATGAAAGAGTTCTAGCTGGTATTGGCAAGCCATTCTCCGAAATGATCAAGCACGGAGAAATGGCTGAAATGGGATTGAAGTCTGGGAAGATTCAAGACCTTGCCACTCTTAAAGCTGTTGCTGAACACATCCAGTCCGGATCTTATGGAAACAATTTCTTGAGGAATCCATAAAAAGAAAGAGGATGATGTTTCCTTAATACTACAAGGACAGAAAGGCAATCAAAGCATGCCTATACAAAGGAGAAACTATTTCCCTTTTCAGGCACAATCTTCAAACTCTCCATTGCCTAAAAATGGAGAAGAAAAGCGACCTCGAACGTTCACACCCTTAGGGGACTCGCTCGAGAATATTCTTGCTCTTCTGACTACCCAGAAGAAAATTACACGTCTGCTTCCACCAGCCAACCCTAATGGGAGGGGTTTTAATGCTACTCGGAAGTGTGCTTATCATGCCGGAGCACCTGGACATGATACTCAAGATTGTTAGGCCTTGAAACACAAGATCCAAGACTTGATAGATAACGGTGAGATTGTAGTCACCAAACCCGATCAACCTCATTTGCAAGATAACCCTCTTCCTCAACACAAAGAAGAAGAGGTCAACATGATCAGTTGGAGCATTGGGAAAAATTCCAGTGTTATTGGCGAGCCATCTCAGACCATCAAAGACGGTGATGACAGATGGGATTATGCAAAGTTCCAGTTTACCATGGAATGAAAGATGAAAGCTCTTTGTAAACAAATCGAGCAATTGGCTGAACTGGTGACTCATTAGCATCAAGTCACACGCCAATTAATCAAACAGGAGCATGTCTATCTCCTTCCATTTGTTATGAATGCTCCACCATCACCTTCAGAAAGCGAAGCTATGGAGGATAAGGTTGCAAAGAGAGCAAGTGCTAAAGCCCATCGGGATTTTTCCAATCAAAGGGAATTTACCTATCTCGGCCAATCTATGGAGGAGATATTGCAAATGTTGATCAACGAAGGAAGAATTACCTTCCTTCTACCTCCAATCAATCCCCGCTCCGGACGATTCAATTTTGATGAAGTGTGTCAGTATCATTCACATTCTCGCGGTCACAGCACAAAAGAATGTTGGGCACTCCGCCATCTCATTCAGAATCTTATTGATAGCGGTGTCCTGCAAATTGCAGATGACTACACTGTGCAACTCAAAGGTGGGAATGCATGTCCTACCAAATGGAAGGAATCGATCGCAGTTATATCCGAAGTGGATAATGAGACTGTCAAAGTATTTCCTATACATCCAATTCAACTCAAAGGAGCTGACAATCCTTTGAAAGTGGTCGCACCTGGACCAATTTCTCTACCCTTCAGGCCACAACATCCTATTGTCAGCTTGCACAAAGTTCCATGGAATTATGGAGAAGCTGAAGGATCTACGTCTCATAATACTGCTACAGTGTCGAAGGATAATCCATTGTATCTTCCTCAACGGGTTATGAAGCCTACTTGCAAAGCAAAGGGCAAGATTCCCATGGAGAAGATTGAACAATTCCTCCACACTATGGGCCACAATGAAGCCAATGTGGTTTTAAGCTTACGACAAGCTCCACACCAGATATCTATATTGAATTTGGTTTTCTCTTCCGAAGATCATCGGAAGATTCTATTACAGGTTTTGCAAGAAGCCTATCTGCCAAAATCAGTGGATATGGAAAGATTTCAACATCTAGTTGATCACATTTTCAATAACAATGTGATATCCTTCACTGATGACGACATACCGCCCGAAGGGACCGGTCATTGTAAGCCACTGCACATCGCAGTGTTATCTTCTAGGTACATGCTAGCTGAAGTTCTAATAGATGGAGGCTCATCTCTAAATATCTGTCCTTATGCCACCCAGGTTAAGATGAATGTCAATCTCAATCGGATCCAGAGCAGCCACACGGTTATCCGAGCTTTTGATGGATCTCGACGAAGTGTCGTCAAAAAAATTGAATTGCCAATCAAGATTGGCCCAAATACATTCAATGTATCCTTCCATGTCCTAAAAATAGATTCAGGATACAACCTCGCTATTGGGGAGACCATGGATACATATATAAGGCTGTTCCCTCCACATTACATCAACAACTCAAATACATTATCAACAACAGTCTAGTCACTGTTAATGTTGAGCCAGAGTATCCTGAACAAGGAGATCTGCCAATCATCAGTTTCAACTCTGAAGTTGAGCTGGCCAGTTTTCATACCTTGGAAGTGAGCAACACTCAATATCAACCTATTGAAGCACCACTTCCCGTACCCAAGATTTCTGCCGAGGTTATGTCGGCTACTCAAGAAATGATGTCATTGGGTTATCAGCCTGGACAAGGGCTTGGTAAAGACAAGTAGGGTATTAAGCACCCTATTCAAATGTCGGTCAATTTGGGACGGTAAGGGCTAGGCTATTACGCGATTCTGTCATAGGAATCCGTATAAACACTGGCCAGTTCCTCAAGCTTCTGCCACACGGCGATGTTTTTAATATGCAACTCATGAGCTGATACAGTCTCCAGTTAAGGTGCCTACACATATTCTGACTATACTGTTTCCCAAGCCAATACCTTTCAAAGCAAAAGAGGTGCTGATTCCTGATCCCGAAGTGGAAAAAAAGGAACGGAAACGTAAACATGACCTTGCCTTGATGATGGTAGGCATACGTGTCATTGTTCATGATGAACATACAAACAGATACACCCCAGACGATGATTGCCCAGATGTCATGGTTATCATTCGGGAGAAGGAGGAAAATGACTATCCTTCCATTACTGCAGTCCATCAGGACTTTGCCCTCGACAATTGGAACAGAATTCCATGCATTGGTCGACGAGGGTAAAACGGGTAGAAAATCCCTATGCTCTGTAGATAACTTTAATTTCTTACTTTTCTTTACAGTACTAGCAGTTATTTTATCAAGTACATGCTAACACTTTTGTATGATCGAACAGTTGCATATATTAAGTGAAAGCATACTTTGTTTCAGGACTCTGAATTTAGATGTGTATGTACTTGCTTATGAGGTGCCTTCTCTCCATAAGGGTTGTAACTTTGATGCAAAGTTGGACTCAGACTTGATGGACATTCAAGAGGACATTGAGACACCTCAGGAGATTAAGGAATGGGTCGCAGATAAGCCTAAACCCAACCTTGACCAAACTACTCCTTTCAATCTTGGAACCTTAGACAACCCTAAGCTAATCCAAATTGGTTCAAACCTTACCAAAAATCAACGGAATGACATGGTTGCACTATTAACCCAATTCTAGGATGTGTTTGCATGGTCTCATGAAGACATGGTGGGTTTGTCCACGGATATTGTTCTTCATCGCCTTCCCATCAAAGAAGGATTCAAGCCATTCAGGCAAAAGCTCGGGCGATTGAAGCCTGAGTGGAGTTTAAAGGTCAAAGAAGAAATTGTGAAACAATTTCAAGCTGGCATCATCATGGTGCCTACATATCCGGAGTGGATATCCAACATTGTTCCCGTACCTAAACCAGGAGGAAAGGTGCGAGTTTGCGTGGATTACCGGGATTTAAACAAAGCTTGCCTGAAAGATAGCTTTCCTGTGCCTTTTATTCACATTCTCATTGACAATACTGCTCAATACGACATGTACTCCTTTGCTGATTGCTTTGCGGGGTACCATCAAATTATGGTTGCTGAGGAAGACCGTGAGAAAACTGTGTTCATCATGCCTTGGGGAACTTTTTTCTACAGACGGTTGTCATTCGGCCTCATCAATGCCGGGGCAACATATCAATGAGCTATGATGGCTTTTTCCATGATCTAATGCATAAAGAGACAGAGATCTATGTGGATGACATCATTGTCAAATCCCGAAAGAAGGAGGACCACCTAGACCATCTCAAGAAGCTATTTAACAAGTTTCGTAAGTACAGCTTGAAGTTGAATCCAGCCAAGTGTGCCTTTAGTGTCAAATCAGGCAAGTTGCTAGGTTTCCTAGTCAGCCACAAAGGGATTGAACTGGATCCTACCAAAATCTAGGCCATCAAGGAAATTCCCATTCCTCAGACAGAGAAGGAAATACGGGGATTTTTAGGAAGAATCAACTTCATTAGCAGATTCATTTCTCAACTCACAACAACCTGTGAACCCATCTTCAAGCAATTAAGGAAGAACTCTTCCATGAAATGGAATGATGAGTGTCAGAAAGCCTTCCTTACAATTAAAGAGCAGCTACTTAACGCTCCTGTTTTGGTACCTCCCTGGGATGATGTTCCCCTATTCATGTACCTATCCATTAATGACAATGCCATGGGCTGCATGCTAGGGCAAAAAGATGATAGAGGCCAAGAACGAGCTATCTATTACCTTGGCAAAAGATTCAGCACCAGTGAACACAAATACACTCTGATTGAGAAGACTTGTTGTGCTTTAGCATGGGCTTCCATGAGATTACAGCATTATCTCCATGGTCACATGACCCATCTTATATCCAGCATGGATCCTCTCAAGTATGTGTTCAGTAAGCCCATACTGAATTGTCGGCTGTCCAGATGGCAGTTGATCCTACAACAATTTGACATCGTCTACGTGATGCAAAAGTTTGTCGGAGGTCAAGGAATTGCGGATCAACTGGCCGCCGCACCTACAGGGGACTACAAACCCTTGGAAACATACTTCCCCGATGAGGGGGTAATGACAATTCAGCAACAACATCAGTACAATACATGTCATACGTGGAAAATGTATTTTGATGGAGCTATTAACATAGAAGGCTCTGGAGCTGGAGTAGTTCTAATATCTAGTACGGGGGAGCAGTATCCCGTCGCCGTCAAATTGCAGTTTGTCAGCACCAACAACACAGCTGAGTATGAAGGCTATATCATGGGGCTAAAACTTGCCCGTTCAATGGGCACCAGGCGGTTAACTGTCTTTGGGGATTCCGAATTGGTGATCAAACAATCCACGGGAATCTATCAAACCAAAGAATTACATTTTGTGGATGCATTAGCAACGTTGGCCTCCTTGGTTCACATACTTGACAAGGAAAACATGCCAAGCATCACATTTGCTATGCAAAAAGCCCCAGTCTATGGGAACTACATTGGAGAAGTATCGGATGAACTACCTCCCATCCACCACCCTTGGTATTAGCATATCAAGGAATATCTGCGAGATGGATCTACACCCACTGAGGTGAGCCTAACTGAGAAGAGGCAGATTCATCAACTTGCTATGAAATTCTACTTGAGCAGAGATGCACTCTATAAAAGAGATGCAGGATTAGGTCTCCTCAGATGTCTAGACAAAGACCAAGCTCAGAGGCTCATGGATGAGATCCATGGTGGAGTATGTGGCCGACACATGAGCGGACCCTTACTTATCAAGAAAATTCTCAGAATAGGACATTATTGGCTTACACTCAAAGCTGACTGTGATGATCATGTCAAGAGGTGCTCTCAATGCCAAGTCCATGGGAATGTTATCCACGCCCCTCCAAGGGAGATCCACAACATGAGTTCGCCCTGGCCCTTCTCAATGTGGGGAATGGACGTGATCGGGCCCATCGAGCCCAAATCCAGTAATGGGCATCGATTCATATTCACCATGATCGACTACTTCACCAAATGGGTAGAGGCAGCCTCCTTCCCCAGGGTTACTAAAGAAGTTATCATTGCTTTCACCAGAAACAATGTCGTCTGTTGATATGGAGAACCAGAGGTCATTGTGTCAGACAATGCTAAGAACCTCAACAACAAAATGATGGAGGAGTTATGCAGCAAATTTCACATCAAACACCTTAACTCTATGATTTACCATCCAAAGATGAATGGTGCTGTAGAAGCGGCTAATAAAAACATCAAGAAGATCATGTAGAAAATGTCCGCCAATCACAAAGGATGGCCTGACCTCTTGCCTCTGACTTTATTAGCCTACAGAACTATGCGTACTTCCACTGGGGCAACCCTCTACTCGTTAGCCTATGGGATGGAAGCAGTACTCCCCATAGAGGTGGAAATGGAATCCCTCAAAATATTGATGAATGATTAGTTGGATGAGGACTAATGGGTACAAGACATGTATCACCAATCTTCCATGGTCAATTATATCAGTAAAGGATCGCGCGATCCTACAATAGAAAAGTCTGACTACGGCAGTTCAAACAACATGACTTGGTTTTGAAGTAAATCATTGACAACCAAGATCAATGTAAGGGAAAATTCGCTCCTAACTAGGAAGGCCCATTTATTGTCAAGGAGGTATTGACAGGAGGTGCTCTCAAATTGCAGGAAATAGATGGCGATGAATTTCCACAGCTTATCAACTCAGACACCGTGAAACGGTACTATGTCTTAAGTTACCATCAAACAAACATCCTGGTATTGATCATCCAGTCACCAATCATTCCGGTTTTGAACCCTTCCTTTCTACATACTCTTCTGCCCCTCAGGGAAGCATATACTTCAAACTAGCAGCTTGGTTTCACCTCTTTTTCAAATCTTTCACACCTGCGGTTATCCTAAAGACGAGATTGAATCTTTCACACCTGCAGTTTATCCTGAAGACGAGATTAAACTTTTCTACGCTTGCAATTTATCCTGAAGATGGGATTAAACTTTTCTATGCCTGCAGTTTATCCTGAAGACTGGATTAAACTTTTCTACGCTTGCAGTTTATCTTGAAGACGGGATCAAACTTTTTCCACACCTACAGTTTGTCCCCATTATGGGATCAAACTTTCTTCTCCCCGCAGTATAGCCTGCACATGGGATTTACACTTCTCTTCGCCTTCGATTCATCTTGAGGGGCGAACTACGTCGACCTGATCTCCTCTTCAATAGGAGTACGTAGGCAATCATATTCTATATGGCCCGATCACAATAAAGAAAAACAACAAAAATATTTTTGCCCTTTCTATACAAAAACATTTCTACACTCATCTGCCTTTCACATCCAGCATTGAACCTCTTACACTAGGTTCGAACTACGCAGACTTGATCTCCTCTTCAATAGGTGTACGTAGGCAGCCATTCATGGTTCAGTCTAACCCCTACCAGAACAAAAATTCTTGTCACACAGTACTGGGATCAACCTTCAATTCGCATCATTTCATCAGTTTCAGATCAAATGGATGGAATTATCTAACCTCTTCTCACAAATAGAAGATTCGGTGACCATCTAAGCTGCGATCTGGCCTCAAAGAGCAATACCAACCCATAAGAGATGGAATTAACTAGGCTTCTCACAAATAGAAGTACTGGCGACCATCTATGGTGCGGTCAATCTCAAAGAGGAAGAAACTACCCTCCTCTCCACATTTCATACAGATACCAGTCCCAAGACACCAAAGATGGTAGGGATTTACAGAAATCAATGATCCATTTTGAGAGATCTTGTGACGTCTCAATGTCCACCTATCAAGGATAAGTTCAGAATGCATCAAGATCACAAGGTCCTAAAGAAACAGGCAAATATCAAGCAAGTATCAAAGCATAACTAAAAGGGAAGTGAATCAAAATATATTTCCCTGCCATACTAATACTATTTGATATATACATATGTGTTGTACATGACAAAATGGCTAAGCTAGTCTGTATAGGAAAATACAAAGCTATCTACAGATCTGTATGTATGTGGACTATCAAATCTAACACGACATCCCTCTCTAAAGACGGAGGTAACGCTACAAGCTCCTGCCCAAGGGTATCTACATGAGCTAGCAGATCAGAGGCTAACTGCATGGTGGCATAATGCTCATCAATGTAAGCACTCATGTCGGCAAGACTGACAGTCATCTGGGATATAACTATAGTACTATCTGCGATGGCCACATCCCTAGAAGATAAGGCGGCATCCCACTCCACTATCAATGCATCCCTGGCTGATCTAGCCTCATCCCTCTTTAACAGAGCGACGTCTCTCCCATCAAGAGTTGTCAACATCGCAAACCTAGCCTGATCTCTATCATAGGTCATCAGATGTAAGCTCTGCTCCGAGATCTTTGTCTCAAGAATCGAGTAATGTGATGGCACTTTCATGATAGGAGAATCCATCACAAATCTTTGTGACCCAAATGATCAAATCATCGATGGGAATGTCAACCTCCTCTATAGGCTCCTCATCATCAGAATCAATCCCCTACACTGTGGATAATGCCACAGCCGATGCAGTCTCTGTCTCCATCCATGCGGAATACTCTACAGAACAACCTGGATGACTAACAAAAACTCATTAGCTCTCATTTGATCCCAGCAGCATACTGACCCTGGATCATCCTCCACGATAAACGGTTTTTGAAGCGGTGACTCGACTCCCTTCCTCATAAGGATGAAAATCTTGAAACTGGTCAAACTAACACACCACGGCCAGTGGGTGGTAGGTAATCATGCCCCTCAATCCAGCCAGAGGGAGGTAATCCATTCCCGGAGCATGAGTAATGAAGCTATAGGGTGAGCTATGCCCTGAACACGGCAATATAGCAAATGGGTCTCTAATCCCTGCCAGAAAAGCTGACCATGATGCAACATTTGTACACTCTGCAGGCTGAAAGGAGTATGACATGGCTATATCATAGGTGAAGCAAAACCCCTGCCATTTGAATGTGTCAATCGGTCTCAAGTGTGACATAAACCACACATACAACATGACCAAACTACCTGTTAACACTCCTGTCGGATAATTGCAGCAGTATGTAACTAACCTCAGAGTCTCTGCAATAATCATAAGTATAATGGTACGACCCTCCCTAAGAGCTCTCACTGCCATAATGATGCCGATATCAAGCTCATCCATATATCGTGGTATGTAGACGTATGGCAATACGTACAGCAGCAATACATCCACTCTGGATGAATGCCAATGGTCCTCTGGTGTGGTAAAATCCCCAGAATGTCGTGCATAACTATCCTCAAAGCCAAATCTGTTAAACAGAAAATGATGGGATATCACGTGGCTGGATGTAATCTCATCCTTTACCACTCTACGTCTCAATCCGGTGAGGGTCATGAACTGTCTACTCATGTCTCCAATAACCATATACACGCAAGGTCTATCCAGTGGCATCATCGTCAAACGTGCATACTCCTCCAAAGTAGGAGTCAACTCCTGGGTCCCAAATCAGAAAACTTACCTCTCCGATACCCAGTGCTCAAGCATACCCTCTACAAATCCTGTGCGAACCTGAAATATCAACAGGGTCATAGTATGCTTCAACAAATCATCTACGATCACCAAGTCTGATGGTGATATACTATCATACCATGATCGCATACCAGCTACCACCAAAAATGGTGGGGTATGATCAATACGGTTAACTGTCGAAGAAGACATCTGTACGGGCCATGTCATAAGACCATCCAGGGGTCAATGCTGAATATCTCTGGACATACATACATATGCATAACAATAACATGCATAATACAATAGATGGTAGTATGATATAGGGAATGAAAAACTGTGCATACATTCCTAAGTATATCATCATCTAATACATCTCTGTACAGCTAAAATATAGGGAAATGGGGCGAAGCTACCCAACAACTCAACAGAGGCCATCAAAAGATATAGCGAGAATGGTGCGAAGCTACCCAGCATCTAACAGAGGCCTATCAAAAGAGATAACGAGAAATACATCAGAAAAAGTCAATAGTGTCAATGTCTACATCATCGATGCTATCCAACTGATGTAACTCCTCCTGAGTCACTAGATCTCTAACTACAGAGATGTCAGGCCTATACAACGGAGGATCTTCACCGACAAAACCATATAGGTCACTTAAGGGGCCAGCGCTAGAGCTGGAAGGATCATAGGTATCTACCTCTGAAGGATCTCTGCCCAAATGCCGGATGAAGAAATGTGCCCGGTCCAACTGCTGGGTCAATCTATCAATCTATGTCACATGAATCGGATCTCTGACACAGGCTAGCCAATTCGTCATCATCATGGATCTTGGAACCATATCCCCCATGAACTGTGTGGCGTAGGTCTAAGCTCCAATGTTACGAGGGATCCACCAATGCTGGAACATCTCCTGAGTGCAGGGTCCCTCTGACAAAATAAAACCGTCAATCCCCAACAATGGGATATCAATGACGGGTGACTGCGAAAAAGGCCAATAACACCTGACAGGAGGCAAGATCGGCAAACTGATCTCTCATGTAGTGCTCCTGATAGCACGCTCTCCTAAATAGAGCTCCCATCCTCCATCTGTGAAAAGAGGAATCTTGTGGGTAGAAATGACGTACTCAACTCCAGTCGGGTACCCATCCTCAAAACCAACTCCCAAATGCTCCCCAGAGTAGGGAACCCATGTGATGACACCTGCTGTCAACAACTCCAGCTGTAGGCGACAATGAGTGAAACCCTCAGCAACAGGGACCACCGCCAGTATGGAATGATGCCATCGCCGTCCTCGTGGATAGGTATCTAAACCTAACACACTCACAGGACGCAAACATGGAAGCCTCTCATAGGCCCAAAACTGCCAACACAAAGGCAAACATCTGCTGTCAGTCAACACTCTTAACCTGTACAAGGAAAAAGATAAGAGAAACACTCACCAGCAGAAATGGGTAGAATCATAACCACAACTCGGTTAAGCCCTACAATCGCATGCGCATTCCCTTGTGGAAGTAGGGAAAGGTGTAGGAACCCCAATCATAGTTTCCTATACGGTCCACGTGTCGAGTGGCGCTGATCAAAGCGAAGGACACCGTAGAGGAATTATCTGCTATGAAGCAGCCCCTAATGATCATCAGGAACAATCGCCGAAGAATGTGGTCCCTGACTCTCACATCATCGGGTATGGGCTCACTCAACAGCCCGCTCATAGCATCTACGCTCAAAAGACCCGTACGAATAGTCCTGCCCTTGAGCGCCTCCGCCGGAACTCCCAACAAGGATCTGACGGCATTAGGGGTAATATCCGTCGTACAAGGCACTGGATCCCCTCCAAACTCCATACCTGTGATAAACTGCCAATCTATTGGCATCATCATCACCTCACAGTCCAACAAATGGAGTGATTGAGTCTGGTGAAACCACCGCTCAGACAATTCCCTGAGGTAATCCTAGGGACAGCGACGGGGAAGGATGGAAAAGAATGCTCCAAATCCCCAGCCATTTACAATCACTCTGTAGTCATCATGCAAGGCCTAATACATAGAGTGGATGCTAAACCAGTTCCCTCGAGGCTGTGTGAAGCCGAGAACCTACATCAAATACAGATCAACATCAGAATCCTTTACTCCTCATCAATAGGAAACAAGGACGATTAAAATCTAACTTCATACCTCATTTGTGTTCAGGTATACTGAAGGATGCCGACTCAAGTCACCCAGAAGATCTGGGTTCGCAACTTGAATCCCTGGCAATTCCCTACGGGGAACACGTATAGCAGGAACAGGAACCTCGACTGGTACATCCTCCTCCTCGTCCTCAACATCCCACACTTCAACCCGGATAGGACGTATCACCGCCTCCACCAAACGACGAGGCTGTCTAACGGAACGGCGCTGAGGCTCTTCAGAAGCCCTCCTCCGTACACCAGAAGTGCTCCTGCGGGAACTACTCGGCTAATCCAGATCCATAATATCTGGACAACAAGTCTCCAAATCACCTCAGAAAGGGTGTGGTAAATTCTTACCTGGAGCTTTTTTAACATGCTTGCATGCATTGTTTTAACATACATATGCAGTAGAGTTAAAAATACATTACTAATCATTCCTACATTTTGGGAAAATTTTGCCATAGCCCCTTTGTAAATGGGACTATCCACATGCACATAGGCATGACTAGGTGGCCATTCAGTAGCACACCTATACACAATCATATACATCTTATATGTATTTAATACATTGCAGTAAAAAATCCGTAAGTGTAGTCTAATTACCAGGATTATTTTTGCTTGTCTACCTTTACTTATTTGTCCTCGGATAGGATAATAAATGACAGTAAAAGGTGCAAATTTGACTGTTTCAAAAGTTAAAATTTTTCACATTATTATGTTCAGCATGGTTTAATACTAACATTTGCTATGTTGAATATTTTTTATCAAGTCATATCAGCATGCATATTCACTACTATGTGTCTAAATGCATTTCATGTGATAAGTCATTTTCCAACGGATAGAAACTGGAAAGGAATACATGCATACATTACTAGGACAGTGAAGAACGCTTGTACGGTAGCAAATTATGCAGAAAGTTGCCCGAACTCAACAAGTCTAATGAGAAGCTCTCAGATTTCCTTCGTCGCGCAGCTTGAAAATGACTTATGAAAGCAACCTCTGCTGCAGGTGTACCTGCGGAACTCCTACATGGGTCTCACACCTCCGGCTCTCTCCAGTTAGAGTTGCAAAGGAGGTCTCGCAAGCTGAAAAGGCCAAATTAGGAATAAAAGAGCTACGCGATTGAGCATAATAGCCCAGAATCCTGGTGTTCATGTGTCAAACTCTGGCTCCACATGTTCCATATTGGTATTCACCTGTATACAAGGTATACGATACCACTAGCCTCAGCTTTCACAAATCATGCTCGGTAATACCCCACAAAGGGCCGATGCCGTCAGTGAGTGTCAGGCAACCCTGACGTATCCCCGGCGGGGGGTTACAACACAATGCAACCATTGATACACACATCAATGAAGGTCAAGCAGCCTTGACGTCATTTCAGCCGATGGCAAGTAAACCGATCGAAGCAACTTATCCACGTATCCCCGGCGGGGGTTACAACGCAATGCAACCATTGATACACATATCAATGAAGATCAAGCAGCCTTGACATCATTTCAGCCGATGGCAAGTAAACCCATCGAAGCAACTTATCCAAGTATCCCTGGCAGGGGGTTACAACGCAGTGCGACCATTGACACACACATCAATGAAGGTTAAGCAGCCTTGACGTCATTTCAGCCGATGGCAAGTAAAACCATCAACGAAGGTCATTTCTATCCGGTGATACACACATCAATGAAGGTCAGCCAACCCTGACGGCGACAGACTGTTGGCAGTAACTCCGATAGGATGAGGGAATATGTTATACACATCCTCAAGCGGACAAAGCTTTATCGCCACAGATCTCTTATATACAAGAGGTACCTCTATTGAATATAAGCCAGTGTCTAGGATTCACGACTTTGGTGATAGCCCCAACGTCAACATCCTTGAAGACTTGGATCGCATGTCCAAGCCATCACTGATTGTCATCCCAGCAGGATTACATGACAATCATGCATCATACATTTGCATCATGTTGCTACACATAAGCATCATGTTTATTTCACTTGCATTTCAAGTGTCTAGGATTCTTTATCCTATCCATGCCTTGCATTGCATGAATATGATAAAGAGGGGCATCTCTAGACACTCAAAATGTTTCTACACAACTGTTACTAACATTACAGGAGGACAGAATCGTCTTTCGGAGATAACCCTAGAAGATAACTCATATCCATTCTGGATACTACCGGAGGATCGGTTCACAACCCGGACCACACACCGGGAACATCAATCTCAACCCAGAACACACACCGGAAGTCTCATCCTCAACCCCGGAACACACACCGAAAGGATCATTTCCAACCTCAGAGATAACCCTGAGTTTCGTCCTTGGCAATAACCCCAAGGAATGTTGTTGCAGTTTTGGCGATAACTTCAGAAATGCTTGTTTCAAACACATGAGATCAGCTTCAATCTCAGCCCTCCTACCGAGGCACTCATACCTTAGACCCAGAGATAACAACGGGTGGACAGGCACACCCACAGATGATAGTGAGGCACACAAACAAGCAGTCCAATCTCAGATGTAACCCTGAGCAAAATCTGCTTTCCGCTCAAACTGGCGATAACCCCGGTGAGGAGTCAAATGTCATCTTGCCACTTCAACACTTCCTCTCACAAGATGATATCGCAGCATACTAACAAGTAGTCCAATCGCAGATGTAACCCTGAGCAACGTCTACTTTCAGCTCAAACCGGCGATAACCCCGGCGAAGAGTCAAACATCATCTTGCCTCTTTCAACACCTGCGCGTCGTCTTAACACTTCATACATACAAACATACAACTATGTCCTTCAAGAACCAGGATATCCAATCCCGAGTGACTATTACGCGTGGCAGTACTTTGGATAGAATTTGAAGCTTGAAGACCATGGGCATGGTCCCCTCTTCCTGACTTCGTACAACCTCTAATCCATGTCATGGCATAACTCTCGACACAAGCTATCCGAAGAAGGTCACATATACCTCGTTCGGAAGCTCGAATTGAAGTTCTGCAAGTTCGAGCAGACATTACAGTGTATGAGTGCACGTACTTTGAGAAAACAGGACCCGCAAAGCCCGGGCCCATCACGACCAGCCGCAGTACACCTGCGGCCATCCGTCTATATATACAAGGCTGCGGTCAGCCATTTAGAGGAAGAGAAGAGAGAGAAAAGGCGAGGAAGCCCTGTCCATTTTGCTCTGTACACACCCATATTGAGTGTTTTCTTTTTTGTTAGCTCACATATAGCTATCTTTTGTCCGGCGAGAGCTGAGTAGTTATCCAAATAAAGTCGTAGAAGTCTACTTTGGCAGCCCACTGTAAGCCTTCTCACATTCTATAAAGCTTTCTTCTCACATTATCACACACTGTTGTACACATTGAGAGTCGTGTGAGTGTGTTTGCCCGGACTTCGGTCCATGGTTTTATACTTATATATATGTATATATTTTTATACGGACTAACATTATCAAGTTATGCCTCGATTGAGCCTAGACTTCGGTCTGGAGCGTTTATTGGCTTTTATATATATATTTATATAAATTGTTATTAGACTCTTGTCGATGAGCCTGAACTTGATGCGGAGAGTTTAATTGCTATATATATATATATATATATATATATATATATATATATATATATATATATATATATATATATATATATATATATATATATATTGTGGTCAAATTTTATACGATGAGCCTAGATTTTACATCAAGTGCATTTAATTGCTTATATATATATATATAATCGTTGTCGAGACAAATCCGATGAGCCTGGATTTCATATCTGGAGCATTCTTTGCTTTTTATATATATATATATATATATATATATATATATATATATATATATATATATATATATATATATATACATTCTGTCCAGCACAGAGTTTACTTACGTGGCCTTTTATGTGACTTTATTTACATTTCGTCTGCTGGAGTTTACTTACGTGGCGATTGATTGCTTTTTCTGACTTTATTTACATTTTTCGTCTGCCTGAGTTTACTTACGTGATAGTTGATCGCTTTTATGACTTTATTTACATTTAAATCACGCCTGGAGTTTACTTATGGCATGGCGGTTGGTCGCTTTTACAACTTTATTTACATTTCGATCCCCATGGAGTTGCTTCATGGTGGTTGATCATGTATATATATATATATATATATATATATATATATATATATATATATATATATATATATATATATATATTTACCACTTTTATATATTTACATTTATGATCCCTATGGAGTTGCTTCGTGGTGGTTGATCATGTATAGATATATATATATTCTGACTTTATATATATAATCGCTTATTGTTTTCCATAAAAGCTAGATATTATGTGAGCCTAGGAATCATGTGATCACTGATTCAATCTCTCTTGAATCTAGATTAGGTTCTCATGATGGACATTTTCAATTTATAGCGACTTGTACATTATTCTGATTATGCGAATTTCCTTGGATGGTCATGTCATGCCCATAAGGAGTTCGACAACTGCTTTGTATAATATTTTTCGCAGATGCCTCGCTCTCGAAAATAAAAGTAAACAAGCCGAACATTTAGATAATAAAATGGAAGTATCAAAGGCCTCAATTACTATTGAGCATAGGGTTTGAAAAACCTTTTTTATAAAACCTCATTGCTATATATGGTTAAAACTGAATTTTTCTATAAATTCAAACCCTTGTATATAGGTGCGAATGAGGTACAGCACTACTTTCAAATAATTGCACATTGATCCACACACACACACACACACACATTCATATAACAGTTTCTTTGAGAAGTGGCGGTCACCGTGGCAACACGGATGTTGGGGGATGCCTAATACCTTCCCTCCGCATAACCAAGCCCCCGAACCCTTAATGAATCTCGGTTTCACAGACCCGTTTAGCAGTGTCACATCACTGGGTCAATATGCAAACCTTTTCGGTTGCGTTGGTGCAACCAGTTAAATACACTAACTGGCGACTCTTAAAGTCAAATCGTCGACATTACACATGTCGGACCTTTTTCACTTATTTTTTCAAACAAATCTCACATTAACATGAGAACACCAAAGAACAAGTAACGAAAAGGGACATCAAAAAATCCCGACGTCGACCATTAATATTAAATATTAATGTTTTACATGACAAAATATCAAAAGTTATATTTTATAACTTAAAATATTTTTATAACCTTTAAACTATTTTTATATAATTTTTAAATCATTAATTCTATTTTTCCATAATTTATTTAATACATTTATTAAATAAATTAATTATCAATAATAATAATTTATTAATGAAATTCATCACAAAATATTAAAAGTCATTAAAAATAACTTAAAATATTTTCTTATATCATAATATAATTTTTCATGATTTTTAAATATTAAAATCATATTTAAGTAATTTATTTAATATTATAATTAAATAAATTAAACATCATTAATATTCCAAAATATTAAATATTAATGAAATATATTTAAAATAATTAAAAACTAATTTTTAGACCTTAAAATAATTTTTAGGAATTTATTTTAAATTTTTAATAATTAAAATCTATTTTTCTCTATTTATTTAATAAAAAAAATTAATTTTGTAATTAATTGTCGCTAAAGGTGCAATAGGCGACAAAATCGTAGCTGATTGTGTTCTTGAGTGTTCTTGAGCCTGCCCAGATCTTCATAGTCAGTTAACCAGCTGCCTAGTTTAACTAGTGAAATTTCTTTGATCCATAAGTTTCTGGGCTTGTATTTCCCCTAATGTTGTAGTATTCATGACACACTACAATCTTAATCAACTGTCATGGCCAACACATAACACCACATCAAGATCTAAGCTACCAAACATCTTGTCAGACGTGTTCTTGAGTTTTTGGGCTGCCTAGAAACTTAAGCAGTGTCAAGGTCCCTTTTTGAGCCTTAATTAATCCGGTCTCTAGTCATATTTTAGGTGGTTTAAAGATACCAGATTGTAATGCTTATGTAATAGGACAACATAGTAACACTAAATCAACCTAACAACATCAAATGTGCAAGATCAAGGCTGGTCAAAGTACTGATAGAATCGTGTTCTTAGACTTTCTGGGTTTTCCAGAAATGGAACCCAGGCAGTCAGTCAACCTATGTTTGACCCTAATTAATTTTCATTCTGGTTATGATATAAGTAATATAATGGCATGTATGTGTAGTCTACATGTCAGGCTACAACAACAAAACAACAACTTGGCCAAACACATTACCAGAAGCAAGATCCAAATCTATCAAAACGCTTGTCAGACTTTCTGGGTTTCTGGGTTGCCCAGAAACTCAGTTGGTCATGGTCGGTCAATGACCTTTGACCCTTGATAACTTAAAATGTACTCATGATCTGGGCTTGATTCAAGTTCCAGATCAAAACCCTTACAACATTGAACAGATCGATAACATAAAACACAATAAACATCTAACACAGAAGAATCTAGAGGCCCTGACATTAGGTTGTCAGGCCTTATTTTCCAACTTTACCAGATTTGTGAAATCTTTAAATTCGTACATCTAGATGTTATGGATCCAAGTTATAACAACACAGATCACTAAATGACATCCTTATACATAACTCAAAACAACAAATCATAACAAATAACATAAGATCACATGATTTAGGGTTTATACCTTCTAGGCTTAGATCTTTGAATCTGATCTTGTTGATCTGTAATTGAAAAGCTAAATGGTGATATTAGCTTATCTTCCCACTCATTCTCACTCCCCATCTCGAAAATTATAGAGAGAGAAGGTCCTGGATAGTTTGCTAAGTAAAGTAAAAAAGTTTTCTTACTTTTTTGACTTTTATTTTTGATTCAATGAATTTGGCTGAGATGGCTGCTGATATAAGAGATATATGCCACATGGAAGTCTTATAGTTGGTCACCAACTCAAGTCTTGGCTAGATCTACAAGTTACTTATTAAAGTAATGAAAAAGGGCACTTTGGTCATTTGGATTTTAATTTTAATGGCATAAATGACAATTGCTACAACCCTTAGGGTTTAACCCTTAGGGTTTAACTAAAATTAGGGTTTCCAGAACCAGTAATAGGGTCTCTAGCTATTCGTTAACGTTTTCTAACTGAATGTCGATGTTCTTAATATATAATTAGGGTTTTCCACTGATATAATTTATCTGGTCAACCCTTCACCCTTAACCACATACTGTACACAAATATAACCATATACACAGAACATATACACTTATACCCTTAATCCTGAATAATTCACCACAAAATTTTAAATTCACAAAATTCCTTCCCAGAAATCTCAAATCCATTCACTTATTTTCAGTCTAGATTTATTATTTAACCTTTAATCCATTATTTAAGATTTAAATTATTATCTAAATTCTCGGGTTGTCACATTATACTTGTACAATACCTAGTATTATACTCGTATTCTTCACGTATAATAACAATTCTTATTATACTTAATCATTTATTTTCTTAGATTTCACTTTCCCTAACCCTTAGGATTTTAATTCCGTGGGTGAAAACTTTGTTTGCCATAATTGAAATATTATTGAATATTCCATCTCATCTTTGAATTCTATCATTACACATTTCTCAGTAATTCAAAAATAATTACCGAGTAGAAACGATTGAATAGTGATTTTTTTAAAATTTCTCGAAAACTTTTATTTTCGTCTTGGAAATTTAAATCATTTAATTCTAGCACGCAGTCATAATCCTAACCACATTTGCACATTCTAGGTCGTAGAGCGACCTTTAAATAGCTTACTCACTTTAATAAACAATTAAATTCATTTAATCAAATAAAATTTAATTCACATAATAATCCGATTTTTCTCGGGCGTTACAATCCATTTATGGATTGAAGCAAGCTTCTCATAGGTGGAAGATCCATTTTGTTGAGACAATCAAAGAGTTTGATTTTATCAAAAACGAGGATGAACCATGTGTGTAAGAGAAGGTTAATGGGAGCGCTGTTTCATTCCTTGTATTATATGTTGACGATATATTACTAATAACGAATGATATTCCTATGCTACAGTCGATCAAAATCTGGTTATCGAAACACTTCTCCATGAAGGACTTAGGAGAAACATCCTATATTTTGGGGATAAAGATCTATAGAGATAGATCTAAAAGGATGTTTGGCTTATCCCAAGGAACGTACATTGACTCGATGCTAAAGAAGTTTAGCATGGAAGATTCCAAGAGAGGTCTCATGCCGATTAGCCATGGAATACATCTCTCCAAGAAATAGGACCTAAAGACACATGAGGAGAGAGAATGTATGAGTAAGATTTCTTATGCTTCAGCAATAGGATCTATCAAGTACGGTATGATATGTACTAGATCGGATGTCACTCATGCACTTAGTGTAATAAGCAGATATTAGTCGAATCTAGGAGAAGAGCACTAGAAGGTAGTGAACAACATCCTAAAGTACTTAAGAAGAACTAAGGATATGTTTCTTGTCTACGGTGGGTCTGAATTAAAACTAGAGGGCTACACAGACTCAAGCTTTCAAATGGACCAAGATTACAGTAAAATCATTTTGGGGTATGTGTTTACCTTAAACGGTGGCGCAGTGAGTTGGAAGAGTTCCAAACAACAAACAATTTTTAATTCTGTAACAGAGGTAAAGTACATAGATGCAAGTGAAGCGGTAAAGGAGGCTGTTTGGATGAAGAAGTTCATAACTGTAATACCCGAGAATTTTATAAGTAATTTTAGTAATAAAATAAAGATATTTTCAATTATTTGTGTGCACACACACACACACACACATATATATATATATGTGTGTGTGTGTGTGTGTGTGTGTGTGTGGCATGGGGCTAATAATTAAATACAAATTGAATCATGTATGAAAGGATTAAGAATTTTGTTGATAATGTTGATAAGCTTAGTTATGATTAATTGAGCTTAAGTGTTAAGCATTTTGTGGCATGCTTAATTTCTTAATGAGATTAATTGATGAATAGCTTAATGAAGTGTTGGATCTAGGATAAATCCAAGCCCAACCTTAATAATGCAACATACTTGCATAAGTTGGAGCTTTAGCCTAAGAAATTGAATTGGTGGACTAATGTTTAGCCCCATGTGTATAAGTATTTTTGCCTAGCCCAAACTTGATTTAATTTAGGAAGAGCCCAATGAGTATTTGATCCCAAATTTGATTAAAATTGTGTTAGTAGCCCAAGGAACATTTTATTGGATTAGCCCAATACGCTTGGGTCATATAATTATATGGGTATATGTATATGTTTACAATTCGGGAGCTAATATACTAGCTTATGGTACAAATTGTGGATGAAATAAAATGTAACATAGGGCAATAAGCCCAATGACCGACTATGACGCCCCCAAATCCGGGTATCTTCCAACCCGACAGATGGTGCTACATGGTACTCATCACTGTACATTCATTCTATTGAAACAACATCAAAATGTGTGTATCAACGACATTCTTATTACATTAATAATATTACATCCCGTTCCCAGGTTCTAAAACCATTACATTCTTTGTTCATCATACTATAATATATATAACTTACTAGTTTATTACAAGGTAAACTAATCTTTCATCTTCGTCTTGCCTTTATCCTTGTCGGATCCCTCGGTTCATTCGGTATTAGTTGCATTCATATGGTTCAAGCAAGAGTGAGCATAACAAGCTCAGCAAGTAAAACAATTTCTTTTAAACAACATGCTTGAAACATAGGAATCGTATATCTTCAATAATTGGATAATAATTATGAAGTACTATCAATAATTCAAAATAGCATTTATTTTCCTTCAAAACATTTTACAATAACAATATTCAGTAAAACATCAATTCTGGCTCAAGATAATAAGCATTTCACAATTTCTTTGAAAAGGACAACCCGACACTAAGTCCGTAAGTCTGACATATCTTACGATCACTTTTGGGTGATCAGCCTATAGTACTCTATGTTGATCAACACTACATCCTGTTAGACGTATGTCTTTAAGTTTTGGCAACCTCGCATGCCCATTGAATAATCGATGAAAAATACATTTCTTTATTCATACTCAGGCTTACCTTGAATCCGTACCAAACAATTGGCGTAGGATAGCGTTAGCAATTCTATATTGAAAGACTTGTAAATAAATCAATCAACTCTTCAAGATTAGTCTAGCCGAGATAAACCGCATCGACCCTTTAGTAAAACACTTCATGCATCTCATAACATGAATCACGAAGAAAACTTGGCTAACGAAGGTTAGATGTTGCGTTTAGGAAAAACTTGCCTTCAACGTTTGCTACAGTATAATAACTTTTCCTTTCAGTCTTTACGGTCTCTACAACACATAACCACATAACATACCACATTAGGTCATGAATGAACATACATGGTTCCTAATGAATCTTACTATTCTTCTCAATCTAATCTTGTATTAGATTTGTTATTATGGTTAGAAGCCACTGTTATAACTTACATCATTTTACCAACTTCTTTCTCTTCTATGTCTTACTTGGATTTACTTTATTAATACAACTCATTTCTAGTTAATCATCCTTCTTCACGTCTTACTAACGTTATCACGTTTATTAATCAAACTCGATCGTTAAGTACACATATTGCACCGTTCACATTCACATTCATTTGACTTATCTCCAACCTTTAGTATTATACTTAAGGTTTATAACATCTTTTAATGATGTTACATTAGGTTTAGCATTGATATGATTCCTTATCATTAATTTGTTTCTCCTTTATATTCATAACCTTTCCTCTCTAGGCTTTCCCTAAATGTCAAGGCGTATGACGCCGACATTCCTTCTCTGTGTCACGTCGCGGCGTGACTTAGCAGGTATGGTCCGGACTCGTGAATTCCGCCATAACTTCATTACTTAAGATTTGTTCTTTGCTTTAAATGGTTTCAATCCATTATATTAACATCTTGACATACATACTTCATTAACTTATTTACATGATAAGTTATTACTTGTTCTTCATTAGTCTATAACTTGTAAAAGTATGAACTACTTATGAATTCACTTTGCATGACTTATCATAGCTTAAATCTTTTAACCATCATCCTTGCTTCTTATTATCATACAATCTTATTATTTCAACATAAAACAAGTTCCTACAAGTTCTTCCTTGTTTCATAACTTATATGATTACGAATAGCTTATTCATGACTTATACAGCTTATTAAGACTTAAGTCATTTGATTACTCATTCTTATCATTCCTTAGCATACATGTTCTACCACTACCCATTTCCCTACCAATGGAAAAAGAAAGAGATTCATGGTTTAAGTTCTTACCCTTGAATATCACTTGGTTAATCTTAGTTCTTCTTCTTGCTTCTTGAATTATGAAGACTAGCTTTCTAGCTTTTCTAGCTTATTCTCACTTATTCTCTCTAACCAATAAGCTCTCAACTTGTTAGATGAAATAAACAACCAACAAAATGAAAACCAAGCTTGCTATTTATAGGAGTTGCTAGGTTAGGGTATAATGGTCAATAAACCACTCCCACCTCCTTAACTCCACCTCCTTAAGCCACCTCCTTACTATTCATTACTTAAACCCTAAGTTTACTTGCTCACCAAATAAGTTACCTGGCCATCACAACACTTAGCCATTAAGTTAACTTGGTCACCACACATAATCACTTTACTTGCTCATCACACATAAGCACTTTACTTAGCCTTTAAGTTACTCAACTTATCCTTTTCTTAACACTTAAATCTACTTGCTCAACACACTTAATTCTTGGTCACCAATTCACCCATATGATCATGGGTCGCCCCATGGATCAAACTTTACCCATTGGATTAATATTTTGGGCTTAAGGTTTAATTAACCTAACTTATACGTTGGGCTTGCAATTAAACAAACACTTGGCTTGTTCATTAAATTACATTGGACTTAACAATTCCTATATTTGGGCTTTAACATTAATTCGTATTGGGCTTTATTATCTTCCCAATTGGGCATTAGAATCTCCTACACATTTCTACAAATTCAATACATTTGGCTTAAAGTCTTATAACGTAAAATCTACATATAATTCTCGTATTCCAACTCGTATACTTATTTAATATACGACATTCCATCATTCATACATACTCGTATAATACCTCGTATTATACTTGTATTCATTACCTCGTACAATACTTATGTATTATACAATCATAGCTTTAATTCATTATACGCATTTAAATTCCTTCTCGGAACTCACTTTCCCTAACCGTTAGGTTTTAAGTCCGTATTCAAAAAATTGTGTTTGCCATAACTGAAATATTATTGGATATTCTATCACACCTTGATATTCTATCATTACGTATTTCTCGGAAGTTCAAAAATAATTCCCGAGCAGAAATGCGTGAATAGTATTTTTCGAAAAATTTCTTGGAAAGCTTTTATTTTTGTCTTGGAAATTCAAATACTTTAATTCTCCCACGTAGCCAAAATACTATGACATTCCGATATGTCTAGATCATAGAACGACCTTCAAATAGCTTACTCCCATAATTAATTAATTAATTTCATTTAATCCACCTAATCAAATAAAAATTTAATTCTCAAAAATCCAATTTTTTTCTGGGGCGTTACACTCTTCCCCCCTTATAAGGATTCTGTCCCGAGAATCTCGCTAATAATACATACACCATTAAGGAAACATTTTCCTTTATTTTAATCTCAAGTTCCCACAATGCTTCTTCGACATTGCGGTTCTTTCATTTCACCTTCAACGAAGGTGTTATCTTAATTCGCATGACTTGTCACTTCCTATCAATAATCTGAGATGGGAGTTTAAATACTTATTAACATATTATGCTATCTTCCTCTGATTAATTCTTCTTTTAACTTTAAAATTATTTGAAACTCAAATTCCTCCTTCAAAACAAGATTATACTTGATCTTCTCTTCATCCTGCATCCTCTTCTTCATTCGCTTGTATTCCTCATTACCTAGTTATACTTAATTAACGCGTTCCATTATCGTGGATTGAGTCTACATTGTGGATAACATTTCTACCACTTCATTCCATAATTTAACTTCTAACTTCATTCTTGCCATTTTCGTTATTAACTCATTATGAGTTGTTAACATCGATAGCTTTTCCCTACCCTTCCTACTTAACGCGTCGGCTTCTACGTTAACTTTCCCGGATTGATATAACATATCAACGTCGAAATCTCTTATCCATTCTAATTACCTTCTCTACCTCATATTCAACTCCTTTTGTGTGAAGATATATTTCAGACTCCTAGAGTCCGTGTACATCTCACACTTCTCCCCGTATAAATACTATCTTCAGATTTATTTATTTATTTATTTTTATTTTTTTCAAAAACTACAGCTACCAATTATAGATCATAAGTAGGATAGACCTTCTCATAATCCATTAACTGGCGTGATGCATACCTAATGAACTTGCCATGCTACATGCTACATGAGTACCTAACCTAAATCATCTATGCTAAACATCGAGATACACTACAAAATTCCTCATATCATCTGATAAGGATAATACAGGTGCCTTACTTAACTTCCCTTTTTAGTTCCTCAAAACTATTTTTCTCACTTCTCATTCCCATCATACTTATTAATAACATATATGTATATCTTTTAAGCTAAAATTCACACTTAGTGAATTCCGTATCCAACTTCTCCCTCCGTAGTGTTTCTCACACTATCTTCAAATGTTCAACCAAATATTATTTGAACACTCTGTGACGCTAATGGTATTTCAACCATAACACTTCACAAGAGAACCTATCTGTTTACCACCGACTTGCTCGGCGCCCCTTACGGAAAGTCTAACTTCAGTACATCAGTCCACCCAATTGACATAACCAGAAACTTGTCATAACTATAACGAGTTCTGAATGTCATCTTAGGTACCTCCTCCTTCTTCCTTACTTTCAACCGACTATACCCCGTACGCAAATTTATCTTAAAAAAATTCTTTTCCCTCTTAAATTGATCAAATAGATCATCGATCCTGGGCCATGGGTATTTATTCTTAACCGCTAAGTTATTCATATTACGATAGTCGATACGAAATCGTAACGACTCTTCCTCTTCCTTAACATCCTCCTAACTTGCGTCATGATTAGATAACAAGAGCGTCGCGGTATTTTATTACCGTAAATTACTACCTTGGATTTTCTTAGAAAACCGAAGATTCATACTTTTATTCTAACAAATTATTAAATTTCTATGATTAATCAACCCATTTATACCGAGAATTACTTTAAATTCTCTCAACATTATCGGTTCTTATCTATCAACACTTGCTTACCATTATTATCCATTAAACCATTTCCTCGAATATAATCAACGAAAGTTATTCCCTCCTCCTTTACCGTAATGTTTAAAGGTACTTATAATCCCTTTCAGACCGACTCTTAAATGAGTTTTTCCACATGTCTTACACACTTCGATCTTACGCTTAGGATCCCCTTGTCCCACTCCAGTATTCTCGGAGTTAAAATTCTTTCCTTTTGACATACTGCCACTACCACTGGCACTCTCTGCCTTGGTTCCTCCCTCTCCCTTGCTCTTATTCTTTCTCTCTTTGTGGTATTGAGTCAACGCCTCACTACCACCCTCTGTTATAATCACCTTTTCCAGAATGGTCCCATAGGAAACAATCTGAAACACCAAAATCCTACTATAGAGCTAGGGTTTTAGGCCCTGCTCAAACCTACGAGCCTTCCTCTCCTCAGTGTCCACTTGATGTGGATCAAACTTTGCTAATTCATTGAATCTGGTCGCGTATTGGGGAACCGTTATGTCCTCTAGTTTAAGTTCTAGGAACGTAATCTCCATCCTCCTTTACATGCTTGTAGGGAAATAATTCTCAAAGAAAACCTTCTTGAACTGTTCCCCCGTTACCCCATCTGTTCTAGCCCCACCCTGGTGAGCCTCCTACCAAAAGATGGCTTTCCCTTTCATCATGTAAGTCGCAAAAGAAGTCTTTTGCGCCTCACCTACGTTTGTAATAACAAACGCCTTCTTTATTTCCTTTACCCATGTTTGGGCTTCTAATGGGTCCGTTGTTACATTGAAATCTGGAAGACCTACGCTTTTAAATTCTTTAAAGGTAGTCATTCAGGCTAACCTAGGTTTGGCGGGTACTATACCCACGGTTTAGTTAAATGCAGCCGTTAATAAATTAACGAACTCTTGCATAGGGTTGTTTTGACCCCCTTGAGTATCATTACGCGATTCCGCTTCCTGATTACGTTGTCTTCTCCTTGGCGGCATTTTCTAATTAAATAAATAGAATTTCATTATTATCTATTTACTTACTTCGTTATTATTCGCCACATAACAACTCATACCATAACAAAGCATATTAAATGAAAACTTCATTATATTTATATGCTTCTTCATAGTCAAAACTATTTACAATTTGCTCCCATAGCCAGAAGCTATTACATTTCTATCCCACAATTGAACTTCTCAAAAGTTGGGATTTACAAAAAGACTACCTTGTTTATACAAAAGAGAGTTTTACGTCACTGCACACATCTTTATAACTCTAGACTTCTAATAATGCATATCAGCGTCCTCGTGTTTCTCATTCGCAATCATCGTTATAGTATCCCGACTAATAGTATGTCGAGTTTGTCCAACTACATGGGATGACAAGCAACTTTCAGCTTGAAATCCATATGAGCACTCTTATGGATGTAAGACATCCGTGCTATCTTCCGATCCTTCTCCCGCAATTCTTTACGAAGCTCATTGGCCTCCTTCTTATAATCCCTAGCCTGTTCTGTCATAAGCACCTGTCTATCATGCTCTAACTCAAAATCTGCTTCTGCAGACACCTTAGCTTCATGGAGATAATTAATCTCTTCACTCTGATTCTGCACAACTATACTCAGTTGCACATTCTGTTAAAACCTTTGCGACATACAATGCTCTCATTGCATCTGGAGGTATTGACTCTAGTGTAGGTACCATCGTATTAACCGATGTTACCTCCATTTCCTCCTCTTTATAGACCATCATATTAAGATATGACGCTATATCCATATCTCCCTTAGAGTAGTCTTCCTCAGAAAAGTACTCCACTATCTCCGACTCCTTTAGAATCACTAATGGTACCTTTGCCACTGGCATGGGTACAGGCTCTACTCTGTTCACAGTTTCTTCACTCATCGCATGTATATCTCTATACGTCAAGCTATCGATCCACATCCTACAATAACACATAACATGTTGATTAGTACATAACACACCATAGTATAAGCACAAATCACATTTAATTTATTTAGGGTTACTTTCCATCTTTTAAATCTTTTGGTACTGAGTTTCCTCAATACCTTATTGACTCATTCGACTGAAATAAAGCTTGAGTTTACTTCCTTCGAACTTTTCTTTCTTAACGAGGTTATTAGCCTAAGGTTCTTCCCCCATAAGTTTTATAACATAATGCTTTGATACCAACTTGTGACGCCCCCAAATTCGGGTATCTTCTAACCCGACAGATGGTGCTACACGGTACTCACCACTGTACATTTATTCTATTGAAATGACATCAAAATGTGTGTATCAATGACATTCTTATTACATTAATAATATTACATCCCGTTCCCAAGTTCTAAAACCATTACATTCTTTGTTCATCATATTATAATATATACAACTTACTAGTTTATTACAAGGTAAACTAATCGTTCATCTTTGTCTTGCCTTTATCCTTGTCGGATCCCTCGGTTTATTCGGTATTAGCTGCATTCATATAGTTCAAGCAAAAGTGAGCATAACAAGCTCAGCAAGTAAAATAATTTCTTTTAAACAACATGCTTGAAACATAGGAATCGTATATCTTCAATAACTGGATAATAGTTACGAAGTACTATCAATAATTCAAAATAGCATTTCTTTTCCTTCAAAATGTTTTACAATAACAATATTCAGTAAAACATCAATTCTGGCTCAAGATCATGAGCATTTCATAATTTTTTTGAAAAGGACAACCCGACACGAAGTCCGTAAGTCCGGCATATCTTACGAGCACTTCGGGTGATCACCCATAGTACTCTATATTGATCAACACTACATCCTATTAAACGTATGTACGTTTAAGTTTTGGCAACCTCGCGTGCCCATCGAATAATCGATGAAAAATACATTTCTTTATTCATACTCAGGCTTACCTTGAATCCGTACCAAACAATTGGCGTAGGATAGCGTTAGCAATTCTATATTGAAAGACTTGTAAATAAATCAATCAACTCTTCAAGATTAGTCTAGCCGAGATAAAACTGGCATCGACCCTTTAGTAAAACACTTCATGCATCTCATAACAAGAATCACAGAAAACTTGGCTAACACGAAGGTTAGACAAGCGTTTAGGAAAAACTTGCCTTCAGCGTTTGCTACAGTATAATAACTTTTCTTTTCAGTCTTTACGGTCTCTACAACACATAACCACATAACATACCACATTAGGTCATGAATGAACATACATGGTTCCTAATGAATCTTACTCTTCTTCTCAATCTAATCTTGTATTAGATTTTTTATTCTTGGTTCCGGCTTACCGTTATAACTTACATCATTTTTACCAACTTCTTTCTCTTCTATGTCTTACTTGGATTTACTTTATTAATACAACTCGTTTCTAGTTAATCATCCTTCTTCACGTCTTACTAACGTTATCACGTTTATTAATCAAACTCGATCGTTAAGTACACATATTGCACCGTTCACATTCACATTCATTTGACTTATCTCTAACCTTTAGTATTATACTTAAGGTTTATAACATCTTTTAATGATGTTACATTAGGTTTAGCATTGATATGATTCCTTATCATTAATTTGTTTCTCCTTTATATTCATAACCTTTCCTCTCTAGGCTTTCCCTAATGCTGGCGTTGCGACGCCGACATTCCTTCTCTGTGTCACGCCGCGGCGTGACTTAGCAGTGTGTATGGTCCGGACTCGTGAATTCCGCCATAACTTCATTACTTAAGATTTGTTCTTTGCTTTAAATGGTTTCAATCCATTATATTAACATCTTGACATACATACTTCATTAACTTATTTACACGATAAGTTATTACTTGTTCTTCATTAGTCTATAACTTGTAAAAGTATGAACTACTTATGAATTCACTTTGCATGACTTATCATAGCTTAAATCTTTTAACCATCATCCTTGCTTCTTATTATCATACAATCTTATTATTTCAACATAAAACAAGTTCCTACAAGTTCTTCCTTGTTTCATAACTTATATGATTACGAATAGCTTATTCATGACTTATACGGCTTATTAAGACTTAAGTCATTTGATTACTCATTCTTATCATTCCTTAGCATACATGTTCTACCACTACCCATTTCCCTACCAATGGAAAAGAAAGAGATTCATGGTTTAAGTTCTTACCCTTGAATATCACTTGGTTAATCTTAGTTCTTCTTCTTGCTTCTTGAATTATGAAGACTAGCTTTCTAGCTTTTCTAGCTTATTCTCACTTATTCTCTCTAACCAATAAGCTCTCAACTTGTTAGATGAAATAAACAACCAACAAAATGAAAACCAAGCTTGCTATTTATAGGAGTTGCTAGGTTAGGGTATAATGGTCAATAAACCACTCCCACCTCCTTAACTCCACCTCCTTAAGCCACCTCCTTACTATTCATTACTTAAACCCTAAGTTTACTTGCTCACCAAATAAGTTACCTGGCCATCACAACACTTAGCCATTAAGTTAACTTGGTCACCACACATAATCACTTTACTTGCTCATCACACATAAGCACTTTACTTAGCCTTTAAGTTACTCAACTTATCCTTTGCTTAACACTTAAGTCTACTTGCTCAACACACTTAATTCTTGGTCACCAATTCACCCATATGATTATGGGTTGTCCCATGGATCAAACTTTACCCATTGGATTAATATTTTGGGCTTACGGTTTAATTAACCTAACTTATACGTTGGGCTTGCAATTAAACAAACACTTGGCTTGTTCATTAAATTACATTGGACTTAACAATTCCTATATTTGGGCTTTAAAATTAATTCGTATTGGGCTTTATTATCGTCCCAATTGGACATTAGAATCTCCTACACATTTCTACAAATTCAATACATTTGGCTTAAAGTCTTATAGCATTATAATCTCATTATAATTCTCGTATTCCAACTCGTATACTTATTTAATATACGACATTCCATCATTCATACATACTTGTATAATACCTCGTATTATACTTGTATTCATTAACTCGTACAATACTTACATATTATACAATCATAGCTTTAATTCATTATACGCATTTAAATTCCTTCTCGGAACTCATTTTCCCTAAACGTTAGGTTTTAAGTCCGCAGGAGAAAAACTGTGTTTGCCATAACTGAAATATTATTGGATATTCTATCACACTTGATATTCTATCATTACGTATTTCTCGAAAGTTCAAAAATAATTCCCGAGCAGAAATGTGTGAATATTTTTCGAAAAATTTCTCGGAAAACTTTTATTTTCGTCTTGGAAATTCAAACACTTTAATTCTACCACATAGCCAAAATACTACGACATTCCGATATGTCTAGGTCATAGAACGACCTTCAAATAGCTTACTCCCATAATTAATTAATTAAATTCATTTAATCCACATAATCAAATAAAAATTTAATTCTCAAAAATTCGATTTTTTTCTGGGGCGTTACACCGACCATGCCCTTCCCCCTTGCCAAATTCTAATTTCTTTCAAGCAAATTGAGCTATCAAGCAAAGTCTACGTGGGGGAAATGATGGTGCAAGTACTAGGAATAGTGTAGGAATAATGTGGTTGGTAGAACTTTGCACCAACTCAACTTTTACCCTTGGTTAATACCCCCATTATTGGATAATGATTTTCTTATAAATAGGAGCCTTAGTGTAAGACCCCAAATTATTATTATTATTTTTTAATAAAATGGAATTTCCTCTATTTATTATTTTAAAATAGTAAGGGGTTGATTCGATTAATATGAGTAAAATGCACAACTATTTTAAATAAGAGAGTGGTTATAAAATATTCATTATTGTCGGGGAATATTAGTGGAATATTCTTGTTATCGAGGAATATTAAATACGACAAGACTGACCATTTATGGGCCCCATAATGAGAAAAGCTCGGATGAAGAAAAGCGACACGAATGAGTTTTTTTAATAATAATGACGTAACGGTTACCATTAAAACTGTTGGAATACCCGGTGGGTAAAGTAAAATGTCTGGCGTTGTTGCACGATAGCTTTGCGGTATTGCAAAATAATTGTAATTATTGATTCTTACATAAGAAGTCACTACTCAATAATTGTTACAGTAATTTCTACTTAAGAAGTCACTGTTCAATAATTTATTTTATTGATTCAATAATTGCTATGTTGATATTTTATATTATTGATTCAATAATTTTCACTGCACAATATATCCCATTATCAGATCAATAATTCATATTATTTGAATAATATTATTAGATAGAATTATTGGTAATGTCTAAGGATGTTCTGTCTAGGAAAGGGGTTTGGTCACCTAATATTGTGCGCCAGGAAGGAGAAATTCTTATCGGAAAGCCCCCTCTCTTCTGGGAACGACCTGGTTGTCATTATTGCGATTTTGTAATATTATTTGTGAATAATTAATTATTGATAAAAATGATAAGACAATATTTATTCAATTGGGATATAAATGGAGGAATTTTTAGAAAAGTGACAATTGTTGAAAATTGATATTTTATCTTTTCTAATAAAATAATTCATTTAAATATATTATTATATTACATTATAAATGTATAATGTGATAATATAATAATATAATAACGGTGATATTTTTACAATGAATGCACGATATATGAATAAATGAGGAGGAAGAGAGAAAATTGGGTCCAGAGTATTTTTGTTACAAAAAACATGTTAAACATGTTGGTAGGCCCTATTTTTTTTTACTGAAATTTGATTATAGCCTGCAAGATCATCCGTATATAGATTTCGGTCATTTTCCCTTTAGAATTTGGAAAAACTTTTTTCAACAAAGTTGCAGAGAATTAAATTTCCTATGGAATAGACATAAGATTCGAATTTTTCTGATTAAATGGCTATTTATTATGAATTATTGAAGTTTTGAAATAATTGATTTTTGGAGTTTTAAATATTATTTTTAAGAAAAACATTTTTTTATGTTGGTGGGCCCCACTAGTGTGCTGAAATCAGATTTTCAAGGATGTGTGCGGGAAATTTTTTTATAAAATATTATTTTATTAAATTTTCTGCTTTGGTGTTCTAAGCACTTTCCTATAAATAGGGTGCTTAAGTTAGAATTGAAAATCACATCAGAATGAGAAGTTTTCCTTCTCTATAATATCGGGCATATTTTTGTGAGTATGTAGATACTTTGAGTGTTGCTATACAGTACAAGTTTCCTTCAGCATTATATCTGATATTCCAGTCAGAAGTATTGTTCTTTTGAAGTAAGGGATGTTATTTTTTTGTAAATGATGTTATTTCTTTCAATATCATTACACCGAAGTATTGGTATGAATTTTATTATGAAATTTTTACCTTTTCATGTCGAGGTTACTATTCACGTATACGACACTATTCACGATCATGGTACTATTCACGAGTACTATTCACGAAGTATGATCTTTCTTGTGAAATTTTTGCCTTTTTGTGTCGGGGTTACTATTCACGTATATAACACTATTCACGTATATGACACTATTCACGAATACAACACTATTCATAGAAAAATTAAATTTACTTTTATGTGTCCAAGTTGTCTGTTATGGTTCTTATCTTTGATTGGATCTATGTTTTCATCTTCATTCTTGAATTTTGCTCCACAAATGATTATTAAGAAGTATTTTTGAACTTGGATAAACTAACGTACGAATCCCTAATCTTTGTTCTTTTATCTCTCTGGATTCATTTTCTTGAAAATATTTTTATCATCTTCAGTCCTAAATGGTGATATAACTGAATATCTTTAGCCTGCAGTGAAAAGATGAATGATTACCTGATGAATATCTTTGGCCCGTAGTGCAAAGATGGACAGGTGTTGAGATGAACATGACCAATTGGTAATACAAATGAATATCTTTGGCCCGTAGTGCAAAGATAAATATTTGATTCAAGATGTATATTGATTGATATTACAGGGATAAAATATTGATGATGGACTTTTAAATCATATAAGATAGTAGACTTCATTCTCTACTTTACTCTTTTAATGAATTATTGTTTCCGCTGCAGCTATTGATCTAAAACTTGTTGTCTATTGTATTCTATCAGATTTTTCCCTGTTGAGGACTAAGGATAATTTTTTCTACATTATCTTAGTCATAATATTCTTTGTTGTGCTAGTTGAGCTCATCCTTTTCATTTTTGTTCCATTTTTCTTCTCAAGGGGCAAAAATATAGAGGGAACTAGTCGGGGTGTGGAGTGATGGTTCGAGATAGTTGTTTTAACAGTCCTCACTATTTCATAAAATAGTGTATCAATAATTGTAATGAGGACTTATTTGAGTGTAGATATTGTCCAGAAGATAATATTTGTATTTAAACTCACAGTATATGTGTTGTATTTTGCACGACAATTGTAATAATGAAGTTATAGTTATTTATGTACCATGTATTTGGCGACTCAGAATGGGTTGTGTGGACCTATTTTGGGGGCGTCACACTTAGAGTGTTGGTGGAATCTGCCACATTTCAGTTGATAAGTTCTAGTATAGAGAGAGCCAGAGAGAGTTGAGAGAAAAAGAATAAGACCCAGGAAGCTCTTGCTGTTCGAGACGACAGACTCTAGGAGAAACAACTGTTAAGGCATAAAGGTATGACCTTATTACTTTAAATATTATCTATCAATTTTATCCAGTTAATTCTTTTGGGTAAGTAATGTAGTATTTATTTGGAAAAGTCTTATTAGTCATCATGATAGTTGTATCCAAGACCCAACATTATAAGCATTAAACTGACTAAGTAACTTGAATAAAGTAAGTCGGCTATCTGTGTGCCCATGAATTAACCCAATAAACCCAAGAACTTAGACTTTGCCGAAGTAAAATAGACCCAAGCCGAATTGCATGGCATGCCTTGGAAACTGTTATTTTTCCTTTCGGGTCCTTGCATTGCCTCCTAGTTAGCAAACCCAAACTCGATAAATCTTAAGAACTTTTAAATAATAACTTATTGTATGCCTCTAGAGATAACAGACATCATCACACGTCTAGTTAGACTCATAGTACAGCTAGCTATGGAGTCTGAGGAGGAGTTAGTTAGGAGTCGGGATAGAAGGACCAGCTGAAGAAGCGGTCATAATCCCCAGAGACTGAAGTTGTTCCGAAGAGCTAACTTCGGGAAATGTCTTCGACTTTGAAAGATGTCTTCAGGTTCGGAGATGACGTCTTTGACTTTGGAAATGACGTCTTAGACTTCGGAAGATGTCTTCGACTTTGAAAATGATGTCTTTGACTTCGGGAGATGTCTTTGGATTTGGAGATAGCATTGTAACTTTGGAAAAGGCTGGATTAATGTGATAGATATTATTATTTAGTTATAAATTACTCACGTATGAACTAAAAGGAGATTCTAAGAAGAGATTTTTGCTAGCTACGTGCAAATAATTCTAATACATGCAAGCATGCGTAGGGAAGATTGTTTAACATTATTGTTTAATGGATGTTATGAGTAAAACTAATAATGGTTGAAAGTAAATAGAAAAGACATAACCTAGTTTAAAAGTCCCTTAACGTGTATGTGAGAAGCAACTTGAACAAGAATTCATGACTTAAGTAATATTTCACGTATACAAACATGAGATGAGTATATGGGACTAAAATTGCTAAAATGTTCTAAGGTTGTCAAAAGTAAGAACAATGTGGATTATACATCTATGAGTTTTAATGTGTGTAGCATACATGAATAAAAATATGTGTGATAAATACATGTTGATATATATGTTAAAGTGTGTGTGACTAATGAATACCTATACGTACATAAATAGGATAATATAGTTCATTGAGGTGGTTTGTGCTAAAAGTGGTAATCAACGAACAAGGCAAGTTTCCTAACTTACACAACTTTGGATTTTGTGCAAGTTCTCTAACTTTATTTGATTCTCATATTGAATGCAAGTTTCTAAATTATTTACACTGTATATATTGTATAATCCAAATTGTTACCATAACAACCATATTTATTTTCAACAAATATCTCTTACTATTCGAAAATCCTTAGTATATCTTACTGATTGTTGCCAACATTAAATTTATCGTTCTTGAATGCATTATAAAAGCTGTCTAAGCCATTAATTCGGCTAGACTATTATCGTATGTTAGAAAGCTATCCAAATCCAAATTGACTTGGTGCAAGCTCTTATAATTGACTGAGATGAACAACCCTCCTTGAAGGGGAAACTATATAATTATCGGGAGACTGACGTGCACACATGAGTATGATTAAATGTTATGCATAACGTAGGGTACTTTAGGTTGATCACCTGTTGTACTCATTTTATTAGAGTTTCAGTGTAATACTGTTAATTCTAGTAGAAGTTCTTAGTCCTGAGTGACTGCTCAGTGTTCATAAATCTGGAACTTTGATATGATTTAACTCTTTTGTTAATACCTTTCATGTCTATAGCAACTTTATTAAGAATTATTGATAATTCCAAAACTACTATTCATTGTCATACCCTTGAGATTTGAACTTATAATTGTTCACCCTTATTGCTATATTTCTTGCTGAGCAAATTTGTTGCTCATTCTTGCTTCCCTAAAAACATTACAGTTAAGGCAGAGCAAGGCAATACTTCGAGAAAAGATAAAGGAAAGGGAAAGGCAACGGATTAGCTTCGTTCTTTATGCATAGGAAGAATTATTCTTATTTTTATTATTTTAATGATGTATTAAGGATGATTAAATGTATGTTTAGATCGTATTCAGTTTATATTATTGGAATTATGTAGTAACGGTCATGAGACCTTGGGACGCGAATATTTATATTATATCAATGTAAATTATTCTATTATTTTCGTTGTTGGTGATTTTAGTATGATATTAGAATTAGCACGTGACGAACCAAATTCGAGATATGAGTTTCTGAATTTTGGGGGCGTCACAGGTTGGTATCAGAGTTGTAGTTATAAACCTTAGGAGCGAGAGTCCTTAGATTATAACTTAGAAGAAACCCCATTATATACACGTAGTTTATGAGGCACGATTGATAGTTGAGCCCATTTCGGCAGTGGCTCCTATCGATGATGAGGATGAGGAGGAGGAGATGGAGCCATTTCCCGTAGAGACAGGTCCAGAGGAGGAACCCATGGAGGATGAGCCCGTAGAGGATTCTGATGAGGCTACTTTCGAAGACCGAATGTTGGGGGAATATGACGAGTGGATTTTGGAATTCGAATGCCGAGTTGAAGAACTAGAGACCCAGTATCAAGATAGAGAAACCGAGATGCAAAAATTAAGGGAGGAAGACCTTAAGAGAAAACTGAAGATGCAAGAGATGGAAGTAGAAATTGCGTATCGCAAAGAGGCAGGTATCAAGATGGTTTTTCACCTATCGATATTCAGGAATGTGGAATTGGTGGGTAAGCTGGAGGAGTCCGAGCAGAAGGAGTTAAGTGAGAAAGCCAAGAAAGAGGCTCTTTGCACTCAGATTGAGCTGGAGGTTATGGAGAGAATCAACTTCGAGGAGAAGTGGGAAGAAGCTAATGATAGAGTAGGAGACCTGGAAGATGAGGTGAGATGCAAGAGGAGGAAGATGAACAAGATGGGCTATGCTTTGCGCACAACCATGGAAAGATTGATCGATGGTGTATATCATTACCCAGTGGAGCAGGGATAGACCCGTCATACCATAAGTAGGGACTTGGTGGCGCACATAACTTAAAAGGAATACAAGGGCGTTGTGGAGCGCGGAATAATAGATTGAGGTCTAGGTGTTAGTAGTTTAGTAGTAGTAGTTAGTAGTCATTTATGATTTGTTGTTATAATCCCAATCTTTTGTATGAATTATGGGATAGTTATGTAAACTCCAAACTTTTGAAAAATGTTAGAGGGGTAGTATGTTAGTAGTTGTCCCTATCTTTTGCGATATTAGGGGATATGTGTTGACATTATAGAAGTACGCTATGGATAATCATGTTGATGTAATGATTTGGCATATGAATATAAATGATCTTATTTCAGAGACTTGTTATAAAATATTATTCCTTTTTCATTTGAGAAATTTTTAATTAATATAGTTAGATAATAAAAATGAAAATTATGTAATGCAGAAAATGCCGCCCAGACGTAGACTAGCGACATCGGAAGAGTCAGTCAATAAAGAGAGAGAACAAGTAGACCCTATTCAGAGGCTAGTAGATTTGTTAGGGGAAGTTCTTAGGGGAAGGAACAATGAACCCGATTGCCCCAATCCCCAAGCAGTGCCAGTCACAAGATTTAAGGACTTTAGGAGTGTAGGACCTCCAGAATTCGTGGGTACTACCGATCCGATAGTGGCGAAGACATGGATTGAGGAAATAGAAAAGGCCTTCACCATCGCTCATGTGGGTGAAGACCAGAAGACGGTGTTTTCCACCTACATGATGAGAGGCGAGGCGAACTACTGGTGGGAGGTGAATCAGCAAAGAGCAGGAGAAGGGATTATAACTTGGGAGATGTTTAAGACTCTGTTCTTCGAGAATTACTTCCCGAAAAGCATGAAGAATAGGATGGAGGTGAAATACCTAGAAATTAAGCAGGGAGATATGATGGTGGCATAATACGCGGTTAAGTTTAATGAGTTAGCCCGATTTGCAGAACACCAGGTAGGGGATGAAGAGAGGAAAGCTAGACATTTTGAGCAAGGGCTGAAACCTTAGTTATTCAACAAGGTGTCAGTTCTTCAGATCGATTCATTTGCGACGTTGTTGGAGAAGGCCATTATTATAGAGGGAGGTAGTGAAGCCTTGAGTTTTTATAACACAAAAAAGAAGGGTAAGAACACCGAAGGAGAAAGTCGTGGAGGAAGCAACAACGGGGGAAGTAACCCAGGAAAGAGGAAGTGGGAGAACAACAACAACAACAAAAACCACAACAATCAAGCGGGGAATTTTCATGGAGGTTTTAAGAAGAGGGCAGAGGGATGCCCGAAGTGTGGGAAGAATCACCAGGGCGAATGCTGGAAGGGGCATAGTAATTGCTACAACTGCGGCCAAGAAGGGCATATTTCACCCAACTGCCCAAGGCCTAAGAAGATCAAGGGTTATTTCACATGTGGCTCGGTGGACCACCTGATTAAGGACTGCCCAAAGAAAGGGAGCAACGGAGGAAGTGGCCAGCAAAGGGGAGGCAGTAAACTGATGATTGGCAGACGAACGTAATCCAACCGCTCAATCGCCATAACCTTTAACATGACCATCCAGGATGCAGTAGCTGCGAAGGACATGGTGTCAGGTATTATTCTGATCAATGATATGAATGCATATGTATTATTTGATTCGGGTGCCACCTGTTCTTTTGTATCTAAAGAATTTGCTAGTGGACTTAAATTACCCCGAGAATGATTAGGAAATCCCTTGAACATAGAAGTTGTGAATAAGGAAGTAATCCCTGTAGAATATGTTTACTGAAATTGTCGTGCAAACATTAGAGATCATGAACTAAGCGTATACTTGATCCCGATAATATTAGGAGAGTTTGACATAATATTGGGAATGGATTGGTTGTATAACTATGCTACGATAATTGATTGTCAGAATAAAAGTGTAAACCTTCATACTCCAAATGTGTCTAAGGTAGTGTTTTATGGTAGCTCATCGCAATCATGTTTCCTTACGATGATGCAGACTAAGAAATTGTTAAGGAAAGAATGTGTAGGTTACTTAGCATACATTTTTGATACTCAAAAAATGGGAGTAGAAATTAAGGATATACCCGTAGTGAGAGAATTCCAAGATGTATTTTTGGACGATCTGCCTAATCTTCAGCTAGACAGGGAAGTCAAATTCGTAATAGACTTAGCATTGAGAACAACACCAATTTTAAAAGCTCCATATCGTATTGCGCCGGTACAAATGAAAGAATTGATGATACAACTGCAAGAGTTATTAGATAAGGGTTATATTTGGACGAGTATGTCTCTGTGGGGAGCACCAGTGTTATTCGTTAAAAAGAAGGACATATCGATGAGACTCTGTATCGATTATCGAAAATTAAACTGAGTAAAGATCAAGAATAGATATTTGTTACCAAGGATAAAAGACCTTTTTGATCAACTGAAGGGAGCGCGAAGTATTTCTTGAAGATTAATCTATGGATGGGTTATCACCAGTTGAAAGTACAGGAGGAAGACATACCAAAAATAGTGTTTCGAACCCATTATGAACACTACAAGTTTTTGGTGATGTCATTCGAATTGACTAATGCTCCGGCAGCATTCATGGATTTAATGAACCAAATTTTCAAGCCATACTTCGATAAATTCATAGTAGTTTTCATCGACGATATCCTGATCTACTCAAAGATGAAAGAAGAGCATATCGAACATCTGAAGATGGTTTTGGAGGCGCTAAGGAAGGAGAAGCTGTATGCAAAGTTTTCAAAGTGTGAATTTTGGATGAGAAGGTTCAATTCTTAGGATATATGGTAGATAAGGATGAAATTTCATTAGACACTACAAAGGTAGAAGCAGTGAGTAATTGGGAGCAGCCAAAAACACCAACGGAGATAAGAAGTTTCTTAGGGTTAGCTGGGTACTATCAAAGATTTATCTAGGATTTTTCTAAGATAGCAACCCCATTGACAAATCTAACAAGGAAGACAGTGAAGTTCGTGTGGACGGAAAAATGCGAGGAGAGTTTCCAAGAGTTGAAGAGGAGGTTGAGTGAGGCACTTATATTATCATTTCCATAGTTTCAGAGGGTAAGATCTCTTGAGGGACTGAAGGAGGTTCATGATCATCTCTTTGCAGCTCCTCCTCAGCTGTAGCCTTCACTGACACATGGACTTCGTGAGGCTCCCCCTCAATGTGATCCTCTATCTATTCTAGTCCTTCAGGAAGCTCCCCCTCAGCTGGAGCACTTACTTGTACAGGGGCTTCAAGAAGCTCCTTTTTAGCAGCTATTTTTCTTTCTTCTTCCTTCAAGGCTTTCTCATTAATAAGAACATATTTCTTGACAAGCTTTCTCTTTATCCTTCAGGGTCGAGCCACGGCGACCTCAAATTTTCTCTTCAAACTTGACTCACGGCGGTTTGTTCAGGCTGAGATATTGTTGCAGCATCAACCTCTGATGGGTTGGCAAGTCTGGACTCTAAGATTGGTGGTGACTCTGAGATGAGTGAAGACTGCTTTGATTTATGGTTGCGTTTTCCCTTCTTAAGTAGTTGAGAGATGGTGGATATGTCTTCTTCCTCTTCAGTCTACTATCGCTTCTTCTTTATTTCCTTTAGAATCTCATTTCCTGAACTTTCTTGGGGAACATCAGTGGTTGAGCCTTGAGCCTCTTCAGTTATATGATCATTCAATTTCCTCTTACCCTTACTTTTTCTGACCTAAGCTATGGGTTCTTCTTTTTCTGCTTCCTTCACAACTGACAGATTTCCAAGTAGACCAGATATCTTTACTTCACCAGTCCTTCCACTCGATTCGAGATATGCCCTAGAGGCCAATTATTTGATATAATTGCTTAACGTTTTGATATTATATTTGATTGAATAAATATATGATTTTATTATGGTTTTATTCTTTGCGTAATATAATTGTTAACATAATAAAATTCCTTAGAATAGTGATACAAATTATATAGTTTCAAGTATGTGACTTGAACATGAGATTATATATTACCATTAGTATCGGTGTTCTTAAATGTCCTAATCGAGTATCATTGTTGATGGGACAACAATGATGCATTGAGACTAGTATGTGGATGTTGATGACCAAATCTCATTGGTCATAAATATATGAGATATTAAGTCGATGCATAGGTACATATTGAAACGATGTCTTTGGGCGGACCCACCATGAGAATTCTATATGGAGCATTATGCGAAGTGTCATTAGCAATTCTCATAGTGACAATGATGTAATGGTCCTCAGGCACGAAATCGCTATATTACTACGAGAATTTATGTACTTTGATATCATCAAATGTCACCTTTAATAGGGTGGACTATAAAGGTGATTATTGGGTTCATCATTAATCGTGTGAGAAATATGAGTGATCTAGATGGAATTTAACCATCCTATATATTATGGGTGATATCCATAGGCCTCTTGATTGAGTAGGACTATGAAATGCATGTAGCCATGCTCAAATAGTGATTTGTTTCATATAGTCTACTCATTGATCAAGAAAACTTCAGATTAAATTATGAAGAGTATGACACATTCCATGACTCGAGTTTAATCTAGGATATTAAGGTTAAAGGATTAAATTACATTGAAACATTGGTCACGAAAAGGTTGCATCGAATCATCGATCTTATTATTACTTGGGTAGCGGTGATGCATTACTAGATGCAGCTCACATTTATAATTTTATAATATGATTTTAAAATTATTGCCAGCGTAATAATAACCTATAAGTCACACACATAGAGCGTTATTTAAAGGGAATTAATTTAAATTTTAAAGATTTAAATATATTAATATGATTAATAGTATTTAAATCACAATTTAAATTAAAAGGATAATTGTATATATGTATATTAATTAAGTAAGACTTAATTAAGATATATATATATATATATATAAATTCGGATTTTATAAAATTAGGTTTTGATTTGATTAATTCCTTTTAACTACTATATATATGATATATATGACTACTTAGGGTAAGATATCATAATTTGAAAAAACCTAGCAGCTCTCTAGAGAGAGAGACTAGAGAAAGCAGTTTGAGAAAATCCATTCCTTTTGGTGGCTAGTCATGAAGTCCTTCTTATTGCGAGAATCGTTCGACGGTTCGTGATGCGGCGTTCGATGTGAATCTAGTAGAAAGCGCAATCGGTTTGTATTGCGTTGGAGATTGGCCTTGATCGGTTTGATTCTCATTTTTTTGTTTATATCTGGTATAATCTCTAAACCTCTGAATTAATTGATTTTTCGCATGGATCTGTTTTAGGGTTTGAAATTGCTTTAAAATTTTAATTTCATTTGTGCGTTTACGTTTGTAGAAAGCCCAGCGGTGGTATCGAGCTACTTGCGAAAAGATTAATTGATTACGTGTTTTAATTGTATTCGATATATATGATATATGATGATGCATGTTCTGGAGATATAAAATTGAATATATGATATTAGTTGTATGTGTATTACAGTAATATATATGATGATAATCTTTATTAATCGTATCTTTAATCGGTGGAATAACAATATAACTATTCTAATCGGATTAGAAGCATGAAGAATCGTTTTAATATGATTAATGGCTGAAATATATGATAAATTACAGGTGTCTTGTTATTCGTTTTAATATGATTAAATAAAGCTGGACATATATGATTTGTTATTATGGGTGTTTTGGTGGATTAAAATGTATGATTAAAGCTATTTTGGAGATTCGTATGGAAAATGGTCTGAAATGTAGTTAAATTTTTTCGATCTTGACCCACTTCATGTGAAATGGGACCACCTTGAGAGACCCCCTTATGGACCCCGTCGTGGCCTTACGATGGTCGTGTCCCCTATATTTTATATATAGTTTTCTTTAATTATATATAAATTGTTATGTGCTTATTGTGATATGCATGGTGCCTGATTATGGCCTTTTGACCCATAGGTTAGTGGTTTTGGTTTTGAAATACGGCTTGCATATGTCGTGCCTTTCTATAAATTCTAATGTAATATTCTCTTCTCATCTAAATCCCCTCGAATGTAACTTCGAGGTTTCTTTATATCATGTAATAATCGTAATTGATGAAGATGTCAAGATGGAGAACACAATGGAAAGATGATGATGGAGAGGAGGCGCATGCTGAGAGGAAGATCAAGGAAGTTATTTATTTTAAGATCTTTTACCACCTTAGATTGACCTTGATCTTTCATTAGCTTGAAAAAAGATTGACGGTGGATTGGGCCATAAGCGTGACACATTTAATTTTGCACTTTATTTATGCTTGTATGTGATATGATATGATTAATAATGTGCATGCTTAACAAGATTAAAATTGGTGAGATCTAAATTAATAAAATCCCTCATTAAATTATTAAGTCTAAATCGGATGCCTTCGATGAATAACACTCATCAAGACCTTGATCAATAGATGTAGGTTTGCCAAAGCAAAGTACCCTATTTATCTAGGTAAGATGCGATAGGATAATTGTGATATCAAACTATTAAAATCATTGGGCTGACTTAACTAAGTTATCTCAATAGGATTGTGGACTTAGAGGCATAGAGTTTGGTTGGTACCATTAGATGGACTAGAAACAAATGTTGTTTACCAAACTATCCGGGAGTTATATATGATATAATTGACAAAGGGTTGTCTACCTAAATAATTATGTTTTGAGAGAATAGCCAAAAGCTAACTTAAGGCATAATGAAATATGGATCTTGGCTCACTAGAAAGATTTAATAGAAAATGCTTTTCGAATTAATGGTGAGGGCTATTAATTTGAATAAAATAGTGGGAGGTATATTTTGAATGTACTATTATCAATTATATAATATCAACTCGTAATTTGACTTATTATTGTTGCACTTATAAATTGTAGATATCAAATGGCAAACAACAACAACACAAATAGTCTTTCATTACGATCGGTCCTTGAAAAGGACAAGCTAAGTGGAATTAATTTCCTTGGTGGCATAGGAACTTGAGGATTGTCCTCAAACAAGGCGTAAGCTATATGTCATGATGGGCCCATTCTGCGGCACCGGTATCAACCTTTGCACCTGCGTGCGAACATAATGCTTACAAGAAGCATCAGAGATGATGCTCTGGATGTGAGTTGTGTCATGCTAGCAACCATGAGTATTTGAGCTTGAAGCAACATGAGTTGATGGATGCTTATGAGATGATCGAGCATCTCAAGAAATTGTTGAAGGGCATGCTCGACGGGAGAGGTATGATACAAGCAAGGCGTTGTATCTTTGCAAAATGGGTGAGCGTGATCCGGTTGGTCCACATGTCTTTGAAAATGATTGGGTATATTGAGTACCTTGATAGGTTGGGTTTTCCAATCACTCAGGAAGCCCAAAATGACCTTGTTTTGCAATCTTTGAGCAATGACTACTCTCAATTTGTTATGAACTATCTTATGAATGAAATTGAGAAACCCCTTCTTTGAGTTGTTGAGCATGTTAGAAGCTGCTGAGAACAACATGAAAAAAGCGAGGACCGCTCCCATAATGATGGTGCAAAGGGAATGCTAAGGGAAAGTGGAAAGCAAGAAGAAGATAGGATCTAAATCTTTTGCCAAACCCGATTCCAAAACCAAGCAGGCTTTAAAACCTAAAGGTGGGGTGGCTAAAGAAGGTGAATGTCATACATGGAAAACTTGGACCTTTGGAAAAGGAATTGTCATGCTTATCTGGAAGAAGTGAAGAAAAAAAAAAATCGACTTGATTCGGTATATATGTTATAGAAGTCAACTTATCTACTTCTACATCATGGGTATTGGATCTTTGGATGTGGTTCTCACATTTGTGTTAATGTCGGGGACTCAGAAGGAGTAGAACTTTAAGCGAAAGGAGAGGTTGACCTACGAGTTGGAAATAGAGCAAAAGTTCTTTGCCTTTGGTAGTAGGAACTTATCATTTATCTTTGCTTTTTGGGCTAGTTTTAGAATTAGAAGATTGTTATTTTGTACTGCTATAAGCAAAAACATTATTTACATTTCTTGTTTGGACAAGAAAGGTTTTCATTTATAATAAAGAACAATCGTTGTTTGTTTTACTTAAATGATATTTGTTATGGTGTTGCACAATTGTTTAACGGTCTCTATATTCTTGATTTAGAAATGCCTATCTATAACATAAATACAAAAGCGATTTAAATCAAATGATTCAAATCAAGCATATATCTACAGCAGCTTTGTCGTTTAGGCCATATAAATGAAAGCATATCAAACTCCATAAAGATGGGTTCTTGGATTCATTTGATTTTGAATCATATGAGAAATGCGAGTCTTGTTTATTAGGCAAGATGACTAAGCCCCCTTTCTTTGGACACGATTGAGCGGGCTAGCGATGTATTGGGACTTATACATAGTGATGTATGTGGACCCATGAGTTAGATTAGCAAGAGGTAGGTTTTATTACTTCATTACATTTCTTGATGACTTTAGTAGATATGGATATGTGTATCTTATGAGACACAAATCCGAATCCTTTGAAAAGTTCAAGGAATTCAAGAATGAAGTTCAAAACCAATTTGGCAAAAGCATAAAAGCCCTTGATCCGTCGAGGAGGTGAATACTTAAGCCAAGACTTTGATGACCTTCTAAAGGAGGTGTGGTATTATATCACGACTCACTCCACAGGAACACCGCAATGGAATGGTGTATCGAGAGAGAGAATCGAACCTTGTTGGACATAGATACGATCAATGATGAGTCATCGAGATCTTCGATAAAGCACGGGGTCATGCCCAGAGGCATTTGCATTCACATATAGTGTTCCTACAAAGGCGGTTCGAGAAGACACCATATGAAATGTGTGGTGGGAAGCGTCCTAGTATATCGTTCATGAAGATTTGGGGTTTGAGGCGTTAAGTAAAAGCGCGTACGATTACGACAAGCTCGGACCCAAATCGACAAATGTAATTTTGTGGGATACCCAAAGGAAACAAAAGGGTATTATTTCTACAAACCTTACGAGAACAAAGTGGTTGTTGCTCATTTGGTATTTTTCTAGAAAGAGAATTTGTCTCTAAAGGAAGCGAGTGGGAGGAAAGTAGAACTCGAAGAAATTCGAGAACCACAAAATATCATTGAACTGAGTTGGAACATGGCGGGAACCACAAGAAATTGTGGAAAGTGAACTGCTCAAATTATTACAAGTCATTCGTAGATCTGGTAGGACACGCCAAGAGCACGAGAGAGATATTATGGATATCTTGTGACTCAAAGCGGCGATGTGATGCTCATAGATCAAGATGAGCACCTGCTTCTACCAAGAAGCTATGAATGGACAGATTACGAGAAATGGCTTGAAGCCATGAAATGCGAGATGGACTCCATGTATACTAACCAAGTATGGACTCTGGTTGATCCACAGAAGAAGTAAAACCAATCGGGTGCAAGTGGGTTTCAAGAAAAAAACCGACATGGATGGTAATGTACAAACCTATAAAAGGCATTTGGTAGCAAAAGGTTTCAAACAAATTCAAGGTGTTGACTATGATGAAACCTTCTCTCCGGTGGCAATGGTTAAATCCATCGAGGATCTTACTTCTTTATTGCGACTTTTTATGATTTGAAATCTGGCGGATGGATGTCAAAATTTGCTTTCCTTTGAAATCTCCTTGAGGATGTGTATATGACACAACTGAGAGGTTTTGTCACTCAAAGGATCTTTGGAAAGGTATGTAGCTGCGGCGATCCATTTATGGATTGAAGCAAGCCTCTCGGAGTTGGAATCTTGATTTGATGAAGCGATCGAAGAATTTGGCTTTATTAAAAATGAAGATGAACCTTGTGTATATAAGAAGGTTAGTGGGAGTCACATTGTATTCCTAGTATTATATGTTGATGACATATTAATTATTGGGAATGACATTCCTTTCTTACAAATTTGTAAAAACATGGTTAGGAAAATGTTTCTCCATGAAAGATTTGGGCGATCTTTGCCTACATTTTAGGTATCAAGATCTATAGAGATAGATCAAGAAAAATGCTCGGCCTAAGTCAAAGTACATATATTGATAAAGTGTTGAAGCAGTTCGACATGCAAGAAGCGAAAAAAAGAAACTTACCGTGACTCATGGTGTAAAGATCTCTAAGGCCCAATGTCCTAAATCACAAGATGATGATGAGGCGTATGAGAAAGATCCCTTATGCTTGACAATTGGATCTATCATGTATGCAATGATATGTACTCGTCAGGATGTCTCGTATGCTTTGAGCATAATGGCGAGATACCGATCGAATCGGTGAAGGTCCTTTGGATGGTGATCGAGAATATCCTCAAGTACACGAAAGGACTAAGGATTCATTCTTGGTATATGGAGAGTGAAGGCGAACTAGCGGTAAAGGGTTACACGGATGCTAGTTTCGGTGACAATGATGACTATAAGTCTCGGTCGGGTTTTGTGTTTTGCCTTAATGGTGGTCTTTGTTATTTGGAAAAGTTTGAAGCGAGAGGCGATGGTGATTCTACAGCGGAAATTTGAGTATATTCTTTGCTTCTAGTGCGACCGAGGAAGGTGTATGGATTAAAAGTTCATCCTTGAACTTGGTGTTGTTCAACCATTGTTGATCAGGTTTGCTCTATCTTTGTGATAATAATGGAGCCATTGCGCGAGCTAAGGAACCCGGATCTCTGTGCGATCAAGCATATACTTAGGCGGTACCATCTCATCAGTGAAATCATTGATAGAGGAGATGTACATATAGGAAGAGTGCTGACGAGATGATAATGTTGCGGATCCACTAACGAGGCTTTGTCATGGCGAAGCACGACGGTCACACTAGTTCCATGGGTATTAGATACATGAGTGATTGGCTCTAGTGCAAGTGGGAGGCTATTAGAGTTTATGCCCTAGAGGCCAATTATTTGATATAATTGCTTAACGTTTTGATATTATATTTGATTGAATAAATATATGATTTTATTATGGTTTTATTTCTTTGCGTAATATAATTGTTAACATAATAAAATTCCTTAGAATAGTGATACAAATTATATAGTTTCAAGTATGTGACTTGAACATGAGATTATATATTACCATTAGTATCGGTGTTCTTAAATGTCCCTAATCGAGTATCATTGTTGATGGGACAACAATGATGCATTGAGACTAGTATGTGGATGTTGATGACCAAATCTCATTGGTCATAAATATATGAGATATTAAGTCGATGCATAGGTACATATTGAGAAAGCGATGTCTTTGGGCGGACCCACCATGAGAATTCTATATGGAGCATTATGCGAAGTGTCATTAGCAATTCTCATAGTGACAATGATGTAATGGTCCTCAGGCACGAAATCGCTATATTACTACGCGAGAATTTATGTACTTTGATATCATCAAATGTCACCTTTAATAGGGTGGACTATAAAGGTGATTATTGGGTTCATCATTAATCGTGTGAGAAATATGAGTGATCTAGATGGAATTTAACCATCCTATATATTATGGGTGATATCCATAGGCCTCTTGATTGAGTAGGACTATGAAATGCATAGCCATGCTCAAATAGTGATTTGTTTCATATATAGTCTACTCATTGATCAAGAAAACTTCAGATTAAATTATGAAGAGTATGACACATTCCATGACTCGAGTTTAATCTAGGATATTAAGGTTAAAAGGATTAAATTACATTGAAACATTGGTCACGAAAAGGTTGCATCGAATCATCGATCTTATTATTACTTGGGTAGCGGTGATGCATTACTAGATGCAGCTCCTTTGTTTATAATTTTATAATATGATTTTAAAATTATTGCCAGCGTAATAATAACCTATAGGTCACACACATAGAGCGTTATTTAAAGGGAATTAATTTAAATTTTAAGGATTTAAATATATTAATATGATTAATAGTATTTAAATCACGAATTTAAATTAAAAGGATAATTGTATATATATGTATATTAATTAAGTAAGACTTAATTAAGAGATATATATATATAAATTCGGATTTTATAAAATTAGGTTTTGATTTGATTAATTCCTTTTAACTACTATATATATGATATATAGCGACTACTTAGGGTAAGATATCATAATTGAAAAACCTAGCAGCTCTTAGAGAGAGACTAGAGAAAAGCAGTTTTGAAAATCCATTCCTTTTGGTGGCTAGTCATAAGTCCTTCTTATTGCGAGAATCGTTCGGCCGGTTAGATGCGGCGTTCGATGTGAATCTAGTAGAGGCGCAATCGGTTTGTATATGCGTTGGAGATTGGCCTTGATCGGTTTGATTCTCGTTTTTTGTTTATATACGGTATAATCTCTAAACCTCTGAATTAATTGATTTTCGCATGGATCTGTTTTAGGGTTTTGAAATTGCTTTAAAATTTTAATTTTTTCATCCATAAGATTTGAGCACAATGACTACCGGTGACAATGAATGTACTAAACTACATTGTTAATGTGATCTTGAATTTTGTTTCTTACTGAACTAGGACACAAGTCTGTTTCCTAGCAACTAACAAGTGCAACTAGTACTTTTCTATCGATCTTGTAGCTTGCAAAATCAGCATCTATATATCATGTTAGTTCAAAGGAGGACTCCTTGGGATACAAAAGTCCCAAGTGAGGTGTGCCTTTGAGATACCTGAAAATTCTCTTTACAGCAGTTAAGTGTGATTCCTTAGGATTAGCTTAAAATCTAGCACATATGCATGTTGCAAACATTATGTCTGGTCTACTTGCAGTTAGATATAGAAGAGAGCCTATCATACCTCTGTATTGAGTAAAGTCAATACTTTTACCTTTCTCATCTTTGTCAAGCTTAGTTGCTGGAGCAATTGGTGTTTTCATGGGAGAGGCTGATTCCATGTCATAGTTCTTAAGTAAGTCTTTAATGTACTTGGCTTGGCTATTGAAGATACCTTCATCAGTCTGCTTCACTTGTATTCCAAGAAAGAAATTCAACTCACCCATCATACTCATTTTGAACTTTCTCTACATAAGCTTGGAAAATCTCTTGCACATATTTTCATCAATATAACCAAAGATAATATCATTTACATATATTTGAACTAGTAAGATTTTATTTTTGTGCTTCCTAAGAAATAATGTGGTATCTACTCTACCTCTAGTGAAACCATTTTCAATAAGAAAGTTAGGTAATATTTCATACCATGCTCTAAGTGCTTGTTTAAGTCCATATAAGACTTTTTCTAATCTATAGACACAATTAGAGAGAGCTGGATTGATGAAACCTGGAGGTTGCTCCACATATACTTCTTCTTAAAGTTCACCATTTAGAAATGCACTCTTGACATCCATTTGGAAAACTTTGAACTTCACGTGGGCAGCAAAAGCAAGGAATATCCTGATGGCTTCTAATCTGGCAACAGGTGTGAAGGTCTCGTCGTAGTCAATGCCTTCTTCTTGGGAATAACCTTTGGCCACTAGTCTTGCCTTGTTCCTTGTGATTACCCCATCTTCATCCATCTTGTTTCTGAAGACCCATTTGGTGCCAATAACTGGGTGACTTCTTGGTCTTGGGACTAATCTCCAAACTTTGCTTCTTTCAAACTGATTCAGTTCCTCTTGCATGGGTTCTATCCAACTTGAATCTTCCATAGCATCTTCTATCTTCTTGGTTCTATTTGGGATAGAAAGCTCAGATTAAAACACTCATTCTGGGTGGCAGATCTCGTCTTGACTCCTACATTTGGATCTCCAATGATCAGGTCTTGAGTGTGATCTCTTTTCCATCTGTTCCTTGTTAGAACATCAGTTCTGGTGCCTTCTTGTCTGAATTCTTCGAGATCAACCTTTGTCTCTAGTTGCAGAGGTTCATCGTCTGGTGTAGCTCTCTCTACGATCTCTTCTTCAGGCTCAACGATTTCATCTTCTGGGGTTGCGATCGTGGTGTTGAGCTCGACCACCTCGTTCATAGTGTCTGAGTCGTCGATTGTAGTGTCTTGAGGCACAGATTTGTCTAAGTCTATTTCATCGAAGATGACATGAATCGATGCTTCAACACTTAACGTCTTCCTGTTGAACACTTTATAGGCCTTACTGTCTGTGGCATATCCGAGAAAGATTCGTTCATCTGACTTGGGTTGGAACTTAGTCAGATATTGTTTCCATTATTGAGAATATAGCATGCACAGCCAAACACATGGAAGTAGCTGACATTTGGCTTTTTTCCTCTCCACGGCTCATATGGAGTCTTCTTTAACGTAGAGTGAACAAGAGACCTATTCTGAGTGCAGCACGCAGTGTTGATAGCTTCTGCCCAGAAGTATTCAGGCGGATGAGCTGCTGCTAGTAGAGTCCTTCTAGCTTCAATCAACATTCTGTTCTTTCTTTCAGCTACTCCGTTTTGCTGTGGAGTTCGTGGAGCTAAGAAGTTGTGACTAATGCCATTGCCTATGCAAAACTGATCCATCTCAGAGAAGTCTAATTCTCTACCTTGATCACTCCTTATAGCCTTGATTTTATCCCCTTTTTCGTTCATCACCATCTTGAACATCTTGATGAGTTGAGAGCTTGTTTTATCTTTAGAGTTTAGAAAGAACACCCATGTAAATCTGTTGTAGTCATCCACTCCGACCAATGAGTATCTCTTCCCTCCAAGGCTTATAGTTTGAATTAGCCCAAAAAGATCCATGTGGAGTAACTATAGGGGCTTATGAATTAAGTTGATCATTTTTCCTTTGAATGAACTCCTAGTTTTCTTTCCATACTGACAGGCATTGCATGGCTTTTCTTTGACGAAGCTGAGCTTGGGTAAACCTGCTACTAGATCTTTGAAGGCCAATTTTGACATACTTTTGAAATTGAGATGAGATAATCTTCTATGCCATAGCCAGCTAATTTCTTCAGAGGCTTAAGCAAGAAAGCATATTGTCTCACTAGAGCTTAGTTGAGCAAGATTAATAGTGTAGACGTTCCCTTCTCTTGTTCCGGTCAGCTTTATAGAGGAGGTCTTCAGATATCTAACTTGACACTGATTTTTGAGGAAGGTAACTTGATGACCCTTGTCACAGAGTTAGCTTATGCTCAGAAGATTGTGCTTTAGTCCTTCCACATAGGCTACTTTGCTGAAGGACACTGCACCATTCCTAGCTAAGCCATATCCTCTTGTCTTGCCAGAGCCATTGTCTCCAAAGATTACTGTTGGACCCTCCTTCTCCATGAAGTTAGACAGGAGGGCTTTGTTCCCGATCATGTGCCTTGAGCATCCATTGTCCCGATACCAAGTTGTGATCGTGGAGCTCTGTTCATGTGGTAAGATTAAACCCTTATCTTGGTACCCCGACTTGCATGGGTTCTACCTTGTTAGTAACCTTGGGGACCCAAATATGCTTGACTTTGGGTCTAATATGTAGAGGATTATTGTAACATACTGCAGCCTTATGACCAATTTTATCACATACAAAACATCTAGCATGATGTATGCTTGTGTGTGTGTGTGGATTCTTTCTCTATTTGGACTTATGTGGATTCTTGGTAGTATTTCCTTTATACTGATTCTTCTTTTTCTATGTATCCTTGTGATTCATGATTTGTGAAGAGTGAAACCTAAACCTGTTCTGTCAGATGCACTTCTCTAACTAGAGATTAGGGAGTCCATAGATAAAGAAGATCTATTCCACATTAAGATTGTCTTTTCTAGTTCCTTAATCTTAGAGGTTAGATTTAACTCTCTTTGTGTGTTAAGTTCATTGGTCTATCTTAAGAGTTTATTCTCTGCCTCAAATTTGGAGAGAGAGGTAGTACTTAGTAGAGTTGTCTCCAGTTCTTCTTGAACTTTCTCTTTCTATTTTTGAAGAAGAGAATACTCTTTAGACAGAACTTTGAACCACTTCATGTATTGATGCAGATCAGATGTTATGTCATGTAGTGCAGTGCTTAAATCATCAATATCTACATCAGGAGAGTTAAAGTCGAATACTTCACCGATACTTACTTCATGATGGTCAGTGCTTTTTTTATCCTTTGCATTTTGGCCATTAGACATAAATTTGCTACTTGAGGTTCTTCATCATCTCCAGCGTCAGGAGTTGTGTCATTGTCTGAGTCACTCCATGATCCTCCGGCCACAAGACCTTTGTCGTTCTTCTGGAGCTTTTTGTTGCCTTTGAACTCCTTCTTTGGATTTGTTCTCCTCTTCGGCTCTTCTCTGGGAGGTTTGTTGCAGTTTGTAATAAAATGGACAAGCTTCTTGCAATTGTAGCATAGGTTGTTGATTTGCTCCTGGCTGTTGTTGTTGTTGAATCTCTTAGGTCTACTGCATCTGCCTTTCCGCATGAACCTTTTGAGTCTATTTACCAGCATTGCAATATCCTCGTCACCATCTTCCTTAGAGTCAGAATCATTTTCAGCATGAGCTTTGGAGATGGTTTTTGTTGCTTTGAGAGAAACTCCTTTGTCCTTCTTTCTTCCTTCAGATAGAGTCTCTGCTCGTTGAGTCAGCTCTAGTTTATAGGTAAGAAGGTTGCCATAAAGTTGTTGAACTGTCATTTCATGGAGGTTCTTTGATTCTCTGATGGTAGTGGTTTTGGCATCTCACTTGCTCGTAGAGCCCTCATGAACTTTATGATAAGATCTTTGTTTGGATAGATTTTTCCAAAATCTCGAAGAGAGTTAAGCAGCACATTGAATCTTTCATAAGTGGAAGTGACGTTTTCTCCTGGAACATGGACGAGCATCTCATACTGTTGAGTCAGAAAAGATTGCTTGTTTTCTCTGACTTCTTCTGTTCCTTCGTGCATAATGAGCAATGCTTCCCATGATTCCTTGGTAGTTTTGCTATTGACCACATTCTCAAACAGATCATCTTCTAAAGACTAGAACAAAATGTTCTTGGCCTTTTTGTCTAGTTGGACTACTTTCTTCTCGTTATCAGTCCATTCTAATTTGATCTTGATCTGAACTCTATTTGGATCATCTGGAGTTGGTGCAAGATTTGTTGGAATGTAGGGCCCATTCAGAATAGTTTCAAAAAGTTCTTCATCTATTGAATCCATATAGGCTTGCATGCGAACTTTCCAGTTGGCAAATTTGTCGTTATTGCATATTGGTGGCTTGCTGCCTTATCCAGTCTTGGACTCGCTTATCAGTTGTGTCATTTGATCTACACAAGCTTTATAGGCTGATTGAGAGAACCTATTTTGATACCAATTGTTAGTTTCCAGAGGCACAATAGTTATCTAGAAGGGGGGGTTGAATAGATATTTTTAAATTTTCTTATACTTGTCAGATTTGTTAATAAATTAACCACAGCGGAATATAAGATTTACTTGTTCCCCTTCAAGATAAACTAAGTTAATAGGTGATATGACAAATATAACAGCTATAGCAAGAATATAAAAGACATAGTGTTTTTAAGTGGTTCAGAGCACTCAAGGCTCCTAGTCCACTCTTCTACTCCTCGAGTAGGAAATCCACTAAGGATATCTTTACAATCTTTGAATCACTTAGATTCCTTCAAGACCAACAGTCTTGGAACTTCTTAGTTCACTTAGAAGTCTTGAAGTCCAACAGACTTGGAATACACTTGATGAGAGTTGAGTTTTTGGGTAGTGCTACTCAGTTGTTGTTAAGCATATGTTCGAAAGAACTAAGTAGCTGAGCAAGCTTTCTTTTTAGATCATAAAGTTGAGCGTTGAGTGTTCTTCAGCTTTTGTTGTGTACTTGCTTGCTTGTTGCATCTGTGTCTGATTTGTTTATAAAGGAGCCTTTGAAATATGTCCGTTTGAAGGCTTTTGTTGAAGCATAAAATGCATCAGACATTTTTGAGCACCAATGGTGACTTCCTGGAAATTTGTTGTTTAGTCGTTTAATCCACTGACACGGCAGACTGTTATCTCACCTAACACCTGAAAAAGCATTTTTAGCAGGCATGCAGTCCTTTTCCTTAGCTTCTTCAATACGCTTCTTTGATACATACTAAGGATGAGCATTGGGATTCCTGAAAGTCTCAACGTCTATAATCCATTCTTTATTTGTAGTATTTTATCCTTCAGCTAATGGACAAGGCACTACTACAAAACAGTAAATATGTGACGCCCCCGAATATCTTCCAACCCGACCGATGGTGCTACACAGTACTACCATTCACACATACATTCAATTGAAAAGTCTCCAATGAACGAATATGTCTTCTATATATTCAAAATAATATTACATTTCCCCAGGTTCTTTATAACCCATTCATTCGTTCTTGTCATAATATTCAATATATTACAAACATTCACCTATACTATTACATAAGAAATCTAAGGGTTCGTCTTCGCCTTGACCTTATCCTTGCTGGAGCCTTCGGTCCATTAGATCTTAGCTGTGTTTATATGGTCCAAGCAAGAGTGAGCATGACTAGCTCAGGAAGTACTACAATTCTAATAAACAACATGCTTGAAACATAGAACTCGTATATCTTCAATAACTGAAGAATAGTTACGAAGTACTATTGATAATTCAAAATAGCACTTCTTATCATTCAAAACGTTTTACAACAACAATATTCAGTAAAACATCAATTCCGGTCCAAGACCTTGAGCATTTCATAAGTTCTTTTGAAAAGGACATCCCGGCACTAAGTCCGTAAGTCCAACATTACTTACAAGCACGTCTAGGTGATTAGCCTATAGTACTCTATTTTTATCAACACTACATTCATTAAACGTGTATACGTTTAAGTTGTGGCAACCTCACGTGCCTGTCGTTAAATGACAAAAACATTTTTAGCATACTCGGTCTTCGATTGAAAACCACACCAATATAGCTCAGTAAACATTAATCATGCTTGACAGAATCATAATATAAGTCTAGCCGAAAGAATTGGCTTTGACTTCATCATTCAAGACTTCATGCGAAAGAATACATGAATCACAAAGCTTGTCCAGACTGAACTAGTTAGAATACTTGCCTTCAGCGTCTGCTTACTGATTATCACACGTACACTTTAAGTCTCTAAGTCTCTACAATACATGATCATATAACGTACCATATTAGGTCACATGTAATCAAGTAAGTATACTACTATATCTTACCCTTCATCTCAATCTAAATCATGACTTAGATCTGTTATTATGGTTCCGGCTTTTCATTACGTCATTCATATTACGTTCACATTCAATTGGTTATTAACTCTAATCATCATACATAAGGTTTAAAAGTACCTTACAATATCTTATTAAGTTTCTCAGTTTATTATTACTTAGTTACTGTTCAAGTTGTACTCATAAACATTCTTTACTGTCCACTTCCTAAGGTTGGTAGCCATGGCGCCACCCATTCTTTCATCAGAAAGTCGTATTTGTACACGAGTTAACGATGTGTGCTCGATTTGACCTCGCACATTGTATTTTGGGGTTTTAAAAATTTGAGGAGTCATGCTGCATGGCCTTGAACTCGTGCCTCGAGATAATTTGTAGATTTTGAAAATTTTTGCAAAACTCCTGGACGCATAACTTCTTCGTTATAAGTCCTAATTGGCTCATTCAAAAGCCTACGGCTCACAAATTACATATTCTACGCGTTCATGCAAGAATTTTATCTATTTGACTTCGTTTGATAAAATTTCACCTATTAGTTCATTTTTAACAAAAACGATAAACGTTCGTGAACGTTCAACGCTCGTTTCTTCGTTCTAAGTCGAAATTCGGTCATTTTTGAGTCCGCAACTCTATAATGCTAAATATGACTCGTCTCCATCGAAAACCAACGTTTTCGACTTCAAACACAAAATACGACTTCCATTCCGAGAATTTCACGAATTCGACGATTATAAATCCAATCGTGTTAATTAGAAAGTGAAACCTCATTACTAATCATTCTAAATGGATTTTAATCAACATATAAACATTTCAAGTTACTTATTACACCAACTTATTATCAAAGTAGGTTTTGACTTATTCTCATAAGTCAATGACTTATTTAACTTATGAACTACAATTCTCATGCTTATGACTTACTATGAACTTAAGTCCATCAATCAATGTTCTCATACTATATTAAACATACTAACATCATATGACAAACATATGATAAGTTCTTCACAAGTTTATCAACCTATTTAAGTTCAAGTTACTTATTCAACTTATTCGGCTTAAGTTCCTTCATTACTTACTCCTTTTGCTCTTAGCATACAATCATACTTCTCTTATCACCCTATAATGATAGAGATGAATATATATTAGACAAGAGTCTTACCCTAGAAGCACTTGTACTTCTCTTCTCTTTGGAAACTAGCAAAGAACTTTTGACTTATTCTTAACTTATGTGGCTTATTCTCTCTAACCAATAAGTTACTTAACTTGAGAGGAGTTGAGAGGAATTTTAATCAAGCAGTCAAATGAATTGAGAGCTCTCTATTTATAGGCAACCCAAAGTTAGGGTAGAATGGTCAATTAGGCATTGCACCTCCTCAACTAACCTCCTTAATCTCACCTCCTTACAATTCATTACTTTACAACTAAGTTAACTTGTCTAGCACTCACTTTTCTTGCTCATCACAACACTTGATCACCACACAAAATGCTTACCCATCAAGACTACCCACATTAACATGGTTTGCTCCATGGATCATGGCTAATTCATTAGGCTTGCTAATTAATCTAGCTAATTCCTTGTTGGACTTATACTACAATAGTTTGGACTCATGACATATCAAACACTTGGGCTTGAGTATCACTTTCTATTGGACTTCTACCATTATGCTAATAATCCTACAAGTCCATTCCCTTTAATTAAGAACCTTGACATAGATATACCACGTATAATTCTCGTATGCTAGCTCGTATACTAATTTGTAATATACGTTATTCCATTCTTCATACATACTCGTATAATACGTCGTATAATACGTCGTATCATACTTACGTTCAATAACTCGCACAATGCCTACGCATTATACGATTAACACATTCTTTTCTTAACGCTTAATGTTTCTAGCGTTCTCCAAATAAGTCCGCATGCGAAATATGAAGTTTTTCATACTTAGATTATTATTATATAATTCATCTCATATTAATATTATAATGTTACGTATTTTTCGGAAGCTCAAAAATAATTTTCGAGCATAAATAGATGAATAGTATTTTCGGAAAATTTCTCAGAAAACCTTTATTTTCGTCTTAGAAATTCAAACACTTTAATTCATTCACGTAGTTAAAATACTACGACATTCCAACATTTCTAGGTTATAGAACGACATTCATCTTATCAATACGTAGTAATAATAAATAATATTATTTTATTCATTATTAAAAGTATTTACAAAGTTCGATTTTCCGGGGCGTTACAAAATAGATAACGCGTAAAAAATGTTGTAGAAGGTCTTACAGAAACGTCGTGGTTAAGGTGTCATCTATTTGACACCTTTATACAACGTTTTTAAAACGTTATAGTTTGACACATTACACAACGTTTTTTTCTTAAAAAACGTTGTATATTTGTTTTTCATAAATTCTTGGATGCTTGAAAACGTTGTAGATGATATGATTCCACAATGTTTTCTGACTTAAAATGTTGTGGTTTGGTACATCAGACAACGTTTAGACTCATTTATACAACGTTTATAAAGTGTCATCTATTTAGACTACTTTATACAATGTTTTTAAAATATTGTAGTTTGATTTTAAAATGTTGTAATACATAATGTTGTAATAGTTGTGGTTCACTTGTATTTGAGTTTAAACTAATAACTCCAATGCACAGTATAGAATGCATAATTATATATTAGAAAATGCAGGTTAATCCAATTAAAGCACGAAAGTTGCTCTTAATCTAAATAACAAAACTAAAATGCACGGGGGTGAAGGGTAAGGCCTCATCAGAGTAAATTGCTGATCCAGTGCATCTTTTTCTCTTCCTTATAGTCTGGATTCTCTTTCAGGATAACAAATCCTTCTAGAATGGGGAATAAAGGTATATATCTGCACAAAAATTTCACATAAAAAATGAGAATTAAACATTAATCAACTATTAACTAATCGTAATAAAAAGTTGTCCATCAATACAGAAAACAAATGTTCACAGACAAGCTTTATATATATAAGGGTTAAACTGAGGTTAAGTACCTTAGATGCGAAGAAAGGTAGTTCAGTTATGCTTGACTGTACAAATGAACATTCGACAACATCTGGAACTCCATTAAGTCCCTTCAAACAAGCATCAGCAAATATCGCTCCAGCATAACTATTGAAAGAGAGAGTAACTATTCGTAAACTATTTTTACATAAAATTTGAGGGAGAGAGAGAGACAGAGGAAACGTCTACACATGTTAAGACATGTACGAAAAAATATACTAACAAGAATACAATCTGAGAATTTTAGAAGCACTATCATGAATCAGCACCAGCTTATAAGCATAATAGCCTAAAGCCAACCTCACGAGTTTATATGCAATTTTAGATATCCCTTTAAGGATAAGAAAATAAGTGATAAATGAGTAAGATGCGCATCTTCTTATAAAAGAAACAATTTCTAGCTATTTAGCTGTTCAAAACGAAGAAACATCTCTATCCATGACAAAAGTAGCTGATAAAAATGAAAGCTACTAATCACTATATATATATATATATATATATATATATATATATATATATATATATGATGCATACTGGACAATTCTATGGCTAACCGAACTCATTCTTCTTTGATGGGCATATCAAAATACATACTGATAAAATGGAATCAATTTATACTTACGCCATTGAGAGAGTAGCTGAGCCCTTTCCGGCCTTTGCTTCCATAACGTCTGTCCCACCATCTTGTGTACGCTTTGTGAGAGCCGTAATTACTTCGTCAGACAAGTTATTGGCTTTTGGCGTCGCCTATTGGCATTTAAACATACAAATAAAATATAAATAAACAAAAGACCCCAAACAGGAAACACCAAATTTCACAAATGCATAAATCAATATAGAATGAGAATAGTACTTATGAAAACAATGGGAGAATAGTTATGCCAGCATGACCGCCCACAACAGGCACATTGACATCTGGAACAAAGAAGTAGAAGTGCACAAGTTGACTTCAAGCAAATAAGGGATTAGGAATTTCTATTCTGTAAGTAGTGAAGATACCTGCAACATTGACATTGGCCTTTCCAGCGTAGAAAGTCTTAGCCCTAACAACATCGAGTGTAGTCACACCAAACAATTTTTTTTCATCATATGTCCCTGCTTTCTTGAAAACTTCAGCAGCAATTGGGATCGTAGAATTGACAGGGTTACTTATCATATTAACAAGTGCCTGAAACTCACAAAATTTCAAATGCAAATGAAATGTGAAAACCATATATTCCTCAAACTAACAAAAGAAACTTAAACTGAACCTAACAACAAGAATGATGTGGAAGCACGCACATTAGGGCAATACTTGGCAATGGAAGTACATAATCCTTTAACAATGCCAGCATTGATGTTGAAGAGATCATCACGAGTCATGTCAGGCTTTCTTGGCACACCAGCTGGAATGATGACAACATCACATCACTCCAGTTCCTTCCCTAGCTGCTCTTCCCCCACGTACCCAGCAATCTATGCAAACATGCAATCACATAGACGAGTAACGGAATTGGAAAGCAAGAGAATTAAACATGTAATCTAACCTAAAAAACAAAATAGTCTGTTTGCCTTGAATATGGATGTGATTTGAAAATTAAAGTATTGAATCCGGTAATATTCCAAATTATAATTTTAACTTAAACATTAATGCATAAAATCAGAAAATTTGAAAGGATATTTATATTAAAATAAAATGACAAACGATAACACTGAACCTAAACAGAACAAAAATCAGTACATGGATAGTTAAGACCAAACAAACAAATAAGGAAAAATGAGCCATGTCAATGATATTGGATGAACACCTGAGCAGGGAAGTTAATAATTACGGAAATTTTCAACAAAATTCAAAACTTTACTTTTAAAAAACAATAATTAAAACAAAAAGAAATGAAACAATAGGAAATTACATAAAACCATAAAAAGAAATACTCTATAATTTTAGACAGAGCATACCTCAGATCTGGTATTAATGTGGCTGACGTCGGTTGCGACACCGGGAGTTCCGGCAATATCATAGAGAGCAAGCTGAGACACGAGGGGGTTGAGCTTCATAAGCAGCGCGAGCGGCTGTCCGATCCCGTCGGCGGCACCCAGGACGACAACTTTACGCCCCGGGTGTAGGCTATGATGAGAAACTACGGTGAATGATGTGAAAGGATGAAGAGGCGGAATAGCAGAGAAAGACATATAACGCGGTTTTAATTTTAAGTTTCCATTTAAGCGCGGTTTTTTGCTCCGTGTTTTTTACATAGATAATATTTTTTTATTTAAAATTAAAAATTGTCCTTATAAATAGATAATGTTTTTTCATATATATCTACAATATTTTATTAAAAAACGTTATGAAAAAAAATACTATAACGTTTTTTATAAAAACGTCATCTTTTAAGTGTTGTCTTTTTATGGCTTTATACTAGTGAGGCTCGATGCTTCTGATGCTGACAGGAGATACACCATGATCATGATAGTGGTGTCTTGTCATATTTGTGCTTGATTAAGTTTGATAGAGGAGAACACTACGATTTCTCTTAAGCACTGGTAGACTACGATCTTTACTTGCTTGTTTTGCAGACTACGTTTTCGAGAGCTGACTACGATTCTTGACTTGGCACGGCAGGTGCTTGGACCAATTCTATGATTTTGAATGAGGCCCTCCAAAGCAGACTACAATTTTGTAGCAACTTTCTCTATACTCTACGATTCTGTCTTGGCTTCTGCAATCCCTCGGCTGGCTTGACAGACTACGATTCTGTTGATGCCTATCTATTACATCTCAAAATAGATCAACCTAACAGCTTTGATCTTTTCTTCTATACATTCATTTACAGAATGATAAACATAAAGCACAGATCAACCTAACAATTTTAACATATCACCTAAGTCCTTGTACATATGTTCTTTGAAGGACTTTACATATAAGCATATTTATTTACTTTCAACATCAAATTTGAATATGCAATTCCCAACAAAAACTGTTGAAGGTCATTTCCCATCTAAGAAGGACCAAGTCTTAATGGTGGATGATTTGTCCAAGAAAAGGAAGATGCCCAGTTATCTTCTAAAAAGAAGAAATCCAAGAAGGCTAAGGGCAAGGCGAAAGTGAAGTATCAAAAGAAACCTGATCCAGCTAGTAAACAAATATGCTTCCATTGCAATAAGTCGGGTCACTGAAAGAGGAACTACAAGGAGTTTCTTGCGGAACAAAAGAAGAAGAAGCTTGGAGAAGCTTCAACTCCTAATCAAGGTTTATTTATGATTGAAATTAATTTTTTTGAAAGTCAAAATTCTACTTGGGTATTGGATATTGGATGTGGTTCTCACATATGTAATACTATGCAGGGACTGGTCAGAAGTAGAAAGCTGGACAAGGATGAGGTCATCCTATGAGTGGGAAATGGAGCAAAGGTTGTTGTATTAGTTGTATGGACTTATTGTTTAACACTGCCTATGAGAAAATTCATTAGTTTAAATAACTGTTATTTTGTTCCAACACTCATTAGAAACATTATTTCAATTTCTGTATTGGATATGGATGGTTTTGATATTAATATAAAGAACAAAAGTTGTTCTGTTTATAATAAAAATGTTTTATATGGTGTTGGTAAATTGTTGTATGGACTTTACGTACTTGAATTGCATGAAAATATACTTCAAATTGAACAAACTAAGAAAAGGAAAAAAAAAATGATGGTAAGTATATCTTTATGTGTGTGATAACCCAAAATTTATGAGACTTATCTTGAATAATTAAATAAAGGTTTAAAGAATAAAACCTAGTTTTGAAAATAGAGGAATGATTAATTTTTTTAAAAAGAACTTATATGGTTTAATATCTAAAAGAAGGTAAAGAGAAATAAAGGTGAATGATATAAATATTGAAGATATTAATACTTGAGAATAAGCAAGTAGTCATGAGTCGAAGCAAGTCTGATGAGACTTGGGTTAAGAATAGATGTTGTCCATGAATTGGATAGAATAATAATAATAATAATAAATGAAAGAGGTAGTAAAGTAATACCTATGTTAAGGTAATTCGATAAAATTAATCGATGAGAGAAATTTCGTAAGAGTTTAGTAGTGAACTAAACTAGAACGTTACAATAATAGTGATTCTGGTATTAAATCCTTATAAGTAGGGAAGAACGTAATAACTAAATGATACAATGATAAGCCAATATGATCAATTGAGTTAAGAACATAAGAATCAGATAAAACTATGTTATGAATTAACATAGCTTGAATGATAGCCTTGAATGGCAAGTGAAATAAATAATAATAATAAATAATAAATGATTAACTAATATGAATAATCAATAAAAAGGAAGTAAGTTAAATGTCAAAATTTGAGTTAGGGATAGAATTTTGAGTTTGGAACGTCAAGTTTAGTTAGAAAGGACTGTAAACACAAAATGTGTTAGAGTTGACTTTTTGGTCAAAGTCAACAGTTGACTTTTACGAGAAAAAATCAAAATCGGAGTTAGGAGTGGAATCTATGCGAACTGGATATTTGAGTTTGGAACATCGAAATTAGTAATAATAGACTCTAAACACAAAATGTGTCGAAGTTGACTTTTTGGTCAAAGTTAACAGTTAACTTTTATGGAGAAAAGTCAAAATTAAAATTTGGAGATGAATTTGAAGAAATGGATATGTCCATGACGTTGGCAGCGTCGAATTTAGTAGGAATTGACTATAAACTCAAAAATTTAATTTTTCGGGTCCGAAATTCAAAGACAGGATTAAACACGCAAAACGAGAAAATAAAAGCGGGAACCAAATCTACTAAGATTTCAGCACATGGGTTAGGTAAACCACTCCCAACCACTCCCACCTACTCCCATCTAATCCTAACCACTCCCTTTCTCTTTAATTTCCAATTTCATTTAACTAAAGGAAAGGAAAGAGAAAGAACATTTCTCTCTCATTCCTCACCACCCCACCCGACCACAAGAGGAAGAAAAGAAGGGGGAGATAAGCCATGGAAGAACAAGAAGATAAGAAGGAGAGTTAGCAAGCTAAGCAAGAAATCAAGCAAGTTATACAACATTAACCCTTAAACTATGTTTAATCTTGTTTTTTTGAGATTTTAATCATGGATCATGGTAGATCTTTGAGTACGAGAAGTATTAGAGTGTAATATGATTATTCATATTTAAATCTCATCATTTTGGGGGTTGAAAATCTTGAAGATCAAAAGAGAACAAAATTAGTTTTTGAGTTTTAGAAAACCCTAACGTTCTTCCACTTTGAAAGGCTACCATTTGAAATCTACACATCCTTTTTATGATCCGTCAAAGAGGGGTGTTAGATCTATGAGTTAGCTTCCAAACTCAAGTGGTAGCACTCAAATACATTAAATAAGTATCAAATGGCAGCTGTTTTTCCAAACTGGTCCAGGCGGGTGGAAGAGAAATCTGGGCACCAAAAACAGTTTCTAGCTAGTTTAATCTAGGGGCTGTTTTGTCCATTTTTCTTGCCCTAAAAATTCTGAGATTTTTGTGGGATGTTAGTATGCTAAGTTAGCAAGGTCCAGTCCAAAGATGGTAATTGTTGGTTGTGTAGAATGAAAGTTATGATTTTTACAAGGAAAGATTATATTAAACGTGTACGGAAATAACTCTTTGTGTATAACTCCAAAAATTGTAGAATTTTTAGTGGAAGTAGATGTTCATAATAGGAGTATGCCCGGAAAATTTAGTAACTTTTGGACAAAAGTAAAATTTATAAAAAAATGTTGCAAGATCCAACTGTTTTGGACAATTTAAAATTAGTAAACAAAATTGAAAAATTCCAGAAAAAATATATGTTCATGAGAATACCATATATTGATATTTCATAGAAAATAAAAAATTTCGGAGTTGTTCTGCTATTTTTCATATAATTGTTTAAGGCATAAATAAATGAAAAAATTAAGTTATGTGATGTTGAAAATTGTGAAAATTTGATTTTATTGACAAAATACCCTTAATATGATGTATTCATATTTTTGGAGGGTATTTTGGTCATTTTAAAAAAAAATATTATATTTATGGCATTTTATGATGGTTAAATAAATGAAATAGTAAAGGGTAAACAATTAAATTAAATTGTTTATGAGTTTAATAAATGATTAAAATATTATTAAATAATTAATAATATTAGATTAAGATATTATTAAGTAATTAATAATATTTAGATTAAAATATTATTGAGTGATTAATAATATTAGATTAAAATATTATTAAATGGTTAATAATATTAGTTATTAATTAAAATATTATTAAATAATTAATAATATTAGATGATTAAAATATCATTAAATGACTAATGATATTAGATTAAAATATTATTAAATAATTAATAATATTAGATTAAAATTAAATAAAAATATTATTAATGGATTAATAATATTGGATAATGATTAAAATATTATTAAATGATTAATAATATTAAAGTGTGAGTAAAATATAATTAACTAATTAATAATATTAATAAGTGATTAAAATATTATTAAAGGACTAATAATATTTGAGAATGATTAAAACATTATTAAATGATTAATAATATTACAAGATGATTAAAATATTATTAAATGATTTATAATATTTATAAATGATTAAGATATTATTAAATGATTAAGGTGATTAAGATAATATTAAGTGATTAATAATATTTGTAAATGAATGAAATATTATTCGTAATTGATTAAAATATTACTAAATAATTAATAATTAGACGAGAGTTTAAGATGAATGATAAAAAGGGTAAGAAGGTTTAATGAGGGTATTAGGTTTTCATCGAAATAGAAATAATTATAAACTGACGAATCAGAAATCGTCAAAGCAAATTAAATCGACTAGAGACGGTCGACTTATGACATACGAGACTATGAAAAGTTTAATCACATATTTTTATGCGAATGGTATAAAAGTAATGTGAAGGGATATAAACTTTGGTATAAGTCGAAAGGACAACTACCAGATTAAATTATGAGGTGATGATTAATTACTTAATCAAATGGATTCTCATCGATGCTGTGAGTTATCATTTGAAGCAAATTATGAATGAGGATGAAATAAATGATAAAACGCCGGTGCGCGCGAGTTTTTCAGAACTTGGGTTTATATGATAAGTGTAAAAAATGGGAAACGTAATAAAACGTAAAATGAAGTTAACGTAAATAAATCGAATGGATAATAAGTTGTCCTAAAAAGACTTGAACACATGATTGAGCATTGTGTATCAAGATTTAAAAAGGAACATGATAAATGATGATTTTTTTAGGAACTTCATGCAATTTTTGCAGAACCAAGCAAGAGAAACTACTGCTTACAATATTGGTTGGAACGTGGGTAACTTACAAATGGTCAGTGCCAAACAGTTCAAGGAGTTAGTAGGACCACCTGAATTTCTCGGAATGCCGGACCCACTCAAGGCGGAGACGTGACTCAAATAAATGACAAAGATATTTGATGTACTACGTTGCGATGATGATCAAAAGGTTCCCTTTGCTACTTTTATGTTACAAGGATAGGTAGATAACTGGTGGAAACCAGTGAAGCGTACACATCATTCAACACCTAAAATGTCTTGGGTGAAGTTTCAAGAGCTATTTATGAAAAGTATTTTCTAGAGAGCGTTCAATATATGAAAGAAGTTAAATTTATTAAGTTAGAACAGACTAATATGACAGTCTCGCAATATGAGGCCAAATTTGCCAAGTTATCCCAATTTGTGCCCTCACTTGGTGGATAATGAAAAACGCATAACCCGAATATTCTTACGAGGTTTGAAATTTGAGATTTGTCAACATCTTATTTCTCATTAACTTTGTTTATATTCAGATATAGTGGATAGGGCTCATTTGGTTGAACGAGAGAAAGAAACACTGCAACGAAGAGATAACAACCGACAACGAGAGAGAAACTACAATAATAATCATAACAGTGGCAATAATCATTGGAATAAGGAGAACCAACGAGGAGGGAATCATCATGCCAGAAATGGTAACCAATTCTCGGATAATAGAAGAAGTGAGTCGAGTGGAAACTGTAATATCTGATGTAATAATCCGAACCCAAATCAGGATTATTAATAGGGTTTTTTTTTTCATTTGTTATTATAATTATATACAAGATTATGGATATTATGTGATTAATATTAAGTATTGTTATCTAATATACAACATTAGTAAATTATGAAAAATATACTTTGAAAATCCTAATTGTAATTAGGAAACCCTAATTACAGACTTGAAAAACCCTAATTCTAATTCAGAAATCCTAATTAGTAAACCCTAAGGGTCAAAATGTAAGAAAAACATTTAAAATGACAAAAATACCTTTAAATTTATACGTGAAATTACCAAATTACCCTTAGTATATGTGAAATGACCAAAATACCCTTTTACCTTATCTTTTAATAAAAGATAAGGCCAAATCTTGGTGACTCGCTTCTTGAGATTCTCCATTTGCTAATATACATCCTTGCCAGCCATAATTGAATGCCTAATCTTAGCCACATTCAATGAATCAAAGTTTAGTCATTTAGAAATGGTTTAAAGACCATAAAACCCTTAGTCTTGGTCTCCTTTAATTAGCAAGCCTTCTCATTCACTTAGTACACTAAATATTAATTACAAGTGACCCATATCCAGTTCATAGCAAGCTCAGATTAGAATCTAGGAGTGGAATTCTAAAGGTTGTTCAAAAAGGTATAAACCTCAATCGTAAGCTAGATCTTTAAAGTTTTGATAAATTTTATGTTTTATTGTTTAAAGATATTAAGTAATATGTTATTTAGTGATATGGGTTGGTTAAACATGAATCCATAACATTTAAATGCTTCAAAATGAAGAAATAAGCAAACTATCTAAGAAATCTAAAAACAGTGTTTGACAGTCAAATGTTAGGCCCTCTAAATCTTATTTTGTTAATTGTTGGAGTTGTTAAATGTATCCTAGTTATAATATGACATGAGGTTAGCAATCTGGAAGTGGAATCATGACCATAGGATGCATATATTGCAAGTTATTCATGGTCAAAACCAGTTGACCAAACACAGTTTCTGTTTCTGAAAAACCCAGAAAACCCAACAGGGCTCTGATAACATATTTGAGGGCTTGGATCTTTAATCTGATGTATTTTTAGGTCATCTAGGTGTATCACTTTTGTATTCTGTAACATGTACTACAAGTCCATAACAATTGATTATGTGACGCCCCCAAAATAGGTATACACAACCCATGCTGAGTCCAAATACATGGTATAAAATTCAAATACAAACTTAATTTATACAATATGACAAACGTAAGCTGAGAGTTTTAACACAGATATTGTCTCATAGACAATATCCAAACTCAAATGAAGTCCTCATTACAATTATCATCACACTATTTTATAGAATAGTGAGGACAGCCACCATCTCGGACCGTCACTCTATTCCTCGACTAGTCCCAGTTATATTCTCATTTCTTGAAGAGAACAATGAAAGAAAAGGGTGAGCTCAACTAGCCCAGTAAGAATATTATGACTAAGATAATGCAGAATAACTTATCCTTAGCCTTCCACAGTGTAAAACTGATAAAATACAATAGACAACAAGTTTAACTGCAGCGGAACAAATAATCCATTAGAAGAGTCAAGTAGAGGATGATATCTACTATTTTCTATGATTTAAAAGTTTATCATTAATATTTTATGTGACGCCCCCAAAATAGGTATACATCACCCATTCTGAGTCGCCAAATACATGGTACAAAAAATAATTATAACTTCATTATTACAATTGTCGTGCAAAATACGACAACACATATGCTGTGAGTTTAAACACAAATATTGTCTTCTAGATAATATCCAAACTCAAATATGCCCCTATTACAATTATTGAAACACTATTTTAAAAAATAGTGAGGACTGCTAAAACAACTGACTGGAAACATCACTCCACACCCCAACTAGTTCCCGCTATATTCTCGCCCCCCTTGAGAAGAAAAATGGAACAAAAAGGAAAATGGTGAGCTCAACTAGCCCAAAAAGAATATTATGACTAAGATATTGTAGAAAAAAATATTGTTAGCCTTCAATAAATCAAAAAATATAATGGACAACAAGTTTTAGATCAATATTCGCAGCAGAAATAACAATTCATTATAAGAGTTAAGTAGAGCATGAAGTCTACTATCTTCTATGATTTAAAAGTCCATCATCAATATTTTATCCCTATAACATCAATCAATATACATCCTGAATCAAATATTCATCTTTTCACTATGGGCTAAAGATATTCATCAAGTAATCATTCATCTTTGCACTACAGGCCAAAGATATTCAGTTATATCACCATTTAAGACTGAGGATGATGAAAAATATCTTAAAAAAAACGAATCCAGTGAGATAAAAGTACAAAGATTAGGGATTCGAACTTTGGTTTATCCAAGTTCAAAAATACTCCATAATAATCAATTGTGGAGCAAAATTCAAGAATGAAGATCAAAACATGGATACAATCAAGATAGTAACCATAATAGACAACTTGGACAAAGAAAAGAAAATTTAATTTTTCTGTGAATAGCACCGTATTCGTGAATAGTGCCATATATGTGAATAGTATTGTATATGTGAATAATAAGCCCGACACAAAAGGTAACAATTTCATAAGAAAAATCATACTTCGTGAATAGTACTCGTGAATAGTACTATATTCGTGAATAGTATCGTATACATGAATTGTGCTATATACGTGAATGGTAACCTCGACATGAAAAGGTAAAAATTTCATAATAAAATTCATACAAATATTTCGGCATAATGATATTGAATAAAATAACATCATTTACAAAGAAAATAACATCCATTACCATCTCTTACCTCAAAAGAATAGTACTTCTGACTGGAATATCGGATATAATACTGAAAGAAACTTGCACTGTATAGCAACACTCAAAGTATCTAAATACACAAAAATACGCTCGATATTATAGAGAGAGAAAACTTCTTATTCTGGTGTGATTTTCAATTCTAACTAAGCACCCTATTTATAGGAAAATGCTTAGAACGCCAAAATAGACTATTTAATAAAATATTAATATTTTTAAAAAAATTCTACGCATGCCTCCTTGACCAATTCATAAGCACTCCACAAGTGGGGCCCACCAAAATTAGCAATTTCCACAACAACCAAAAGTGGGGCCCACCCATGTGTTTTTCAAAAAATATTTATTTCTGAAACTTCAATAATTCATAAAAAATAGCTCTTGTATCAGAAAAATACAAATTTTATGTCCATTCCATAGGAAATTTAATTCTCTACAATTTAGTAGAAGAAAGTTTTTCCAAATTCCAAACAGAAAATGATCGAAATCCACATACGGATGATTTTTAATACCTTCATTCCGATAAAATATTGATAAAACACCTCAGCATTAATTCATTCATTTATATCCACATAAAATAAATATTTCCTTATCAATAATTAATTATTCATAAATAATATTACAAAATCATAATAATGACAACCAAGTCGTTCCTAGGAAAGAAGGGGCTTTTCGATAAGAATTTTTCCTTACTGGCGCGCAATTAGGTGACCAAACCCCTTTCCTAGACAGAACTTCCTTAGACATTGCCAATAATTTTATCTAATAATATTATTCAAATAATATGAATTATTGATCTGATAATGGAAAATGCATAAAGGATGATTATTGAAATAACAATAATATAAAATATCAACGTAGCAATTATTGAATCAATAAAATAAAATATTGAACAGTAATTACTGTAACAATTATTGAGTAGTGCCTTCTTACGTAAGAATCAATAATTTAAAAATATTGTGCAATACCGTGTGCTACTGTGAAACCACGTGTATTAATGTATTTTAACCATCGGGTATTCCAACAGTGTTAACTGTAACAATTACGCTGTTATTTAAAAAACTCAAACTTGTCATTTTCTTCATCCGACCATTTTCCGTTATAGGGCCCACAAATGGCTGCGCCATCGTACAAATATTCCCTGACAGCAAGAATATTCCACGACCAAATGAATATTCCCCGACAACAATGAATATTTTATAACCACTTATTTATTTTGTAAAATTTGCACATTTCACCCATAACCAAAGAATTATATCAAATTAATACCTTATTATTCACAATAATAATTAGAGAAAATTCAATTTTATTAATAAAAAGTTGGGGTCTTACAACCTCATCTCCTTATGAAATTTTGTCTTCAAAATTGACGTAAGTACCTGGTGTTTCGAAAAGGTGAGGATACCTCGTTTTCATTTCCAATTCCAACTCCTAGGTCATTTCCTTAATAGCATGGTTCCTCCACAAAAATTTTGTGAGAGCCCCAAATCCAGGTCCTAAATCACCACGGATCTGGTATAATCATTCTATAACTATTGCGGAAGATATAAACATAAATTGTTTATACAATAAACTTTACACAATATTTTCCAAGGTCGAGTAACCTTAACTTATACACAATTCATAAACTATCTAACATATAACGTTATTATCATACTATACTATTACAATTTAACTGCACACATAATCCCAAGCTGGACTTAGCCTTGTCCTTTTCTGTATCCGACGTATTCGTCTTAATGTGCAATGTTAATCATGATATAACAAGGGTGAGTAATAAGTTTTCCCAGCAAGTTTAAGTTTAATAATTTAAGGATATATCATGATGGAAAGAATTGAACAAAAGCTGGCTACAGTTCTACAATATAATCACGAACTAGCATGAACAAATTTTACATAGCTGAACGAACATTGAACATGAATATATATATATATATATATATATATATATATATATATATATATATATATATATCTAAACCGAATGGTAATGAAGGTGATCAGCCTTTCATACCTGATGAATACATACAGTATTCACAGAGTGCGATTTAATAATTCTTAGACATGGCAATCAGAAATGATTAACCATAAGTATAATTGAATAATACAACTCAAGGTCGAGTTAAGAAAAACTTGCATGTTTCGTTGATTATCGTTACACATTTTAATAAGCTTTGTCTAAAGACCTAATATATAAATAATATCGATATACAAATTAGAATAATATTATCATAATATTTAAAATAACTAAACACATTATCACATAATCCTATCCGTCTATAACACACATAAGACCTAACCTCAAGTTAAACTTTTACAGTCCGAGTCGAGTTCGGCATAATTCTGACATCCCGACAGCTTAGTCGGATATATATCGAGTTTAAGTTCAATTAAACTCTATCTAACACTTAAAAATTATCTTAGATAATTTTATTATCAGTCAAAATATTTTTCATAAGCTCGTAATAATTTTCAGATAATTATTATCATTTATCACGATTTTTCAATCATTAAACTCGTATTTATATGAATTAAATACCACATAATTCTTTTATCATTAATATTTATTTAATATCAAATATTAATGAAATACATGTCATAATATTATAATATATTTATAATATATCAAAGTATTTTTAATACCTTAAAATCACATTTATATGATTTTTAAACAATTAAATTAATTATCCAGATAATTGCCATTAATAATAAATATTAATGTTTTTCATGACAAAATATCAAAATTTATATTTGATAACTTAAAATATTTTTATAACACTTAAATAATTTTTATATGATTTTAAATCATTAATTTTTTTTTCATAATTTATTTAATATAGTTATTAAATAAATTAATTATCATTAATATTAATTAATTAATAAAATTCATCAAAAATATTAAAAGTCATTAAAAATAACTTAAAATATTTTCTTATACCATAATATAATTTTTTATGATTTTTCATGTATTAAAATCATTTTTAAATAATTTATTTAATATTATAATTAAATAAATTAAACACCATTATTATTCCAAAAATATTAAATATTTATGAAATATATTCGAATAATTAAAACTAATTTTCAGACTTTAAAATAATTTTTAGGAATTTATTATGTATTTTTAATAATTAAAAACAAATTTTATGTAATTATTTAATAAAAATAATTAATTTTTGTAATAATTAAGTGTCGCTAAAGGGGATTTAGGCGAAAAATCCGTCGCTAATGGTGTTCTTGTGCTGTTCTTGGCCAAACCCAGAATGTTCATAGCCAGTTACCGGGTGCTTAGTTTGACCGTTAATAATTCCTTGGTTATCAAGTTTCTGGATTTTCTAAGGAGATATAATTGTAGTGCTCATGTAAAATTACAAGTTAAATCAAGTTTCATGGTCATTAATCAACAGATCAGAGTGTTATCAGCTCTCAAAAATCATGTCAGAAGCTGTTCTTCATTTCTGGGTTACCTAGAAATGAAGAACAGTTTGGGCTAGTTATTTTCGATCTTCATATCTTTCTTAAAGGTTTCACTTTTCATGATCTAATGGTCAAATCTTGTAGCATACATGTCAGGGTACATTTATATAACATCAATTCAACCTAACAACATCACCTATGTAAGATCTGGGCCGGTCAAAGTAGCCCAGAAAAACTGTTATTGAACATTTTTGGGTTTTCCAGAAATGTTCTTGAGCAGTTGGTTAACCCACGTTTGACCATTAACAAAATCGATTCTGCTAAACAACTGGGTAATCTAGAGGCTTAGATATGTAGTCCATATATCATACTACAACCTCAATAAAACAACTTGGCCTAAACATTAACATACAGCAAGATCCGAGGCCACAAATATGTTGTCAGACTTTTTGGGCAAGATCTGGGCTGCCCAGAAATAGAATTCGTGTTCAGTCAATGGGTTTTGACTGCTTATAACTTACGATCTACACATGATCTGACCCCATTTCCAGTTCCAGATCAAAGACCTTACTACAAAGAACATATTTATAACATAAAACACACCAAAACATTAACTGGTAAAGATCTAAGGTCTCTGTCATATGGCTGTCAGACCACTTTTCCAACTTTTTCCAGATTTCTAAAAATTATAGTTTCGTGCATCTATGTGTTATAGATCTATGATCTATCAACCCAGATCACTCAAAGACACCTTAATACATAACTTTAAACAACCAATTACAACATTAACATAAGATCACATGATTTTCTAAAATTTAGGGTTTTATACCTTTTCTAGCTTTGATCTAGATTCTGACTTTTGATTCCTGATCTTGGCAAGTTAAGAACTGATATTGGCTTAATCTAGAACTCCCTTTCACCCTCATTCCAAACTTACAGAGAGAGGATGGTCTTGGACAAGTTGAAAAATAAAGTGAGACTTTTCTTACTTTTAATCTATATAAATTATACTGTAATGTATATAGCTGGCATGTTGGCTGATATAAATGATATAGGCACATGGGATAGCCTTTAGTTGGCCAACAACTCATTATCTTGGCAAGATTTGCACTCAACATAAAAAAAATACAAAAAGGGCATTATGGACGTTTGGCTTTTAATTTTAATGGCTAACTTGACATTTGCCCTAACCCTTAGGGTTTAGGGTTTAACCCTTAGACTTTTGCAATTTAATGTCTAAGATTTCCAAATTTCGGTTTTCAAAATTGAAAATTAATATTATAATTATGAATCTCTAATTATATTAAGATTTCTTAATCATAATTAAAGCTTGCTAATTAGGATTAATATATCCTAATTAAAATTTTTAAATAATAATTAGGGTTTTCCCAAAATGGGCATTAGGGTTTATAACCCAAGTATTAGGGTTTCCAACATTAAAATTAGGATTTTCTAATTAATAGAATTTATAATTAATCAAATAGGCTTACCCCTAATTAGATTTGTGATTAAATAAACCTTATACCTTGTATTTAAATCCCCAAATTAGGGTTTCAAATTCCCGGAACTGAAATTAGGGTTTCCTGAGCTGGTTTCTAGGGTTTCTTATAAATAGTAAGAAATTTCTAACTGAACGTTGACTTTCTTAATATAATATTAGGGTTTGCCACTGATATAGCTTATCTGGTCAACCCTTGACCCTTAACCACATACTGTACACATATAATACCATATACACAGAACATATTCACTTATATACTTAATCCTGAATAATTCTCCAGAAAAATTTTAAATTCACAAAATTCCTTCTCAGAAATCTGAAATCCATTCACTTATTTTTTGTCTAGGTTTATTATTTAACCTTAATTCAATATTTTAAGATTTTATAAATATTCAAATTCTCGGGTTGTCACAACTTTAACTTGTGGTATAACCTTTGTGCGTAGGATATGCTCCTTCCTATCCAAGATCTTGACAGGTACCTCCTCGTATGTTAAATCTTCGATTATCTCGTCTGGTTCTAACTCAATAATGTGGTTTGGGTCTTTCACATATTTACGAAGCACAGATATATGAAAAACATTATGAACACAAGACATGCTTGGAGGTAATGCAAGTCTATAGGCCACATTTCCTACTCGTTCAAGAATTTTAAATGGACCAACAAATCGTGGATTAAGCTTTCCTCTCTTCCTGAATCTTGTAACTCCCTTCCATGGAGCAACACGTAACAATACATGATCCCCAATATTAAATACCACTCCCTTTCGATGCAGATCCGCATAACTCTTTTATCAATCATATGTCGTTTGTATACGTTGTCGGGTCATTTGGATCTTCTCTGTAGTCATACATACCAACTCTGGTCCCAACAACGTTGATTCTCCCACCCCGTCCCAGCATACTAGAGAGAGACGCTTTCATCCATACAATGCTTTGAATGGAGCCACACCTATACCTTCCTGATAACTGTTGTTGTATGAGAATTCCACCAATGGTAGGTACTTATCCCAACTCCCTTTGAAATCTAGGATACAGAGTCTTAATAGATCTTCAAGAGTTTGAATAGTCCTTTCTGATTGCCCGTCCGTTTGAGGATGGTATGCCGAACTAAATCGTAAATCTGTGCCCATAGCTTTCTACAAACTAACCCAAAATCGTGAAGTGAATCTTAGGTCACGATCCAAAACTATGGATATTGGCATGCCATGCAATCTCACAATCTCATTCATGTATATACGAGCAAGACGTTCAAGGGAATAAGTCTCCTGTATCGACAAGAAATGAGCAGACTTGGTAAATTTATCAATAATAATCCAAATCGCATCTATGCCTTGAGAAACCTTGGGAAGGCCTATAACAAAATCCATGGTAATGTGTTCCCACTTCCATTTTGGAATCTCAAGTGGTTGTAATGGACCCTTTGGTACTTGATGCTCCGCCTTTACACGTTGACAAGTTAATCACCTCGAGATAAACTCCGCGATCTCTCTCATTATATTTCTCCACCAAAATGTATGTTGAAGATCATGATACATTTTGGTACTTCCAGGATGGATTGCAAATGGTGTGTTGTGTGCCTCCATCATGATTCTATACTTCAAGTCAGAATCGTTAGGAATGTAAAGTCCGGAATTGACTCGAAGTATTCCTTCTTCATCGATTCTTGCTTCTAGAATAACACCTTCTTGTACTTTCTTTGTTATACGCATCATCTCTGGGTCTGTGGCTTGAACATCTTTAACTTTATCGATTATAGTCGGTTCTACTCGTATGTTTGATATCATCATGTGGGTACTTGGAGCCTTTAACTCTATCTCCATTCTTTGTAAGTCATACAAAATGGGTATTTATGTTAACAACATCGCACTCGTACCCGCATACGATCTTTTACTCATTGTGTCAGCTACCACGTTTGCTTTTCCAAGATGGTATTGGATGGTATGATCGTAATCTTTCAATAGCTCAAGCCAACGTCGTTGCCGCATGTTGAGTTCCTTTTGGGTGAATAAATATTTGAGGCTTTTATGACCCGTATAAATCTCCACTTTCTCCCCCATACAGGTAGTGTCTCCATATTTTCAACGCAAAAACGACTGTTGCCAACTCCAGATCATGAGTAGGATAATTCCTCTCATATTCTTTGAGTTGTCGCGAGGCATAGGCTATGACTTTCCCATGTTGCATGAGAACTCATCATAACCCTTTGCCTGAAGCATCGATGTAGATAACAAATCCATTTGAACCAGATGGTATTGTCAGAATAGGTGCCAAAATGAGTCTCCTCTTGACCTCTTGGAAACTCTTCTCGCATTCCTCGCTCTATATGAATTTTGTATCTTTCCGAGTCAGATGAGTTAACGGAGTAGCGATTCGAGAAAATCCTTCAACGAATCTCTGATAATAACCAGCTAAGCCCAGAAAGCTACGTACTTCGGTCACCGACTTCGGTTGCTCCCAACTTTGTATTACTTCAATCTTTGCCAGGTCAATAGATACTCCATGTTTTGACACCACGTGTCCAAGGAATGCTACTTCCTCAAGCCAGAACTCGTATTTCTTCAGCTTGGCATATAGTTTGTTATCACGGAGCCTTTGAAGTACTAACTTCAAATGGTGCTCATGATCTTCACGGCTTTTGGAATAGATGAGGATGTCATCAATAAAGACAACAACAAACTGATCCAAATATTCCTTGAACACATGGTTCATCATATCCATGAAAGCAGTAGGAGCATTAGTCAATCCAAAAGACATGACTAAGAATTCATAATGCCCATACCGAGTTCTGAAGGCAGTCTTCGGAATATCCTCAGTTTTAATCTTCAGCTGATGATATCCAGAATGAAGATCGATCTTTGAAAAGAATATATTATGCTCCTTACACCTGGTCGAACAAGTCATCAATGCGAGGTAGCGGATACCTATTCTTAATGGTGACATGGTTCAATTCACGATAGTCAATACAAATTCGCATACTCCCGTCTTTCTTCTTTACGAATAAAATAAGAGCACCCTAAGGAGATGTAATAGAATGAATGAAACCGATGTCTAACAACTCCTGTAGTTGGACCTTTAACTCCTGAAGTTCAATAGGAGCCATTCATAATGGGGTTTTAGAAATGGGTTTTGTACCAGGTTCAAGGTCAATAAAGAATTCAACTTCACGTTCTGTTGGTAGACCGAGAAGTTCTTCAGGAAATACGTCAGGAAATTCACTAACAACAGAAATATTATTCAAATCTGATGTATTTTTGTTCAAGTCCATGACATGGGATAAGAAAACTTGACATCCATTTTTCAATAAACGAATGGCTTTATGACTTGATATCACAATGATTGACTTTAGTGGTTTGGTTGCTTGAATTCTCATAATAGGTTGGTTAGGAATATGAAAACTAACAACCTTACGAAAACAATCAATTTTAGCATGATGAGTAGTTAACCAATAAATCCCTAAAATCACATCAAATGCAAGTATCTTTAAAGAAATAAGATCGACATGTAATGTGAGGGTCCCAACTTGAATCAAGCAAGATTTATAAACCATTGATGTAACAAAAGTTTCTCCTAATGGAGTCTTAACAGATAAGTCAAAGTCTAATTTCTCTGGAGTCAAGTTCTAACGTTGGGCACAAGCAGGAGAAATAAAAGAATGGGTAGAACCGGTATCTAATAAGGTATAAACTTCACAAGAGTTTATGATTAACTTACCCGTGATCACCTCGTTTGGTTCCTCGCTTTTTGGGAAGTTACAAAAAGCGCTCTCACTTGAACCACCGATTTTTACTTATCTAGGATAGCCTTTGGTGTCATCATTACCGCTAGAATTGACTTTCGCTATAGGGCATATTCCACCCGCAACTGCTTCGTCGTACTCCTGTTTCATGATCTGAATCATTAATCTTCGATCCACATCAAATTGGGGATGGCCGCAATGTACAGGGTAATTCAAAACTCGATGTTGGGTTCTCCCAATTGCTGTCCAAAAAGAGAAATACATATCATCTATTTTGGCCTTTTTGGATTGGACTTCTCTTTCCACAACATCAACACGTCGTGCGGCTTTTACCCATGCATCTTTTATTCTCACTCGTTTAGTTATTTCTTCTTTCAGCTGATCCTTGACATTTGAATTCTCAGATTCCATCTTTATCATCTTATACTCTACCAAAGAGTGTTTCTGTTCAAGCATCACATATCGGGTAACACAAGCTTGAATTGTTGCATCCTTTTTCTCCACGACCGCCTGCCGTTCTTCAACCTACTCTTCTAACTCATGAATACGATTTTTCAATTCTACATTTCGATCATAAATTTCTCCTAATAAATCCTCCTCAAGTTCCTCTTCTTCCTCACTCTCAGCTGCTACCTCTGCGACTAACTCGGGTGCAACTAATAATTCTTCACTCACCACATGGGTATCTCTAATTTCTTCTTCGCCTGAGATCACATTATCCTGGTTGGTGATTAAAGGTGTCTCAACGGTCTCATTCACTCCATTATTAACATTTTCAGATGTTATTCTCAAATACTGTCACAAAACAAGGGTTAATTAGACAAATTAACATGCCACGTATTATCCATATATTCTGACCGACCAATTAAACACAAATAAACTTAGGTAGGACACACTAGTGAAGAATTTACTCGTCTCTCCCCTCCTAGTTCTATTCTCTGATATCCGTTAGAGACCATATTCCTAAGCTCTGATACCAACTGTGACGCCCCCAAAATAGGTATACATCACCCATTCTGAGTCGCCAAATACATGGTACAGAAAACAATTACAACTTCTTTATTACAATTATCGTGCAAAATACGACAATACATATGCTGTACAAATATTGTCTTCTAGACAATATCCAAACTCAAATAAGTCCTCATTACAATTATTGAAACACTATTTTACAAAATAGTGAGGACTGCTAAAACAACTGATTGGAAATATCACTCCACACCCCGAATAGTTCCCACTATATTTTCACCTCCTGAGAAAAAAAATGGAACAAAAAGGAAAAGGGTGAGCTCAACTAGCCCAGTAAAGAATATTATGACTAAGATAACGTAGAATAAATTATCGTTAACCTTCAATAAATAAGATAAAAAATAATGGACAACACGTTTTAGATCAATATTCGCAGCAAAAATAACAATTCATTAGAAGAGTTAAGTAGAGAATGAAGTCTACTATCTTTTATGATTTAAAAGTCCATCATCAATATTTTATCCCTGTAACATCAGTCCATATACATCCTGAATCAAATATTCATCTCTGCACTATGGGCCAAAGATATTCATTTGTATCACCAGTTGGTCATGTTCATCTCAACACATGTCCATCTTTGCACTACGGGTCAAATATATTCATCAAATAATCATTCATCTTTGCACTACATGCCAAAGATATTCATTTATATCACCATTTAGGACTGAGGATGATGAAAAATATCTTAAAGAAAACGAATCCAGTGCGATAAAAGTACAAAGATTAGGGATTTGTACTTTGGTTTATCCAAGTTCAAAAATACTCCATAATAATCAATTGTGGAGCAAAATTCAAGAATGAAGATCAAAACATGGATACAATCAAAGATAGTAACCATAATAAACAACTTAGTCAAAGAAAAGGAAATTTAATTTTTCTGTGAATAGTGCCGTATTCGTGAATAGTGCCATATACATAAATAGTAACCCTAACTTAAAAGGTAACAATTTCATAAGAAAAATCATACTTCGTGAATAGTACTCGTGAATAGTACCGTATTCGTGAATAGTGTCGTATACGTAAATGGTGATGTATACGTGAATAATAACCTCGACATGAAAAAGTAAAAATTTCATAATAAAATTCATACCAATATTTTAGTATAATGATATTGAACGAAATAACATCATTTACGAAGAAAATAACATCCCTTACCATCATTTACCTCAAAAGAATAGTATTTTTGACTGGAATATTGGATATAATACTGAAGGAAACTTGAACTGTATAACAACACTCAAAGTATCTAAATACTCACAAAAATACGCTTGATATTATATAGAGATAAAACTTCTGATTCTGGTGTGATTTTCAACTAAGCACCCTATTTATAAAAAATGCTTAGAACACCAAATCAGACTATTTAATAAAATATTAATATTTTTAGAAAAATTTCTACGCACACCTCCTTGACCAATTCATCAGCACTCCATAAGTGGGGCCCACCAAAATCAGCAATTTCCACAACAACCAAAAGTGGGACCCACCCATGTTTTAAAAAAAACATTTATTTCCGAAAGTTCAATAATTCATAATAAATAGCCCTTTATCAGAAAAATACAAAATTTTATGTCCATTCCATAGAAAATTTAATTCTTTACAACTTTGTAGAAGAAAGTTTTTCCACATTTTAAATAGAAAATGATTGAAATCTACATACGGATGATTTTTAATACCTCTATTCCAACAAAATACTGATAAAACACCTCAACATTAATTCCTTCATTTATATCCACATAAAATAAATATTTCCTTATCAATAATTAATTATTCACAAATAATATTACATAATCACAATAATGACAACCATGTCATTCTCAGGAAAGAGCGGGCTTACTGATAATGATTTCTTCTTAATGGTGCGCAATTAGGTGAACAAACCCCTTTCCTAGACAGAATTTCCTTAGACATTGCCAATAATATTATCTAGTAATATTATTCAAATAATATGAATTATTGATCTGATAATGAGAAATACTGTGTAGTGACAATTATTGAAACAACAACAATATAAAATATCAACGTAGCAATTATTGAATCAATAAAATAAAATATTGAACAATAATTACTGTAACAATTATTGAGTAGTGCCTTCTTACGTAAGAATCACTAATTCAAAAATATTGTGCAATACCGTGTGCTACTGTGCAACCACGCGGATTACTGTATTTTAACCACCGAGTATTCCAACAGTGTTAATGGTAATAATTACGCCGTTATTTAAAAAACTCAAACTTGTCATTTTCTTCATCCGACCGTTTTCCGTTATGGGGTCCACAAATGGATGTGCCATTGTACGAATATTCCCCGACAACAAGAATATTCCACGACCAAATGAATATTCCCCGACAACAATGATTATTTTATAACCACTTGCTTATTTTGTAAAATTTGCGTATTCCACCCATAACCAAAGCATTATATCAAATTAATACCTTATTATTTACAATAATAATTATAGGAAATTCAATTTTATTAATAACAAGTTGGGGTCTTACATTTTATCTCTGTAACACATTTCAATAAATAATCCACATCACTGAATTATCCATGCACTACGGGCCAAAGATATTCGTTAGGATCACATCCATGAATTATCCATGCACTACAGGCCAAGAATATTCGTTATTATCACCAATGGTCATGATCATGCCAACAACAGTCCATCAATGCACTATGGGCCAATGAGGACTTTTACCACATCATTTGTAATATTACATATCATGTTTATACCGATACATAATTCATGATCATAATCATACCAATCAACAGTCCATCTATGCACTACGGGCCAAAGATGACTTTAATCACAATATAAGCACGAGGATGATGATAATGATACAAGAATTAATTAAACGAGATCAATGATAAATATTAAAGATTTTTAATTTATCCAAAATTTAAGAATGTCCAAATTGTTAACACGATAACTGCGTTGTGGAGTAAAAATTCAAGAATAATATTCATGTATCAAAAATAATTTGGATAAAAAAGAAATCATTTTTTATCATGAATAGTACCCCGGTTGAATAGTACCCGAGTGAATAGTACCCCGTGAATAGTATTTCGTGAATAGTATCCCGTGAATAGTACCCCGACATGAAAAGATTAAAATTTAACAAGAATATTCAGAAAAATATTTCTGTGAAACGATACTAGATGAAACGCAAATTTCAAGGAGTCAATAAGCAATACTTATCAAAATGAGTGTAGAATTAGGAATATGAAACGAAATAATATTACTTACATACTACAGAGTATGGAAGAAAATATTATTTCTTACAAATATTGAACAAAAATAATATCCATTACCTTGAAAGGAGAGTATTTCTGACTAGTATGGCGGGGATATTCTTGAAGAAAACTTGTACTGTTTTCTACACTCAAAGCTTCCTTAAATTCAAAAGAAATACGCTCAATATTATAGAAGAATAATTCTCTTATTATAGTGTGATTTTCATTTCTAAACTAAGCATCCTATTTATAAGAGAATGACAAGGTACTATTTAAAAAGAAAAATCACGGATTATATATATACTTAATTCACTAGGTAATTCTGTTTATTTGAAAACTTTGAAATTTTGCTTTTTTACTATGCCGCACTATGCAATAAAATATTCTAATATAATGAAAACTTTAAATAAAATATAATATATTCTATTTATAATCTAATAAAACAAAAACAATATATATATATATATATATATATATATATATATATATATATATATATATATATATATATAGAGAGAGAGAGTCCAGATTAGGTCCGGACTCCAGATGCATTAAAAATACTAACTTTTTTTTTTTTTTGCTATTTTTTAAAACAACTAAAAAAAGTTTAATATTTTATGGAACTGAAATGGGAGGAAATTTACAAGGTTCAAGATTAAAGGGTTCAGAATGATCAATTGGGTGGCATACCTTAGAAATCATGGAAAATTTTGAGCCACCAGCTTAAGATTGGGATACCTAGAATAAGCCCATCTTATGAAGATTTAATCTCATTGCACAATTGCTCTAAGTAAGGCATGAGTGACATGAAGTGAAATAATTGATCACCATTCGGTTTATATACTGTCATACTTCTGTCTATCTCCAAGTTATAGAAGATAGTGTACAATGGATTCGTAGAGTGTAGAACTCGCATTCTACTTCCCCTTGTGTCTTCAAACTAATTAGGAAGAAGATGAGTCATTTTTGGAATTTCTCAACCAGTGAGTATCATTCTACAAATACTAGGGTGATATGCTCTTTTTGGAGGTAACCAGGTCTTTTCTGGATCTTGTTGAGAAGTAGATAGAGGAGGGACATGATATCCAATAGGTTGCTCCCCTTAGAGGTAGGATCCTCTAGGTTTACAATTGCAGGGTCAAAACCTTTGTTGATATCTTCTATGACATGAGTCAATCGTAGAGAGTCATCAGGAGAATGAACTAATTATTAAATTGGATCTTCCTTATATTTAGTCCTTAGCTCTTTCCTCTTTCTCTTCTCTTCTCTCCTCTTCTACTCGACTTCTTCCTTTCCTCTTCCTTCTTTTCTTCTTTTCATTTTCTTCTATCTACTTTCTCTACCATCTTGCTTAATTTTTCTTTCTTTCTTCTTCTTCTTCATCTCATTAGGCTCATGACTTAAGACCTTCACAACCTTATCGGCATCATCAACCTTACTGGGCTGAGGAGTATCATCTTTCACAGCTAAAATATCAATATTCCTTGGCTCAAGCATTAAAATCGTCTAAGTCATCATTTGATTAGAATCTTGTGGCTCAGGTACAGATACCCTTACAGCCGATTCTTCTCCATTACGTGGATTTTCTTTTCCCTTGATTATTTTTAATTAGCTTAGGTTGTTCTTTATCTGCTTCTTCTTCTTTGACACATTCTTCGACCAGAGTAGGCATGGAATCTCCTGCTTGTTCTTCAAGAAGAGCATGAGCCTTTCTTTATTGATTTATCATTTTCCTCTTCAAAACCATCTTTGTTAGAGGATCTTTGATATCTTCATCATCTCCCCTCTTCCTAGAAGTTTCGAGATTCTCTTGAGTGTTCTTGGGAATCTTTGATTTCTCAGACTTCTTCTTTTTTCTCTTTGGTTAGTCAGATGTAGAGTCAGGAGCTCTACAAAACTGACTCTTAAGAGGTTTCTTCTTCAATCATTTCCACTTTCCCTTACCCTTGATGGGCTTTTGCATCTCACTTATTGTTCTTTCACTTCCTCTTTTGAATTGCTTCAATCTTCAGAGGATTTCGCTTCCAATTCTCAAACAACTTGTGGGTAATCTTCTTGTTTACATTTTTAGAGGTTCTCCTTCATCATTAGTAATTTTATTCTTCAACCTATTTTTTAGAATGATGCTTATCAATCGCCTATAGGACATCTTAGGAGTTGGTTTCCCCAAAGCCTTTTTTTCCAAAATCCACAATCCATTTGGCCAGTCAGTCGATAAATATGGCGCTAAAATTGATTTTTGCCTTTTGAAATATTACTGTCATGAACTTCAGTTGCATTTCACTTATTGAATCATAAGCAGTGTCTTTGCAGATTATACATTTGCCCATAATTTCAATAAAGAACTCAAACTCTTGAGTAAACTCTTTTTTCTTTAGCCCTTTGAGTTGAGGGTTCTTCTTGTGAGCCATCAGTTTCAGTCCTTCTTTTGTATCAACCTTTTCCATTTAAGTAAGACCTTGACTGGGAAATCCCAAACAACGATTAATTTCTTCAGTTCCCAGCTGCAGAACAACTCCTTTAACTTTAGTAACGAGAATACCATCTCCAAATATAACGTTTAGATAGAATTCCTTGATAAGCTCAGAGTATATTCTAATATTGGATCTTAAACATTCAGTGAACCCAGCATCTTGAACTAACTTCAGAATATTTTGAATTTCTTCTCTACGTTGCCAAACTTCTCAAAGCAAATTTGAATGTCAGCCTCAACTTCAAGGTTTGCCATTTGGATCGAGTTTGAACTGAAAAGATCATAGAAGTGTTTGAGGTTTCTGGTAATTTGAGAAATAGGGCTCAAAAACCCTAGAAAAATTTAAAAGCTCTAAACTTCAGATTTCAGATATGAAAGCGTAAAAGTCAAAAAATTGACTTGAAAAGTTTTTATGTTACTTCGCTCTAATTTTGTGAAACGGGGCACGTGTTGCGATATGATAGGCTGCACGTCACTTTAGTTTTGTGTTTTTACAACTATGGGGCAGTAATTTTATTGTCCACTTGCTTTTCCTAAAAGTGACGCGCCTTTTAGTTTCACCGCCTTTTATTTACGCATCGTAGAGTAACCTTTTGATATTTATTTACTCTATGAAGGGCCTTCAACTTTACAACCTACTTTCACCTTACGATCATTGAGCAACTCTACGATCTTATCTACTTCTTAGACAGTTCTACGATTCTCTTTCCTGCACTTGTTAGTAACATCTAAAAACATATTACTATGGATGCAAGTTTAGCATACCTAACTCACTTATCAATTTATTGAATCTAGATTTGTTGTAACAATCCAGAATTTTATATATCTAATTTCAAATATTTATTGAATTAAATAAATATCTTAGTTGATGTGTTTATTGTTAAACAATTATTTGTTTAATTTGATTATTTTGTAGTTAAATAAATAATTTATGAGTTGTGGAGAATTAACTTGATTAAGTGTAATATGTTAATTAAGTTGATATTCGGTAGTTTTATATGTTGAAGTTTATTAAATTAAAGAGTGATGAATTAATTATTATGTGGTAATATTCTAATTTAATTTAATAATTAAATTAGAAAGTTGATAAGGATTGAATGAATTGTTATAGTGTTATTTTAATTTAATTTAGTAATTAAAATTGATGTGCTAATTTATTAAATAAAATTATAATTTTGTGGCAATTTGATTATGTGGTATTTTGATTTTGTAAGTTGGTATGACTTTATTTAATTGAATTTGAGTATGATAATTTAATTAAATAAATTGTGACATTAAACTATATAGTAAATGAGTTATTAAAATAAGCTAAAAAGGAGTTTTGATTTAGTTTTACCAAACAAGGCTCAAGGCTTTTAAGTCTTTATTTTAAATTAGTTTTGCTAAACAAGCCTTAGTGGCTTTTGAATTTTAAAAAATATATAACTGATATGTATTAAGTATAGTTATTATTATATTGTCAGTTTTTTTTTATTTTACGTTAACATACATTATATGTATATGTCTGTTAAAGTTAAGTTAGAAGAGAAAAAGAAACAGAGAAGGGAAGGGAAGGAGAAAAACACAGAGAGAAAAGAGAGAAGAAAGAAGAAAATTTTGTGATTTTGAGAGTCAAGGAAGGAGGAGAGGCTAATTCTTATCTCCTAACTAACCTAAGCAAGTAATTAAAGGTATAATCCTACATTCTAAAGTTTAGTTTTCTTTTTGTATGAGAAGTTCTTTGTAGAATTTATATTGATGATTAATTGTTGATTACATGGTTTGTGTAAGTTAATTTGTACTCTCTCCGTCCCATAGTTATAGGCTGATTTTTTTTGGCACATAGTTTAAGAAAATCAGTTTAAGTGGCAATTTTTAACAAAAAATTTCCACATATACCCCTTAATATGGAATTAATGAATAAGTTAATTACTCCTTACTTATCACACTGGAACTCTAAACATCATTGATTGACGTGTACTGACCATTAAAGTCCATAACCATAAAACTATAACCAAAGATAGATTTTTTAATCTACATAAAATATGTTAAACTAGTAAAGCCTAAAAATTTGAATTCTTTTATTGAGAATACAACAACATTAAATGTGGTGATAAAAATAATGACATTGAATGTTGTTTCTTTAAAAAAGAGTAAAGGTTGAATATTTATTATAAGGGCATAAAAGTAAAACAATGAACCAACTAAATTTTATAAATAGTAAGTAGCCTATATATTGGGACATCTCAAAATGCAAAATAAGCCTATAACTATGGGACGGTGGGAGTATATATAAACTGTTTAAATGATTTATATATGATTTAGAGTAATTTAATTCATGAAGTATGTTTTAATATGGAGAAAATCATATTATAGTAAGTTTACAGTGATATATATGTATGGATTATTTTAGAACCAAAATTTGTTTCCAATTCATGTTATAATGTGTAAATTGGTTTCTGATTGTGTAAATACATGAAGAAATGAAACAAAGTGATTTTAATGGACTGTTTTTGTGAGACCCCAAATTTTATGAATAAAGATTTAAATTTCTCGAAATATTTTTTTGAATATTATGGTGTGGATTTGATATAATGTTATAGTTGTGGGTAATATTTACAAATTTTGCAAAGTAAGTAAGTGGTTATATAATATTCGATTGGTTGGGGAATATTTATTTTAAAAGGGAATATTCGTACGATGGCACAATCATTGGTGGACCCCACAACAGAAGTATTGTCGTAGTAAGAAAACGACAGAGTTATCTTTTATTAAAAATAATGGCGAAAAGTGTTCTTCGTTAAAACCGTTGAACTACCCAAAGAGTAAAAGTACAAAGAATACACGTGGTTGCATAGTAGCACACCAGATTGATTATTGATGCTTACGTGAGAAGTCACTCATTATACTCAATTATTGCTACGAAGAATTCTTTGCATCATATCTCTCATATTATTGATTCGATTATTGTCACAGTATCATCTGTATAATATGATATATTATTAAATAAATAATTGAGACGACAAAGTTATTCATATTATTAAATTGTAATATTTACGATGTCTAGAAGTTCTGTCAAGGAGAGGTTTGGTCATCTAATTGCGCGCCAATAAGGAGAAATCCTTATCGAAAAGCCCCCTCTTTCCTGGGAACGACCTGGTTGTTAAATATTGTGAGTTATAATATTAATGATGAATAAGTTCGTGTTGATTAATGATAGAATTGATAGTTCCATTGTGTTGGAATTATTAGTGTTAGTGGAAACCAACATTTATTCCGATGATAATTGATATCTAGGGGTTATATTGATAAATCGGGTAATTAATCGGATAAATGAGCAATTAATTGCTACTAATTCACATGCTTATATAACTATTTGTTCACATGTGTGTACTATTGAATCACATTCTTGTACTATAAGGGGAGTTGGTGCAAGATTGATAATACTTGCATAACAAAGTTAAAAATGGAGGTATAGATGGAGGTACTATACTGTAATTCATATTTTCACATGATTATAACTATTGAATCACATGATTGAACTATTGATTCACATTATTTACTATTAGGGGAGGTGGTGCAAGTTTGATAATACTTGCAGGACTAAATTAAAAATAAAAGAAAAGTTAGAGGTATTTTACTGTAATATTTCGAACCCCAAAACGTTCAATTATCGAAACTATATTTTCCTATAAATAGAAGCTCATTCTTGCTTCATTACTCACCAATTCACTAAAGCTTTAGAGCAATTATTATAGAGAGAAATTATAGAGAGAAAGAAGAAGAGAAGTCTGCTACCTCACTATTCCAATATCCAGTTTCTTCTAATGTAAGGGGTATTATTTCTTTCGTATCCATGAAGAGAGATATTATTATTCCATTCTTTATTATTTTGTTGGAATAACCTGTCTGTGCGATCTATCGCATGCATGATGAATTCTTTGTTATTCCATTCTTTATTATTATGTTGGAATAACCTGTCTATGCGAAGTACCGCTTACATGGTGAAATTCTTCTGTTATTCCATTCTTTATTATTCTGTTGGAATATACTGTCTGTGCGGATTACGCTAGACCTGGTTTCATTCTTTATTATTCTGTTGGAATAACTTATCCGTGCGGTCTATCGCATGCATGGTGAATTCTTTGTTATTTCATTCTTTATTATTCTGTTGGAATATCCTGTCTGTGCGGATTACGCTAGACCTGGTTCTATTCTTTATTATTCTATTAGAATAACCTGTCTATGTGGTCTATCGCATTGCATGGTGAATTCTAATGTTAATCCATTCTTTATTATTCTATTGGAATATCCTGTTTGTGCAGTTTACGCATGACCTGGTTCCATTCCTTATTATTCTGTTGGAATATCCTGTCTGTGCGGTTTACGCATGACCTAGTTCCATTCTTTATTATTTTATTGAGAATAACCTATCTGTGCGGTCTATCGCATGCATGGTGAATTCTTATTTTACTCCATTCTTTATTATTCTATTGGAATAACCTGTCTATGTGGATTACCGCATGCATGGTGAATGATCCTTTGTATTCATATGAATAGTATTTTCATTCAAAAGGGGTTTCTTCCAGGGGTAGTTTCGTAATTTTTCGGACCCTCAAAAATTCTGGAAAAATTTGAAATGATAATTTGATGAGTTTTCTAGATTGTGTCCAAAAATGGCGATTTTTGGATGTATAGATTAGGAGTTATGAATTTTATGAGAAGAGACTATTTTAAAAGTAAACCCTTATAACTCCTTGTGGTTAACTCCAAAATTGGTGAAATTTTTATTGGAAGTACATGTATATCACGGGAGTATACCCTGTAAATTTTGAAATTTTTGGACAAAAGTATAATTTATGATAAATGTCTAAATATTCGGCAGTTTTGGCCATATGAAAAATAGTAAATGAATTTTAAAAATTCCGAAAAAAATATATGTTCAATATGGGACTATATTCTGCTAAATCCCAGAAAAGAAATATTTTTGGGACTGATTTGGTATTTTTCATAAAAATGAACTAGTTATGAGTAAATGAATTAAATATATTATGTGAAGTAACAAAATTGGAAAATAGGATTTTATGGCTTGGGAATCCTATATAGGGTATATGCGATTTTTGATGAGGATTTGATCATTGGTGATGAAATCTTATGAGTATGGCATTTTGAATGATTAAATGCATTATTTGGTAAAGTGTAAACAAATGAAATAAATTATTTATAAGTTTAAGAAGTGATTAAAATATTGTTATAATATTAATAATATTAGATTATGTGTTTATTAAGTGATTGATAATATTTGGATAAATTTAAAGTCTTTAATATTTATCCTTATTTTCGTTTGATTAATGCTTATATCATTGTCATCATCCTCATACTTATATTGTGATGAAAGTCATCTTTGGCTTACATGCATAAATGGACTTGGTATGATTATGACCAGGGATCATTCGGTATAATCATGACCTGTAATGTTATAAATGATGTGGTAAAAGTCCTCAGTGGCCTATAGTGCATTGATGGACAATTTTTGGTATGATTATGACCAGGAATTATTCGGTATAGTCATGACCATTGATGATTTAATGAATATCCTTGGCTCATAGTGCAGGGAAGATTCGATGATATGGTTTATTTATTAAGCTAAGTCTCAGCGATAAAAATTGATGAAAACATTTTAAATCATAGAAGAGTAGATATCATGCTCTACTTGACTCTTCTAATGGATTGCTTATTCCGCTGCAGTTAAATTTGATGTCTATTGTATTTTATCAGTTTAACATTGTTGAAGGCTAATGATAATTTATTATGCATTATCTTAGTCATAATATTTCTTATTGGGCTAATTGAGCTCACCCTTTCTTTCACTGTTCTCTTCAGGAAATGAGAATATAGTTGGGACGAGTCGGGGAACGGATTGACGGTCCAGATGATAGCATTCGTAGTCCTCACTATTCTATAGAATAGTGTGATAATAATTGTAATGAGGACTCCATTGAGTGTGGATATTGTCTAGATAACAATATTCTTGTTTAAACTCTCAGCTATGTTTTGTCGTATTTTACACGACTGTTGTATAATTAAGTTATATTTGAATTTATGTAGTGTGTATTTGGCGACTCAAGATGGGTGATGTATACCTGTTTTGGGGGCGTCATAGTTGGTATCAAAGCTTAGGGATATGATCCATGGCTGAGATGTGAGACAAGAACTAGGAGGGGAGAGACTTGGAATTCCTTCGCTAGTATGACCTTCGTAAGTTTAATTTTTATTTAATTGGTCGGTCAGAGTATAGGGATAATATGTGATATGTCAATTAACCCTTGTTTGGTGACAGTGTTTGAGAATGGTATCTGAAAATGTTGACATAAGCAATGAAGCACATGAGACCGTTGAGTCAGCACAACCAAAAGGTAACGACCAACAACACGATAATAATCGTCTGCGGTGCTTGTGACCATCTGAACATTGATGACCATCGTGGGGAAATTATCATGCCAAGAATGGTAACCACTTCGGTGGTAATCATGGCCAAGATAATAGAAGGGGAAATTTCAAGAAGAGAAGGTCATTTAGCTCGATTTTGTTGTATAGTGAAGTCAAGTCCAGCTGGGATGGTGACACCAAAGGCGGATACGGACAAAAAAAAGTCGGTGGTTTCAGGAAGAGCATTTTTCGTGACTTCTCAAAAAGAGAGTAACCCGAAAGAAGTTAGCACGGGTTAGTTAATTATAAATTGTTACGAAGTCTATACCTTATTAGATACTGGTTCTACCCATTCTTTTATCTCTCTTGCTTGCGCTCAACGTTTAAATTTGACTACGGAGAAGTTAGACTTTGACTTATCTGTTGAAACTACGTTAGGAGAAACCTTCATTCCATGTGCTATCCAAGTCTTGGATGAGAGTCATAGTTTTTAAATGATATTTCTATCGTTAATAAATTTCCAGACGTATTCTGGAAGAACTTCCTAGCCTACCCCTAGAGCGTGAAATCGAATTTTGTAGTGACCCCAGTACAAAACCCATTTCTAAAACCCTTAAATATTTCTTCAACCAAAACGAACGTATAATGCGCCAAAGACGTTGGCTCGAGCTGTTGAAGATTACGATCATACCATTCAATATCATTGTGGAAGAGAGAATGTGGTAGCTAACGCGTTGAGTAGAAGATCGTATGCGTTTACGAGTGCGATGTTGTTAACACAAAAACCCATTTCGTATAACTTACAAATGATGAAGATAGAGTTAAAGACTGTAAGGACCCACGCGGTGATATCAAATATACGAGTAGAATCAACTTTAATCGATAAAGTTAAAGCCGCTCAAGCTACACACCTGAATCTGATGAATGTGAAGGAGAAGGTTCAAGAAGGCGTTATCTCAACCCTCAATTTAATGGGCCCATTTAAAATCCTTGATAGAGTAGGAACTGTGGCCTATAGACTCATTTTACCGCCAAGTATGTCGCGTGTTCATAACGTTTTTCACGTATCGATGTTACGTAAATATGTGGATGACCCGAACCACGTTATTAAATTAGAACTAGACGAGATAGCAGAAGATTTAACGTATGAGGAGATACGTGTTAAAATCTTAGATAAGAAGGATCGTATTCAACACTCAAAGGTTATACCTCAAGAGTTGAAATATGAAATGAAGTCAAGGAATCCTCACCTCTTCGGCATACCAAGTACGTACGTAAATTTTGAGGGCAAAATTTCATAAGGAGGGGAGATTGTGAGACCCCAAATTTTATGAATAAAGATTTAAATTTCTCAAAATATTTTTTTGAATATTATGGTGTGGATTTGATATAATGTAATAGTTGTGGGTAATATTTACAAATTTTGGAAAGTAAGCAAGTGGTTATATAATATTCGATTGGTGGGAAATATTCATTTTAACAGAAAATATTAGACGACAACACAATCATTGATGGACCCCCAGCGGAAGTATTGTCGTAGAAAAGAAAATGATGAGTTATCTTTTATTAAAAATAACTATGAAAGTGTTACCGTTAAAGCTGTTGAACTACCTTAGTAAAAAAGTACAATAATACGCGTGGTTGCATAGTAGTAGCACTGCGGTATTGATTATTGATGTTTATGTGAGAAGTCACTCGGTTATACTCAATTATTGCTACAAATAATTCTTTGATCATATCCCTCATATTATTGATTCAATTATTATATGTGATCATCATCGTGATAATATGATATATTATTAAATAAATAATTGAGACGACAAAGTTATTCATATTATTAAATTGCAATATTTACGATGTCTAGAAGTTCTGCCGAGGAGAGGTTTGGTCATCTAATCATGCCGCCAATAAGGAGAAATCCTTATCGGAAAGCCCCCGCTTTTCTGGGAACGACTTGGTTGTTAAATATTGTGAGTTATAATATTAATGATGCATAAGTTCGTGTTGATTAAAGATGAAATTGATAGTTCCATTGTGTTGGAATTATTAGTGTTAGTGGAAACCGATATTTATTCCGATGATAATTGATGTCTGTGGGTTATATTGATAAATCGGGTAATTAATCGGATAAATGAGCAATTAATTGCTAGTAATTCACATGCTTATATAACTATTTGTTCACATGTGTGTACTATTGAATCACATTCTTGTACTATTAGGGGAGTTGGTGCAAGATTGATAATACTTGCATGACAAAGATAAAAATGAAGGTATAGATGGATGTACTATACTATAATTCATATTTTCACATGATTATAACTATTGAATCACATGATTGAACTATTGATTCACATTATTTACTATTAGGGGAGGTGGTGCAAGTTTGATAATACTTGCAGGACTAAATTAAAAATGAAAGAAAAGTTGGAGGTATTATACTGTAATATTTCGAGCCCCAAAACTTGCAATTATCGGAACAATATTTTTTTATATATGGAAGCTCATTCTTCCTTCATTTCTCACCAATTTACTAAAGCTTTAGAGCAATTATTATAGAGAGAAATTATAGAGAGAAAGAAGAAGAGAAGTCTGCTACCTCACTATTCCAATATCCAGTTTCTTCTAAGGTAAGGGGTATTATTTCTTTCGTATCCATGAAGAGAGCTATTGTTATTCCATTCTTTATTATTCTGTTGGAATAACCTGTCTTTGCGGTCTATCGCATGCATGGTGAATTCTTTGTTATTCCATTCTTTATTATTATGTTGGAATAACTTTATACATGCCAAGTAATCGCATACATGGTGAAATTCTTTCGTTATTCCATTCTTTATTATTCATTTGGAATATCCTCATGCATGCGATTACGCTAGACCTGGTTCCATTCTTTATTATTCTGTTGGAATTACCTGTCTGTGAGGTCTATCGCATGCATGGTGAATTCTTTGTTATTCTATTCTTTATTATTCTGTTGGAATATCCTGTCTGTATGGATTATGCTAGACCTGGTTCCATTCTTTATTATTCTGTTGGAATAACCTATCTGTGCGGTCTATCGCATGCATGGTGAATTCTTCTATTATTCCATTCTTTATTATTCTGTTGGAATATCTTGTCTGTGCGGTTTATGCATGACCTGGTTCCATTCTTTATTATTATGTTAGAATATCCTATCTGTTCGGTTTATGCATGACCTAGTTCCATTCTTTATTATTCTGTTGAGAATAACATGTCTGTGTGATCTATCGCATGCATGGTGAATTCTTCTGTTATTTCATTCTTTATTATTCTGTTGGAATAACCTGTCTATGTGGATTACCGCATACATGGTGAATGATCCTTTGTATTCATATGAATAGTATTTTCATTCAAAAGGGGTTTCTGCTAGGGGCAGTTTCATAATTTTTCTGACCCTTAAAAATTATAGAAAAATTTGAAATAATAATTTGATGAGTTTTCTAGATTGTGTCCAAAAATGGCGATTTTTGGATGTATAGATTAGGAGTTATGAATTTTATGAGAAAAGACTATTTTAAGAGTAAACCCTTATAACTCCTTGTGGTTAACTCCAAAATTGGTAAAATTTTTATTGGGAGTACATGTATATCACGGGAGTATACCCTGTAAATTTTGGAATTTTTGGATAAAAGTACAATTTATGATAAATGTCTAAATATTCAACAGTTTTGGCCATATGAAAAATAGTAAATGAATTTTAAAAATTCGAGAAAAATATATGTTCAATTGGGACTATATTCTACTAAATCCCAGAAAAGAAATATTTTTGGGACTGATTTGGTATTTTCATGAAAATAAACTAGTTATGAGTAAATGAATTAAATATGTTATGTGAAGTAACAAAATTGGAAAATAGGATTTTATGGCTTGGGAATCCTATATAGGGTATATCTGATTTTGATGAGGATTTGATCATTGGTGATGAAATCTTATGAGTATGACATTTTTGAATGATTAAATACATTATTTGGTAAAGTGTAAACAATTGAAATAAATTATTTATAAGTTTAAGAAGTGATTAAAATATTGTTATAATATTAATAATATTACATTATGAGTGTATTAAGTGATTGATAATATTTGGATAAATTTAAAGTCTTTAATATTTATCCTTATTTTTGTTTGATTAATGCTTATATCATTATCATCATCCTCATGCTTATATTGTGATGAAAGTCATTTTTGGCTTACGTGCATAGATGGACTTGGTATGATTATGACCAGGGATTATTCGGTATAATCATGACCATAATGTGACGAATGATGTGGTGAAAGTCCTTAGTGGCCTGAAGTGCATTGATGGACAGTTTTTGGTATGATTATGACCAGGGATTATTCGGTATAGTCATGACCATTGATGATTTAAATGAATATCCTTGGCCCGTAGTGCAGGGAAGATTTGATGATATGGTTTATTTATTAAGCCGAGTCTCAACGATAAAAATTGATGAAAATATTTTAAATCATAGAAGATAGTAGATATCATGCTCTACTTGACTCTTCTAATGGATTGCTTATTCCGTTGCAGTTAAATTTGATGTCTATTGTATTTTATCAGTTTAACATTGTTGAAGGCTAATAATAATTTATTATGCATTATCTTAGTCATAATATTTCTTATTGGGCTAGTTGAGCTCACCCTTTCTTTCACTGTTCTCTTCAGGAAATGAGAATATAGCTGGGACGAGTCGGGGAACGGATTGACGGTCCAGATGATAGCATTCGTAGTCCTCACTATTCTATGGAATAGTGTGATAATAATTGTAACAAGGACTCCATTGAGTGTGGATATTGTCTAGATGACAATATTCTTGTTTAAACTCTCAGCTATGTTTTGTCGTATTTTACGCGACTGTTGTATAATTAAGTTATATTTGAATTTATGTAGTGTGTATTTGGCGACTCAAGATGGGTGATGTATACCTGTTTTGGGGGCGTCACAGTTGGTATCAAAGCTTAGGGATATGATCCATGGCTGAGATGTGAGACAAGAACTAGGAGGGGAGAGAGTTAGAATTCCTTCGCTAGTATGACCTTCGTAAGTTTATTTTTTATTTAATTGGTCGGTCAGAGTATAGGGATAATATGTGATATGTCAATTAACCCTTGTTTGGTGACAGTGTTTGAGAATGGTATCTGAAAATGTTGACATAAGCAATGAAGCACATGAGACCGTTGAGTCAGCACAACCAAAAGGTAACGACCAACAACACGATAATAATCGTACCGGTGGCAACGGCCATCGGAACATTGATGACCATCGTGGGGGAAATTATCATGCCAAGAATGGTAACCACTTCGGTGGTAATCATGGCCAAGATAATAGAAGGGGAAATTTCAAGAAGAGAAGGTCATTTAGCTCGATTTTGTTGTATAGTGAAGTCAAGTCCAGCTGGGATGGTGACACCAAAGGCGAATACGGACAAAACAAAGTTGGTGGTTTCAGGAAGAACATTTTTCGTGACTTCTCAAAAAGAGAGTAACCCGAAAGAAGTTAGCACGGGTTAGTTAATTATAAATTGTTACGAAGTCTATACCTTATTAGATACTGGTTCTACCCATTCTTTTATCTATCTTGCTTGCGCTCAACGTTTAAATTTGACTATGGAGAAGTTAGACTTTGACTTATCTGTTGAAACTCCGTTAGGAGAAACCTTTATTTCATGTGCTATCCAAGTCTTGGATGAGTGTCACAATTTTTAAATGATATTTCTATCGTTAATAAATTTTCAGACGTATTCTCGAAGAACTTCCTAGCCTACCCCTAGAGCGTGAAATCGAATTTTGTGTTGACCCTAGTACAAAACCCATTTCTAAAACCCTTAAATATTTCTTCAACCAAAACGAACGTATAATGCGCCAAAGATGTTGGCTCGAGCTGTTGAAGATTACGATCATACCATTCAATATCATTGTGGAAGAGAGAACGTGGTAGCTTACGCGTTGTGTAGAAGATCGTATGCGTTTACGAGTGCGATGTTGTTAACACAAAAACCCATTTCGTATAACTTACAAATGATGAAGATAGAGTTAAAGACTGTAAGGACCCACGCGGTGATATCAAATATACGAGTAGAATCAACTTTAATCGATAAAGTTAAAGCCGCTCAAGCTACACACCCGAATCTGATGAATGTGAAGGAGAAGGTTCAAGAAGGCGTTATCTCAACCCTCAATTTAATGGGCCCATTTAAAATCCTTGATAGAGTAGGAACTGTGGCCTATAGACTCATTTTACCGCCAAGTATGTCGCGTGTTCATAACGTTTTTCACGTATCGATGTTACGTAAATATGTGGATGACCCGAACCACGTTATTAAATTAGAACTAGACGAGATAGCAGAAGATTTAACGTATGAGGAGATACGTGTTAAAATCTTAGATAAGAAGGATCGTATTCAACACTCAAAGGTTATACCTCAAGAGTTGAAATATGAAATGAAGTCAAGGAATCCTCACCTCTTCGGCATACCAAGTACGTACGTAAATTTTGAGGGCAAAATTTCATAAGGAGGGGAGATTGTGAGACCCCAAATTTTATGAATAAAGATTTAAATTTCTCAAAATATTTTTTTGAATATTATGGTGTGGATTTGATATAATGTAATAGTTGTGGGTAATATTTACAAATTTTAGAAAGTAAGCAAGTGGTTATATAATATTCGATTGGTCGGGAAATATTCATTTTAACAGAAAATATTCGTACGACGGCACAATCATTGGTGGACCCCACAACGGAAGTATTGTCGTAGTAAGAAAATGACAGAGTTATCTTTTATTAAAAATAACGGCGAAAGTGTTACCGTTAAAACTGTTGAACTACCCGGTAGTAAAAGTACAGTAATACGCGTGGTTGCATAGTAGCATACGGTATTGATTATTGATGTTTACGTGAGAAGTCACTCAGTTATACTCAATTATTGCTACAGTAATTGCTGCATCATATCCCTCATATTATTGATTCAATTATTGTCACAGTATCATCTGTATAATATGATATATTATTAAATAAATAATTGAGACGACAAAGTTATTCATATTATTAAATTGCAATATTTACGATGTCTAGAAGTTCTGTCAAGGAGAGGTTTGGTCATCTAATTGCACGCCAATAAGGAGAAATCCTTATCGGAAAGCCCCCGCTTTTCTGGGAACGACCTGGTTGTTAAATATTGTGAGTTATAATATTAATGATGCATAAGTTCGTGTTGATTAAAGATGAAATTGATAGTTCCATTGTGTTGGAATTATTAGTGTTAGTGGAAACCGACATTTATTCCGATGATAATTGATGTCTGTGGGTTATATTGATAAATCGGGTAATTAATCGGATAAATGAGCAATTAATTGCTAGTAATTCACATGCTTATATAACTATTTGTTCACATGTGTGTACTATTGAATCACATTCTTGTACTATTAGGGGAGTTGGTGCAAGATTGATAATACTTGCATGACAAAGATAAAATGAAGGTATAGATGGATGTACTATACTATAATTCATATTTTCACATGATTATAACTATTGAATCACATGATTGAACTATTGATTCACATTATTTACTATTGGGGAGGTGGTGCAAGTTTGATAATACTTGCAGGACTAAATTAAAAATGAAAGAAAAGTTGGAGGTATTATCTTTGTAATATTTTGAGCCCCCAAAACTTGCAATTATCGGAACAATATTTTTTTATATATAGAAGCTCATTCTTCCTTCATTTCTCACCAATTTAGTAAAGCTTTAGAGCAATTATTATAGAGAGAAATTATAGAGAGAAAGAAGAAGAGAGAAGTCTGCTACCTCACTATTCCAATATCCGCTTTCTTAAGGTAAGGGTATTATTTCTTTTCGTATCCATGAAGAGAGCTATTGTTATTCCATTCTTTATTATTACATTGGAATAACTCATGTCTGCATGTCTATCGCATGCATGGTGAATTCTTTGTTATTCCATTCTTTATTATTATGTTGGAATAACTTTGTACATGCTAAGTACCGCTTATATGGTAAAATTCTTACATTATTCCATTCTTTATTATTACATTTGGAATATCCCATGCGTGCGATTACGCTAGACACTGGTTCCATTCTTTATTATTCGTTGGAATTACCTCATGCGTGAGGTCTATCGCATGCATGGTGAATTCTTTGTTATTCTATTCTTTATTATTACATTTGGAATATCACATCATATGGATTATGCTAGACTGGTTCCATTCTTTATTATTACATTGGAATAACTCACATGCATGCGGTCTATCGCATGCATGGTGAATTCTTATATTATTCCATTCTCAGTATTATTACATTGGATATATCTTGTCTGCATGCGGTTTATGCATGATTCTGGTTCCATTCTTTATTATTATGTTAGAATATCCTATGCATTAGGTTTATGCATGACCTAGTTCCATTCTTTATTATTACATTGAGAATAACATGTCTGTGTGATCTATCGCATGCATGGTGAATTCTTCTGTTATTTCATTCTTTATTATTCTGTTGGAATAACCTGTCTATGTGGATTACCGCATGCATGGTGAATGATCCTTTGTATTCATATGAATAGTATTTTCATTCAAAAGGGGTTTCTACTAGGGGCAGTTTCATAATTTTTCTGACCCTTAAAAATTATAGAAAAATTTGAAATAATAATTTGATGAGTTTTCTAGATTGTGTCCAAAAATGGCGATTTTTGGATGTATAGATTATGAGTTATGAATTTTATGAGAAAAGGCTATTTTAAGAGTAAACCCTTATAACTCCTTGTGGTTAACTCCAAAATTGGTAAAATTTTTATTGGGAGTACATGTATATCACGGGAGTATACCCTGTAAATTTTGGAATTTTTGGATAAAAGTACAATTTATGATAAAGGTCTAAATATTCAACAGTTTTGGCCATATGAAAAATAGTAAATGAATTTTAAATATTCCGAGAAAAATATATGTTCAATATGGGACTATATTCTACTAAATCCCAGAAAAGAAATATTTTTGGGACTGATTTGGTATTTTTCATGAAAATAAACTAGTTATGAGTAAATGAATTAAATATGTTATGTGAAGTAACAAAATTGGAAAATAGGATTTTATGGCTTGGGAATCATATATAGGGTATATGCAGATTTTTGATGAGGGATTTGATCATTGGTGATGAAATCTTATGAGTATGACATTTTTGAATGATTAAATACATTATTTGGTAAAGTGTAAACAATTGAAATAAATTATTTATAAGTTTAAGAAGTGATTAAAATATTGTTATAATATTAATAATATTAGATTATGAGTTTATTAAGTGATTGATAATATTTGGATAAATTTAAAGTCTTTAATATTTATCCTTATTTTTGTTTGATTAATGCTTATATCATTATCATCATCCTCATGCTTATATTGTGATGAAAGTCATTTTTGGCTTACGTGCATAGATGGACTTGGTATGATTATGACCGACCGGGATTATTCGGTATAATCATGACCATAATGTGACGAATGATGTGGTGAAAGTCCTTAGTGGCCTGAAGTGCATTGATGGACAGTTTTTGGTATGATTATGACCAGGGATTATTCGGTATAGTCATGACCATTGATGATTTAAATGAATATCCTTGGCCCGTAGTGCAGGGAAGATTCGATGATATGGTTTATTTATTAAGCCGAGTCTCAACGATAAAAATTGATGAAAACATTTTAAATCATAGAAGATAGTAGATATCATGCTCTACTTGACTCTTCTAATGGATTGCTTATTCCGTTGCAGTTAAATTTGATGTCTATTGTATTTTATCAGTTTAACATTGTTGAAGGCTAATAATAATTTATTATGCATTACCTTAGTCATAATATTTCTTATTGGGCTAGTTGAGCTCACCCTTTCTTTCACTGTTCTCTTCAGGAAATGAGAATATAGCTGGGACGAGTCGGGGAACGGATTGACGGTCCAGATGATAGCATTAGTAGTCCTCACTATTCTATGGAATAGTGTGATAATAATTGTAACGAGGACTCCATTGAGTGTGGATATTGTCTAGATGACAATATTCTTGTTTAAACTCTCAGCTATGTTTTGTCGTATTTACACGACTGTTGTATAATTAAGTTATATTTGAATTTATGTAGTGTGTATTTGGCGACTCAAGATGGGTGATGTATACCTGTTTTGGGGGCGTCACAGTTGGTATCAAAGCTTAGGGATATGATCCATGGCTGAGATGTGAGACAAGAACTAGGAGGAGAGAGTTAGAATTCTTCATTTAGTATGACCTTCGTAAGTTTATTTTTATTTAATTGGTGAATTCGAGTATAGGGATAATACGTGATATGTCAATTAACCCTTGTTTTAGTGACAAGTGTTTGAGAATGGTATCTCGAAAATGTTGACATAAGCAATGAAGCACATGAGACCGTTGAGTCAAGACAACCAAAAGGTAACGACCAACAACACGATAATAATCGTAAATGCAGGTGGCAACGACCATTGAACATTGATGACCATCGTGGGGAAATTATCATGCCAAGAATGGTAACCACGGTGGTAATCATGGCCAAGATAATAGAAGGAAATTTCAAGAAGAGAAGGTCATTTAGCTCGATTTTGTTGTATAGTGAAGTCAAGTCCAATTTGGGATGGTGACACCAAAGCGAATCTGGACAAAACAAAGTTGGTGGTTTCAAGAAGAGCATTTTTCGTGACTTCTCAAAAGAGAGTAACTTAGAAAGAAGTTAGCGCGGGTTAGTTAATTATAAATTGTTACGAAGTCTATACCTTATTAGATACTGGTTCTACCCATTCTTTTATCTATCTTGCTTGCGCTCAACGTTTAAATTTGACTATGGAGAAGTTAGACTTTGACTTATCTGTTGAAACTCCGTTAGGAGAAACCTTTATTTCATGTGCTATCCAAGTCTTGGATGAGAGTCACAATTTTTAAATGATATTTCTATCGTTAATAAATTTTCAGACGTATTCTCGAAGAACTTCCTAGCCTACCCCTAGAGCGTGAAATCGAATTTTGTGTTGACCCCAGTACAAAACCCATTTCTAAAACCCTTAAATATTTCTTCAACCAAAACGAACGTATAATGCGCCAAAGATGTTGGCTCGAGCTGTTGAAGATTACGATCATACCATTCAATATCATTGTGGAAGAGAGAACGTGGTAGCTACTGCGCGTTGTGTAGAAGATCGTATCGTTCTGAGTGCGATGTTGTTAACACAAAACCCATTTTCATATAACTTACAAATGATGAAGATAGAGTTAAAGACTGTAAGGACCCACGCGGTGATATCAAATATACGAGTAGAATCAACTTTAATCGATAAAGTTAAAGCCGCTCAAGCTACACACCCGAATCTGATGAATGTGAAGGAGAAGGTTCAAGAAGGCGTTATCTCAACCCTCAATTTAATGGGCCCATTTAAAATCCTTGATAGAGTAGGGCGTGGCCTATAGACTCATTTTACCGCCAAGTATGTCGGCGTGTTCATAACGTTTTTCACGATCGATGTTACGTAAATATGTGGATGACCGAACCACGTTATTAAATTAGAACTAGATGAGATAGCGGAAGATTTAGCGTATGAGGAGATACGTGTTAAAATCTTAGATAAGAAGGATCGTATTCAACACTCAAAGGTTATACCTCAAGAGTTGAAATATGAAATGAAGTCAAGGAATCCTCACCTCTTAAGATACCAAATACGATACGTAAATTTTGAGGCAAAATTTCATAAGGAGGAGATTGTGAGACCCCAAATTTTATGAATAAAGATTTAAATTTCTCAAAATATTTTTTTGAATATTATGGTGTGGATTTGATATAATGTAATAGTTGTGGGTAATATTTACAAATTTTGGAAAGTAAGCAAGTGGTTATATAATATTCGATTGGTGGGAAATATTCATTTTAACGAGAAAATATTAAATGCGACGGCACAATCATTGGTGGACCCTACAACGGAAGTATTGTCGTATTAAGAAAATGACAGAGTTATCTTTTATTAAAATAACGGCGAAAGTGTTATCATTAAAGCTGTTGAACCCGGTAGTAAAAAAATCTGATGTCTGGCGTGGTTACGTAGTAGCACGGTATTGATTATTGATGTTTACGTGAGAAGTCACTCAGTTATACTCAATTATTGCTACAGTAATTGCTGCATCATATCCCTCATATTATTGATTCAATTATTGTTACAGTATCATCTGTATAATATGATATATTATTAAATAAATAATTGAGACGACAAAGTTATTCATATTATTAAATTGCAATATTTACGATGTCTAGAAGTTCTGTCAAGGAGAGGTTTGGTCATCTAATTGCGCGCCAATAAGGAGAAATCCTTATCGGAAAGCCCCCGCTTTTCTGGGAACGACTTGGTTGTTAAATATTGTGAGTTATAATATTAATGATGCATAAGTTCGTGTTGATTAAAGATGAAATTGATAGTTCCATTGTGTTGGAATTATTAGTGTTAGTGGAAACCGACATTTATTCCGATGATAATTGATGTCTGTGGGTTATATTGATAAATCGGGTAATTAATCGGATAAATGAGCAATTAATTGCTAGTAATTCACATGCTTATATAACTATTTGTTCACATGTGTGTACTATTGAATCACATTCTTGTACTATTAGGGGAGTTGGTGCAAGATTGATAATACTTGCATGACAAAGATAAAAATGAAGGTATAGATGGATGTACTATACTATAATTCATATTTTCACATGATTATAACTATTGAATCACATGATTGAACTATTGATTCACATTATTTACTATTAGGGGAGGTGATGCAAGTTTGATAATACTTGCAGGACTAAATTAAAAATGAAAGAAAAGTTGGAGGTATTATACTGTAATATTTCGAGCCCCAAAACTTGCAATTATCGGAACAATATTTTTTTATATATAGAAGCTCATTCTTCCTTCATTTCTCACCAATTTACTAAAGCTTTAGAGCAATTATTATAGAGAGAAATTATAGAGAGAAAGAAGAAGAGAAGTTTGCTACCTCACTATTCCAATATCCAGTTTCTTCTAAGGTAAGGGGTATTATTTCTTTCGTATCCATGAAGAGAGCTATTGTTATTCCATTCTTTATTATTCTGTTGGAATAACCTGTCTGTGCGGTCTATCGCATGCATGGTGAATTCTTTGTTATTCCATTCTTTATTATTATGTTGAATAACTCGTCATCTAAGTACCGCATACATGGTGAAATTCTTACATTATTCCATTCTTTATTATTACATTGGAATATCACATGCGTGCGTATTACGCTTGAACCGGTTCCATTCTTTATTATTCATTGGAATTACCCGCCCGTGAGGTCTATCGCATGCATGGTGAATTCTTTGTTATTCTATTCTTTATTATTCGTTGGAATATCCACATCGTATGGATTATGCTAGACTGGTTCCATTCTTTATTATTACATTGAATAACTCATGCAGTGTGGATTATTTAGACTGGTTCCATTCTTTATTATTCGTTGGAATAACTCATGCATGTGCGGTCTATCGCATGCATGGTGAATTCTTCTATTATTCCATTCTTTATTATTACGTTGGGAATATCCCCGTCATGCATGCGGTTACGCATGACCGATTCCATTCTTTATTATTCTATTGGAATATCCCATGCATTAGGTTTTTACATGACCGTGGTTATTCTTTATTATTCATTGAGAATAACATGTCTATGTGGTCTATCGCATGCATTGTGAATTCTCATCGTTATTTCATTCTTTATTATTACATTGGAATAACTTTGTCTATGTGGATTACATGCATGCATGGTGAATGATCCTTTGTATTCATATGAATAGTATTTTCATTCAAAAGGGGTTTCTGCTAGGGGCAGATTCGTAATTTTTCTGAGCCTCAAAAATTATTGAAAAATTTGAAATGATAATTTGATGAGTTTTCTAGATTGTGTCCAAAAATGGCGATTTTTGGATGTATAGATTAGGAGTTATGAATTTTATGAGAAAAGACTATTTTTAAAGTAAACCCTTATAACTCCTTGTGGTTAACTCCAAAATTGGTAAAAATTTTAATGGGAGTACATGTATATCACGGGAGTATACCCTGTAAATTTTGGAATTTTTGGACAAAAGTAAAATTTACGATAAATGTCTAAATATTCGGCAGTTTTGGCCATATGAAAAATAGTAAATGAATTTTAAAAATTCCGAGAAAAATATATGTTCAATATGGGACTATATTCTACTAAATCCCAGAAAAGAAATATTTTTGGGACTAATTTGGTATTTTTCATGAAAATAAACTAGTTATGAGTAAATGAATTAAATATGTTATGTGAAGTAACAAAATTGGAAAATAGGATTTTATGGCTTGGGAATCCTATATAGGGTATATATTGATTTTGATGAGGATTTGATCATTGGTGATGAAATCTTATGAGTATGACATTTTGAATGATTAAATACATTATTTGGTAAAGTGTAAACAATTGAAATAAATTATTTATAAGTTTAAGAAGTGATTAAAATATTGTTATAATATTAATAATATTAGATTATGAGTTTATTAAGTGATTGATAATATTTGGATAAATTTAAAGTCTTTAATATTTATCCTTATTTTTGTTTGATTAATGCTTATATCATTATCATCATCCTCATGCTTATATTGTGATGAAAGTCATTTTTGGCTTACGTGCATAGATGGACTTGGTATGATTATGACCAGGGATTATTCGGTATAATCATGACCATAATGTGACGAATGATGTGGTGAAAGTCCTCGGTATTTTCAAGTGCATTGATGGACGATTTTGGTATGATTATGACCGAGGATTATTAGGGTATAGTCATGACCATTGATGATTTAAATGAATATCCTTGGCGTGAGTGCGTGGAAGATTCGATGATATGGTTTATTTATTAAGCCGAGTCTTAACGATAAAAATTGATGAAAACATTTTAAATCATAGAAGATAGTAGATATCATGCTCTACTTGACTCTTCTAATGGATTGCTTATTCCGTTGCAGTTAAATTTGATGTCTATTGTATTTTATCAGTTTAACATTGTTGAAGGCTAATAATAATTTATTATGCATTACCTTAGTCATAATATTTCTTATTGGGCTAGTTGAGCTCACCCTTTCTTTTTTTTCAATTTCTCTTGAGAAATGAGAATATAAATTTGGGACGAGTCGGGGAACGGATTGACGGTCCAGATGATAGCATTAGTAGTCCTCACTATTCTAAGGAATAGTGTGATAATAATTGTAATGAGGACTCCATTGAGTGTGGATATTGTCTAGATAACAATATTCTTGTTTAAACTCTCAGCTATGTTTTGTCGTATTTTACACGACAGTTGTATAATTAAGTTATATTTGAATTTATGTAGTGTGTATTTGGCGACTAAAGATGGGTGATGTATACCTGTTTTGGGGGCGTCACAGTTTTAGTTGAAAAATGAATTCACAATGATTAATTTCGCTAAGAATGTCAAAAAGTGAAGAAATAGCAAAAATAATGAAATTTAGAGGTTTTAATTGTTGTTTATGTTGTTTATAAGGTTAGAAACATGTTAGGAACATTAGTTGTTGTTTCTCTAAAGTTTATACAACTTGGGTAAGTTGGAATGGTTGTTAGAAAGGAGCTTTTAGACCTACTTGGTTTTGTTATGTGTTCTTTATGAACTAGAACGTCTTGGAACTGTGCCACGGCGCTGCAGCGCCGGCTCAACGTGAAAGTTCCAGTCTAAGGTCTAAGTTGAGCGCGTAATGGCTTAGACCATCGCCGTCCTCAAGATAAATCTGAGCGCTTCTGGCCTTGATTAGCGATTTAGCCCAGAAATTTGATTTTTAATATTGAACTATGTAAATGTTAATGTAGCATGATCTTATGACAATAAAATATGAGTAATCATGTTATATGTTGAAATAGCATATTATGGTGTTGTTATAATATCAAATATGAAGATTATCATTAGTAATTAATGAGTTATGTGATAATTGAAATTAGTGTTAATAAAATAAGAAGTGTGGTTTAACCATGTGGTTAATCCTAAGACTAAGAGTTGTAAATAAAATAGATATTCAGATATGTAACATGATCATATGGTAACTAATTATGTCATGATAACATGTGTATAGAATATTGAGAATCAAGTTTTACTGTTTAGCTTATACACAAGGCAAGTTCTCTAACCCTAACTTTATTTGAGCAAGTTTTCTGAACCCTACTTTTATTTTAAGCAAGTTCTCTAACCCTAATCTCTATTTGAGCTTGTCCTACCTTGTTGATAGTTATACAAGTTTTTCATCTTGTCTTGCTATAAATTACGCAAGTTCTTAATTTTGTTTCCTTATTGAAGAATGTAACCTTAGGTTACCATTATTGTTCAAGCAAGGTTTATTATATCTTTTCAATGCTTTGAACTTTATTCTTAAAGCATGACTTGGATATTTTACATTATTCATTTATGCTTCATAACTACTTTATAACATGTCATTGTTGAACCCTCACATTGTTGTTAAACTTTTGATTCAACTAATCCTTAGTTGATGTACGTTGAACTCTAAATTTCCCTTAAAACTTATCCAAACAAAACTTTCTTTGGTGCGGACTCGTATGTTAAAACTAAGATGAACAATCCTTTCACATTGGATTATTTACGCGAAAGCGTTTAGATGTTTGTGCACAATACATGGTACGAAGGGCTGATCACCCTAAGTATGGAAGAGAAAGGTCCCTATAGTCTAATGATTGTTAAGGTTTAAGTTGAAAAATACTTATAACCTATGTGACGCCCCCAAAATAGCTATACATAACCCATATTGGGTCGCCAGAAAATACACTACTGACAACTCCATTTACTCAACTGTCGTGCAAAATACAACGACACATATACTGTGAATTTCAATCCAAATATTGTAACGAATATAATACGACAATATTCATACTCAAATTATTACAATGCCATCTAAAGTACAACAACAAATATTTCAAGTCACCAAAGGAATACGAGAAGATTGTTATCCTCCTCAAATTCATAACAAATCATACGTTAATATTTAACGGTTCAAAATTTGTGGACATATACTCAACTTTTATATGTATAACATATCCAAAAATTACAACGATCCAACGGTCGGATTAAAAATTATAACTCACATAATAAAGCAAAAGAACACTGCAAGTTTTTGCAAGTTTAAATTATCCAATACATACATAAGTATGTACTCTTTACATAAAATCTATAAAACTAAAATTATCAAGATTTAAAAAAATACCTTACTTGATTCCTTCTTTATTACCTTCTTCCTCTTCTTCCTCTTCATTTTCTCTCTTCTTTCTTTTCTCTTTTCTCTCTTCTTTTCCTTCTCTTCCCTCTCTCTTATGCTTCTGATGATGTACTTGGCGTAGGAAAATGGAAGTGGGAGGGATTATATTTATTTCTTCTTCATTCTTTTTCTTTCTCTTTTCCTTTCTCACTCCCTCTTTTTCTTCTTCCTTCCCTCATTTTCTTCCTTCCTTCCCCCTTTTTCTTCCTCTTTTTCTTTTCTTTGTCTACCAAATAACCTTGCCCCCCGTAGCATTAATCAATCAACCACCCATGTGGCCCACCCAATAATTTTCCCATTTACTCTCTTTATTTGCTCATTTATCCGATTAATTATATCCGTTTGATCAACTATCAACTTAAAATTTTACAATTTTAGAATAATAATCATAAATTAAATTAGACTTTTATTTCATAAAATTCGAGGTCTTATAATCACCCCACCTTATGAAATTTTGTCCTCGAAATTTACGAGCGTTCTTGGAATTCCGAAGAGATAAGAATTTCAAATTCTAACTCCCAGGCTACTTCCTCTGTCTCATGGTTCATCCGTTGCTCAATTCCTGTATTTCAGATATCATTCTAGAATACAGTTTCAAAACAAGGGTTAATTGAGATGCCACATATTATCCTTATATTCTGACCGACCAATAAAATAATAATTAAGCTTAGGTAGGTCATACTAGCGAAGGATTTACCCGTGTCTTCCCTCCTAGTTCTAGTCTCACATCCCAGCCAGGGATCATATCCCTAAGCTTTGATACCAACTGTGACGCTCCCAAAATAGCTATACATAACCCATCTTGGGTCGCCAAAAAATACACTACTGACAACTCCATTTATACAACTGTCGTGCAAAATACAACGACACATATACTGTGAATTTCAATACAATGAATATAATACGACAATATTCATACTCAAATTATTACAATGCCATCTAAAGTACAACAACAAATATTTCAAGTCCCCAAAGGAATACGAGAAGATTGTTATCCTCCTCAAATTCATAACAAATCATACGTTAATATTTAACGGTTCAAATTTGTGGACATATACTCAACTTATATATGTATAACATATCCAAAAATTACAACGATCCAACGGTCGGATTAAAAATTATAACTCACATAATAAAGCAAAAGAACACTGCAAGTTTTTGCAAGTTTAAATTATCCAATACATACATAAGTATGTACTCTTTACATAAAATCTATAAAACTAAAATTATCAAGATTTAAAAAAATACCTTACTTGATTCCTTATTTATTACCTTCTTCCTCTTCTTCCTCTTCTTCCTCTTCATTTTCTCTCTTCTTTCTTTTCTCTTTTCTCTCTTCTTTTCCTTCTCTTCCTTTTCTCTTATTCTTCTGATGATGTACTTGGCGTAGGAAAATGGAAGTGGGAGGGAGTACATTTATTTCTTCTTCATTCTTTTTCTTTCTCCTTTCCTTTCTCTCTCCCTCAATTTCTTCTTCCTTCCCTCATTTTCTTCCTTCCTTCCCCCTTTTTCTTCCTCTTTTTCTTTTCTTTGTCTACCACATAACCTTGCCCCTCGTAGCATTAATCAATCAACCACCCATGTGGCCCACCCAATTATTTTTCCATTTACTCTCTTTATTTGCTCATTTATCTGATTAATTATATCCGTTTGCTCAACAATCAATTTAACATTTTACAATTTTAGAATAATGATCATAAATTAAATTAGACTTTTATTTCATAAAATTCGGGGTCTTACAACCTAGGATAGAGTTCATGGTCTTGTGACACTCAGATGATTTCAAATATCAGTTCTTGATTATCGATATTAGAAAATGTTATTCAATTCAATTGAGTTTATTCATTGCCAGATATTATGTCCTTTAAAGTGAGCATTTGTTTTGCTCACTCTTGCAAGTATATAACCATTGCAGCTAAATTTGAGAAGGCAAGATGAACAAGTGTTGAAGACTTGTTAATTTGTTGAGACTTATGTTTTCAGACTTAGTTTTAATTATGTGATGTAATTAATTAATTTTCCGCATTTGATGAATGTTTTAAGGTTAGATAACCTGGGATTTATTGGTTTAGGTTATGTAACCTTTAATGGGAAGATTTATTGCTTAAGTTTTATTTAATTTGGGTAGTTAGAAATGAATGTTTGGACAATGAACACCAAATCCTATGGGAATAGAGTACCCATATTTGGGGGTGTCACAAGTTGGTATCAAAGCTTTAGGTTATGAACCTTAGGTGGAGGCAAAACATTAGGAAGTAACCTTATAGGAGATTGTAAAGATAGTGGTGATAAACATTTATCTAGTTTTAAGGAATAAATAATAAAACACTTTATGTGTTTATGTGTTTCAACCTATGTGCTCATGAGTATTAAGTAGTGACGAGTAATAATTAAAAAACTTAAACTTTTGTTGTCAGGATGGCTAATGTGGGAGAATCCAGTTAGGTTAGGGAGGAGGGATCCCATATGCCTAGAGAGGAGGAGCCTCGAGATATTCAGGTAGTCTGGGAACAGTTGGTGCCATGGGAGTCATCTTTGTTGGTCACAGTGGTTGGTTATGCCCCGGAGTATGAGAAGGAAGGGTTACCAGATGACGAGGATGTGGTAGAGACGAATGAGGAGGATCCTATGGAGCTACCATAGATAGATGAGGAGAAGGAAGGGGAAGAGTTTCCACCAAACTCTATTGCAACTCAAAATGTATGACGAGGTGTACGACCGTAACATTGAACTTCAGGATAGAGTCAGGGAATTGGAGGAGCTGGTTGATGAACAACAGACCGCGATAGCATAGAAAGACGATGAGATCCAGAATTTTAACGAACGTCTCGATAATGTGGAGTGAAAGCTGGTTCACGTAGAAGGTGACAAGGAGGAGCTAATGGCAGAGGTTACGAAGATGAAAGATGGCCTGAAAGAGGAATCCACCAAGAGAGCAAGGGCAGAAGATGCTTATGAGAAGGCTTCCCAACATGCAGATGTAGCAGAAGGAGAGGTACAAGCTAAGAAGGTCAAGATGGAAGAGATGGACTGTGTTTTCTACAATGTGATAAATAGAGCTCAAGATCGAGTCATGTACTATCCAACTCAGTTCGAGGAATTGCCATGGTATATGTTATATTGTAGAACAATGTTTCGTATCATGGAAGAGGAGTGTCGTAAGGTTGTGCAGCGTCTTAGTAGGCCTTAATAGAAAATATTTATTGAACGAATAATTATATAATAAATAAGATGTAAATCTCAAGTGTTATGTGACCAATGGGATATGATGATGTTATCTTGAAACTTTATCAGTTCGGGAAAGTGATGTAAATAGCAGTGATGCTATCATTTCTATGTTTTTAAAAGATCATGAATGAATAAAATGTTAATATTTATTCAAGATGTTATGTGTTACGTGTTGATCTTTTATGATGTGCAAGTTAAGTAGAAAATACCTAAAGAACTGAGTAATGACCTAATAAGTGTATTTTTAAACAAAAAATGTCTCCAAGAAGACGTCTACCACAACAATAAACCCCTGAGGGGTTTACCAATAACAAAATCGCCGATGCTAACCCAGTTCAGCAGTTGGTGACATTATTAACAGGAGCACTTCAGAATCAGCCACATAATCAAGCAGCAACCTTTAAAGATTTTAAGGCGGTTGGACCACCAAAATTTTGTGGCTCCATGAATCCAGTGGAGGCACAAACTTGGATAATAGAAATAGAGAAGATTTTCAACATTGCTAGAGTCAGTGAAGACAAGAAGACAGTTTAAAAATATTTTGAGATTTATATGAACTCAATTAAATTTTATTTTGATTATGTGAATTAAAATGAATTTAATTTTGATTATTTATGTGAGTAAGCTATGTAAAGATGAGCGTTTTAATGACCTAGAGATGTGTAGATGTGGTTAGTATTCGGATATGTGGTAGAATTAATTGTTTTGAATTTCCAGAGAAAGAGGCGAATGAGAATGAAGGTAAAAGTTTTTGAGAAATTCAAAAAGGAAGTGGAATGAGAAAATACTATTGGATTTATATGAGAATTTTTTATTTGATTATGAATTAAAGAATTTAATTGATTATTTATGTGAGAAAGGCGTAATGATAGAATATGCGATGTGGTTAGTATTCGGATATGCTAATAATAATTTGAATTTCCATGACAAAAATAAAAGTTTTTCGAGAAACGTAAAATGGACTTAAAAATTAAAGGGTTGAGAAAAATGATAGAATATGAAGATGAGAGGAATATCTAATAATATTTCATTTAATGGATAAAATGGTTGGAAAAAATGATTTTAGAAGGAAATGAGATATAATGAATTACGATGATGATACTGACGATATTAGTGATACTATTTAGTATGAGTATAGTATGAAGATTTAGTATGACATACAATACGAATAGCGTACGAGTATTATACGAAGAGAATACGTGAATTATACGTGTAATATGATTGGTGTTAATGGACTTAGAGTTTAATGACTTAGTATGATACAATTGGATTTGGGTTATATCAAGCCCAAGTAATTAAGTAATCAAGCCCAAGTTAAGGCCCGATGTTAAGTTTAATTAAACCCGATCCAAGAAACCGAACCGCGGATCGAACCGATGGGTCACCGGATGGGTAAAACCCATGTGGCAACCCATGGGGATAACCCACAAGGCCATGTGGGCGGCTACTTGATGACCATATAAAGAAATTTACTTGGTTAGGAAGAATTGAATAGTAAGGAGGTGGGAAGAAAGACCATTATGCCCTCCATTTGGTTTGCCTATAAAAGAAAGGCTTAAGTTGGTCATTTGTGGTTTTACAAGAATTGTCTAACTTATATTGAGAGAGAGAAAGAGCTAGAAACAAGTAATCAAGCTACTTTGAAGCATTTCATTAGAAGTTTTAGCAAGAACGCAAAGAACGGAAAGGTAATATTCTGTAAATATTAGTTTTTCCCATCCTTTTGATTTCTTTGTCATAAGGAATCATAGATTGGTGGAGCATGCCTCTTATAGAGGAATAAGGATTGTTTGTAATGGTTAAAACATTTATAAGTCATGTGTAAATAGGAATCCTAAGGGTTTACGTAAATTTAAACCGTAAAAATCGTTGAACGTTAAATTGGTTGTTGATGGACAAATTGAAAACCATCTTTGATAGAATATGTGCATCTTACTTGGTTAGGATGTAGACAAAGAATCAATAGAGTTTTTCCATTTGATTTGGCAAATAGAACACGAGTAATGAAGTTATGGCGAATTTTACGGAATTAGACGTTAAACGTCAAAAACGTAAAAATCCCAGATTAGTAGTCAAAAGTTGTTGTGGGAGTTGGAAATGGTGGTTTTTAATGTCAACACGTGAGATATGGTATTCAAGAGTTTTGGACTCAAGAATCATCGAATTCCAACTTAGAACGAAGAAAACGAGTATTGAACGCTCAATAACGATAAACGAACGGTTAATAATGAACTTAGAAGTGAATTTTGAGTTAACGGATTTGGAAATGTAAAATTCTTATATGAACACTTAGAGTATGTAATTTATGAGTTGTGGGCTTTTGAACGGACCAATTTGGACTTATAACGAAGAATTTATGAGCCCGGGAAGTTCGTTGGATAAGCTTGGTTTAAACTTCAATGTTTTAAGACCATTATAAGTTAAGTTTATTTACTTAATGAGCATACTAAAACCATTCTAGTAGTTAAATATAGAGCGTCAGCAGGCATTGAACTTAAGGATTGAGAAGTACTGCATATAGACTTGGGGCGCTTGGTAGCGCCAATGAAATGCAATATAATGTTCCAATATATAGGCGCCACAAGTACGAGACAGCAGGAAATTGTTAGATAAGTTTGGTTTAAACTTCAATGTTTCAAGACTATTATAAGTTAAGTTTATTTACTTAATGAGCATACTAAAACCATTCCTATGTTAAATATACTAGCGTATATTATGATGAACTTAGGAATTGAACGCGAGTTGTTGGTATGGAAACAAAGAACACTAAGTGTTAATAAGTAAACCGTGAACGGTATTCAATATTGGTACTTCACTAACTATGATCGAGTCTCGGTTAGTAACGTAAGAACGTTAACAAGCTGTGATGAAGGGTAGTAAGTTGAATTGACATTATTAATGAAATAAAGTCAACTAAGACATAGAAGAGAAAGAAGCTGGTAATAACAATGTGATAAGATTGTTTGGTAACTAATTACAGTGTGCTATGTGAATATATCATGTAGATACTGTAAAGACTGAGAACTGTTAAATAAATTATTCGAAGACGCTTGAAGGCAAGTTTTGTTAACGCTTGTCTAACCTTCGTGTTAGCCAAGTTTTTTGTGATTCATTGTAATGAGTTGCATGAATGATTTTAAAGAAAGGGTCAATGCCAGTTTTAACTCGGCTAGACTATTCATAAGAGATAGATTGATTTGTATACATGTCTTTCTATATAAAAATGATAACGCTTCATATGCCAAGTATTGGGTATGGATTCAAAGGTAAGTTTTTCAATGAACAAACAAAAGTATTTTTCATCGTTTATTCGATGGGCACGCGAGTTTGCCAAATCTTAAATGTAAATACGTTTAACGAATGAATGTTGATCAACATAGAGTACTATAGGCTGACCATCTAGAAGTGCTCGTAAGAAATGTCAGATGTACAACCTTAGTGTTGTGATGTCCTTTTCAAGTATGAAAATAGAAAGATAATGTTCATGGTCTTTCGACTGGTTCAGAATCCCTAAACTATTATATACTTTGGGGATTGATGTTATGAATTGTTAAGTACTAATTGTAGTACTTCATGACTATTTGTTCAGTTATGGAATATAATCATATAATTCACAAATGTGGTATTGATATTATCCTTTATTAGACTTGCTGAGCTTGTTATGCTCACTTTTTACGTGAATTATATGATTGCAGTTAAAGCCGAACGTATTGAGAATTCTAAGAGAGATAAAGGCAAGGCTAAGATGGATGATTGAATATCCTGTAATAGATTAGTATGGTTATGTATTATACTTATGAACAACAAATGATGTAATCAGTTTATAAACCTAGGGAAAGATTTTACTATGATTGTAATAAGAAGATAGTTAATACATTCATTATGTTGTGTTTCTAATGGAATGATTGTATATTTATGAATACCGTGTAGCACCATATGTCGGGTTGGAAGATACCCGGATTTGGGGGCGTCACAGGTTGGTGTCAAAGCATTAGGTTATAATACTTAAGGGGGGAAGAACCTTAGGCTAATAACCTCTTAAGGAAGGTAAAGTCCGAAGAAAGTAAATTTGAGTTGAATGAGTTAATAAGGAATTGATAAAACTCAGTACTGAAAGACTTAAAAGATGGAAATTAATCCTAAATAAATTAAATGTTATTTGTGATTATACTATTGTGTATTATGTACTAATCAACATGTTATATGTTATTGTAGATGTCAAACGATAGCTTGATGTATAGAGATATACACGTGGTGAGCGAAGAGTCTGTGAACCGAGTGGAGCTAGTACCTATGCCTATGGTGGAGGTACCATTAGTGGTTCTGGAAGATTCGAAACTAGAGGAGTATATTTTTGAGGGGGATTACTCCGAGGAAACTATGGGAATACCATCATACCTTGATATGATGATAGACGTGGAGGAAGATATGGAGGTAACATCGATTAATATGGTGGTACCTACTCAAGAGTAAACACCTCCAGATGCAATGAGATCATTGTACCTGGCTGTGCTTGATAGGAATGTGCATCTGCATGCACGCAGCAGTGCAGAACGTAACGAAGAGATTACCGCCTATATATGAGGCAAAAAGGAGTCTGCAGAGGTAGATTTTGAGTCGAGCACACGTGAGAAGGTCTTGATGATGATAAGGCTAGGGATTATAAAGAAGAGGCCGTGAGAGCTTGAAAGAAACTGGTTGAAAAAGACTGGGGAAGATAGCACGGATGTCTTACATCCATGATCGTGTTTCATGAGGATTTCAAGCTAAAAGTTGCTTGTTATTCTATTGAGTCAGGGCAGACTCGACATACGATTAGTCGAGATATTATTTCGATTTTAGAAAATCAGAAACATGAAAATGTCATAAGGCAGTGTTAGTAGATCATTAGATCTTTTTGGTATATGTGTAGTGACGTAAAACCCTCTTTTGTATAATTAAAGGGTAGTCTTTTTGTAAATCCCAAATTTTGTAGAAGTCAATCGCGGTACAGTAATGTAATAGCTTTTGGCTATGGAAGCAAAGTGTAAATAATTTTGAACTATGAAAAACATATTAATATAATGAAGTTTCTAATTAATGTGTTTGTTGTGGTATGAGTTGTTATTTGGGAATGATAACTAAGTAATTAAATAGATAATAATGAAACTTTATTTATTTAATCAGCATAATGCCGCCAAGAAGAAGACAACGTTATCAAGATGCTGAGTCGCATAATGATAATCAAGGGGGTCCAAATAACCCTATGCAAGAGTTCGTTAATTTATTAACGACAACATTTAATGAAGTTGGGGGTGGAATTCCCGTAGCACCTAGGGTAGCTAAAACAACTACCTTTAAAGAATTCAAAAGTGTGGGTCCTCCGGAGTTTAGAGGAACGACGGACCCATTAGAGGCCCAGACGTGGGTGAAAGAGATAGAGAAGGCGTTTGTTATTACAAACGTAGGTGAGGCGCAAAAGACTTCTTTTGCGACTTACATGATGAAAGGGGAGGCCAACTATTGGTGGGAGACTCATCAGGGTGGGGCTAGAACGGAGGCATTTACATGGGAATAGTTCAAGAAGGTATTCTTCGAGAACTACTTCCTTACTATCATGCAAGGGCGAATGCAGATTAAGTTCTTGGAACTTAAATAAGGGGACATGACGGTTCCCTAATATGCAGCCAAATTCAATGAATTGGCAAGATTTGCTCCACATTAAGTGGACACAGAAGAGAGAAAGGCTCGTAGGTTTGAGCAGGGCCTGAAACCCTAGCTCTACAGTAGGATTTTGGTGTTCCAGAGTGCTTTCTACGGGACCATTCTGGAAAAAGCGATTATAGATGAAGGTGGTAGTGAGGCGTTGACTCAGTACCACAAGGAAAGAAAGAATAAGAATAAAGGAGAGGGAGGAAATAAGGCTGAGGTTGCCAGCGGTAGTGGCAGTATGCTAAAGAGGAAAAGCTTTAACCCTGGGAATACTGGGATGAAACAAGGAGATCCTAAGCGTAGGATGGAGTCATGCAAGACATACGGAAAGACTCATTTAGGAGTCTGTCTAAAGGGAAAATCAATTTGTTACAATTGTGGGCAGGAATGACATTTATCACCCAACTGTCCTAACCCTAAGAAAAATCATGGTTGTTTTATTTGTGGATCATTGGACCACATGGCAAGAAATTTCCCAAAGAAAGGGTTAGAGGGTAATAAGGGTTCTGGTAGTGGTAAGTTAGACATTACTGGACCAACACCATCGGTGGGTAGACCCTCAACCCATACTTTTAATATGACTGTCCAAGATACGATTGCATCATCGAATGTAGTAGCAGGTATCGTTCCGGTCAATGAAATAAATGCTTATGTGTTATTTGACTTGGGTGTTACTTGTTCTTTTATAGCATGTGGATTTGTTAAACAATTAGGTTTAATCCCTGAAAAGTTAGCAATACCTTTAGATGGTAAGTAGCAAATGAAGAGATAATCCCAATTGAACATATTCATAAGGATTGTTGCGTAAATATTAGAGGTAATAAATTATCGGTAGATTTGGTACCGATAAGGTTAAAAGAATTCGATGTAATTCTTGGTATGGATTGGTTGGTTAACCATAAGGCTATAATATATTGCCATAGGAAAAGTGTGAACTTTCGGCTTTCTAAGAAAACCAAGGTAGTGTTCTTTGGTAGTAAATCACCGAGATGCTCTTGTTGTCTAACGATGACACAAGCTAGGAAGATGTTGAGAAAGGGGTGTGTAGGTTATTTATGCCATGTTGTGAATACCCAAAGAGTGGGAGCATCCTTGGACCAGATACCTATAATTCAAGAGTTCGCGGATGTATTTCTGGAGGAATTACCGGGTATTCCACCGGATAGGAAAGTCAAATTTGTGATTGATCTGTTACAAGGTACGACACCAGTTTCAAGGGCACCATATAAGATGACGCCAGTTGAGATGAAGGAGCTAATGGTTCAATTGCAAGAACTATTAGACAGGAAGTACATTCAACCGAGTGTGTCTCCTTGGGGAGCACCGGTATTGTTTGTAAAGAAAAAGGATGGATCGTTACGACTTTGTATCGACTATCGAGAGTTGAACAAATTAACGGTTAAGAATAAATACCCGTTGCCCAGGATCGATGATCTATTTGATCAGTTGAAAGGGGCAAAGTATTTTACTAAGATAGATTTGTGTACGGGGTATCATTAGTTAAAAGTAAGGAAGGAGGATGTACCTAAGACGACGTTCAAAACTTGTTATGGTCATTACGAGTTCCTGGTTATGTCGTTTGGGTTGACAAATGCGCTAGCCGTATTTATGGATATGATGAACAGAGTGTTCAAACAATATTTGGACAAATTTGTCGTAGTGTTCATTGATGATATTCTAGTCTATTCTAAGACGTCAGAAGATTATGCTGAACATTTGAGGATAGTGTTGGAAACACTGCGGAAGGAAAAGCTATATACAAATTTCACAAAGTGTGAATTTTGGCTTAAGAGAGTTCAGTTTCTAGGACATGTCATTGATAAAGATGGCATCTCTGTGGATCCAGCAAAGGTAGAAGCAGTTAATGAATGGGAACAACCGAAGTCACCAATCGAGGTTCAGAGTTTTCTAGGGTTAGCGGGATACTATAGAAGGATCATTCAGGACTTTTCTAAAATAGCAACTCCGTTAACGAATTTGACTAGGAAGTCGGTGAAGTATGTGTGGTCTGAAAAATGTGAAAATAGTTTTCAAGAACTAAAAAAGAGGTTAAGTGAGGCACCTGTATTGTCCTTGCCAAATGATACAGGGAATTTTGTAGTGTATAGCGATGCTTTGCATAAAGGACTGGGTTGCATGCTCATACAACATGGAAAGGTCATTGCGTATGCATCACATTAATTAAAGGATTATGAGAAGGCCTATCCTACTCATGACCTAGAATTGGCAGCTGTGGTTTTTGCTTTAAAAATATGGAGGCATTATTTATACGGTGAGAAGTGTGAGATATACACGGACCATAAAAGTCTGAAATATATCTTTACACAGAAGGAGTTGAATATGAGGCAGAGAAGGTGGTTAGAACTAATAAAAGATTATGATTGTGATATTTTATATCATTCAGGGAAAGCAAATGTAGTAGCCGATGCGCTAAGTAGGAAGGGTAGAGAGAAACTGTTAATGTTAACGACACAGAATAAGTTAGTAACAGAGATGGCGAGAATGGAATTAGAAGTTAAATCATCTGATGAAGCAAAGGAAATGTTATTTTCAATGGAGACTCAACCGACCATAGTGGAACGTGTTAAAGAAGTGCAATTGAGCAACGAGGAATGTGAACATATGAAGAAGATGATAGAAGATGAAGAAAAGACTAAGTATAACCTCGATAAAGAGGGATTACTTCATTTTGAAGGAAGAATTTTGGTTCCAAATAATTTTGAATTAAAAGATGAGATAATGAGTGAGGCCCATAGTTCGAGGTACTTGATATATCCCAGTAGTACAAAGATGTATCAAGACCTTCGTCAGAACTTTTGGTGGCCAAACATGAAAAGGGAGATAACAGAATATGTTAGTAGGTGTTTAACTTGTCAGAAGGTTAAGGCTGAACACCAACGACCTAGTGGTTTGTTGCAATCATTAGAAATTCCAGAATGAAAATGGGAGCACATCAAAATGGACTTTGTGGTGGGACTTCCTACGATAAGGAAAGGATACGATGCTATTTGGGTGATAGTGGATCGATTGACGAAATCGGCTCACTTTCTACCAATAGGAGTTAGGTATAACCTAGAACAATTAGCTAAGCTTTATGTCAAGGAAATTATTTCAAAACATGGAGTACCTATTTTGATTGTGTCAGATCGTGATCCATGATTCACATCGAACTTTTGGAGGAGTTTGCAATAACAAATGGGAACACAATTGAGATTGAGTACGGCGTATCATCCTCAGACGGATGGACAGAGTGAACGGACAATTCAAATGCTTGAAGATATGTTAAGATCCTGCATTATGGATTTCAAAGGGAGTTGGGATTAACATCTACCGTTTGGTAGAATTTCATGTGACAACAATAGTTTTTTCACGCTAGTATAGGCATGCTGCCTTACAAAGCGTTGTACGGGAAGAAGTGTAGAACTTCGCTATGTTGCGATGAAGTGGGTGAACGTCGAATGTTGGGGCCTAAGATGGTACAACAGATGGCGGACATGGTAAAGTTAATACGTACTCGATTGGTAGCGGCTCAAGATAGATAGTAGAAATATGCTGATCCTCACAAAGAGAAGAGGGAATTTGAAGTAGGGTCTTATGTCATTCTGAAAGTATCACCTTGGAAAGGGAAGATACGTTTTGGGAAGAAAGGGAAGTTAAATCCAAGGTTTATAGGACCTTTTGAAATTTTAAGAAGGGTAGGAGAGGTAGCTTATGAAGTAGCTTTACCTCTAGAAATGGAACGTATACACAATGTGTTTCACGTATCTGTGTTGCGTCCCTATAAGCTGGACTATAAACACGTAATAGAGTATGAATCTATTCAGGTAGAGAAAGATTTATCGTATGAAGAACTTCCAGTTCAAATTGTTGATAGGAAGTAACAAGTTTTGAGAAATAAGATAATACCTTCGGTGAAGGTTATTTGGAGAAACCACAATGCTGAAGAAGCAATATGGGAACTCGAAAGTAAAATGAAGGAAAATTTTCCTCATTTGTTTATGTAATTATAGCGAGATTTCTCGGGGATGTAATCCTTATAAAGGGGGGGTATATGTTTGAGAGAAAATCGATTTATATGAGAATTAAATTTTTATTTGATTATGTGAATTAAATGAATTTAATTGATTATTTATGTGAGTAAGCTATGTGAAGATCGTTCTATGACCTAGAATGTGCGGATGTGGTTAGTATTCTGGATATGTGCTAGAATTAATTGTTTTGAATTTCCAAGACGAAAATAAAAGTTTTTCGAGAAGTTCTCGTAAAAATACTATTCATCCATTTTTGCTCGGGAATTAAGTTTGAAATTCCGAGAAACACGTAATGATAGAATATGAAGACGAGATGGAATATCTAATAATATTTCATTTATGGCAAATGAAGTTTTCGCCTACGGACTTAAAACCTAAGGGTTGGGAAAAATGATTTCTGAGAAGGAAATGAGATACGTATCATGAATTACGATGATGATAAATGTGATACGATACGTACGACGCATAATACGGTAATAGAGTATTATCTGAAGATAATCGTGAATTAGAATACATGAATTATACACGATTGGTGTTAATGGACTTAGAGTTTAAGGGCTTAGTATGATCCAATTGGATTTGGGTTATATCAAGCCCAAGAAATTAAGTAATCAAGCCCAATTTAAGGCATGATGTTAAGTTTAATTAAGCCCGATCCAAGAAACCGAATCGCGAATCAAACCGATGGGTCACTGGATGGGGGAAACCTATGGGGATGACCCATAAGGCCATGGCCGGCTACTTGATGACCAAGTAAAGAAATTTACTTGGTGAGGAAGAATTGAATAGTAAGGAGGTGGGAAGAAAGACCATTATGCCCTCTATTTGGTTTGCCTATAAAAGAAAGGCTTAAGTTGGTCATTTGTGGTTTTACAAGAATTTTCCAACTTATATTGAGAGAGAGAAAGAGATAGAAACAAGTAATCAAGCTACTTTGAAGCATTTCATTAGAAGTTTTAGCAAGAACGCAAAGAACGGAAAGGTAATATTCTGTAAATATTAGTTTTTCCCATCCTTTTGATTTCTTTGTCATAAGGAATCATAGATTGGTGGAGCATGCCTCTTATAGAGGAATAAGGATTGTTTGTAATGGTTAAAACATTTATAAGTCATGTGTAAATAGGAATCCTAAGGGTTTACGTAAATTTAAACCGTAAAAATCGTTGAACGTTAAATTGGTTGTTGATGGACAAATTAAAAACCATCTTTGATAGGATATGTGCATCTTGATTGGTTAGGATGTAGATAAAGAATCAATGGGGTTGTTCCATTTGATTTGCCAAATAGAACACGAGTAACGAAGTTATGGCGAATTTTACGGAATTAGACGTTAAACGTCAAAAATGTAGAAATCCTGGATTAGTAGTCAAAAGTTGTCGTGGGACTTGGAAATGTTGGTTTTCCATGTCAACACGTGAGATATGGTATTCAAGAGTTGTGGACTCAAGAATCGTAAATATTCTGACTTAGAACGAAGAAAACGAGTTTTGAACGCTCAATAACGATAAACGAACGGTTAATAATGAACTTAGAAGTGAATTTTGAGTTAACGGATTCAGAAATGGAAAATTCTTATATGAACACTTAGGGTATGTAATTTATGAGTTGTGAGCTTTTGAACGGACCAATTCAGACTTATAACAAAGAAGTTATGAGCCCGGGAAGTTCGTCAAAAAAGTTAACTATAAAAACTTTTTTTGAGTCCGAGGTCTCAAGCCGCTGAGCAGATAGAGCTATTATGTCGCGCTTGGCGAAGGCCATATGATGTTAGTAACTACTGAAGAGTGGCACTATAGCGCCATTCACAAGTATAAGTTCCGCGCCGCAACACGGGGCGAGTGGTCTGGTTATCATGGCTGAGTATACGCAGTATTGTTGTACATATAGAGCAACGTATGCAAGGCACCAAGATAGGGGAATTATTGGATAAGCTTGGTTTAAACTTCAATGTTTCAAGACCATTATAAGTTAAGTTTATATACTTAATGAGCATACTAAAACCATTCCTATGTTAAATATACTAGCGTATATTATGATGAACTTAGGAATTGAACGCGAGTTGTTGGTATGAAAACCAAGAACACTAAGTGTTAATAAATAAACCGTGAACGATATTCAATATTGGTACTTCACCAACGATAATCGAGTTTCAGTTAGTAATGTAAGAACGTTAACAAGCCGTGATGAAGGGTAGTAACTTGAATTGACATTATTAATGAAATAAAGTCAACTAAGACATAGAAGAGAAAGAAGCTGGTAATAACAATGTGATGAGATTGTTTGGTAACTAATTACAGTGTGCTATGTGAATATATCATGTAGATACTGTAAAGATTGAGAACTTTTGAATAAATTATTCGAAGACGCTTGAAGGCAAGTTTTCTTAACGCTTGTCTAACATTCCTGTTAGCCAATTTTTTTTGTGATTAATTGTAATGAGTTGCATGAATGATTTTAAAGAAAGGGTCAATGCCAGTTTTAACTCGGCTAGACTATTCGTCAGAGATAGATAGATTTGTATACATGTCTTTCTATATAAAAATGATAACGCTATCCTATGCGAAGTATTGGGTATGGATTCAAAGGTAAGTTTGTCTATGAACAAACAAAAGTATTTTTCATCGTTTATTCGATGAGCACGCGAGTTTGCCAAATCTTAAACGTAAATACATTTAATGGATGAATGTTGATCAACATAGAGTACTATAGGCTGATCACCTAGAAGTGCTCGTAAGAAATGTCGAATGTACAGCCTTAGTGTCGTGATGTTCTTTTCAAGTATAAAAATAGAACGATAATGTTCATGGTCTTTCGACCGGTTCAGAATTCCTAAACTATTATATACTTTGGGGATTGATGTTATGAATTGTTAAGTACTAATCAATGTTTTGTAGTACTTCATGACTATTTGTTTAGTTATGGAATATAATCATATAATTCACGAATGTGGTATTGATATTATCCTTTGTTAGACTTGCTGAGCTTGTTATGCTCACTTCTTGCGTGAATTATATGATTGCAGTTAAAGCCGAACGTCCTGAGAATTCTAAGAGGGATAAAGGCAAGGCTAAGATGGATGGTTAAATATCCTGTAATAGATTAGTATGGTTGTGTGTATTATACTTATGAACAACAAATGATGTAATCGGTTTATGAAACTGGGGAAATATTTTACTATGATTGTAAGAAGAAGATAGTTAATACATTCATTGTGTTGTGTTCCTATTGGAATGATTATATATTTATGAGTACCGTGTAGCACCATATGTTGGGTTGGAAGATACCTGGATTTGGGGGCATCATAATGTAGGTGTTGGAAGTCAGCAGAGTAGCCAATAGAGGAAGAAAATTGAAGCATGTGCTACTCGTGGAAGAAATCACACTGGTGTGTGCTTGAGGGGTAAGCGAGTGTTCTTTAACTGTGGCCAAGAGGGTCACATTGCTCCGAATTGCCATCAATCGAAGAAGAGTGCTTGTTACACATGCGGGTTAAAGGATAATTTAGCTTGTGAGTGTCCCAAAAGACAAACCGGAGGTATAACCGGAAGCAAGAGAGTAGCGTTGGAGGAGGTACGCTATATTGTTGGACCAACGTTATCGAAAGGAATTCCATAACTAGAACCTTCAACATGATCAATGCAAGTTAGATGCAGTGCGTACCAAAATATGTGGTGTCTGGTATCATTCCAATCAATGATATAGATGTATATGTATTATTTGATTCGGGTGCAACTTGTTCATTTATATCTGATGATTTTGCTAAGAGTTTAGGATTGCCTAGTGAAGAGTTGAATTTCCCTTTGAACATAGAAATTGTGAATAGGGAGGTGATTCTTGTTAGATGCGTATATAAGAACTGTAGGGTGAATATTAAGGGAAATGTTATGACAGTAGATTTAATCCTGATTAAACTTGAGGAATTTGATGTTATATTAGGAATGGATTGACTATTCAATTATGGAACAATAATTGATTGCCAAAAGAAAAGTGTAAACCTTATGAGTCCGTCAAAGGTAGTTTTCTATGGTAGCAAATCGCCTAGACAAGCGAGTTATATGACAATTATAAAAGCCAAGAAGTTATTGAGACAGGGTTATATAGGATGTTTAGCTTACATAGTCGATACTCAGAAGAACGATGTGAAACTGGAAGAGATACTAGTTATTAAGGATTTTGTGGACGTATTTTTGGATGATTTTCCAGGACTTCCACCTGATAGAGAGATTGAGTTTATTATCGATTTAGCACCAGGGACTGCTCCAATATCAAAGGCCTTGTACAGGATGGCTCCAGTAGAAATGAAGGAATTTATGGTACAATTGCAAGAGCTGCTAGACAAGAAATACATTCAGCCAAGTGTATCATCGTGGGGCGCACCGGTGTTATTCGTGAAGAAGGATGGGTTAATGCATCTTTTCATTGATTATAGAGAATTAAACAAAGTCACTATTAAGAATAAATATATATTGCCAAGAATAGATGACTTGTTTGATCAGCTGAAAGGAGCTAAGTACTTCTCGAAGATAGATTTGAGAAGTAGGTATCATTAACTAAAGGTAAGGAAGGAGGATGTATCGAAGACGACATTCATAACTCGGTATGGATAATACGAGTTTCTGGTAATATTTTTTGGTTTGACCAATGCCCCTACATCATTCATGGATTTGATGAACACGGTGTTTAAACCATTCTTAGATAATTTTGTGGTGGTGTTCATCGATGATATCTTGGTGTACTCCAAATCTCAAGAAGAACACGTGGAACATCTACGTTTGGCATTGAAGACGCTAAGAAGGGAAAAGTTATACGTGAAATTCTCTAAGTGTGAATTCTGGCTAGAACGTGTGCAATTTCTTGGGCATGTGATTGACAAAGATGGAATTTCAGTGGATCCATCAAAGGTCGAATCTGTAATAAATTGGGAACAACCAAGGGTACCATCAGTGTAAGGCACCGAATTTTATGAAATAAAAGTATTCAATTTTTCTATTCAGTAAATGGTTAAATTGATAAAATGTTAAAGTTAACGGTGATATGTGAAAAGTTTGCAAAGTAAGCAAGTGGTCATAAAATATTCGTTTGGTCAGGAAATATTCTTTTTGTCGAGGAATATCCGTACGACGGCGTAATCATTGGTGGACCACATAACGGAGTAACTGTTGGATATAGAAAGCGACAAAAATAACCTTTTAATAAAAATAACGGCAAGACTTTTACCGTTAAACTGTTGAAATATCATGTGATAAAAGAACAAGAATGTCTGGCGTTGTTGCACAAGAATAATACCAGATTGCATGAAGATCTCTGATTATTGATGCTTACGTAAGAAGTCACTCAGTTTTATTTAATTATTGTCACAGTATCATCTGCACAATATTTTATATTATTAAATTAATATTTGAGATGACACAATTATTAGCAATGTCGAGGAAAGGGGTTGTAATACCCGAGAATTTCCAAATATTATTAATAAATGAATTGATGAAAGTCGAGTATTTATTTGAGTATAAATAAGAATTGTTGTGGTATGAGTTGTAAAACCTCGATTCAATTAAAAAAGTATTGAGATCTATATGACAGCGAGCAATGGGATGAGACTAATAAAGATCTTATTATAAAGTCATGAGAATTGCCTAGTGTGGCATAATGAGGAATGAAGAAATTCATTAAGTGAATTAGAAGAAAAATAGTTAATAAGAGGAAGATTAATTATGTGTAAGTATATAATTTCATAGACTCTTTAACTAGTAATATTACTAATATGGAAGTTAATTCATGTCATGTAAAACTAGTATGGTGATAGAGGTCAGAACTGGCTTAGAGCTAAACCATTTACATCGCTAAGGACCCCAGGCAATGCTACTTTCAGAAGATAAATCGCACAACCGCAAATAAAGGCTTATTCTGGGAAAGGTTGGTTATTACTGTAGAAATTAAATGGAACATTATTGTAATGTGTGACATTATTAAAAGCATATGATAAGAATACATTTTAATGACATGAAGTACCAAGTAGTACAATGAAATTATGTGTGACATTTTAATACAGAATTAATTAATTAAATGTGTATTCCAGAAATTCAGAAAGGGATTAAATGTTTAAAATGGAAATTTAAAATTGGATAGTGTCATAATGTAGTTATGTGAGTACTAATAATATCTATAGGAATACCCGGGTAATAATACCTAACTGCGTTATTTTATCTGCATTAAATATTAAATGGTGTGGACCCAATGTACATGGATTATATGATATGTGTATATATTAAATCCCTAATTTTTCATATTGTAGTAACAATTGTACATTAAAATTACATTTTGGGAGTTAAAGAAACCAAACTAAGCATTATTAACCAAAATGCTGAGGATTTAGAAGCTTGTCCCAAAATCAGTACCCAAACAGTGTCCTATACCTTCTTTGCGTAACCACTAAGCTGTGTACAGTAGCTATGAAACTAGGTGATCATTGCTATAAAAATGGCTGGGAAGTGGTGGTTGAATAACCTTTCCATAACCATTGTGTTCTTTTTTTACCTCATGGACTCAGACCTTAGTGCAAAGCAAGTAACTGGTCATACATTCCTCTATATAAAGCAGCTTTATTTCACATTTCACGTTGCTTTAATTTATCTGTGAAATCCTGAGAATTAGAGTGTGAGTGTTTGTTGTTCAAAGAGAAGTCTATCAATTGTAGAAGGTAGAAACTAAGCAAACTAAGCTTCTAAGAAGGTAAATTCTTGTTTTCAATTCGTATTTCAAAACTTTGGCAATTATGAAAATTCTACTAAATTCTTGCAAATTAGATTTGGGATTGTGCTACCAAAGTATTTATGAAGTTTGTGTGACGCCCCCAAATCCAGGTTCTCTAACCTCAGATTCAGTGCTCACGATCCTATCATCATCATAAGCATTCTATAACTATTTCAAATAATAAACATACATTGTTCATTATACAAAAGTCTCAAAAACATGGTCCCAAGGTCTCTAACCTTAACTTTAAATACACCATTTATAATACAAACAGTTTACTCAAGAAATTCCATTAGATAATAACTAATTTAACATTCATTCTAGAATTACTCTCGGATCTTGCCCTTGCCCTTGTCCTTCGCAGATTAGATCCTTTCTGCTTAATCGAAAATAGAGGTCATGATATAGCAAGAGTAAGCAACTAATTTGCTTCACAAGTTTATAAGGACAAAGGAGATATATCATGACGAGAAAGAAATATTGCCTTCAATGTTCAACAATAATATAAGATTATGAAGGAACATGAATTAATAATCAACAATTGAATATTCGATAGTTGAATAACATGAATCGAAAGTGGTTTTGAATAACCATGAACATTTGCCAAGGTGCTCAAATGATTTAAATCGGACCTTTTAAAAAGTTTTGGTATTCAAGGGGATCAAACCTTTCATACCCCCGTGATTTATGCATAAACACTTAATAATCCGACATTGATATCATGCCTTAATCAAAATTGTCCATTTTCTACCAAGAGTTCTTACCATATCAATTAATAAGAACAGCTTATTTAAAATCCATTTGATTTAACAAATTTAGACATGCTTGATCTAGTGATACAATTAGCATAGATCTATCATAAACAGATTCATAAATGAAGAACTTTAATTTAATTCACAGCTCAACGGCAGTAGAATCGAATTCAATTGCACAAAGTGCTTAATTTCAATAATCGAATAAAGACGTGAATAATCATCAATAATTATTCACTAATATGCTTTGAAAATAATAACTCAAGTTGAGTTAGGAAACTTGCCTCGATCAGAGTTCTGACTCATTTAAATAAATTTCTATCCACTATGTAGTTAAAATATCTTCCTTTGAGAGACCTATAATTAGTCTTTCAATTAGTCATTGCATAACATCGCATTATGTAATCACATAGATATCATACATTACAATAAGTTCTTATAAACATTATCATGTCTAGATAAGTGTTATTAACTACTACCTTTAATTCACATAATATTATTAACTTAGATAATATTAATTCACCTTCTAGTATTATTGGTTCACTAATAATACTTTAAATTATTTACCAACATTTTATTCACTTACTAATATTATTAATCATTTAATAATATTTTATCCCTTTACTAATATTATTAATCATTTAATAATATTTTATTCACTTACTAATATTATTAATCATTTAATAATATTTTATTTAATCTCAATATTATTATTTAATAATAATACTCTAATCTAATATTTTTATTTACATAACAACATCATATTATAATATTATTAGTATTATAATAATATTCCAATGATTTATTAAATTAATAAATAATTTATTCTAATTGTTCATCCTTTAATAACCTCTTATTTAATATCCATAAAAGGTCATAAGTAATATTTATTATTATAAATTACCAAAATGCCCTAAGATAGTCATGATATAATATATTATGAGCATTCAAGCATAAAAATCATATTTTTCTCAACATCATTTAACTATTTATTTCCTTTTATTCACAACTTAATCATTTTTAGGAAAAATAGCAAACTGATTCCAAAAATTCTCAGCTTCTGGATTTTAACAGAATATGAACCAACAATGATCCTCTAATTTTTCTAGAATGTTAGAAAATGATTTACTATTTTTAAAGTGTCCAAAACACTCGGATCTTGCTCTATTTTTCATAAATTGAGTTTTACTCAGAAAAATCTGAAATTTTCAGTGTATGCTCTCTTAACATATATGAAGCTACTGTAACAATTTTGAAATTTTCCAGTGTATACACAGTGAGATATTCGTAGGATAATATTTATGGAGTCCTTTACGGAAATAGTCATTACGCATAATATATAACTCAAACGCGTTCTGCATTTTTTTTCCTACGCCAGTAGATAACTTCATAAGGTACCTCTGTAATATTTTTTCCAGATTTTTACAAGACAAGGAACTAGCCAAACAGCCTCATGAAAAACAAGTCAAGTAGCTGATTTTGGATTTCAAGGCTTTAGCATATAAAGTGGACTATTTTGTAAAAAAATCTCAAAGGTTTCAAAACATGCTATATTTGTGATCTACCACTTGGGTTTACTAGATAACTCATGTATCTAGCACCCCCTTCGACGGATCATAATTCCAAGTTGTAGAACTTGAGTTACACAAGATTTAGTGGAAGAAAACAAGAGTTTTCACCCTTGGAGAACGATGCTCATTTTCTTCCTCTAAATCTTTGATCTAACACTCAAGATACTTAGTTCCATGCATGATGGTATGTATAACTAGTGTATCTTGAGTAGTTGTACATAACCCCATCAAAACTCAAGCTATCAAAACAAGGTAAGAGAAGAAGATGAAGGTACATTATACCTTGACTTAGTGGCTTCCTTGATTTTCCAAAGTAACTAATAAACTTAGGGGCATAAACCACTAGAACTCCTATAATTCTTCTTCCTATGGCTGAAATTTCTCTTTCTTTTCTCTCTTTGAAGTTGGCTAGCTTGGGAGCAAGAGGTAGAAGAAGAAGATGAAGAAGATGGAGAGAAAATGAGATGTTGAAAGAATGAATTGTGTTTACAAAATGAAATGGCCAATTCATTAATAATTCTCCCACAATTATTTTGTTGCCCATTAGGTAAAAACTTTGTATTATTACTTACCTTAGGTTAAACATGATTAAATGTGCATAATGGAGTGGCAACCAATGGGAGCCTTACCACATTGTCCTTATGTTTATGCATGTCTACTAATGGACAAGCTAGATTAATTATTCCACTTAGGATCCTCATAATATCCACCATTTAGCTTTTATTTTAAATGCCTAATTTTGATTAATCAAATGTCTAGAATACCCCCAATCAAGTGGGCTAAGTATTGATTACAATTTATTTTCCTTGGGCTTTCTTTTAATTGATTTGGGCTAGATAAAACATAGTCCAACAATTTTAATAATGTTACCCAATTTGATAATTTAGGCTTTCATCTCCAATCATATGAAGTTTAATTACTTATACATATGATTTTATCTCATAACCTAATTAGATTTACAAGAATTAGATTTAAAATTATTAGTCACTTGAAATACTAAGTTTACCCACTTAAGTTAGTATAATGATAAAATACTAACTTTTTCGTGTTACCATAACCCTTAGGTTATTTAATATCCTTACCTAATGTATAATTAGGTCACAAGGCTTTCATTTTTAATGAAATCCATAAATATATGTATCCATATATAACACAAAGTTTAAAAAAATGTATATACATACATGGTGACTTAAAATCACTACTGTTATTACATCCTCCCCCTTATAAGAAATTCCGTCCCGGAATTACATATAAGGTTACTCAAAAAGGTGTGGGTAATTTTCTTATCCTTTCTTCAAGTTCCCACGTAGCTTCTTCAAAGATTGTGGTTCCTCCAAAGAACTTTTTACAAAATGTATAACCTTATTTCGCAATTTACTGTTCTTTCTATCTAAAACTTATAATCGAATTTCCTCGACGATAAATCTTTTTCGACTGAATTGGCTCAGACGATATCACATGCTTGTAATCAGGCTTATATGGTCAGAAGATCGATATACATGAAACACATTATGAATATGTTCCAGTTCAGGAGGTAGAGCTACCTCGTACGCCACTTCGCCTATCTTCTTCAAGATCTCAAAAGGTCCAATAAATCTTGGACTCATCTTACCTTTCTTTCCAAACCTTATCTTTCCTTTCCAAGGAGATACTTTCAAAATGCATGGCTTCCCACCTCAAAATCTCGCTTCTCAGCGATGTAAGTCTGCATACTTCTTCCGGCGATCTTGAGTCGCTACCAATCGGGCTCTAATCACCTTAATGGTCTCTACTTGCTTTCCGCATTACGCCTCGTCCCAACAGTTGACGTTCACCCACTTCATCCCAGCATACGGGCGTTCTACATTTCCTCCCATACAGTGCTTCGTACGGCGGCATTCCGATGCTGGCGTGGTAGCTATTGTTGTATGCGAACTCTACCAATGGAAGATGATCCTCCCAACTACCCTTGAAGTCCATCACACAAGCTCTGAGCATGTCTTCAAGTGTTTGAATCATTCTCTCACTTTGCCCATCGGTCTCATGGATGATACGGTGCTCATCCGTAGTCAATGCCCCCATTCTTTCTTGAAGACTCTTCCGTAAGTTTGACGTGAAACGCAGATCCCTATCCGACACAATAGATAATTGGTACGCCATGTCTCGATATAATTTCTTTGATGTATAGTTTGGCTACCGGGTCCGGACTATACCGATCTTGATCGGCAAAAAGTGAGCCAACTTCGTAAGACGATCTACGATCACCCATATGGCATCGCGGTCCCTTTTTGCGTTGGTCGGAAGTCCCACCACAAAATCCATCGTGATGTGCTCCCATTTCCACTGGAATCTCTAAAGGTCGTAATAGTCCACTTTGGCCGTTGATGTTTCGCCTTGACTCTCGACAAGTTAGACATTTATCGACACATTCTCGCAACATCTCTCTTCATGTTTGGCCACCAAAAGTGTTGACGTAAGTCTTGATACATTTTTGTGCTTCAGGTGTATCGAGTACCTTGTATTATGTGCTTCTTGCGTAATCTCTCTCTTAGTTCTCGTGTTAATCTGCATACCCAAATTCGTCCTTCAAATCTTAGCAATCGGTGCCATCAATCTTGTATTTCAATTCATCCCCTTCGCCTAACCGCTTTTGATGTCGTCTGCAATCTTCGTCCTTCTCTTGAGCCTCTTTAACCTTATCTAATAAAGTAGGGCTCACGCCACAAATAAATAATTTCTCATTAACCTCCGCGTCAGTATTTTTAACCTCTAAGTCAAGTCGTTCAAATCCTTCACCAATTCCTCTTGAATGGTTAACTTCAATAACTTCTCTCTCGCTTTTTTCGCCAGTGGCATCGCCCACTACATTTGCTTTGCTCGGATGGTACGTAATCTCACAATCATAATCCTTGATCAATTCTAGCCATCTACACGCTTCATATTTAGCTCCTTCCGGGTGAAGATATACTTTAGACTCTTATGATCCGTATATATCTCACACTTCTCTCTCCATACAAATAGTTCCTCCAAATTTTCAAGGCAAAAACTATTGTCGCTAACTCCGTGTCATGAGGTGGATAACCCTTCTCATAGTCCTTTAGTCGACGTGAAGCGACGAATGACCTTGCCTATGTCAGATCAAGATACGCCAAGACCCTTGTGTGCCGTGATCACTATACACTACAAATCCTCCGTGTTGTCCTAAGAAAGCCAACATGTGTGCTTGATCGAGCCTCTTCTTCAATTCCATGAAACTCGTTCACATTTTTCCGCCCAAACGAACTTCACCGCTTTCTAGTAAGGTTGGTCAATGGCGATGCTACCTTTGAAAAATCTTGGATGAATCTTCGATAGTATCTCGCTAATCCCAAGAAACTCCTAATTTCGCTTGTCTGTCGTCGCATTTCCCGATTGATAACCGCTTCTACTTTTCTTTGGATCTACCAAACACCATCTTTTGTCGATAACGTGATCCAAAATTGCACTCTCCGCAACAAAATTCACACTTGGAGAACTTTGCATACAACTTCTCCCTCCTTAACGTCTCCAACACTTTCCTTAGATGTTCAACAGCGTGATCTTCCTCGTCTTGTCTCTTAATATACCGTAATGTCGCCGATGAACACGACAACAAACTTATCCAAATATCGCTAAACACTATGTTCATCAAATCCATGAATGTCATTGGTGCATTAGTTAACCCAAAAGACATTACCGTAAACTCAAAGTGTCCATACCGAGTTCGAATGCCGCTTTGGAACATCCTCATGTCTCACCTTTAGTTGGTGATAACCAGTCCTCAAGTCAATTTTTGAAAAGTATTTTGCCCCTTCAACCGATCAAACAAATCGTCGATCCCGGCAATGGGTATTTATTCTTAATGGTGACCTTGTTTAACTCTCGGTAGTCAATACAAAGTCTTAATGACCCATCCTTCTTCTTTACTTAATAAGACCGGTGCTCCTCATGGTGATACGCTTGGTCGAATGTATCCTTATCTAACAACTCTTGTAGTTGAACCATCAGTTCCTTCATTTCTACAGGAGCCATACGACACGGCGCTTTTGGATACCGGTGATGTCCCTCGTGCCAAATCGATAACAAACTCTATCTCTATCTCGGTGGCAATCCCGAATTTCATCCGGGAAAACGCTAACGAATTCCCTTACAATAGGTATTTGACCCGGTTCAATCCTCGATTCTGCGGGTATCCACAACGTGAGCCAAATAACCTATACAACCCTTCCTAAGCAACTTCTCCTTGCTTGCATCATCGTCGACAACAAGATTGTCTTGGCGATTTATCGCCATAAAATACCACCTTTGACTTATTCTGAGTCTTTAGTGTACGCACTTTTTTCATAAATAATGACCGCTCTACGACTTGATAACCAATCCATCCCAAGGATTACATCAAACTCTCCAAGACTTAATTCCAGTATCAAATCCACGTTAAGCTTAAAACCTCTTACATTAGCACAACAGTTCCTATAGATGTAGTCTACAGGATAATTTCTTTGTTTGCTACTTCTACATTCATTGGGTGTTCTAATAGTTCATGAGGTAAACTTAATCTTTGAGCAAATTCATCGGATATAAAAGAACATGAAGCTCCCGAATCGATTAACACATAGGCATTTATATCATTGATCGAATTATACTTGACACCACCTCCCGGATGCCACAAAGATCTTCGTGACCGCCATATTGAATGTCCGTCTTTGCTGGCTTGTTTGGGTCGTCTTTGGTCCTCCACCGGTTGTCTTTGTGTTATTGCCCTCGCCGCCATTTCCGCCATCCATGCTTTTCTTCTTGGGCAATCCTTGATCCGATGTCCCACTTCACCACAATTAAAGCAACCTCCTTTCTTCACCTTAGTACAATTGGGTGAGGTATGCCCTTCTTGCCCACATGTATAATATATCATTTTTCCTTTCCAAAGACTTCGGAAAGTGACCCTTTCCACGATTCCCACACACCGACTTCTTTTGTTGCACGCTTCCTTGCTACATCTCCGCATTACTACCCCCACCGCTTCATTTTCGCTTCTTATTGTTACTACCGCCATCGCCGACATTTTGATTCCCACCTTCCGATTTCTTCTTATTCTTCTCCCGATCAGATTCGAGACCGCTTCGCTTCCTCCTTCCGCTTATAAGAGCTTTTTCCAATAGAGTTGAGAATGATGCGATTTGTAAAACCGCTTACCTTACTATAAATCCACGGCTTTAGTCCATTTTCAAACCTTCTCGCTTTCCTCGCCTCTGTGTCCACCGATGTGGAGCGAATCCGCCAATTCATTGAATTTCGCAAAGATACTGACATCGACATATTCTCCTGTTTCAGCCCAAGAACTTGATCTCCATTCTTGCTTGAACACTCTCGTGGAAGTAGTTCTCAAGAACAACTTCTTGAATGCTTCCCAAGTCACGATTCCATTCGGCTTTTGTTTCGTTGGCATCCCACCAATAGCTAGCCTCCCCTTCATTAAGTAGGTAGCAAAAATTGTCTTCTGTTCTTTCGCTACTCTAGCAATAACGAAGGCCTTCTCAATCTCCTTTACCCACATTTGGGCTTCTATCGTCGTCTGTTGTTGCTCTCAACTCCAAGGTCCCATCGCTTTGAAGTCCTTAAAGTTTACTATTTGGGTGCTCGCCGATTTCCTCGCAGTTGAGCTTGATTCCTCATGGCTTCAACCATCATGTTAATAAAATCTTGCATTGGGTTTTGTTGAGATCCCACGCATTATTAATCGACTCTTCAATATCTTGGTTCTCGAGTCCGCGTCTCAAGGCAAGGCCATTATCTAGTGAAACAAAATTCTAACACGTTACTTTTGATTTATTATCATATGATTACTTAGTATGTAATACGCTATTTATTTAAACAATCGATGATCATTATGTGAGAGTTTTTAAGTTACCGAGATTTGGAAGTCTTTCTCCCCGCTTAGTGGGTTAAGTTTGTTTTAAAGAACATTTTCCAAATCGATCCCATTGGATTCACATAACATTAAATAGAAAATATACTATTTAAAATTTTCTAACACATATCATAATAATAATGCATTTATATTCATACACCAATTTTCATGACTGACTTACACGATTAATACAGTATATTTTATAAATGCTACTATCCCATTTAAACAAAAAGATGGGATTAACTCATAATAATACCTCCCTACAAACACAATTAGGGAAAGTACATAACCATTTACTACCTCACACTGCCGAGGTTTACATCAACATAAATCCTTATTACACAACAAGAAAAGTACTAATGCATCTATCTACAACTGGGTCATCACATCATCACCATTGGTGGCCCTGCCAGGTCACCTACACAGGCTCCTAGGGAAGCAACTACTGTAGGACTCTACGTCGAACGGATCGACTAGACTCTCCTATCTCAGAGTGGACCCTCCTAGCCCCTCCAGGCTGGCCCTCATCTGTGATCAAGGCCACCCTAAAGTTTCTACTCGACCTTTACTACCTGTAGCTCGATCTTTAATTGGCCCACCACTCATCCGACTCATGGAGTGCCTCTTCCACCAAGATCTTATCGGCAATTTCTCGTCAAACTCAAATTTTGCATCTCCAGATGCTTCATGCTCACTCTCCAAACTTTGCCTTTTCATTCTCTAGTTGTACCATCAAGATCCCAACTTGCAATCTGGGACTCATCAAATTTTTCCTTCCGTGCTCGACTTTCTCCATCTCGGGCTTGATGAGCCTCATCCTTGTATTGTTCTTCAAGAAATTGGAGGTGTGGTTTTCTACTTCTAATTCTTCCACTCGCTGCCTTCTAATTGACCGATTCTCCTCAACAAGTCCCTCTACCGGAGGACCATGAGGGACATCTTGGGTGGCCTCATGCTCAATGGGTTCTCGCTCAACTGAGTAACTACTTGGCGCCACGACATCCTACAAACACCATAAAGTCAACGTTAAGATTACCACAATAAAATATATTCATTGATGAAATGAAATAATATTTTATTAAGTACAACACAAACTTGATGAATTTCCATAATCCATCTCCTAACATACTCCATAAGAGTTTTCTACTAAGGTTATAACCTAGGTTTCGATTCCTAAAGTTTATAACCTCATGACTTTGATACCAACTCATGACGCCCCAAATCCGTGTTCTCTAACCTCGATTCAAAGGCTCACGATCCTATCATCATCATAAGCATTCTATAACTATTTCAAATAATAAACATACATTATTCATTATACAAAAGTCTCAAAACATGGTCCCAAGGTCTCTAACCTTAACTTTAAATACACCATTTATAATACAAACAGTTTACTCAAGAAATTCCATTAGATAATAACTAATTTAACATTCATTCTAGAATTACTCCTCGGATCTTGCCCTTGCCCTTGTCCTTCGTGATTAGATCCTTGGGCTTAATCGAAAATAGAGGTCATGATATAGCAAGAGTAAGCAACTAATTTGCTTCACAAGTTTATAAAGACAAAGGAGATATATCATGACGTAGAAAGAAATATTGCCTTCAATGTTCAACAATAATATAAGATTGTGAAGGAACATGAATTAATAATCAACAATTGAATATTCGATAGTTGAATAACATGAAATCGAGTGGTTTTGAATAACCATGAACATTTGCCAAGGTGCTCAATTGATTTAAATCGACCTTTTAAAAGTTTTGGTATTCAAGGGATCACTTTTCATACCCCGTGATTTATGCATAAACACTTAATAATCAAACATTGATATCATGCCTTAATCAAATTTGTCCATTTCTCACCAAGAGTTCTTACCATATCAATTAATAAGAACAGCTTATTTAAAATCCATTTGATTTAACAAATTTAGACATGCTTGATCTAGTCGATACAATTAGCATAGATCTATCATAAACAATTCATAAATGAAGAACTTTAATTTAATTCACGGTTCAATGGCAAAGAGAACTGAATTCAATTGCACAAAGTGCTAATTTCAATAATCAATAAAGACGTGAATAATCATCAATAATTATTCACTAATATGCTTTTGAAAATAATAACTCAAGTCGAGTTAGGAAACTTGCCTCGATCAGAGGTTCTGACTATCTTAAATAAATTTCTATCCACTATGTAGTTAAAATATCTTCCTTTGAGAGACCTATAATTAGTCTTTCAATTAGTCATCAGATAACATCGATTATGTAATCACATAGATATCATACATTACAATAAGTTCTTATAAACATTATCATGTCTCAGAGATAGTGTTATTTATCTACTACCTTTAATTCACATAATATTATTAACTTAGATAATATTAATTCACCTTCTAGTATTATTGGTTCACTAATAATACTTTAAATCATTTACCAACATTTTATTCACTTACTAATATTATTAATCATTTAATAATATTTTATCCCTTTACTAATATTATTAATCATTTAATAATATTTTATTCACTTACTAATATTATTAATCATTTAATAATATTTTATTTAATCTCGAATATTATTATTTAATAATAATACTCTAATCTAATATTTTTATTTACATAACAACATCATATTATAATATTATTAGTATTATAATAATATTCCAATGATTTATTAAATTAATAAACAATTTATTCTAATTGTTCATCCTTTAATAACCTCTTATTTAATATCCATAAAAGGTCATAAGTAATATTTATTATTATAAATTATCAAAATGCCCTAAGATAGTCATGATATAATATATTATGAGCATTCAAGCATAAAATCATATTTTTCTCATTAAAGACATCATTTAACTATTTATTTCCTTTTATTTACAACCTAATCATTTTTAGGAAAAAATAGCAAACTGATTCCACAAATTCTCAGCTTCTGGATTTTAACAGAATATGAACCAACAATGATTCTCTAATTTTTCTAGAATTTTAGAAAATGATTTACTATTTTTAAAGTGCTCAAAACACTCAGATCTTGCTCTATTTTTAAAAAATTGAGTTTTACTCAGAAAACTCTGAAATTTTCAGGGTATGGTCTCTTAACGTATATGAAGCTACTGTAAAAATTTTGGAATTTTCCAGTGTATACACAGTGAGATATTCGTAGGATAATATTTATGGAGTCCTTTACGGAAATAGTCATTACGCATTAATATATAACTCAAACGTGTCCGTTCTTTTTCCTACGTGTAGATAACTTCATAAGGTACCTCTGTAATATTTTTCCAGATTTTTACAAGACAAGGAACTAGCTGAAACAGCCTCATGAAAAACAAGTCAGTAGCTGATTTTGGATTTCAAGGCTTTAGCATATAAAGTGGACTGTTTTTGTAAAAAAATCTCAAAGGTTTCAAAACATGCTAGACTTGTGATCTACCACTTGGGTTTACTAGATAACTCATGTATCTAGCACCCCCCTTCGACGGATCATAATTCCAAGTTGTAGAACTTGAGTTACACAAGATTTAGTGGAAGAAAACAAGAGTTTTCACCCTTGGAGAACATATGCTCATTTTCTTCCTCTAAGTCTTTGATCTAACACTCAAGATACTTAGTTCCATGCATGATGGTATGTATAACTAGTGTATCTTGAGTAGTTGTACATAACCCCATCAAAACTCAAGCTATCAAAACAAGGTAAGAGAAGAAGATGAAGGTACATTATACCTTGACTTAGTGGCTTCCTTGATTTTCCAAAGTAACTAATAAACTTAGGGGGCATAAACCACTAGAACTCCTATAATTCTTCTTCCTATGGCTGAAATTCTCTCATTCTTTTCTCTCTTTGAAGTTGGCTAGCTTGGGAGCAAGAGGTAGAAGAAGAAGATGAAGAAGATGGAGAGAAAATGAGATGTTGGAAGAATGAATTGTGTTTACAAAATGAAATGGCCAATTCATTAATAATTCTCCCACAATTATTTTGTTGCCCATTAGGTAAAAACTTTGTATTATTACTTACCTTAGGTTAAACATGATTAAATGTGCATAATGGAGTGGCAACCAATGGGAGCCTTACCACATTGTCCTTATGTTTATGCATGTCTACTAATGGACAAGCTAGATTAATTATTCCACTTAGGATCCTCATAATATCCACCATTTAGCTTTTATTTTAAATGCCCAATTTTGATTAATCAAATGTCTAGAATACCCCCAATCAAGTGGGCTAAGTATTGGATTACAATTTATTTTCCTTGGGCTTTCTTTTAATTGATTTGGGCTAGATAAAACATAGTCCAACAATTTTAATAATGTTACCCAATTTGATAATTTAGGGCTTTCATCTCCAATCATATGAAGTTTAATTACTTATACATATGATTTTATCTCATAACCTAATTAGATTTACAAGAATTAGATTTAAAATTATTAGTCACTTGAAATACTAAGTTTACCCACTTAAGTTAGTATACGTATAAAAACTTAACTTTTTCGTGTTACCATAACCCTTAGGTTATTTAATATCCTTACCTAATGTATAATTAGGTCACAAGGCTTTCATTTTTAATGAAATCCATAAATATATGTATCCATATATAACACAAAGTTTAAAAAAAAATGTATATACATACATGGTGACTTAAAATTCACGGTTATTACAGTTTGTATACATGTATAGAACCTCTAAAAATGAGTTTAAGTATGCTTGGTTGAAAGAATTTCAGATTTGAGTTGATACTCTGCAGTAATAGCTGTTCCTTCACGGTTTCGTTCAGAATGGCGCTAGCATTGCACCGATTTGTACTAGGTGCAAACAAGAATCAGCAAATCCCCGTAACCCATTCTGTTTCGTTGTGTTATGTTGTTCTAACTTGGTATTATGGCCTATACATGCATGAAAAGAAGTATAACATGTGGTATAAAGCTTTCTTATGAGATAGGAAATGACCAACATGATTTGGTTGAGGATTTATAACAAAAAAAAATCAATGTTTCGAAAATGAACTTTAATGAAGCTCATGTTCCGCAAATTCTGAGCTTGATAGTATACACACATGACTGATTTCTGAACATAAATGAGCATGAGTTGTGATTTATAGTTCCTTTGTTCATGACCAAATTGTTAGGCTTTGAGCTAGGTGACTTTTTCAAAGAAAAACTTGACATATTGAAGCTAATATCCATGAATACTACATGGATTATGTTCTGACCTTGTGAAGATGCTAACATGACTTAACTACACATGAAAGGTGTAATACCCGAGAATTTCCACGTATTATTAAATGAATATATTAATGGAAATAATATTTATGTGAATATAAGTGTTATTATTTTGTGAGTCGGTTAAATCAATTGATTTGTATTAGATCAATGCGTATTAAGAAGTGTGATTTGATAATAAGAATTGTGAAATGCCTTGTGTGGCATATTGTGAAACGAGGAAATCCATTAAGCAAATTAAAACAAGAATTTAGAAGATTAATCGTGTTGATCATGTGATTTCATATAAGTAATCAATACGCTTGTAGACTTGTAGTAACACTTTTGTGGACATCAATTCACGTCGTATAAAACGAGTTTAGCGATGAAAATTGGCACGAGCTGAAGTTAAACCCGCTCTTGACATCGTTGCAGTATTTACAAGAATTGCCGGCCGTCCAAGAAGATAAATCAGCAATTGCCAAGAGTCATTGAAGTCGGGTCATTTTCCGTCATTTTTCTACTTGAGAAATTGAATGAAACAATTATATGATATGTGTAACATTGATAAACCATGAAATAAAGTATGTTATGTCCGATAACGGAATTGTTAAACCATTAATTAATATTAATTAATTGTGGTAGAATATTGATTACTTGGTAATTAATTAATAATAAATGATTATTATTATTTGCAATATATCTATAAATATAATAAGAATTTTATCGATAATTAATGGTTATGAAAATCCATAATTTCATCAATAAGAAATGGATTAATTTATATTAGTGGAAATTAATCGAGGAAGGGAATAATTTATTTATTTGACATAAATAAGTAAGTTATTAATATAATAAGGTTATAATATGGTTATGGGAGTGGTAGAGATAATTTTGGACTACCCAGACAATAATACATGACTACATTATTTTATTACGTGTATTTACTATACATGGACTATATGATGTGAGTATATAAATAACCCTAAATTCTCCTAATATAGTGACACTTGGGCATTAAAACCATTTTTGGATAACAAAGTAACTACATGGGATAGAGCTAAGTGTTGTTGAGATTTTCATTTTGTCCCAAAATGTGTGGCACAAGTACATGAATAGTAAGCTCAAAGCTAGAATACGTATTTTTCCAAAAGGCTAGCTTTAGGAGGATGATGGCTGAGTTTTGGGTGGTTGGCCAACCCTTGAGCAACCATTATTTCATTTCATTGCACCATGGATTCCAACCTTGTGTAAAACCAATGCCCAGTCCAAGACTTCTTCTATAAATGGTAGAGAAAAATTCTCAGTGGTGTTTCTTGAAGTTGTTTGATATTTGATAAGTAGGAGTTTGAGAGCATACAAGTGTTATAAGAGCTTAGGAGTTCAATTGGAGCAAGTTCCTTTCACATTTGCAGAGGTATAACCCCTCTTCCTTGCTTCTATTTTGTTCTTTGTAAAAATGGAGTTTGAGTTCTTAAAATTCAAATTTTTGATTTCATGGAATTGGATGTTAATGAGGTTGGGTAATGTCCATATAGTTGTTATATGACCATATAAGCATGTTTAAACTGATACATGAGTGTTTAGGAATGAATTCAAGAGTAATTTTTGTGTTTGGGCTAAATAGTTGCCGACGCCAACTGTTCCTGGTTCGAATCAAAGTGGCTTTCACAAGCTTACAGATATTAATCGAAAGAATCGCTACGGCCTCGCTTTTAGTTGGAGTTTCTGTTTTCAAATCTGATCAATGTTAGTCAATCGTTATGGCTCAAGCTATCATGTGAGCATGTGTAAGGGGTATATACAAGTATATTAAACTTAATGTGAGCATGTTTTACTAGATTAACATGATTAACGAAAGTGTGTAGCTTAAAATGAATTTGGGAACTTTAGAAACGAACTTGATGAGTATGAATGTCATATTTATGTACTGACTTTGCAAGCATGTTAGTATGACTTAGCATGAATAAAACTTTAGCTTGTGTTTATTTAATTAGCAAGAAAGCATGAACTTGTTGAACTTATTAGTAAGCCTTGAATGTGAATATTGTCAAACTACCTTGAAGGTTAGAATCTGCCAATTGTGATCATGTTTGATGACCCTCTTAGACTCACTCATGTAGTATAACCATAGATATACCATGCTTGTGTATCATATTTTAAGAAAAACATAAACGAAGCATATTTTCAACCATAGCGATGCTAATTTCACATATGTGTTATGAATACTCACAAGCATGCCTAATATGAGTTTATGACTATCTTGTATGTTTAGAGAGTAAGCATGATAGACTTGGTGGTTGTATGACGTGTTAGGCTTTAAAATTCCCTAGAAAGTCATAAATTAAGAACTTGTAAAGATGAGCACAAGAATGGTAATGTGGTATGTTAAAGCTTCTAACATGCATGTATGTTAAACTATAAGTGTAGTGGTATGTTAGAGTGGGACTAGAAACAGTAAAGGCAAGAGCTCACTCTGGTCCGCCAGGGGACAAACAGAGTCAAGGCCATCCCCTAAGCTTTCCAGATAGGCGCAATTGCAGCCATGCATCGATCTTAGATAGGCTTCTATTTTTGAACTGATGTTTGAAGCATGCCTATATGATTACTTTAACTTGTAATATATGACCAATATGCTATGTCATATGTTAAGAGGCAGGCTATGTGATGGAAATAAAGGTTAATCTTAACTTTTGAATGATAAGTCCAAAATAATGTTTGCATAATATCAAAACAATGATACATGGGTTGAACTTGTGATGACGTATAAACTGATTTTGTACCATATGTGTATACTTGAATCATGTCAAACTTGGTTAAAGACTGTGTTAGCTAATGAACATCTTGAACATATAATACGTTATAAATAGGATTCAAAAGTGTTGATTTCTTAATGTGGATAAACTACGCGTAAGGCAAGTATCCGAACCCTACTTTACATTGTGCAAGTATTCTAACTCTTGCATTACTTATTCGACGAATATCGTAAGCTTATCTCATTGAATGAGCTATTATGTTAGACTCTTGAGGAAAACTATTATTCATGTGAACTTGGTATTGTTCTTGAATATTGTTAAAGTATCTATGCCATTTGATTCGGCTAGATTATATGCATGTTTATAAAACTGTCCAAACCAATTGATTGGTGCAGAAAATCTTGAAAACTGAGTTAGACAACCCTTAAGGTAAGGGGAATGTATGTTGTTGGAAACCCCGACACATGAGTATATAATTACTGTGGTGTTATGCATAACTTAAAGTATTTTAGATTGATCATCTATAGTACTTGATTCTTTTGGGTTATCAGTTTAATATTGGTAATTCTAGTAGATGTTCAATAGTCCTTAGTGACTACTCAGTATAAATTGTTATCCAGTCGGATACCTTGATAGTCTTTGAATTCATATTTATTTGTCGATTTATATTGAATTATCATTCTTATTCCAAGAATTTTTGATATTCATTATTCATGATATTATTTTGAAACTCTAAACTATCTTAGTGATGATACTTCTATATTTCAAACTTGTGTTATAAAACTCCTTACCCTTGTTATATATTACTTGCTGGGAAATTTGTGTTCATTCTTGCTTATTTAAAACCTTTCAGTTAAGGTGGAACAAGGAGGTGTCTCTGGGAAAGACAAGGGCAAGGGCAAGGCTACCGACTAGGTTGTCCCTTTTATGTTTAAATCTATTATGTTATACTAAGACTATGTTTAAGCTTAAGTAGGATTATGTAATAAGTCTTTATTCGATATTATTATGTAATTTATTAAGTATTGTAGGTTACGAGACTTGGGGGAATAATTATAATAAATCATTGTATATTATTCTAAATTAGATTTTCTATTGTGAATGTGTGATTTTAGTTATTATGGTATTACATGAGAACGTGATGAACCAAATTTGAGTGACCAAGTGGCGGTCAGAATTTGGGGGCGTCACAGGTTGGTATCAGAACCATAGTTATAAACCTTAGGAACGAGAGTCCTTAGATTATAACTTAAGAAAACTTAGAAGTTAGGAAGGGGATAAGACTCATGTAGAGTTTTCCTTGAGAGACTTAGTGTGTTATGAAATGTAACTTCATTCTATACAATGAACTTATGTTTATTTAACATTCTGATGGAGTTGTTGTTTGTCTTGTCTTATGTTGGTGATTGTAGGATGACTGACATGGGAGGACCTAGCCGAGTAGTAGTGGAGGAGCCGCATGATATCCACGTAGTCTATGAGGCACCTTTGATAGCGGAGCCTATATCGGTAGTTGCTCCTATTGATGATGATGATGATGAGGAGGAGGAGATGGAGCCTCTACCTGAGGAGTCGAATCCAGAGGAGGAGCCTATGGAGGAAGAACCCGAGCCCATGGAGGACTCCGACGAGTCTACTTTCGAGGATCGGATGTTAGGAGAGTATGAAGAACATATTTTAGAATTAGGATGTAGAGTCGAGGATCTAGAAACTGAGACTCTTGAGAGACAACTAGTGATGTGGGAGATGGAGGTGGAAATTGCTCACCGTAAGGAGGCAGAGATCCAGATGGGGGCCTTGTTTCACCGATCGATGGCGAGGAACGTTGAGTTGGCAGGAAAGTTAGAAGAAATGGAGCAGAGGGTTTTGAGTAAGAGGACGGAGAAGGAGGCTCTCCGAACTCAGATAGAGATGGAGGTGATGGAGAGGATTCACTTCGAGGAGAAGTGGGAGGAGTCCAATGACAGGGTGGATGATCTAGAGGATGAGGTGCGGTGCAAGAGGAGGAAGATGAACAAGATGGGCTATGCTCTACGCACAACCTTGGAGAGGTTGATTGATGGGGTAAATCATCTACCCACCGAAAAGGATGCAATCTTGCATACCATAAGTCGTGATATGGTGACACACATTACATGTATGAGTATCGAGTGGAGCGTGGGATGTTAGATTGAGTCTAGAGGGAAAGGCTCAGTAGTGTAGTATTTTTATTTATGTGTTGTTAATATGTTGTTGTAATCTCAGTCTTTTGTGTAAGATGTGAGATAGTGGTAAACCCTAAACTTTTGAAAAATGTTGGAGGGGTAGTAAGCTAGTGTTGTTTCCGTCTTTTGTGATATTAGGGGATATGTGTTTTTATTTATTGCAGTATGCTAGAAAAGAACATGTATTGTAACCATTTGGCATATGAATATAAATGATCTTATTTCAGAAATGTGTTATAAACTTTTAGTTCTTTTCAATTGAGAAATGTCTAAATATGATAATTAGATAATAAGATGAAAAATTTTGTGATGCAGAAAATGCCGCCTAGACGTAGAATAACCGTCCCTGTAAGAGTCGATTAATGATGAGAGAGGACCCGAGAGATCCGACATAAAACGGTCGGTAGATTTATTGGGAGAAGCTCGAGGGAAGAAACAAAACCGTACTCACCCGCTCCCCAAGTCGCCCTAGTAACAACCTTCAAAGATTTTAAGAGTGTAGGACCCCAAAGTTCACGGGAACCATCGACTCGATAGAAGGCGCAAACCTGGATCAAGGAGATCGAGAAGGCCTTCACTATAGCTCGCGTGGGTGAAGACCAGAAGACAGTATTTGCCACATACATGATGAGGGGCGAAGCAAACTATCTTTGGGAAACTAATTAGCAGAGAGCGAGGGAAGGAACAATAACATGGGAACCTTGGATCTCTGTCTGATACAATTGACACTGGAACTCCATGTCTTGAGACGATCTCCTTAACGTATAGATTTGCCAGCTGATCCAGATTAAATTTAATCTTTATTGGCAGAAAGTGTGCAGATTTTGTCAATCTGTCCACTATCACCCATACCGCATCGTATCCTTTCTGAGTCTTTGGAACACCTTCCACAAAATCCATCGTGATATGCTCCCACTTCCATTCCGGTATCTCTAACGGTTGAAGTAATCCGCTTGGCCTATGATGCTCTGCCTTCACTCTTTGACATGTCAAGCACTTTGCAACGCATTCTGCAACGTCTCTTTTCATATTTGGCCACCAAAAATGTCACCGCAAATCTTAATACATCTTCGTACTTCCCGGATGAATAGAATATCCTGAGCTATGAGCTTCTGTCAATATTTCTTCCTTAACATCCTGTACTGCTGGAACCCAAATTCATCCCTCGAATCTTAGCATTCCTTCAGTATCAACCTTGTACTTCACTTCTTTACCCTCGACCACACCTTCCTTTATTTTTCTGCATTCTTCATCCTACAGTTGAGCGTTCGTCACTTTGTCCACCAAAGTTGGACTAGCTTCCATTTGGTATAATTTTTCATTGGATTCTTTTAGAAATTTGATTTCCAGCTCTAGCCTTGTCATTGCTGAAATGAGCTCCTCCTTATCGGTTAACATCATCAACTTTTCTCTACCTTTCCTACTTAAGGCATCTGCAACCACGTTTGCTTTTCCTGGATGATAAAAGATCTCACAATCTTAATCTTTTATCAATTCCATCCATCTCCTTTGACGCATGTTCAGGTCCTTCTATGTGAAAATATACTTCAGACTCTTATGGTCTGTATATATCTCACATTTTTCTCCATAGAGATAATGTCTCCATATTTTCAGAGCAAACACAACCACCGCCAACTCTAAATCATGAGTTGGATACCCTTTTTCATAGTCTTTCAACTGCCTTGATGCGTACGTGATGACTTTGCCGTTCTGCATAAGGACACAACCCAATCCCTTGTGTGAAGCATCACTATACACCACAAAGTTTCTTGTATTATTTGGTAATGATAACATAGGTGCCCCCACTAAGCCTCTTCTTCAATTTCGCAAAACTTTCCTCACACTTTTTCGTCCAAATAAATTTTACCGATTTTCTCGTCAAATTTGTCAACGGAGTGGCAATCTTGGAAAAATACTGGATAAACCGTCTGTAATAACCTGCCAAACCCAAGACACTTCTTACTTCTGATGGAGTTCTTGGTTGTTCCCAATTTATGACAGCTTCGACTTTTGATGGATCCACTGAAATCCCATCCTTATCAATTATATGCCCAAGAAATTGTACACGTTCCAGCCAAAATTCACATTTAGATAATTTCACGTACAACTTTTCTTTTCTCAGCATCTCCAGCGTCAGACGTAAGTGTTCTGCGTGTTCTTCTTGAGATTTAGAGTACACCAGAATATCATCGATAAATACCACCACAAACTTATCTAAAAATGGTTTAAACACCATGTTCATCAAATACATGAACGCTGCAGGGGCGTTTGTCAAACCAAAAGACATCACCAAAATTTCATAATGTCCATACTGAGTTCAGAATGTCGTCTTTGGTACATCCTCCTTCCTCACTTTCAGTTGGTGATACCCACTTCTCAAATCTATTTTCGAGAAATATCTAGCACCCTTCAATTGATCAAACAAGTCATCTATTCTCGGCAATGGATACTTGTTTTTAATAGTGACTTTGTTTAATTCTCTATAATCAATGCAAAGACGCATTGACCCATCCTTCTTCTTCATGAATAACTCTGGTGCTCCCCACGGTGATACGCTTGGCTGAATGTACTTCTTATCTAACAGTTCTTGCAGTTACACCTTCAATTCCTTCATCTCTACCGGAGCCATTCCGTGCGGGGCCTTCGATATTAGAGGGGTTCCTGGCGCTAAGTCGATCACGAATTCGATCTCTCGGTCAGGCAGAAGTCCTGGCAAATCTTCCGGAAACACATCTACGAAATCCCTAACCACTGGTATCTCCTAAAATTTTACACCCTCCTTCTTTTGAGTATCGACTATGTAGGCTAAGTACCATACACAACCTTGACTCAACAATTTCTTGGCCTGCATAATCGTCAAACATCTCATATGTCTAGGCAATTTTCTACCTTGAAAAACTACTTTGACGGAGTTATAAGGTTTACACACTTCTTTTGGCAATCAATTATCGCTCCATAATTGAATAACCAATCCATTCCCAATATAACATCAAACTCTCAGAGTTTTATCGGGATTAAATCTACTGTCATAACATTCCCCTTAATATTCACCCTACAGTTCTTGTATACGAACCTAATAGGAATCACCTCCCTATTCGTAATTTCTATGTTTAAAGGGAAATTCAACTCTTCACTAGGTATTTCTAACTTCTTAGCAAATTCATCAGATATAAACGAGCAAGTAGCACCCGAATCAAATAATACATATGCATTTATATCATTGATTGGATAATACCTGACACAAAATATTTTGATTGCACCGTGTCCTGCACCGTCATATTGAAGGTTCTTGATGTGGGCTTATTTGTTGACGTTGGCCCAGCAATAGTCAGTGCACCTCCACTAGCATTTCCCTTGCTTCCATTTGTCTCACCAGTTTTCTTCTTTAGACACTCGCGAGCAAAGTGATCCTTCGACCCGCAGGTGTAGCAAGCATTGTTCTTGGATTGAGTGTAATTTGGGGCAATGTAACCCTCCTGGCCACAATTAAAGCATGCCCGCTTCCCCCTTAAGCACATACCCGCATGAAACTTTTCGCATGTAGCACATGCGTCCATTTTCTTCTTCTGATGGTTACCTTGCAGATTTCCAGCTCCCATATTTGCATTCCATTTCCTTTTCAAATTGTTGTTGCCATTACCACCACCACCATTCTTAGCTTCACCTTCATTCTTCTTCTTCCTCTGCTCTTGGTTGTGTTTTATTACAGCTTCGCCTCCACTCTTAGTGAGGATTGCCTTCTTAAGCACTGCTGCAAACGTCTTTAACTGGAACAGGGAGACTCTGCTGTACAACCATGGCTTCAGTCCCTACTCAAATCTCCTTACCTTGCGATCAACATTATTCACTTGATATGGCGCAAACCTCGCCAACTCGTTGAATTTTGATGCATACTCCGACACTGTCATTGTGCCCTGCTTCAATTCCAGAAATTGCACCTCCATCTGGTTCTTCGAACTTTTTGAGAAATAGGTCTCAAAGAATCTTTCCTTGAACCTTTCCCAAGACATTACCCCTTGACCTCCTTGGATTTTATTTGCTTGCCACCAATAGCTTGCCTCTGCTTTCAACATGAATGTTGCAAAAGCAGTCTTCTGGTTATCCCCTACCCTAGCAACATCGAAAACCTTCTCTATTTCCATGATCCAGGTATGTTCCTCAACCGGATTCATGGACCCATGGAATTCTGGTGGCCCAACCGCCTTGAAGTCCTTAAAAGTCGCAGCTTGATTCTGTAATGCTCCTGTCAGTAGCATTATAAATTGCTGAACTGGATTATCCTCAGTATTATTGTTATTCTCAGGGTTCCTTTGTCGTGGTTGACGTCTTGGAGGCATTTTCTGTTAAAATACACCCATTAGATTTTATTCAACCTTTTAAGTATTATATACTTGAGTGGCACATCATAAAAGATTATCACATAACACATAACACTTTGAATAAAATAATAACTTTTATTCCTTCATAATCTTTTAAAAACATCAAAAAAATAGCATCACTGCTATTTACATTACTTTCCTGAACTACAAAAGTTGCAGGATTACTTCATCATCATCACTTCCCATTGGTTGTATCATACCCGGGATTTACATCATATCTACCCACTAATCACATATTAATTATATTATGGCGTTCTATTAAAATGCTGCATAGCCTTACGACGCTCCTCTTCCATAATTCAGAACATTATTCGGTGATCTAATATGTACGATGGCAGCGTCTCGAACTGAATTGGATAACACATGACCCGATCTTGAGCTTGATTGATCACGATGTTGAATACATTATTCATCTCTTCTATCTTCATCTTCTTTTCTTGTGTGTCTCTCTTTGCTATTCTGGCTCGTTGATAAGCTTCCTCATATGCGTCCTCAGCTCTTGCCCTCTTTGTAGCTTCCTCTTTCAACTTGTTCTTCAACTCTGCTATCATTCGCTCGTTCTCTCCTTCAGTGTGGACCAGCTTCTCTTCAACGTTATTCAGACGTTCCTCTCGATCCTGGATCTCGTCGAACTTCTGTGCCATCGAGGTCTGTTGTTCAGCTACTATCTCTTACAACTCCTCGATGGTATCTTGAAGTTCCACATTGCGGTTGTATACTTCTTCGTACATACGGGCAGCTATCGAGTTAAGTGGAAGCTCTTCCTCCTCATCCTCCTCATCCGACTGTGGCAGCTCAACAAGGTCCTCCTCGTCTGTCTCTATCTCATCATCCTCATCAGGTATTCTCTCCTGCTCAACTACTGTGACCAACAGAGTTGTTTCCCGTGGCAGTAGTTGTTCCCATACAACCTGAATATCTCTAGACTCCTCCTGTCTAGGCATCTGGGATCCATCCTCCCTAGCCTGACTGGATTCTCCTACATTAGCCATCCTGCCAACCAAATTTTAAGTTTTAATTACTAATCATTACTACTTGACACTTACGAGCACATAAGTTATAATCACATAAGCACATAAGTGTTTTATTACTTCTTCCTTAAAACTCGATAAGAGTTTATCATCACTATATTTTCAAAGGTTACTTCCTAAGGCTTTTCCCCACCTAAGGTTCATAAACTAAAGCTTTGATACCAACCTGTGACACCCCAAAATCTAGGTACTTCATTCCCACAAGATTTGGTGTTCACTATCCAATCATTCATATCTATCTACCCAAACATAATAAAATTAAATTATAAATCCTCCCTTTAAATAGGGTTACATCATTAAATAAAAATCTTCCCAGGTTGTCTAACCTTAACATCATTCAAGTGCGGAAATAAAATTATTACATCACATCATTAATTAAAAATCTATCATCATAACAATAAATGAAAATTACAAGTCTTCATCACTTGTACATTTTACTCTTTCTTTTGCTAGTTGAAGGCTCATCTACCATCTCAACTTTAGCTGCAACAATATATTTAAGCAAGAGTGAGCAAAACAAATGCTCACTGGATATAACAATGAATCAATAGGAGAATAATAATAATAAATGTCAACGAATAGGCTCATCAAAAACTGAATAGTACTCTATCAATGATAACCAAAAAAACTGGAATCAAGTTATGGAATATATATCTTAGGGTCATAAGACCACAAACTATGTCCATAGTTGTAAGTAATCTTTCAACTTCAACTTTAACAGTCATAAGACTATAAGGACTCCTCGTACTTAGTGGGATCAGCCCTTCGTACAATGTATTGTGCACAAACATTTCAACGCTAAGCGTAAATTACCCCCTAAAATAGGGTTGTTCATCTCAGTATTTAGAGTACAAGTCCGCACCAAAGTAAGTTTGGTTTGGATACATTTCAAGGGTAATTTGGAATTCAACGGTCATTAACTAAGGATTAGTTGAATACAATATTGATAACATCATGCTATGGAATAATCATAACTGAATCGACACTGTAAATTAAGATCATGCTTTAGGAATAAACTAATAGCATAAACATCGAATTATCATAACGTACCTTGCTTGAACAATATTAAGCCAAGGTTATTTAGAATTGAGTACTAAGCATGCATAACGAATAGTAATTTAAACGATAAAACTTGTTCAACATGAGTATATCATAATATGTAAACTTGCATGCTAGATAACAAGTTAAAGACAAGAATAACTTGTTCAATATCAGAATAAGATTTAGAAATCATAAACAAACTAGATACAAGAACTTGCTCAATCGTAAGAATAAACTTGCACATTGTAATAAATGAACTAGCTCAACGAAAGTGTAGAGTTAGAAAACTTGCTTAATTGTAAAAGTAGAATTAGAGAGCTTGCTCAATGTAAAAAGATAAGTTTAGAAACTTGCCTCGAGCGTAAGCTATAATATTAAACTCACGTTCACCTACACATAGGTTTAGAACCACCATCTATTAGATATACAAACATTCACGTTCCAACATAACACACATTTCTAGTTAGACTTATTATTTTAGCACAAGTCTTATGCTACCATACAAATATCAAAAATTTCAAGCGTTAACCTTCACAACACCTGTTTACTATTCATCATTCTCACTAGGTTCTAATATACCACGTTCATCACTTACTAATTATTTGAAACTTTGAATTTGCTAACCACATAACACGACTATGTTTTAACCTTGTTGTTACATGTTTGACACCTTAACACAACCTTAGACCAAGCTATGTTGCTATCCTAGGTCCAAGAAGAAACAAGAACTCATTGCCTCGGGACGGTATAGTGTATATATGCTATGCCATACAAAGTTCGGCTGGGGCGAGCATAATGCTTATTTGGTGCACGAGATAAGCGTAAAACGGCTATGAATAAAGAGCTTCGACTTTAGCCCAACAAACACGAATTTCACCCACTAAACAGTAATATTAACACAAACAATTGATATAGAACTATTACAAACATGTTTGCTAACATATTCCTCAACATAGAACAATTTAACAACAATTATACTAGTTTAATTTCCTCAAATTCCATATTTTCATATAAAACTTCATTTTTTGACATCCTTTACGAAATTCATCACTGTGATTTCAATTCTTCACCAAATCACTTCGTTCAAACTACGTTTTCATCATTTCTTAATGAACTAGCATAAACAAGGCTCAATTTGCAGTTTAACATACAAACTAACCACTAAATTCGGTACTTACACATGCCACATGAGAACATACACTGTAATTTACTTTGCCTCCTTTTTAAAACGAAATTAGCATATAATTCTTGCTTTAACACAAACTCTAATCATTATGAACACATATACTCACAATTACCAGTTATATATATAAACAATTCAACAAGTTGAATTCACAGAACATATAAAATTTTGTCGTAAACTCATATATGCATAATAAGGTTATAGAACATACATTTTGTTGATTTTTTTTTAAAAAAAATCCTTGTTAATCACTGAGACTAGCTTGACGAACTTAGAACTTTCTCTCTTGATTCTATCTCAGATTCTCTCAATTCTCTCAAAATTCTCAGACTTAGCCACTAACCAACTGATATGCGTAATAATACAAAAACTGATATAGCCATAATAGGCATACTAAATAGTATCGGTTACAAACTAATAAACATATAGTTTTAAATATATTATATTTATTATTTTATTTATTTTATTTATATTATTTAAATTAAAAAATTAAAAAAAAATCCAAAAGCCATAAGGCTTTGTATGGCAAAACCCTTTAAAATTTAAAGACTTAATATATTTAATCCTTGTTTGGCAAAAACTAAATTAAACTCCTTTAATATATTTTAATAAACAATTTATTTTATAATTTATAATCACATATTATTTATTTAGACTTACATATCCAACATTAACCAATTAAATTAATTACACACTATATTTTAATTAAATACACCATTTAAACAAATAACACAAAATTATAATTTCATTGTAATTTTATTTAATAATTTAATATACCATTTAAATTATTAAATCAACACAATAATATAACACCTCATGTCATATTACCACTCTCTAAATTATAATTTAATTTAGAATATTATCTAATAAATTTATATTCATAAATATTTACTAACAACCATCACATCAATAAAAAATTTATTCAACAATAAACATCTCAAATAAATATTTATATAATTCAATAAATATTTAAAATTATAATTTGAAATTCTGGATTGTTACATTTATCGTTGGCTGAATTCGCCTACAATAACAGTTACAATGTAAGTATTGGCATGCCACCTTACGAAGCATTGTACGACAGAAAGTGCAGAACTCCACTGTACTTGGATGAAGTGGGTGAACGTTAACTGTTAGGACCGGAAATGGTATAGCAGAACGTTGCGGTTGTCAAAATCATCAAGGCAAGATTGGTAGCTACTCAAGACAGACAAAAGTAGTATGCTGATCAACACAGACAAAATCGCGAATTTGACGCTGGAAATTTTGTTTTCCTAAAAGTTTCTCCTTAGAAGGGGAAGACCCGATTTGGTAATAAAGGAAAGCTAAGCCCAAGGTTTATTGGACCCTTTGAGGTGTTGCGAAGAATAGGGGAAGTGGCTTATGAGGTAGCTCTACCTCCAGAATTGGAACATGTTTATAATGTCTTTCATGTTTCGGTGTTATGACCGTATAAACCCGACTACAAACATATGATCGAGTACGAATCGTTACATTTCGATAAATATTTGTCTTCTGAGGAAATTCTAATCCAGATAGTTGACAGAAAAGAAAAAGTGCTCAGGAATAAAGTGATACCTTCTGTGAAGGTGATATGGAGGAACCACAATGCTGAGGAAGCTACATGGGAACTCTAAGATAAGATGATAAAAAGTTATCCTAAGTTATTTGTTTGATATGTGTCTTCGATTCCGGGGAAAGAATCTTTGTAAGAAGAGAAAAATATGACGAATGAATTGTTTGAGTGGTGATTCTGGGGAAAGAATTCTTATAAGGAGGGAATGATGTAATAATCTAGAATTTTTATATGTAATTTCAAATATTTATTGAATTAAATAAATATCTTAGTTGATGTGTTTATTGTTAAACAAATATTTGTTTAATTTGATTATTTATTAGTTAAATAAATAATTTATGAGTTGTGGGGAATTAACTTGATTAAGTGTAATATGTTAATTAAGTTGATATTCAGTAATTTTGTATGTTGAAGTTAATTAAATTAAAGAGTGATTAATTAATTATTATGTGGTAATATTTGTGACGCCCCCAAATCCAAGTTCTCTAACCTCAGATTTAGTGCTCATAATCTATCATCATCATAAGCATTCTATAAACTATTGCGGAATAATAAACATACATTGTTCATTATAATAAAATTTCATAACATAATCCCAAGGTCTTCTTAACCATAACTTAAACACAACATTCATATTACAAAAGGTTTACATAAATAGTTCCACCAGATAATAATAATTAACATTCATTCTAAACTATTCTTAGATCTTGCCCTTGCCTTTGTCTTTCGTATTCGATCCTTCAAGCTTAACTGAAATAAATGTCATGATATAGCAAGGGTAAGCAACTAATTTGCTTAGCAAGTTTATATACAAGAACGGTATATCATGATTAGAAAGGAATTTAGCGTTCAATGTTCAATAATAGAATTGATTGTGAAAGAACATGAATTAAGTTTTAATAATTGAATATTTGAATAATTGCATAACAGGTACTGAGTGGTTTGAAATAACCATGAACATTTGCCAAGGTTCTCAGTCATTTAAACTGGACCTCTTAATAAGTTTTGGTAATAAGGGGATCAACCTTTCATACCCTATAATTTATGCATAAACACTTAAAATAATCCAGCATCGATATCATGCCTTAATCAAATTCGTCCTTTTCTCAGTCAAGAGTTCTTATCATATCAATTTAATAAGAACAACTTTTTAAAACACATTTAATTTAACAAATTTAATCATGCTTTATCTAGTTGATACACTTAGCATAGATCTGTCTCATAAATAATTCATGAATGAAGAACTTCAATCTAATTCGCAGTTTAATAATAATAGAACAGGAATTCAATTAAACAAAGTAAGAATCTCAATAATCAATATAGATGTGAATAATCATCAATAATTATTCAGTAACATGCTTTGATAATAATAACTCGAGTTTGAGTTAGGGAACTTGCCTGTTTGATGAGCTACAGCTAACTAGCTTTAATTAAAACCCTTTGATCGACCTAGCATTGACAATGTTGGTCTACTAATTAGTACTGCGTATAATCATACGTCTATACGCTTACTTATGCGATTATCTAACAAATAATTCAATCATACTATACACGTAATGTAATGTACCATCATTAATCTTATAGGATATTTAATAAACCTTATATTAATGATTTAATGATTTATAAGGTCTTTCTTAAGTAATAAACACTTATAAGACCCTTAATTTTTTTTATAATTGTATAAATAATGATTCATTTAAATTATCTCCATTTATTAATTTTATCTTCCTTTAATTACCATTAAATATTAGTTAAATATTAATTAATTAATTATCTTTAGTTATTATTAAATAAATAATAGCTAAATACATCTACTTATTATTTAATATTAATTAAATATTAAATAATTAACATTATTCATCTTTAATTATTATTTAATATTAATTAAATAATAATTAATTAATCATTTATCCTTGAATAATAAATAATTAATTTATTAGTCTTTAATTATTCATTACTATTAATAAATGAACAATTAATTAACATTTGTCCTTATTTAATATTAATTAATTATTTATTTATCCTTGAATAATAAATAATTAATTCACTTCATAAGTCTTTAATTATTCTTTCTTATTGATCTAAGAATAATTAATTATCATTTGTTCTTATTAATTAATTAATTAATTAAATAATAAATAATCATTTTATAAATTTTATATCAATGTAAGTAAGTAATTACATTATTACATAATCGTACTTAAGCATTCTTTAATCATTATTTAATATTAATCAATGGTTTAACTCTATTTATTATTTAATCTTAATTAAATAATCAATAGCTACTTTATTAATGTTTTCTCAACTTAATTATCACCCAATACCACTTAGATAATAATTAAATACATAATTATATTCAAATTTCATGTAATTAGTTTAATAATCAATTAATTGCATTAAAAATTATAAGTTAGTAAGTTTTTAAATGATTTAAATGAGTTTAAACCACTAATTACTTAATAATTAGCTAACTGCTCAGAAAATTTTTGGATTAAATATCTTAATATTCTTCAGAACTTTAGAAAAATTTAGGTCCAAGAACCACCACCAAAACCGACCGAAAAGTGTCCGAATCGGTCACATGAGAAAGTTTCAAATTTGGTTCGGTTCTATTTGTGAAACCAAGTAAAGACGTTTTCAAGCTTTTTGATTTTTTTTTTCAGATTTGGGGTCCTTTACTAAAACTTGAATAAAATAAAAACTACAACTCCGATTTTGGTCCAATCAAATTCGTTGGATTAGTATCTTCCCGAACTAGAGTTTTCATTCATCAAACATCAAATTTGGATCTGTTTTGCTCCCGAAAATAGCCCAGAAGTGACTGTTCTTGCACAAGAGTTCATAGTTGAGGTGTTTTAGTAATAAATCTATGTCTTGCTCATTTTTTAACATATTTACATGTTTCCAAAGGGGTTTTGCCCTTAACTCATAGTTCTAGCATACCAAGAAACAAAATCACAAAAACTATTTGTGGATTTCAAAATGAAAAGTATAGATCACCCATTTAAATTAGGTTTTTCCAAAAACTAATTTAGCTTCCTTTTTCCCAAATTTCCAACACCAAATTACATAGATGAGCTAGTTAAACATAATATATCCAAGATTTATCATTCATATAAGACTCTAGCCTATTAGAACTTGAACTTCCATGAATCTCTCACAAGATCACATAGAACATACAAAACTTAAAAACTAGGGTTTGATTTCTTACCTTGTCTTGTGGGATGCTCTCCTTTTCTTTCCAAAGTAGGTTAGGAACTTGAAATGCATGAAGTACTCCCTTCTTTGTAACACCCCGAAATCCGATCTATTTTCACATCTGGATTCCGTACGTCACAATCCCATCTTCTTCCAAACATACATCATTATATAGCTAAATATAACAACATACATCCTCAAATCCCAGGTTCTAAAACCTTAAAACCTCTTTCATTACAAATAATTATAATTACATTATTCTTTACATCTTGCACGAGTGACTTTTATCCGCCACCAAGGATCCATAATCGTTTATTAAACTATTTTATAGTTTAATTCTATCATTCTATATTACAAGTCTTCTCTTGATCATCACGCTCATTCATATAATGAATGACACTTCTTCTGGATACCGATCCGCTTGATCTTTACGGGATCCTTAAGTTCTTCTAACATCGTTCGCTGAAAATGTTTTTATTGAAAGCAAGTGTGAGTATTCAATTGCCTAGAAAGTCATAACAGTTGAACAAACAACTTTAAAAATTCAAACATTTTTTTAAGACTTCAATAACTGAACAAAGGTTATGAAGCAGCTTGAATAATAGGAATAATCTCGATTCCTATCATTTTAAAACATTAGTTACATTTACTTTGAAATACTTTCATTCTCTACTCTCTTTCATACACATTTTGTCTGACTAGAATCAATAGCACAGACTTAACAATAACGGTTCATGTATAAACAGAACATTCTCATATTGAACAGTTCATCTCATAAAAACACCGAAGTGTTCACATTGTGGCACAAGGCCTCATACATTCTACCACCTTGCACAAATATCACACATTTGCACATAGACAGAAGTTCTCAAGTTCAACATCTGAGAAGTTTTAGAAACTAGCATTCATTTAAAATATGAATGAAGTTAGGAAACTTGCCTTACGCACAGCTATAGCTTATAGTTTATGCTGAACTGCTCATTCCAATTCCTATATAGCACATAAGGAAATAACACATACACCAATTAGTCATATACTTGACTTTATGCATTGGTTTACTTAACTTAACTTCTTAGGGTTCGCGTTCTTACAATCTAAGTTTATGCGACCAACTTTCGTTACCGGTTTACGACTTCATGATATACGGAGATGTCTTACTCAATATATTCATCATCTTTAATGATTTACATTCTTATCTTCTTCTTATAACTATCCTAGGACTCAGCACATATCGTGTCTCTGTTAGTAGTCCATATGGTACTCTGAGTGGTTTCCCACAAACAACCAATAAACAAGTTCCCATCTCATCTACACTGCCCACACAATGAGTTAGATTGGTTGCTAGTTTCGTATATACCTTCGCTCTCTGAAGGAATTGTTTAGCCCAGCTCCCATATGTCAACCATCAAAGGTTACAATTGTGTTACAACCTGATTTATCTTAACTTATCCGAACCATTATACTATAATGTTCGTTAAGTCAATTTCTTATTCCTTATGGCTTTTCTGGCAACTAAATGCCATACCTCAGGATTTATTCTTATCGTCGAAGTCATACAGTCTTTTGTATACTCAAAACGATCATTCCATATTCATTCTACGCATTTATAGCATTAAGAATTTTACTTTACCTTTTTCTTATCTTACAACATTTGGTCCATTCGACACAGAACGTCTTCCAAGTTATAAACATTAACTCGGCTTCTTTACGTTATAAGTGCTTGTCTTTAATTCAGCTTCTTCACCGTTCATAGGTTTAATCCTACGGTCAAACCATACACGGAGTGTAGGTTCTACCCGTTTAGTCGTTGCGTACACTCAACCTTCACGACGGTTCAAGTGTTTAACGCTTACATTTCATTCTAACATTCTCTATCCGATTCACATTCAGCTTTTATTAATCTTATTACCGTTCGCTACGGCTTTCTTGATAAATCATATCTTACTTACTACCTTCATCAATGTCTAAGTTATACAACCAATGTATACTTAGAACATTTGCTCGACGCGAATACGATTCACAAGAATTGTTTACGTATTCAACGTTTAGGTTGTTCATCCCTTAATCTCTCATTCAACCTTTACCTAAGATTTTAATCACTTTCATTCATTGCTCATTACCTGAACCCCATGTTCAATATTCTTTCTTAATGTCAAAGTTATACGATTCATTGTATGTTTAGACCAATAGTTCATCGCAACAACATTGCGTTCACAGCATCTATACGCTTTACATTCATCTCTCATTACCATGTTATAACATTGAAATGTTATACATTACCCTCGTCAATCAACATCTAAGGAATCACCATCATAGCAATCCCTCACATTCGTTTATCGTGACAACGGTCCCCGGACATCGGTTCCGTAACCCACGTCTACATTCTTTATCTTTTAATCTCGTTTAATCTTTTCGTTCAAGCTTCATCTAAGGTTTAATACACTTGATTAAGTGATACATTAGTTGAACTACATGTTCATATTTCTTTCTTGCACATCCCCCAGTAATTGAGCACTTAAAAACTCACCATTGGCTTTTTTTCCTCGCTCCAGTAGCATGCAAGGCCAGTTCCCTTCTTTTACCTCGCGCTTACTCAAGAAGTGTCAACCGCCGAGGTTTGGCGTTGTGGTGCCACTCTCTTTCTCTATTTCTAATGTCGCGGCGCCACTCAGCAGTAGTTGATGGCCTGGGCCTCACACTGCAGCGCCACCTCCCAAGGCTTGACTGGCACTACGGCACCGAGCACAAAACCTAGAAAATTTTTCGAAGTCTTAGAAATTGCTTAAGACGCTTACTTCCCGATTCCATAACTTATTCGTTATAACTCAGAACGAGGTCATTCCAAAGCCATTTTCTTCCTTATCTTACGTACTTTGATTACCCTTGGACAAAACTTTGTTCTAAATCGGTTAACGTGCCATTTGATTGGCTTAATCTTTGCTCGTCGTTCGTTTTATATTTTTAACGCTCTTCGTTCGTTTGTCCGTAATTCGGTCATCCGAACTCGGAATTCGTTTGTTCTTGAGTCCATGACTCACGTTTTATACATTTTCTTACATTCTTATGAAACCCTACACATTCAAGTTCATTTACATACTTTCTATTTCTCGTTCATCTTTTACGAATTTTTGCCATAACTTCGTTATAGCTCAGTTTTAATCCGTTCTTCATAAAAGTTTCTAACGTTCCTATCCAAGAAATAAGCAACTAACTTATACGCGATGGTTTTAAACTTGTCCATCAACAACAATTATCCTACAAAAGTTTAAAATTTATCCACCAACAACGTTCTTCGCGTTCTTCGTTCGTTCTTCATTTTTAATCGATATTTTGATTACAATTTTACTTTTTCTTGGAATTTGATGTTATAGAACACCATTCCTTACTTAATTCACCTACTCATTCATATAATCCACTCAGATCGATCTAATTCATTACAAATCTTACACTTCCATAAGAAATTTATTAAATAAACTTCTAATTCTTATTTCTTCTTTTATCAATGATTTCAACCATATGAAATCATTCCTAACATCATTTACTTCTGATTCTCATTAAGCTATGTTTTTAACATAACAACTTAAAGAAAAATTATCTAGAAGTTAGGTTTTTAAATTACCTTTCTTCTTTAATCTTCTTCCGTAGGACAAAGTTTGCTCTCGAGCAAGCTTTTCCTCTTCCTTTTCCTCTTCTTTCCCATCCGTAATCTCTCTCTCTCTCTCAAAAGTTGTAGGATTTTCAAAATCCTAAACAAATGAGTTAAGCTTCCTATTTATAGAAAACCAAGGATAGGGGTATTTTAGTCATTTTGCCCCAACCGCCTTACTATTCATACCTCCTCAATAGACCTCCTTACTATTCACGAGGCTTCCCTTGGAAGCTTCGTGCTTCCGTCTTGTGGAATTCGTCTGACAGTTCGAAAACTATGATTCTCGGAATCTAAATATTTTTGGATATTTCGTCTTTCCTTTACCGATTAACTTTTATGTATTATTCAGATTTTAGAAAAACTGAAAAACACTTTTCCACGATAAGCATTTTCCTTCATGTTTTCCCCAAACGTAGCTAAACGAATGAAAAGTACATAACAGTACTTTTCGTCGTTTTTATTTCGTCCGATTTCTACACGTTTTTTGAGAAAAACTTTTATTGGCTTACTTAACTTCTCACGATATACTATCATCAAATCTTTTGACGGAATGTCATTTCGACATACCAAATTCTCGAAAATGCTTATGTTATTCAAACCCTAATCCTTAAGGTTTCATCGGGTGAATAGTACCTATTTCGTCTTTTTCCCTGGAAATATTTTGTTCTTGGAAAAATTTTATTTTCATCTTGAAAATTCTTACTCGTTCAGTCTAGCTCATAGCCAGAATCCTCCCGATTAATAATCATCCTAGGTTCTAGAACGATTAATAAACACATAGCACAAAATAATATTAATAAAAATTCATTTTATTAATAATTAATTCTTTAAACTTAAATTCTGGACAATCTGATTTTCTGGGTTGTCACATTCTTCCCTCCTTATAAAAATTCCGTCCTCGGAATTTCTAAAACCACACCCATACCCAGGTGCCTACAACCTCTAGCAAAGGTTTAATCTTAATTCATCCTTCTCACAAGGATCATCTGTTGACATAATCGTCATTAGTTAAACCTCACGCTTAACTATACTTTCAATCTTTCGGGTCCTCACATTCACCTCTTCTTCACATAATTTCGTCCTCGAAATTTTAGCTTACCCTTCTTCTCAACTTCTCTTCAAAGAAGTTATTATCTTTCAAACATTCCCTACCCTTCATAACTTATCCAGAATCATAAAGTGAAAGGAATAAATAGGAATATAAAGATTCCTTTAAAACATTTCATTCTTTTGCTGAGGGGTCAAATCGACCATGAACTCCTACTAGGTTTAACAGTATTTCACCATAAACCCTTCTTTCACAGTAAGTTTACAATCACAAAGAAGGTAAACTACCTCTTCCATACATAGGTGATCAACCCATCGTATAACCCCATTTTGGAGTATGTTCACCTCAGACTTAATCATTAGATTCTGCACCAAAACAATTTGGTTCGGCATAACTCTTCAAAGAAAGCTCGTTTTCTTTTAATCATGACATACCATTCATCTCAGCCAAATCAAGTAGCTTAGACCATACCAATAAATTGGACATCAACTTGAAACATTCGTCTAGTAAAATCAATTGACATCGACTACTTCTTTAAATTCTTTTACAATACATCAAAACATTTTATGACGTCATGGCTCTGTACTTTTCACAGTACGTTGAGGACTTCATCAATTTATGACTTCATCATTATACAGCATACCATAGCTGGTTGTTGATCCTAAGACCACATCCAATACCAGGTTTAATTGCATTAATAACTCCATCCTTTTACTATCCTTGCATCAAATGCACTGATGATATAAAATTCATTTTGATATTTCAAATCAATTTCGCTCAGTCAATCAATCAATTAGCATAGACATACCAAGAATAGTTCTTTTAAAATCCATTGGTTCCAAAAGTTGAACCAATTCTTTCATTTTCAAAACGCGCACACATAAGCACAATTTCAATAAACTTTGAAATCTAGCATAACTAGATGACTTGGAATATCATATTCTCCATCTTCCTTCATTGTCTTACTTGTGACAATACTTAATCTTCTCTAGCACCTTCAATGCTAAGTCTATTGAAAATAACTCATTTTCAGTCCACACATTCCTATACCTTAGTACAGTCCATCAACTTACCACTGATGAGTGGGATTTATACCCGCGAATCGGATACTTTATGACTTAACTACTTGCCTGAATTTATAGTTTTTATGTAGTTTCATATAAATATAGTGTTATTGTGCTTAATCGTTGCATTGCAAAGCTTTAAAGTGATTTTCCAAATTTTTAAAGGGAAAAAAAGGACAATTCACGAATAAGCTACCGTACCAAGACCAAAGTCTCAGCTTAAAGCTCGGTGTGGCGCCACCCCCATGTTCCTTGCTGACATGAGCTCCGCGCCGTAACGCCACTCTTCCTTCTTTATCTCGCGCTGCAGCGCGAGCTCCGTGTCTTTGATACTAATGTGGCGCCACAGCGCCATTTAATGCTTGGTGGCCCGCGCATTTGTACCTCGCGCCGCGGCGCCAACTAGTGTGTTGTATCTCGCGCCACAGCACCATGAGCTTATGTTGTCCACTGCTAACTTGCGCCGCAGCGCCAACCAACAAAGGGAAGGCCGCATCGCGGCGCCACTAGTGAGGCTCAACTACTGCTAACTCGCGCCGCAGCGCAAAACAAAGAAGGATTCTTCACGCCGCGGTGGGAGTAGCGTGTTTTTGAATTTTAAGTGCAGTTTTAAGCAAGCAGTTAGGCCACGCCTCATCATTTCTCCATTTTCGCTCAACACTCTCAGCCCTCATCTCTCGGCACCATAGCACAAACAGCCCCTGCACCATATCCACTTCCTCTTGACTGTTCTAATCTGCAGTCTCAACAATAACCAAGAGCCTCCAACAATTTTCTGGTCAGATCGCCCACACGAAGTCTCCCCTAGGGTTTTCTCACTAAGGTATTCCTAGATTTCGTTCAATTGATATAGTGATTTGATCTGGATTTGTGCATTTCTGTGTTCTTCTTCTTTCTTGATTGGGTGATTTCCACTGACGGAAATCTGGATAGAGCAATCGCAAACAAAGGTTGTCCAAGTTGGTCTTGAAGAGCGCACTCTAGGTGTTCGATAAATTGCTTGAACCAAAGAGTGGACTGATTTGGGTTTGTTTTGGCTTAAATTCATCGGGTTTGCATTGAAATGTGATTGGCATTTCTTCAAGGGTTGTTTCGCAGAGTGTAGCATTGTTTAAAAGCCGTTTTGACCTTCGCATAACCGGTGCAACTTAGCCATGGCACTAAAGAGGCAACGCCGAGCGCTTGCCGGTTCTTCTTCGTCCGTCATGGCAGAAGACTATACAAACTTAGGACTCCACCAAGTTTATCGGTGAGGAAACTTGAAGCGCTTCTGAGATTCTTTTTGGCGTTTAACTTGATTCCTGAGCGAAGGGTTGCGGCACGATAGAAAAGATGGGGAACTCACGAACATGATACTTGAACGTCGGTGGGTGAACTTTCACAAACCGCCCAGACGTTAGCTATATCTCGTGGTTCGGAATTCTATGCAAATGCCAGTCCAGAGGGTCCCGCTGTGGTTCAAGTCAGGGGTAGGTCCGTGGCATTTGACAGTCAAGCCATCAATGCACTGTTCAGGGTACCCAACTACGCGGGCAATGATTATTTACAACAGAGAATCCGCAGTGATGACTTGGAGGAAATCATTAGAAGGCACTGCACACCCGGAACGACATGGAAGAAAAATGATTATACGGGCGAAAAGACCAGCTTCCCGTCTGCTGCACTCAGTCGTTATGGGAAGGCATGGTACAGCTTCATTTGTGCCAGCATGATCCCGACCCATCACCTAAGCGATGTGACTAAAGAAAGGGCGATTCTGCTATTCACCATTGTCACGGGTCTGAAGATGATATTGGAGTTCTCATCCATGACTCGATCATTAAGGCAATCAAGAGTACCATCGTTTCGGGACTTTCTCATCCATTAGTGATCACGCTATTGTGCAAGTAGGCAAGGATACATTTGGGCCCAGACGAGATAGCTTCGCCGCCCATGGCTGTCATTGACCATCAGACGATCAAACGCTTCCTTTGTTTGGGGACGGGCGAGTCTCGTCGGGCGAAGAAAGTGCGGACCGCCTACAACACCGCCTCCTTCAGTGAGACCCAGAGCCTTCTCAAGCACCTGAGGCAGGCCCAGCTAGTCAGGGTCTTTTGGCAGACATCATGGCATCCCTCACCCTGCTTTGCGATCGAAGCGGGACGATGAGGTCTGAGGCAAATGGAGGCATATCGCAGCTGTGGCTCAGAGGCAGGAGATAGCGATGCAGTACCAGGCTGAGCTGGTGAACACTATGCAAAGCATCTACACTGATTATTGTGGTGAGAGCATAGAGTTCACACCATACCAGTTTCCCGAGCTTCCTGTCTTCCCACTATACCCTCCACCATCTACACTGATTATTGTGGAACGCGTATACTTGCGCGTATTTATCAATTGCTAAATCGGCTAACAAGTTTTTGGCGCCGTATACTTGTTAGCCGATTTAGCAATCGATAAACACGCGCAAGTATACGCGTTCCACAAGTAATATATGAAAGTAGAGTGTCGAACCCACGAGGATAGAGACTTAACAGAAACAAATACTAAGGTAAAGTCGCTACTAAACTTATCTAAACGATTGAAAGGAATGGTTGGTTAAGTTATTTCAATAAGAAAACTAACTAAGAGAAGTTGGTTGTGCTAGGAAGGTAAGATAGGAATACAACTCCCCTAATGCCTCGCCTAATCTTCTAACTCTCCGTAATACAAACGAATCACAGAATGGTCAACCTAGAACAATAATAGGCATAAACTTCTGTCGAAGGTCAACTGCACATCCCTAACAAGCTAGAACACCATATGTCTATTGGTGATACTAACTAGGTCGAGGTCATTAAGCTCGTTTCCAAGGTCGCACAAGGCAAATAAGGATATGTCTATCCTATTGGCACATTAAGCCCACATTCAAATGTCAAGGTCATAACAGGTGTTGTTGAATTTAAGATGCATGCGGTAATATCCATTTATCAATTTCCATCACTATCAGTACCAATTTCTTTATCAAGAAATCAGACAATACAAACAAAATATAACAACCCATTCCAAAATGCTTCATTATATAAAACGAGAGAGAAAGTTGATTAAGCTATTCAAAAGGTTACATTGCAATCCTAAAAATGTAGTTAGTTCATAACTATGGTACTAACACAAATTTCTGATACACTATCCATTATCAGACAAATACAATGAATAGGAGATTTGGAATAAGAAAAACCCCTGTATGAAGAAGTGCTCTTCCACCAAATCTTCTCTTCACGCACAGAGTCTAAAATGTGGAGAGCAATATCTGATGTTCCCTTTTCAAGCTTCTTCCTCTTTTCTCCGCTTGGATTCTATGTTCTATATCTCTATATCCTGTGTTCTGCCGCCTCCCTGCTTCTTATAACCTTTTTTTCCCCTCTTTTGCTAGGTTAAACAAAGGCCTTGACTACCTGGGAACCGGAGGTGGCGTCGCGGCGCGGGGCACCAAGCATTGAATGGCGCTGCAGTGCCACATTAGTATCAAAGACACGGAGCTCGCATCGCAAATACGCGAGACAAAGAAGGAATAGTGGCCATTGCATGGCCTGACTCACGTCGACAAGGAACATGGGGTGTGGCCAAATATGAGCTTTAAGCTAGACTTTGGCGTCACAGTGCGGCTATTCGGGAATTGTCTATTTTGCCCCTTTAGGGCTGGAAAATCACTATAAAGCTTTGCAATGCAACGATTAAGCACAATAACACTATATTTATATGGAACTACATAAAAACTATGAATTCAGGCAAGTAGTTAAGTCATAAAGTATCTGATTCGCGGGAATAAATCCCACTCATCAAATACCCCCAAACTTAAGTCTTTGCTTGTCCTCGAGCAAACTATCTAACACAATAATAACAGTAGACACTAAGACTGTGAAAGGAGTATAAAAATATATACTAGTATCGTGGCTACGAATCTCTATCTAAGCTACTCCCAAAGAATAAGGCAAACACGGGAATGAGTAAGGGTTCATTCTATTTCAAGCATAAGACTATATTCGATCCATTCTGTGTGCGTGTGTGAAGACCAACCATCCTGACTAATCATAGCTCAAATAAGTTCGCACAGTCGATTGTTAAAACCAAGCAAACTCTGCAACTTAAACATTCAACAAACATTAAGAACAAGAAGCAAATGCAGGAAAAGATCAAAAGGCTCTAGCATGCCGACAGTGAAATTAGACTCGGACCACTCTTAATTACCTTAGGCTATTCAGAACTACCCATGAATGAGCTTTTGATCAGTGACTCCCAAGCCAGACGACTTTAGGGCACTAGGTGTAGAACACCCCTAAGAATCTAATAACTTGAGCAGTAAAGTCCACGTAATCAACATAAGTCAACTGAGACTTCACGACAAAAACGAAGATTATTCAACGAGTGCATTTTATGCTCCATCTCGATATCGGTCCTGCGTTTATGGGCGAGTGCGTTTTACGCTCCATCTCGACCCACCGCAAAACTTTTGATATCAACACTACTATTCTAATCTTATTCCCATTTTTTTTTCAGACAAGCTAGAACCCAAGATCCACAACTGTAAAAACATCTAAGTCTTTTATTACCTTGCACAAATGAAAGTTTATAAGAGTGAACAAATAGTCAAAAGAATAAACACACAAACTAAATTTGAATAATAACTAGTTAACACAGTTGGTCGGTGCATGCTAGAAGGACGGATCAATAACAGTCTAAACTTATCAATTAATAAACCCCTAGTACATAGCATGCTTGACACAGCTCTACGAGAGACATACTCAATTGGCGCTAGACATAGCCACAATCAAAAATCAGCAATGATAAATATAACACCCTTGCTAAATAGCAGCTCAAAATAGGGTGAAAAGGCCATTTACATGGCACAAGCATCTAAATCATATAAGCCCCAAAAGATGATGGCTAGAAACCACAATCATGCTAATAAAATCGAAATAAAACCAAAAAGCAGTTCATGGCATCCATAATGATAAAATTCAAACAAAATACCATGATCAAAAAGCATCGCACCACAATCACCGATAATAAAACATAATAATAGTACTAAAGTCCTGAAACCTAGCATGGCAGTACGGAAATAAATAGATAGAAGCCCAAAAACACCCCCAAACTTGAGGTGAGTAATGCCCTTATTGCTAAACATAAAGCAATTATATACAAGAGGGCTTCCCTGAAGATCGCTCACTCAAGAATGACATCGGCGTCGACTTCTTCCTCATCAATTGCGTCTCGATAAAACGGCTTGGTGGTGATGGTGGAGGGTATGGTGGGAAGACAGGAGGCTCGAGAAACTGGTATGGCGTGAACTCAGTGCTCTCGCCACAATAATCGATGTGTAGATGCTGCTGATAGTGTTCACGGCTCACTGGCATCAAGATCGCTATCTCACGCCTCACGAGCCACCGTTGCGATATGCCTCCGCTGCCTCTGTGCCTCGGCGTCCTGCTTCTAATGCAGCAGGGTGAGGGATGCTATGATGTCTGCCAAAAGACCCTGACTAGCTGGGCCTGCCTCAGGTGCTTGAGAAGGCTCTGGGTCTGCTGAAGGAGGCGGTGCTGTAGGCGGTCTATACCCTTCGCCCCTGACATGAGACTCTGCCCCGTCCCAAACAGTGAAGCGTTTAATCGTCTGATGGTCAATGATAGTCATGGGCGGCGAAGCTATCTCATCTGGGCCCCACTGTATCCCTTCCTGCTTGCATAATAGCGTGATCACTGATGGATGGGGAAGTCCTAAAACAACGGTAGTCTTGATTGCCTTAATGATCAAGTCATGGATGAGAACTCCAATATCCACGTTCAGACCCGTGACAATGGCGAAGAGCAGAATCACCCTTTCTTTAGTCACATCGCTTAGGTGACGGGTCGGGATCATGCTGGCACAAATGAAGCTGTACCATGCCTTCCCATAGCGACTGAGTGCAGCAGACGGGAAACTGGTCTTTTTGCCCGTATAATCATTTTTCTTCCATGCCATTTCGGGTGTGCAGAGCCTTCTGATGATTTCCTCCAAGTCATCATTGCGGATTCTCTGTTGCAAATAATCATTGCCCGCGTAGTTGGGTACCCCGAATAGTGCATTGATGGCTTGACTATCAAATGCCACAGACCGACCCTTGACTTGAACCACAGCGGGGGACCACATAATTTGGTATTTGCATAGAATTCGAACCATGAGATACAAATTCTAACGTCTGGGCGGTTTTGTGAAGTTCACTCACTGGCGTTCAAGTATCATATTCCTGAGTTCCCCATCTTTTCTATCAGGCCGCAACCCCCGTTCAGGAATCAAGTTGCACTTTCCAAAGGAATCTCTGTAGCGCTTCCAAGTTTCCTCATTGATAAACTTGGTGGAGTCCCAAGCCTGTGGTGCTTCCGCGACGGACGAAGAAGAACCGTCGACGCTCAGGCGTTGCCTCTTTGGTGCCATGGCTAAGTTATAGTTGGCGAAGGTCAAAAACAACCCTTAAACAATGCTACACTTTGCAGAAACAACCCTTGAAGAAATGCCAATCACAGCCCCAATGCAAACCCAATGAATTTAAGCCAAAACAAACCCAAATCAGTCCACTCTTTGGTTCAAGCAATTTATCGAACACCTAGAGTGCGCTCTTCAAGACCAACTTGGACAACCTTTGTTTGCGTTTGCTCTATCCAGATTTCTGTCAGTGGAAATCACCCAATCAAGTAAGAAGAAGAATACAGAAATGCACAAATCCAGATCAAGTTACTATATCAATTGAACGAAATCTAGGAATACCTTAGTGAGAAAACCCTAGGTGAGACTTCGTGTGGGCGATCTGACCAGAAAATTGTTGGAGGCTCTTGGTTATTATTGAGACTGCATATTAGAACAGTCAAGAGGAAGTGGATATGGTGCAGGGGTTGTTTGTGCTATGGTGCCGAGAGATGAGTGCTGAGAGTGTCGAGCGAAATTGGAGAAATGATGAGGCGTGGCCGAACTGCTTGCTTAAAACTGCACTTAAAATTCAAAAACACGCTACTCGCGTCGCAGCGCGAAGAATCCTTCTTTGTTTGGCACTGCGGCGCAATTTAGTAGTAGCTGAGCCTCACTTGTATGGCGTAAATACGCTTTCCTTTTGTTGGTTGGCCACAAGTATTGAAAGTTAGCAAGATGAGATGACATAAGCTCATGGTATTTGCATGTATGAGAGATCTGACACACTAGTTGGGCGGTATGCGGCCGAGGTACAAATGCTGCATATTCTTGTCTGTTATCTGCACATGCCAAGGCAAAAAAAAGAAAATCTACACTATAAAGGCTAACAAACATTACTAAAAACCTCCTGAACACTAATATAAAACGCCTTACATCAAACTAAACATGCCGCCTACAGATGATAGACACAAAAGCATTAATGAACAAACAGGCATCCATGTTAGCAACTAAGGCGAACAGACATAAAGTAAACTAGACACAAGTAAAGAAAACAGATAAAATTTATACCGAGATGGGGGTGCCTCCCCACCAAGCGCTTGTTTTAAAGTCGTCGGCTTGACTATCATCCCGACTTAGACCGGGTCTCCAAGTGTAATGGAGGTATTTTGACGGTCGACCTCGCCGCCCCAGTAGTGCTTTAACCTTTGCCCATTCACATTGAATGTTGAGTCAGAATTTGGGTCCTTAAGCTCTATTTCTCCATGCAGATAAACCTTGGCAACAGTGAAGCCCGACCATCGGGACTTTAGCTTCCCAGGAAATAACTTTAGCCGGGAATTAAACAAAAGAACCTTCTGGCCCGCTTCAAAATACCTCTCAAGGATCTTTTTGTCATGCCACCTCTTGGTCCTTTCCTTGTACAACTTGGCGTTTTCATACGCTTGCAGACGAAACTCGTCTAATTCATTAAGTTGCAACAGTCGCTTTTCATCGGCTGCCTCAAGATCGAAATTTAGCTTTTGAATAGCCCAGTAAGCATTGTGCTCTAATTCAACTGGTAGATGGCATGCGTTTTATAAGCTGTCCTGTAGGCCCACAAAGCGTCATCTAGCTTTTTAGACCAGTCCTTTCGGTTTGGGTTCACAATCTTTTCCAAGATGCGTTTCACCTCCCGATTTGAGATTTTCGCTTGCCCGCTGGTTTGTGGGTGGTAAGCAGTGGAGATCTTATGAGTCACCCCATATTTGGCTAGAAGGGTTGCAAAATATTTATTGCAGAAGTGAGACCCTTCATCGCTTATGATGGCCCGAGGTGTGCCAAATCGGGTGAAAATATTCTTCTTGATGAACTGAAGCACCACCTTAGCATCATTAGTAAGCAAGGCAAGCTGCTTCCACCCACTTGGAGACATAATCCACCGCCACTAGGATGTAGAGATTGTTGAATGAGGATGGAATGGTCCCATAAAGTCAATGCCCCATACATCAAATAACTCCACTTCCGAATATTTCGCAATGCGGTAACTCACGCCGTCTTGAAATATTGCCTACCCGTTGGCATCTGTCGCAGTGCAGTACATATGCGTGAGCATCCTTGAATAAGGTAGGCTAATAGAATCTAGACTGAAGTACCATGGAAGCAGTTCGTTGGCCTCCAAAATGACCTCCATAGTCTGATGCGTGGCAATGATGTAGCACACCTTCAATTTCTTCTTCCGGCAAACATCTTCGCAAAATCTGATCCGAGCATTGCTTAAACAGGAAGGGCTCATCCCAAAGATATTGCTTGGCATCCTTGATGAATTTCTTCCTTTGTTGAAAGCTCAGATTAATGGGGAGAACTTGGCAAGCCACGTAATTGGCAAAATCCGCGTACCATGGAAGCTTGGCATTCACCTCAAAAAGTTGTTCATCCGGAAAAAAAGTCATTTATGGCCTTTTCAGCCTCTTTCGAGGGCGTGGTATTTTCCAATCTGGACAAGTGATCGGCATCCTGGTTTTTTGTTCCCTTCTTATCTCGGATTTCCAAATCAAACTCCTGAAGCAGCAGAACCCACCTACTCAATCTCGGCTTAGCATCCTTCTTTTCTATCAAATACTTGATGGTCGAGTGATCAGTGTATACAATCACCTTCGTTCCAATGAGGTAGGAGCAGAACTTGTCAAAAGCATATACCACCGCCAGCAGCTCCTTCTCAGTAGTGGTGTAATTTAACTGAGCATCGGTCAATGTCTTACTGGCATAATAAATGGTATGGAAGACCTTCTCCCTTCTCTGGCCCAACACTGCCCCTATAGCATAGTCACTGGCGTCGCACATCAGCTCAAAAGGGTAGGCCCAGTCTGGAGCTACCACAATAGGTGCCGAGACAAGCCTTTTCTTTAATAACTCAAAAGCGCTCAGGCAGGCGACATTGAACTGGAAAGGCATGTCCTTTTCCAAAAGAGTGCACAAAGGTTTGGTGATCCGAGAGAAGTCTTAAATAAACCTTCTATAAAAACTGGCGTGCCCGAGGAAACTCCTCATCCCTTTTACTGAGGTGGGTGGTGGAAGGTTATTGATCACATTGATCTTTGCCTTATCAACCTCAATTCCACCTACAGACACCCAATGACCTAGAATAATGCCCTCTTCAACCACGAAGTGACACTTCTCCCAATTCAGCACCAAGTTGGTTTCAACACATCGATGGTGAAGGAACGTCAGATTAGTCAAAGGTCCCATAAGGACATGTAAATGTCGTCTTCTCCTGATCTTTCGGAGCAATAAAATCTGATTGTACCCCGAATACCCATCAAGCAAACAATAATATTCGTGCCCAACCAACCGGTCCAGCATTTGATCAATGAAAGGAAGGGGAAAGTGATCCTTCTGAGTTGATTTGTTCGGTTTCACATAATCCAGGTACACTCTCCACCCGGTCACCGTCCTGGTGGGAATCAGTTCATTGTTTTCATTGGACACTACTATCATCCCTCCCTTCTTTGGCACACATTGGATTGGACTAACCCAAGGACTGTCCGAGATGGGGTAGATAATGCCCGCATCTAGCAACTTAATGATTTCTTTCCGGATGACCTCTTTCATAATAGGATTTAGCCGCCTCTGATTCTCTATAGATGGCTTCGAGCCTTCCTCCAAAAGAATTTTGTGCATGCATAGAGTTAGGCTGATCCCTTTTATATCAGCGATAGACCATCCTAAGGCCATTTTGTACTTCTTGAGCACAAGCAGTAGCTTTTCTTCCTGACACTTGGTTAGAGAAGCAGAAATTATCACAGGTAATGAAGATTAAATTCCTAAATAAGCATACCTCAGGTGAGTAGGCAAAGGTTTGAGCTCAAGGATAGGAGGTTCGATGATAGATGGCTGAGCTTTGGATGTAGAGGCCTCATTATCATTTAGAGATTCGAACTGTCGGTGGAATTGCTTTGATCCTTGAGGTTCATCAAGCCACATGGCACATTCCACATGCGAAGGATCTTCCGTATTACTAGCTCCAGTTAATGTAGCTTCCAAAGGGTCTGGAATGCAAGTTTTCGAGAATACCCTCGTCACTGATTTATCAATAGTATTAATCTGGAAGTAATCCTTAGGTGTATTAGGAAACTTCATTGATCGGAAGACATTGAACGTCACTTCCTGATCATGAACTCTCATTGTTAACTCCCCTTTTTAGACATCGATCAGGGTCCTCCCAGTCGCCAAGAATGGCCTTCCCAATATTATCGGAACCTCTCTGTCCTTCTCAAAATCGAGGACTATAAAATCTGCTAGGAATATGAACTTGTCAACCTTTACTAGCACATCCTCCACAATTCCCTTCGGGTATGTCAGAGATCTGTCAGCTAATTGCAAGGTGACGCTTGTCGGCTTGGCTTCATTGAGGCCCGACTTCTTATAAATAGAGAGAGGCATTAAATTGATGCGGGCCCCTAAATCACACAGATCCTTCCCAATAAACTGGTCCCCAATGGTACATGGGATTCTAAAACTTCCTAGATCCTTGAGCTTTGGTGGAAGCTTGTTTTGCAGGATGGCACTACACTCTTCGGTCAGAGCCACAGTCTCATAGTCTCCCATTTTTCGCTTCTTAGATAGAATGTCCTTCATGAACTTGACATAACTAGGCATTCCTTCCAAAGCCTCTGTGAATGGAATATTTATGTGCAATCTTTTGAACACCTCTAAGAATTTGGAAAACTGCTTATCCAGCTTCTGTTTCTGCACCCTCTGGGGGAACGGCAACTGAGGGATAGGCTGATTGACCACATTAGTTGAAGGGGATGGTGTCGAACTTTTGTCTTGACCTCTATCTGCACCCCCACTTGTCTCAACATTCTCCTTCACAGAAATTTCTTCTTTAGTCACTATCTCATCTCCCACAGGAATACCCTCTCCACTTTGCACATTAGTGGTTCTCCCACTTCGTAGGGTTACTGCTTTACACTGCTCCTTGCCTTCCCGTTTTGGGTTGACATCAGTATCACTAGGCAATGCGCCTGGTGGTCGACTATTCAAGGCAGTAGCCAACTGACCCATCTGTACTTCAAGATTCCTAATGGAGGCTTCTTGATTGTTACTTCTGGTTTCGTTCTGGGCTATATACCTCGACAAAAGATCTTCTAAACTGGGCTTCCTTTCCTGTTGTCATGGAGGATGGTGAAACTGATTCTGAGTGCTCTATGGATGTGGGTTGAACTGAGTCTGAGATTGGAATCCAGGAGGATTAGCATAATTTGGCCTGGTAGATGGAGGTTGTTGTGGATTGGGGTTGTTACTGTTGTTGTTGGAATTATTGCCCCATGAGAAGTTGGGATGGTTTCTTAACCCCGGGTGGTAATGAGTGGGAAAACTGGTATTTTGTTGCCGCCCGTAGTTAGAAACAAATTGAACCGATTCAGGGCTTATCGCACACTGCTCAGTTGGGTGGCTTCCTTGACATAATTCACATTGAAGCACGACACTCTAAACGTTTTGAACCGCTGAAGGTCCTATGGTGTCTAGCCTTTTTGTTAGCGCTACTACCTAAGCCGCTAACGATGTGAAAGAGTCCACTTCATAAACCCCCGTTGCTCTTCTTGGGGCTTGCCTATCATTAGGCCATTGATAATTGTTGGCAGCCATTGTCTCCACCAGCTCATATCCCGCTGTGTGGTGTTTGGCCATGAATGCCCCTACAGATGCGGCATCAATACTCGAACGAGTAGACCTGGACAAGCCATTGTAAAAGGTCTTGATTGGGAGCCACTCGTGAAGACCGTGGTGTGGGCATTTCCTCAGCAGATCCTTATACAGCTCCCACGAGTCGTACAAGGATTCGGATTCAAATTGAACAAAGGACGTGATGTCATGCCTGAGCTTAGCTGTTTTGCCGGGTGGGATCCCCGGCAACGGCGCCAAAAACTTGTTAACCAATTTAGCAATCGATAAACACGCACAAGTATACGCGTTTCACAAGTAATATATAAAAGTAGAGTGTCGAACCCACGAGGACAGAGACTTAATAGATACAAATACTAAGGTAAAGTCGCTACTAAACTTATCTAAACGATTGAAAGGAATGATTGGTTAAGCTATTTCAATAAGAAAACTAACTAAGAGAAGTTGGTTGTGCTAGGAAGGTAAGATAGGACTACAACTCCCCTAATGCCTCACCTAATCTTCTAACTCTCCGTAATACAAATGAATCACGGAATGGTCAACCTAGAACAATAATAGGCATAAACTTCTGTCGAAGGTCAAATGCACATCCCTAAAAAGCTATAACACCATATGTCTATTGGTGATACTAACTAGGTCGAGGTCATTAAGCTCGTTTCCAAGGTCGCACAAGGCAAATAAGGATATGTCTATCCTATTGGCACATTAAGCCCACATTCAAATGTCAAGGTCATAACAGGTGTTGTTGAATTTAAAGACAGACAGTAATATCCATTTATCAATTTCCATCACTATCAGTACCAATTAATTTATCAAGAAATCAGACAATACAAACAAAATACAACAACCCATTCCAAAATGCTTCATTATATAAAACGAGAGAGAAAGTTGATTAAGCTATTCAAAAGGTTACATTGCAATCCTAAAAATGTAGTTAGTTCATAACTATGGTACTAACACAAATTTCTAATACACTATCCATTATCAGACAAATACAATGAATAGGAGATTTGGAATAAAAAAAACCCTTGTATGAAGAAGTGCTCTTTCGCCAAATCTTCTCTTCACGCACATAGTCTAAAATATGGAGAGCAATATCTGATGTTCCCTTTTCAAGCTTCTTCCTCTTCTCTCCGCTTGGATTCTATGTTCTATATCTCTATATCCTGTGTTCTGCCGCCTCCCTGCTTCTTATAACCTTTTTTTCCCCTCTTTTGCTAGGTCAAACAAAGGCCTTGGCCCTTTGAGGCAGGAGGTGGCGCCAGCGACATACAGCCACTAAGCATTGAATGGCGCTGCGGCGCCACATTAGTATCAAAGACATGGAGCTCATCTGTTGCAGACACAGAGACAAAGAAGGAATAGTAGTATTTGTGCTGAGACTCACATCGGCAAGGAACATGGGGTGGCGGCCATGTGATGCGAGCTTTACGCTTAGACTTTGGCGTCATAGCGACTATTCATGAAATTGTCATTTTTGCCCTTTAAATTTTTGGAAAATCACTGTAAAGCTTTGAAATGCAACGATTAAGCACAATAACACTATATTTATATGAAACTACATAAAAACGACAAATTCAGGCAAGTAGTTAAGTCATAAAGTATCCGATTCGCGGGTATAAATCCCACTCAACAACCACACATTATGAGTTCAGAAACTTTCCACAATAATATGAGTTTAAGAATTATCCCAGACA